>CM068958.1:52693668-52713416 GCA_035128595.1 Eptatretus atami | reverse complement strand
CTCTACTGACGTAATATGCTCAATGCTGCCAGATCTAAACAGGCAAAACATGACTCTACTGATATATATATATATATATATATATATATATATATATGTCGTCGACAACTACACACATTGCATTCTCAATTTATATCACCATTTTAAGGTTACTTATTGACTGCCCTCATATATTTTTACAGCCCGGGGTTCAGGTCGCATGGGGGGAGCACTTGTTTCTCCTGAACACCCCGTCTTGAGGCTGCCGACCATCAATAACTCCGTGGTCCAATGGGCTGCAGTCTTACACAGCCGTAGCCGCTTGACTTACGACTACTGTCCTAGCAGTGTTACGCTTCGATGTTCCGTGATACTTTCTTTTGGCAGGCACCTAACTATTGGCCACGCCCTCGGTGCCACACTTGGTGATCTTCTACTAAGCTAAACAGAAGGTGTAGCACTAGCTAACAGAACAAATAAGGTGGGTACAACTTCCCGTCTAACTGTACTTGCACCCTGGTCAGACCAATGAAAGAAAGGACAACCGAGACAGGTTTGAAATAATAACCAACACACACACCACACACACCACACACACACACACACACATATATATGTATATATATTATATGTATATATTTGCATACATTGTTGAGGCTCATATAAGAGCGAACCATATTATCTCTCTTCTTTCAGTTCCAAGATGGTGGCTCCCTCCGCACTTCAGAGAGGAAATGATCCTGACTCCAAAGTTCTGTCCAGCTTTCCTATAAGTCTTATGTGGCACTGCCTGGAGGTAGTCTGACACCTCCTGCTTCAGATCATCCAGTGTGGCAGGGCGGTTGCTGTAGACAGAGCCCTTGACAGCCCCCCAGAACCAGTCGTCCAGAGGATTCAAATCTGGCCTATAGGGTGCCCAGTCGTGAGCGGTACCCAGGGTAACGAGGCAGTTTCTGAAGAGTTGCCACAGGAAAGTGATGGTGTCACCAGTTGTATGTAGTGGTGCACCATTCTGCATAAGCCCAGGTCATGCTGAGCTGGTTTGGGGTTACCTTTTGGGATAGATCATTATGGAACTTCTGGAGCATGAGATCATGATGGAACTGGGCTAGATCATTGTGGAACTTCCGGTAGCGCTCACGGTTGATCGTCACCATCCTGCTGTTGTCATTCTCAAACCAGAAAGGCACTAGCGTTCCCCATCTGACAATGAAGGTGCAGAGGCATGTGGCCTTCGGCCCTTTCAGGTACCTATTAGTAATCTCTTCAGGTGGTTCTGCCCCCAGGTATCTATATATGATTTAGTCTCATACCACAGAGCCACCACTTTTGTCTTCTGCTTCACTGTCAATGGCATAGTTGAGCGATCGAGATAGAAATCCCAGAAACAAATACCACAATAAAACACCAAACTCTGAAAGGAAAACGATATCGGTCAAAAAACCAAGAAATGGCAGGAAGTCAAAGTTGTATCAATCTTTTGAAACACCCTGTGTGTATGTATATATAATATATATATATATATATATTCTATATTATTATAAGATATAATATCATAGTAATATTATAGATATACTGTATGTATGTATGCATTTTCTTGTGTAGCCGTCCCCTGTCTCCTAAATTTTGTTCGAATCCGTCCAGAACTTTTTGAGATATCCTGCTCAGACAGACAGACAGGGGTGAAAACATATCCTTCGTCCACCTTGGATGGCAGAGGTAATAAAACCACTGAATCAAATATAACTCTCAACACATTGTCATTCTCTGATTTTTATTCACATTTTTATCAAATTCAACTTTCCTTCTCACTAACCGTCCCCTCACAATATTCAAAGTAAATTTCCTTGTACTTTAAAATAACCGCATCCCAAAACTCTGACAATTAATCATAGACTGGAGAAGCTTGCTTGGAAGTTTTTTTTTTAATGCAAAATGTTTTAGAAAGTCTTTACTGGTGTGCCTACATGCGTGAAAGTTTTACTGCTGTGCTTTTAAATGTTTCCATGCAATCTGTTGATGTCGTGTTGATATAGTGCAAGCCTGTAATTCTTATCTCTTTTTCTTATAATTTGTATTTTCCACCGGAAAGGAAGGGGGATTTCCTCCTCCTTGCTCGTGTGAGCTGGACTTTCACCATCTTTGCCTTTGCTTTAATTAAGCGATGTGCATAAAAGAAATTGTGGTATCTCGTCTTATCCAAACAGTTTCATCATAGCACTTTCCTGGATCGACTGTTCTTGATTATCCTCTGTACTAGCGAGCTAGCCTTACCGTAAGATTCCAGTGCAGAGCCTACTTTTCACAGTGCAAAACTGCTGTACAGTGGAAGTTGGAAATTTTATGACATGCTGATTGAGATGTTGTGAATGAAGAAGATCAAGCAGATGGAAGGTGTTGGGGTTAATTTTAAAACAGTGAAATTCCCCACTTCAATGACTCAAATCAAAACATGCTGGGTTAAGGACTTCATTCTCATATACAGGGGAGTTTAAATGAACCTTCTCATCCGAAATATAACATGAATGATGAAACAACCTATTTTATAAATCCAAAATAATAAAAAATATTTATACAATGATGTTATGTAACCTTGGCTTACCTCTGTTGTACCCAAGGGTGCACAACTTGATATAGTGGGTGGCGAATGATAAGTTCAAGGGAGGTGTTGTGGAGAGGATTGTGAATAGTGATGTTAAGAGGGTGAGATGCTTTTTTCAGAAGCTTTACATTAAAAGCAAGTTATCTTTATTTAATGTACAATCTTGTTACAGGATTGAACTACTTTTCTCATATAAATGTAGCCACCTCTATCGCTACAAGCTAAGCTACTTTCGTTTCATTTTGGAGTTATATGGAGTTGCATCAAAGCACGTGAATTACTGTGCTTCCTACAGCAGAAGTAGATTAATTCAACTGTTTCGCTACAACTCCATCTTTCTTCCCTGCCACCATGCACACTTATTAATGGGTCAATAAAAATGTCGACACTTCCTGTGAAGAGGGCATTAGCGATGACTGACCAGTACATTAAAATATGGCATTTCAATTTAGGAGAGAAACAGTGGTTAAAAACAATTGGACACATCGACATTGTATAATAAAATAAAATTGCTGTCGCAGAGCTGAAGGTGGTAATGAAGACCTGAAAATCAAACTCGTAGAAGAAGAAACCGGAAAAATTGTGCCACATGGGGACTCGATAAAAACCCTTCATGATGTATCAATCATCTCCATAGAAGAGTTGCTTGTTTCTTTATGCCAACCGAAGCGGAAGTTACCTGCAAATGTCTAATATAACTAAAACCTCCTTCAGGACATCATTTGTGAGTTAATCTGGAAACACGTTTTGCCAGGTCTGTCTCTGTGGTACCATTATTTTAGGTTGGGAGAGGAGGCGCAAAATTTACCTTGCACTGAAAAATGTCATTTCACCGAGCAGAGCGAGGGGAACATATTTTGTGGGTTTTTCTTTATGTCATAAATTCTAAAGACTATTCTAAATATGGACAAAGAACGCTCTCACACATTTGAAAAGAAGTACTCGAATGAAAAAACTTTTGTTCAAAACTCAACATTTATTTTAATTATTGTCTCATCATAAAAATCCAATTAAATGAAATACAGACATTGCATATAATGAAACAAATGACATGATGATCAAAACAAATCAATGTCTCTGACATATTGAACAAAATTTGATATGGAAGTGACCTTCAGAATTATGGTTTTGTCATCAGCTGAACATCTGCCTTCATCACCTCGACTCTCTGAATCACTGACAACAAAGCTTTCTTCTCCAACACATTTGATGCCTATTGCATACCTGGAGAATTTCCCATGGTCAAAAAGCATGTTCTTGAGTCTTGGAAACACAGACTGAGTGCCAAAGTCAAACAGAACGATAGGGAATCTGGATTATCTGATATCTGGAATACTATTCCACTTCTTGGTTCATAAATGGTTAGGAAAAAGAAGTATCACCGATGACAGATGATTTTGGTAATTCGTTAATCATGAAGTATCCACCATGGGAACAAAATGTATGTGACAAATCAGTTCCATGTTAAACGCTGTGGTCATCATCAGCTGTGGTCTGAGGAATATCAGGTGATCCCACATTCCGGGACCACATATTCAGTTATATGCATTTCAATGAAAATAAAATGTCATAGCCCCCATTGTTTTAGTAATTTTGCTGTATGGAGTTAAAGGGCTAGCCCATACAATGTACAACTAAAATGGCCGCCAGTCTACCAGTCAGTCATTTTTGAACAGATCACAAAATATAGTGAGGTGTATGCCATCACTTACTGTGCATGTGCCAAGTTTGAACAAAATCAAGCCATGCATGTCTGAGAAATGGTTGGGGATACATTTAAGTAACAAAATGGCCACCAGTCGGCCATCTTGGATCTGAACGACATCGAAAAATGCATGTCTGAGAAATGGTTGAGCCATGTTCAACATCGGGGTTTTTTTTACAACTAAAATAGCCACCAGTCTACCAGTCGGCCATCTTTGATCATATCACAAAATAAAGTTAGATGCTAGTGTATGCCATTGTGTACTGTGCTTGTGTTAAGTTTGAATAAAATTGGTCCATGCATGTCGGAGAAATGGTTGGGGACACGTTGTAGTAACAAAATGGCTGCCAATTGGCCATCTTTGATCTGATATCGAAAAAAAATTACGTGCGTATGTAAGCCATCATTCGTTATCTGTTTGCCAAATTTAAACAACATCAGTAAATGCATGTCCGAGAAATGGATGAGGACATGTTCAACATTGGGTTTTTTTTCCAAATAAAATGGCAGCCAGTTGGCCATCTTGGATCTGATGCAGAAAAAAAAATGAAGTGCATATGTAAGCCATTATTCATTATCTGTGTGCCAAGTTTAAACAATCTCGGTAAATGCAATTCCTGGAAGTGGTTGAGGAAGTATTTGACACCGGTTTTTGGGGGTTTTTTTTACAACTAAGATGGTTGCCAGTCGGCCATCTTGGATCTTATGACAAAAAAAATGACATGCATATGCATAACATCATGTGTTGTCGTTGGGCCAAGTACAAATAAAATTGGTCCACACATGTCCAAGATATGGTTGTGGACGCATGCATGCATAGACACAAAAATTGAGACCAAATCCATCAGCCCCCGTGTCGGACTAAGTCCAACAGGAGCTCAAAAGTATCACTTTTGACAGGAGGGGAGGTGTTTATGTGGGGGCATGTACCGGATGTGCACCCCCTCCCCTCCCCACCCCCTTATCCGTGCCTGAATCCTACTATTAATTTGCAATTCATCACTGGCTTTGACACCAACACAATTGTTTATTATGGACCCTACAGTATGCATCAAAAACTACATGTATCGAACAATCAGTTTCAATTGGAGCACTTCACCACCATTAGAGAATTTCATTTGCATCACATGGAGCAATAAATGTGAATTGTTGTGCACAGCTTGCCGGCTCGATGACAGAAGGCGCCATTTCCTTTTTTTTCCACCTCCTTCCCAACCTAGAATCACATACTGGAAACTTGCAAGTTCGAGAAATTATAAAACAATAAGTCCAATTAAAGAAATATATCAAGCTTATTTCATAATACTGCATTGTACACAAACTCCAATGCTAAACCTAATACAGCTGCACAAACTCTAAGACTGCTTAACCAAACTCTAATGCCTTTTCAGTGTAGCATACTCAGTTGGCTCTTCTGGATAGACTGCCACTGCAGATGCTGTTCTACTCTTGATGTGCACTGTGGTGTATTGCACTTCTTCTTCTTTTTCTTCTTTCTCCTGAAAATCCAAACAAGCAGGTTTTTTATTTATTCTTTTTAAAATTTACTATTTTTCCCATTAGATAGAATATTAAAGAAAAGAAAAATACTTACAGGGATATTTCCAACATACAAACTTTCATTTGCATATATTTCATCCTGGCTTGCACCTGGCCAAAAAAAAGGGTTTTTAGGCAACTAAAATTAAGATACACAGGGAAATAAACCAAAAACAGAGAGAAGAAAAAGGCTTTTATCCATCAAATATGTTATATCCACATGCTGCAAACACAAAAGCACTGAATTAAAATCCATATATATATATATATATATTATATATATATATATATATATATATATATATTATTTAATATTGTTGCGGATCCGGGGTGGCGGATTCTCACCCGATCCTTGGTGTCACCCTCACCAGTCACCACCACCGTCTCCGGGGTTTATAACGCCGGCTGGCTCGGCACAGGCCTCGGGTCACGCGTCTTCAATTGCGATACCAACGTAATCCTTGTACCTTACCAATTGGGGAAATAGAACCCCGGTTACAGACTGGTTGTGTCAGATGCCGAGCGTTTTCTGCCAGTCTGTAACCATTTTTGGTTTTATATGCCAATCGAACGGATCGTTCCTCGACGCGACACAAATTAATCCATAGCGGCAACTTCATACGAACCAACCAGATTTATTGGGGAACATCGGGGAACACAACACAAGCAAAACATTCACGACAATGCTTTTATTAACAATCTTTAACCCGTTCTTAATAGGGAACTACGGAATACAGGTTTCGAGGGGGTCCCTACGAGATATGCCTTATACAACACATGCGGACAAAGACAGACAGACAGCATGCATGCAAGACAAAGTACTTGGTGATGTTTCATGGACGAGAGGACAGTGTCAAAAGCACGAATGTCGCTCGCAACAAGCGGATGTCCACGATTCGAGCCCCAGCTCGAACGCGCCACGTGGCAAGATGGCGGCGCCGTACTCTTTCTTTTCCGCACCGCACGCGGTCTCCGCACGCTCCGACCCGCGCAAGGTCGACGGCACAAGACGCCAGATCAACGATGGGCCTCAGCCGATCTCTCCCAAGGTCCACACAAATCTAGGCCTGGCCTGTTCACAGACAAGGCCAAAATCGAGGTGCCGGCTCCGGCATGCGGATCGGCAAACGTGTCGAGCCGTGAGGTCAGCAAGGACCGTCAGAGGCTCCGTCGTTTCCTCTCTTCCTTCCCGCCTCAAGCCCGACTTCTCAACTCCGTCCTCTCAGTTTCTTTATCTGTAGAATCACCTTTTCTTTCCTTTTCCACGCTCGCCTCTCAAAGCCGCTGCCGTTCTTCTCACTGCAGAATCACCTCCTCATAAGAGTCGATCGCCGACTCGACGTGCAGGCCCCTCTCCCCTGCCCAAAAAGGCAGACTCCATGTGCAGGCAGCCTCTCTTACTGCCAAAAATGCAGACTCGGCGCGCCCAGGCCCAGCGTCTCTCCCGGCAGATCCAACACTGTCCCTCCTTCGTTGCTCACGCCGAAAACACGAGCACGCCTCGAGAGCGACTGTTTTCCCCAAACTGAACCTTTTCACCACAGTTTCTCTTTCGTTCGCTCGCTTCGAAACACGAGCACACCTCGAGAGCGACTGTTTCCACAAACTCACTCTTTTTCTCCACAGTGAGGTCTTCGTTCACTCGCTTCGAAACACGAGCACGCCTCAAGAGCGACTGTTACCACAAACTGCACTCTTTCTCTCCAGTTTCTCTTTCGTTCGCTCGCTTCGACACACAGCACGCCTCTCTCCGCCGAAAGCCGCAAACCCTCCCCTTAGTTTCACTTCCTCTTTTTGGCCACACCCTCTCAGCCGACTGGGCGGGGCCTCGTCCGGGATGGGGAAGGAAGAAGAGGGAGCTCTCGTTCCACACCACCGCACAAACAATAAAACAGCCTCTTACACTTCCCACACACATGTAACGTCCATTTTACCATACAACCTAGCTAAACATGCATTTAATGGGGGATCTGAGCTAATCCTATATTTAGTAGTCCAATAAGGGCCATTTCCGTAACAATATATATGTATATATATATATGTACACTCCACCATTTTGGAGGTAACTCCCCTCGCTCTCAATGCCATACAATCTCCGCCCCTTTTTCTCTCATGCCGAGTCTCCCAGCGTCCCAGTAGAGGTTGCATAGAGGTTATACATGCAATTTCCTTCACCATAATCCCTAATTATTACCACGACCAAGACAATTCTAATAGTTAGGGAATTTTAGCAAATTGTATTGACCATCTGTGAAAAAATGCTTACCAAAAAATTTCTTCACTAACGTATTCATCTAGGTGTCCACTAACACCTATCAATTAGTGCAAACCCAAATCCTTGTGGAAAATTCTGGGGAGCCAATCAGAGTTCGGGTGCTCAGAGAGCCTGCGCGAAAAAATCGGAAAAATTAACTTTTGCCAATATTGACGTTGGGGATGTCTAACTAGGGGTTTTTTGGGGTGCTGAATTGATTCCAACCATTATATTTGAGGAAAAATGAATCACTGGCTGTAAAATATTGATATGATACATTTTTAGATATCTCGACTGTGTTTTGCGGTAATTTGGCTCAATTGATTCAGATTGTTCAAATTGTGCTGAAACCAGCATATAACATTTTTGAAACCACTGCTATATTGTTGGTTATACTTGTGCTCATGCTCAGTAGAATTCTCTGTGTTAGCTGACGTTAGCTAAGAGCTTTTACTATAAATTATTGTGTACCGGACTCAATAGAAGTTGAATATATTCAATGTAGAGTGGACCTATTAATGTTAAAACACATCACTGTATGTGTGTTCTGTCTGTTTTGTGTCAAAATTTCATGTCCTCTCTGTTGTTTACAAAAAATGTCTTATTTTTTAGGACAGTATGGACAAGGATGTAACCACACTCATGCGTGAGACAAAATCCTCCGGTGGTCTAAACTCTAAACAGAGGCCGCTTTCGGAATGAGTCTTCTCATAAGTCTTGGGTTCAGACTCTGAACCACTTCTCGTTCATTCACCAAGAGCTAGAAAGAAACATGGTCAAATGTGGGGTACCTGTCCACACCGACGTTAAAAGAGCCAATGAAGAGAGATAACGATGCTGTCAACACCATCCTTGGGTGGTTGGAGGAAGTCAACCCTTTCGATGCCACACGGGACAAGAAGACTCTGGTGTCCTTCTCAACTGGGTTCAGCAGCACTCCCGAAGACCAAGTCAACACTGATCAAGCAGAAGAGTTGGCAGAGCCATACAGGCTAAGATGGATGGGAAAACTGTTGTGGATGCAATGGTAACCAAACACAAGGTCAAATCACTTGCAAGCCTCAGATCTGGACCCAAAGTCAATGGGAGAAGCTGGTCATTGACTCACTGAAGCTATTCAACCGCCTCATTGTCATCAGTGAGCGTGAAGTCAAGACCAAAGAAGCTCTGCGCTTTGAGTTGATGCCAAAACCGATGTCTCTGTTTGACAAAAATCAAAAGTTGCAAAGCCAGACAAGGCTGCCCTACAAGGTCCCTGAAGGATGTGTGGCACCTGTCGAACAACCCCTGCACAAGCCTTGTGGTTGATGGTGGGTGGCTCCTGCACAATGTCAAGTGGGAGGGCTAACCTTACTTGGAAGGATGTTGCCGAGAGCTACCTCCGGTTTGTGACGTCCATGGGGAACCATCGCCTTCGGATAACGGTGGTCTTTGACAGATATGGCAGCTCCACCAAGGACCATGACCACTCGAGACGAACAAAGAATGCATGCTGTGACATTCAGATTCGTTTGGATCTCAAAATCATCATTGCAAAGAAAAAGTTCCTCGATAACAAGAACAACAAAGCCCAGCTCGTTCTGCACCTTGCTGAGACATTTAGTAGGAATGGAATCAGTGTACAGCAATGCTCCGATGATGACGACACCTCCATCGTCCCGCAGCTCGAGATGAGGCAAGAGTCCCCTGTCGAGGTGAGGGCTGAGGACACAGACGTCCTGGTTATGCTGATTCATCATGTTGCAGACCATCCGATCTCCTCACGACAGCCAAAGAAACATCTTACGATGTCGGAAAGATCCGGGAGGCCTCCCAGAGATATACCGGAGGTATCTCATCTTCTTGCACAGCTTCTCTGGCTGCGATACAGTGTCTGCAATTTTTGGTTTAGCAAACCAACTTTGCTAAGCAAGCTCTGCAAGACTGATGAAGCAGAGAGGGCAATGGACGTGTTTATGGACATCCGAGCTGAGAAAGGTGATATCATTAAAGCAGGCTGTGATCTTTTCATGCTCATGTTCCATGGGAAATCCTCCAAAGACTCGGAAGACTTGAGATTCGACATCTTCAGAAAGCGAGCTGCTACTGGGAGCATAAAACCTGAGAAACTCCCCCGACAACAGGAGCTGCAGCACAGCACTCTCTCCGAGCTTACCTCCAGACTAGAGACTGGCTGAAGCTGCAAAGTCCATCGTTGGATGCCCGGGACTATGGATGGCAACTCACTGAGCAAGGATATGCACCAGTCCCTTCTACAGACCCCATTGCACCAGACTACCTCCTGACGTTTGCCAACTGCAACTGTGCGGGGACTGCAGCTCACTCAGGTGCTGCTGTAAAAAGCAAGGAGTCAAGTGTATTTCTGCTTGCGGCATTGTCATGGTAACTCTTGCCTGAACATAAACCAGCTGGATGACAAGAGGAGTGAGGAAGATACTGGGGAGTTTGATGAATAAGGTGTAAAAGCTGACGAAGCAACATTTCCATTGAGCACAGTTCTGTTAAAAATGTCAATAAAATACATTTTATGATCAAGGAAGTTTTTCTCAAAATAATGGTTGGAATCAATTCAGCACCCCAAAAAATCCCTAGTTAGACATCCCACAAGTCAATATTAGCAAAAGTTATTTTCCGATTTTTTCGCGCAGGCCCTCTGAGCACCGAACTTTGATTGGCTCCCCAGAATTTTCCACAAGGATTTGGGTTTGCACTAATTGATAGGATGTAGGACACCTAGATGAATACGTTAGTGAAGAAATTTTTGGTAAGCAATTTTTTCACAGATGGTCAATACAATTTGCTAAAATTCCCTAACTATAAGCTAACATTTCCCTACTTATACATCGAGATGACTACTACTCACACGGATCAAGCTACTCGATGCATTCCTATCTGCTCGATGGGAAAATCTCCTCCCTCCCCCCCAATACACGTAAAGAGAGGGAAGGAAGGTTATTAGAGGAAAAAGGATTGAAGCCTAAACGTTTTGAGGAAATGTTAGTAAAAGAAGAGGAGAAAAGGGGTAGGTATGGAGTATTATGAAAGGAGCAGTGAAATGCTGCAAGAGCAATACCTGTTGTTGTGGACATATAAATTGTATTATTTCACCAGAGTGTTGTAAACCAATATTAACATTTAATTGTGCTATCGGTGAAAGTGTTTTCCACGTTGGTAAAATAATTGTTTTCAGTGAAAGGAATTTAATGCTTTTGGATGAAGAAAGTTGCTTTGGCTCTTTAATGTCCTCGTGGGTTGTTGAATGTCACAATGAACCTTGTCACTGCTGAATTGGCATCAAAAAGAACAACACCACGAGAGAAGAGACAAGAGCGCCTCAGGAATCCACAACAAAACGAGATAAGAAATGCACCAAAGGCTGCCGTGGCCTCAAGGATCCACAACAAAACAAAGACAAAAGGCTTACTGACAGTTTGAGGAAGATATAAAGTACTGACAGATTGCGTCAGGAAACAGGAGAGAGGGAACATGTTGAAGGATATGGAAATGCACCTGCACTGGAATTCATTTAAAATCCGACTCAAACAGTAAAGTTGGAATTGGGGGTCCACTGTATGCAAACCTGGAGTGGTACAGCGACCACAGAATGGTTCAGTGACCCCGTTCCCTGACTATAAAGAACTATGGTTCTATGGATTAATAATTACTAGAAGCACCCGCTCTCTACGGGAGCCGTCAAGGGGGTCATGATATGCCTATTTTACTCCAAGGGGTCCCAGAATTATACACCCCAAAAATGGTTGCGATCGGTTCAGCCGTTTTTGCGGTACCTGGGAACAGACAGACAGATGGACGGACGGACGGACATTTGGTGAATTTTAGTAAGATTACTTGTAGAATATCCTTCTGTCCATTGTCGAATGCTGTTTTCACCCTTAAAACAACTAACAGGGCACATTAGTGTCCTTATTTATTTTCTGCCGTGACATCCTCCAGGTAATTGGTGAACCCACTTCGGTTCCTCGAGGTGGACATGTAATATAACACGAAGTAGTCATGTAAGTAATAAATAAATATGCCCTTAAATAAAACATGAACAGCCCATTTAACCTACTGGCATGGTGTTTGCAGTAATCATACTGGGCCAAACAATTATCACTGTTGAAAGGGTAAATCTTCTACGAACATGTTTATCAATTAAACTCTGGAACAATGACAGCTTCTCAACACCGACCTTTCATAAGGTGTTGGCAGCAGCTCAGGTTTGAGAACATGGTGTGTTGAAAGAATGTGTAGGTTAAAACTCAAGTGAATGTGATTGCAGTTTGAGATTTGAAGGTTCCATTTGATGGTTGTTGATGTAAAAAATAAGAAAATTACTATAAACAGATTATTTTATATTTTTATCAATCTGTGATAAGAACACAATCAAATGGACTACACATATTGTTACGGATTTGGAAGCCATCTGCACACAGACTTTTTTTTGCACATGTGCACACAGTCCCCGTATTTTAGTTATTTCGATAAGTATGTGTTAATAGCGAACGCAGTGAGCTTCATACTTAACGCGTGCACGTGAGAATAGGAAACAACAACAACAACACAATAGCCCTGGCTATTTGGAATCCGTGTCGGACCTTTTTGCTTCGGTTGTTGTTAAACGCTGTGCGGTGTATAAACACGATTGGGTTTATTTCTATCTTGTGAATATTACTTAACGCGTGCACATGAGAGGATAGGAAACAACAAAAAACACAATACCCTGGCAATTGTGAATCCGTGTCGTTGCGATGACCATTTGCTTCCGTTTTTTTGTTGTTTCTGTTTTTTTTTGTTTCCGGTTTTTGTCATGGGGAATGATGCCGGGAGATCATGAACGGAAGTGTTTATTTATTTATTCAATTACTTTTTCCCAAAGTAATTTTATACTTCCGAAAGTGTGATTTTTTCATGACAGGAAGTGTTTATTTTGTATTTAACATTACCAGGAGTGATTTTGAAACTCTTTCCGGAACTTTTAATTTCTTTTATTCTTGACCAGAAGTGATCGTTTATTTATTTATATTATTCAATTATTTTTTTCCCAAAGTTAATTTTAATAAAGATATCTCCCGCATCATCAAAAAATTTTTTAATCGTGATTTACATTATTTGATCGCTGATCCCGAATTCAGGCCGAAGTAACCGGAAATTGCGTCAAAATCATCAGCTGTGCGGTGCTTACATGTACCACGGTATAGTTGGCAAGTATACAGTTGTGAACACGTTATAGGTAAAGTCAGAAGCGAATGTAGAAGAATTCTACGTTCGCTTCTAGGCTTTGCCTATTCCATATTAGTTACCCAGCAGACACACGACGTCGGTATGAGATTCACGACGTCGGGAATCGGCCGCTTGGTTGTACAACCATATCACGACGCAGTACAGCCACAGCACGCAGCGCGATGATCCAAAACGGTTTTTTCTGCCTCGTGTGTTGCCATGGTGACCGCTTTTCCACCTCGTGACGTGTGTGGTTGTGTCTGCCTTTCACCGGAAAAGAGATCTGATTGGCTAATTCCTATTTCCGCATCACGAGCCCAATTTGCAAGGTTTGGTTAAACTTGTGAACTTTCAGCTGTTTCTGAGTGTGGCACACAATCCGTTTAATCTGCAGAAGACTTTAGCTTTTTAGTTAATATCTTCTTCGCTGATCATTTTTGGTAAGTTAATATTATAAATCGATTTTATGTCTTAGCTTTTGTTTTTGGACATTTTAAAGATCACAGAATCCATGATGTGTTCCTGTTACTGTGTGCTGGAATCTATATCGTTACATTCAATGGAAACTCTCCCGGGCCCTTTGAGGCCCTCGAGTGGTTCGAGCTTGACTCAAACGTGCCTTTGACGATCAATCCTCCGGCACCCGATTTCATCATTCGTTTATCACTTTAGCTGTCGCTGACATGGTCCTGATCGTGTGTACAAATCGACGGTAATAATGAATTCATTTTTTAGCGGGCTTGGTGAAGAAAAAAACACCGCTCTGTGGTAAATAAAGGGAACTCTGTAAGAATTACTTTGGATGAGTTTAATTGGTTCAGAACCTTTTTAAAATATTTTGCTGGTGTGGATAATGCTTCGCCGTTCGGGTCCGACGAATTACCGCATTGTTCCGCATAAACAATTTTAAGTTCCACTGCCCTTAAAAAAGCCTCAATTAATATTATTTTTATATATATTATTTTTATGTTCCTCTTTTAACTAGTTCGCCTAACCAAAGGCAAAAGGAAAGCATTTTCAGTTATTGTTCGCCGAAAAATGTGGTTTTGTCATAAAAAATATTAACCCTTTGGCCGCCGACAAACTGCCGCTTGTAACTATGAAGCCTTCATTGCGGTAGTTTGTCACTTGGGGAGTTGTTCAAGTTTTTCGGTGCACAATTGTTTCCTTTGGTAAAATGGTTATCAAAAGACATGAAATAACTTTATATTATATTATATGATTAAGAATAATATTAATTGAGGCTTTTTAAGGGCAGTGGAACTTAAAACTTGTTACAAGCTGCTTCGAACACTGTGTACTAAATTGTTTTCATTTTCTAAATAAGGTGTATGGCCAATGCTGTGATGTCCACATAATTGTGGGAAAGAATGGGAAGAGACCTTTCCGGAACCTGATTTTTATAGGTTGTCAAAGGTAATGAATTCTGCTAAATGACAGTATATATGTGCATAACTTGAGCGTAATTCACATTGCAAGTCTTGTTTGATTATCATAAAGCCCAATATATACGAAGTGGAAATTCTTATTATTTTTCAGACAGTACCATGGCCAGTCAGCCAACAGCAACGGAGCAGCTGTGGACACTGCCGTTTCACAACATTTGAAATATGCCCCTGATCGCGTGGAGGTGCGGGCAGGAACAAGCCTCATCTATCTATAATCCCGCAATGTCTGTGTGTCTGTCTGTGACCACTGTTTCTCGACAACCACTTCCGATCTAATTGAAACTTGCCAGCTATATTGCTGGGGCCTGAGGTGTTGCCTTTTCAAGGTTTGATATTATCGGACAAGTGATTCCCAAGTTATGGCCATTTATTTACCAAACCAACTGCGCCGGCGTGGCCGATGGGGAAGAGATCCTCAGCTGCGTTCCCATTACGGGTTACAACGTACGGACTTCCGGATATGATGACTTACTGTATTCTCATAATTTCTCGATCTTATGCACATTTATAGATAAACACAATGTCCCAATCCAGTTCTGTTTACGAGAGCAAAGGAACGGCCTGTGTGTTTGTTTGAAGTGTTTATTATTATTATTTTTGCACGTTCGGCCACGCATGTACGGCACGCACGTATGGCCACGCACGTACGGGCACGTCTAGTGTAATAATAACGAGTAACAGCAACACGCTGTGCCAGCTGTCCACAACCTTGATTATTAAGAATTTGCAGCCCAGTTAATTGTGATGTTGTATGTTGGAAACCCAGCCTAAGTTTACATTGTGAAAATATTTACATGTACTTTTATGCATAATGAAGTTATTTTCTTTTCTTGTGAAATTAAGATTGAAAACATCACAAATTAATTTTTTTGTGCTTTGGAATTATGTATGTGAGATGCATTCAAATTTTGTTTTCATCCTTAATGATGTTAGATTTATATATTTTCTTTGTATGAATACACGCACATGCATATATATTTGGTCTCATTGATTGCCTGATTGTAATTCAGTTTTATTAATTTTATGCACTGTTAATATCATGTCAAGATCATCTGTTTAAGTCTTTTGCACCTCATTCTATTGATGCCGCTGTGGACATAACAAGTAAATATTTCTAAATTATATCATATGTTGAAATTCTATCAGAAAGGTGTTGGACTTCCCAAGTCGGACCCATATTGTACTCTTTTACCAGTCATTGCTGAATTTCTACCTATTGAATGTCACATATAATGTCATATAGCAAAATTTATATGTGGTTCTGAGCTTCTCATAATTCTTACCTGAGGTTGCTTAATTATGAATCTTGTAAATGGTAGTAAGTATGTCATCAGTAGCTAAAACTTTTAATTACTTTATATAAATGCAGTTATTTGTCAATACCTTTTATGCTCCTAATGCCCATAATGGATGCAAGCATAGAATTATCAGCAGTTTTACTAACTCTCTCCCTCTATCGAGTGCAGCCTGTGGCTGCTGGTTGCTTCATTGGTTGGGGCGTGCTATGCCGCTGATGCAGTGTCCCCTTACCAGTACACTGGTACTTATTTGCTGACCTCGGAAGGATGACAGGCTGAGTCAACCTCCTGGTGTATTTTAATTCAGCAGCCAACGGGGCTTGAACTCAGGACCCAAGGATCCCAAGCACCACCCTAACCACTAAGCCAACACCAGGCTTGAGTTTTACTAACACTGCATGATGATGTTGTTGTACTTAAAGGTGCCTTTGTGCAGTCAATTATATTTGAGAGAGAAGCTCCACTTCCTCTCTGGAGCAGAACTTTCTGAATTTGAATTGTTAACTGTGCTTTGCACAAAGTGAATTTGTCAAAAGGTATTTACGACTTTTACCCATGTGGTATTTCTTTTATCCCCATTTTTAACTTCCGCCATCGAAGATGGACGGAGGTTACTGTTTTCACCCCTGTCTGTTTGTTTGTTTGTGAACAGTATTACGGAAAAACTCCTGGACGGATTTCGATGAAACTTGGTGGGGGATTAGGTATGGTCCAAGGATCATGCCATTAGATTTTGGACTTGGTCCAAAAAAAAAATGTTTTTTCAAAAAAAATTTCGATTTTATTTGAAAAATATTTGAATTTTGTTTTTGCATTTCTACATGTTTTAAGTGATTTCCAACCCCCCAAAAACAATTGTTAGAGAAAAAAAAAATTGCAACTTTTTTTCAAAAAATTTAGATTTTATTTTTTGGCATTTCTACATGCGCGTCGATCTACCTTAGTTTATTCAATCGTGGTTCAGTAGAGTCTGAACCGTTTTGACCTACAATGAATAGGATATCAGGTTCACTTAAGTGACCCAGCAGTATTGGCGGTGGAGGTTTTGCACTCTACCGAGTGCTCCCCTCTAGTTAGTATATGTTTCTCAATTGCAATGGTATCTACTTTTATTTATTGTACGTTTGTATTTGATGTGGCTTTTTTGGTACAAAATAAATATATTATTATTATTCATACTGCTTGTATATTTTTGCCGCAATCATGCTCTGCGTGATATGTGATAATAAATGATTATGAATTACAGTTGTTTTCAAGTTGTGGTCATTATGTGTTACTTGTGCAACGTATAATGAGTTCAATACAAAACTTCAATGTTTTGATAATGGCACCGGTGGAACAGCGGTGCTCCGCTGCCCAGACCTACGGGTCGAGGGCTCCATCAAGCTGGAAGCTGAAGGGTGTCATGCACTGCAATGTTCGTATTTTTGGCGTGCAAAGAAAAGGATAAAAACAAAAACTCCATTTTATGAACGTGATAAAGTTGAAAAATAACGTCATGCTTCAATGTTGTGACAACATTGAAATCTGACGTCATGGGTGTTGCAAATACAACTTCCACTGACCCAATTCTGACGTCAGGTACAACCAAGAACACGACGCTGCACAACGTTAGATTTCAACGTTGTCACATCGTTGAAATCTGACGTCATGGTGTTTGCGATACAACTTTCCCACTGACCCAATTCTGACGTCAGGATACAACCAGAACACGCGCTGCAACGACGTCAGATTTCAATTTTGGCACAACGTTGAAATCTGACGTCATGGGTGTTGCAAAAACAACTTCCCACTGACCCAATTCTGACGTCAGGATACAACCAGAACACGACGCTGCAACAACGTTGAAATCTGACGTCATGGGTGTTGCAAAAACAATCTCCACTGACCCAATTCTGACGTCAGGATAGAACCGGCAACGACGTTGCAACAACGTGTTGTGCCTGCTGGGTAGAATCCATCCCCTCTTTGTCTAATGGGAATTACATGTGTGCACTACGAATTATTTTTTAGTCAGGTTTATTACATCTTTTACAACAACCGCAACAACAACTACTACTACATCCACAACATCAACGCAACCATCCAGCACTCGACCGGTCGCCATTGCCCACGTGTTGTTGACTGAAGGCATGGGCGGACTCCCAACGCCTCAGATCGAGGCTCCATCCCAAGGAAGGGCATGGACTGTTTCCTCCGGCCAATGAGCGAAGGCGAGCATGACACGCACGCCCCAGCTAATCGGGAGGTGACCACGAGTCATCCGACAACCCTCGTCCAATCAGGCGAGTGGGAGGAGAAGAGGCCCCTCCCACCAAAAGAGGGTAGAGCGGTTGTCTGGAGCAGTGTTGGGGAGACAAGGGTGTTCTACAGGATCGTGGCGATTGTGTTCTGCAGGATCGTGGCGTTGCGTTCTGCAGGATCGTGGCGATTGCGGTCTGCGGTCTTGGTGGCGAGTGTGGCTTGGTCCCGTTCGTGGGTCGTGGACTCGAGTCGGTGAAACCGCATGAGGCGGGGAGGTACCCGGCTCTGCCGAAAATAGACCCACGAGGTCCAGTGTGTGTGTGTGGTGTGTGTGTTGTGTGTGTGTGTGTGTGTGTGTGTGTGTGTGTGTGTGTGTGTGTTGTGTGTGTGTGTGTGTGTGTGTGTGTGGCGCGTCCTGTAAGTAGAATTGTTAAGTGATTTTTATTTGCTCATTGTACATTGCCTGCCTTTTATTCGTGATAACTCTGCTCTCTTTTTGTGCTCCCCCTCCCCGATTATTGTTATAAATAAACCCGTTAAATGTTCCAGTTCGTTGTTCTGCTTTCCTTCATTGGCCTAGCATGGTGCGGGTTTGAGTTAGTAAGGCCATTCGGGCCGGTAAGTTGCCATTTGCGACGCGATCTTGTAATCCCACTCGTTTACACCCGGATCGGGCTCGGTTAGGCCTAAGTCACATTTGCTCACGGCGAGGATACGACGGCGTACACCCTCTGAATTGACAGAAACGTGCGGCGCCGCAGAGTTTCTGCGGTGGCCTCAGGGTGGCCTCGCGCGTTTGGCTATCTTTTACAGGCCGTAGGGTCGCCTGGAATTATAATGCGGAGTTATAACTTTTTCATTTCTACGTTCGCCGTAGGCAATCGACAAGCCGAAAAAAAAAAAACTGGTAAAAAATAAATAAAATTAACCCATTCGTTACCGTCCGTCTGGCCGCAGTTCGCCTTAGGGCCCCCCTGCGGTCGCCTTGCGGGCACTGAGGCTACCTTGCGTCTGCCTTGAAAATTCTATGGCCGCCGCAGGGCCCCTTAGGTCACCGTGCGACATCAAATCAAAGACCGTACGGCAACCCCACGTTTCGGTCTCCACAATTTATAATACCCCCGTGCGGCTCCAGAAAATAAAAACATATGTGACTGCTACATTGTGTGGACCGTGGAAATACTGCGCGCGCGTTTAATTGCTAGTGCCGTAGATTTTGGAGACCCCGGCCGCCGTTGGCAAATGTGACTTGGCCTAACGTCCGTTCGCCCGAGGTCCGTCGAGGGTGTGGTTTTCCCCGGTAGTTGGACGACGTGGGTATTTACGTATATTCAAATTAGGCAATTAACCCTACCCCACGCCGTCAAAATATTGGCGACCACGTTCCGCTAAGGGACCCGTGACCTTTCGGACTTATCCGAGAGTCACCACCTAAATTCAGGGTGTTCGGTGGGAG
>CM068958.1:52670908-52684310 GCA_035128595.1 Eptatretus atami | reverse complement strand
CTTGCCTTTTGTCGCACCCCACAAATTCCTTGCTATCCCTGCTATACATAATAATAAACCCCATTCACTGTGCCACATACCTTTCCTTGCCTGATTGTAAAGAAATGCTTTGTGTAGAAATGTTTCCAGCTCATTTTCGTCTTTTCCTTCATTGGTCCAGCATGGTCCGTATCTTAGCCTAGCCGGGACGTTATCCCCCAACGATCTGTTTTCTAGCCGATACGTCTTTGGCAGTTACGCTCGGCAACATCTGATCCGGCAAGGTGATCCAGTTTGAACAAGGCATACCGAGGGCATGTGCCCCAGTAATTGGAACACGTGACCATTAGGTAACCGGTTTCCAAGAGACGGAGGACCATAAGTCACGTGGTTGAGTTATTGGCATTCACGGTAAATTAGCGACCCGCCGTGTCACGGAGCTATCTGTGTGACGGCCTGCGATTCCGGAGAGTCTTGTGGGAACCCGAGGTAGGTTCCCCCACCAGCCCCCCCCCCAGTGGTCTTCTTGCCCTAACCCCAGGTCCACAACAATATATATATATGTATATTAATGTATATATATATATACATATATATGAATATATGAATGTATATGTATATAATGTGTCTCGATATTATATATTAAATAATATTTATGATACTATAAATTGTATATATATAATTAAATATTGTTGCGAAATTACCCGCCCGCCGGCGTTGCGGACGGCCACGTGACTCGCAATCGCGCCGCCTCGCCCACCGGACGGACAATTCTGTCTCGTGACCCTCTCGGACTAACGCCGGGAGCCAGTCGACGGGTGGGCCTTTCGGCCTCACCACGATCGTGCCAATCGGCCACCCGCGTGGATAGGGTTGTTCGCCAAACTCGACCTACCTAAGTACCCAGCGGATGGTAAACCGGGCGATCGCACCTCGCCGCAGGTCGACTTCGGACCACGAACCGCTTAAGCGGTCCGTTCCGTGCTATCGCGGGATAACCGAGCGGTGTTATCGTGCGCCTCGACGGTTCCTGGATTAATATATATCGGGCGTATCAGGGCCACTACGACCCTTTTACGTGAAGCAAGATGCGAGGTTCAATTAAAGAAAAGACGAAGCGAAACGGGCACAGTTCAACAAGTAAGCACATTTAATTCACGACCCTCGGATAGCACACATATACAGCCATACAGTAAGAATGCAAAGAAAGAATTACTACCGAATACAAGCCCTCCGCAGCCGAAAAAATTCTATCTCCTCCAGCAAAAGGCCTGTTCGACCCTTCCCAAAACTCAAATCGGGGCACGCAATCCAGAAAAAGCAGAACAATCTCCGCTCCCCTTTTTATCGCTCCAGGAAAACCCACCCATTATGCAATATTTTTTCCGCGATTCAAACGACCTCAGGGGCGAAGCTACGGCTTCGCCCAGATTGGGATGGAGGAAAAAGGAAAAAAAGTCCTAAAAAAAAAAAAAAAAAAAAAAGGGAAAAAAAAAAGGAAAAAAAGAAAAAAAAAAAAAAAAAAAAAAAAAAAAAAGGAAAAAAAAAAAAAAAAAGCGCCTAGCTGATCGTGATTATGAAAAATCTCCCTGATCCTCAAATTAGCATATCCTGATTTCTCTCAGATGTGTCTGGAGCGGGGCCAAGCCGCCCCGCGCTCCTAATTGGATGGACAGATGTGGGCGTGTAGCATTCCTGCATCCGAATTCTCCTCCGAAAAAACCGCTATTTGCACTCGCGGACTCGCGTTGTATCGCTGAACGGGCCCAAGATAGCCCGACGCTCGGTGCCCCCACAGGTGGTGCGGGAATGGCCGTAGGAGAGGAGAGG
This sequence comes from Eptatretus atami, assembly GCA_035128595.1. Lineage (NCBI taxonomy): Eukaryota > Metazoa > Chordata > Myxini > Myxiniformes > Myxinidae > Eptatretus > Eptatretus atami. The sequence continues at coordinate 52,682,501 of CM068958.1, read as the reverse complement.
TTGAAGGAGGTGTGGAGGGTTTTACGCGACGTGGCGATGGCCATATGATGCCGTTTGGAAGGCGGTTAGTGAGTTTTGCGCGGGAGAGCGAGTGGTGAAGGTAGTTGTGGAAGGCTGGTTGTTGTTGTTGTTGACGGTTGCGAGCGTGGTTGTTTCAAAATAAAGGTAGAACAGAAAAACAGCCTAAACTCAAAGGATCGCCAGCCGAATGAATTCACATTAATTCCCTTCAAACCAAGGTTTGGGGCTAACTATACATGTACCCTTAAAATAATCTCACCTACGGACCTGAATGGAGTATGCCGAATTCCACAGCGGAACACTTACCCCCTCCTCTTACAGGACTACGTCCCCGCACACCTTGGCTGTAGATGTTGTATGTCGGTGTTAGATCTCTCAACTAGCGTGGTTGCTCCCAGGGATCGGAATAGTTGGTGCAGTATCGATAAAAATACCTTACCTAGGTATACGACTCCGCTTTGCAGTGTGCGACATCATTACGTGGTCCCCAAAATAAATTAACCTGCTGATGACGGCGTGAAGAATAACTCATTCAAGCACAACTGCAGCACTAGCAGAACGTACTCTTCTGCATCCCCCATTCGAGACTGTCTATCACGGGAGTCTGGATAACAGCTCTTGCCAATACGACTTACTAAAATAAAATGCCGGGCGGGGCAGACAGACAGCGCGGTTACATGTGTGGTACGGTTTATTCATAATCTATATATACAACCAGTGGCGCGCGTTAACCGTTAGACTCTCCTCCCCACCCGTACGACGTAAACCATGGCCCAGGGATCAAGGCTCTGCAAAAAAAAAAACAGATCAGAACCCAGGAGGAGCCTCGGCGGGGCATTGCATTGTACTGCATCTCATACATCGAGGCATATGTAGACTCAATAACCCATGATCGAAATCTACCGGAGTGTTTTGGCTCACTCACGGCGAGGCTAACCGCTTTCCCCCGGCGATAAATGCAGCATCACTATACAAGACCTACTCTCGCTAGAGTTTTGTTTGTGTGTACGTTCGCTCTGCAACGTCACAGCGCACAAAGCAGTCTCGGCGCACTCATGCACACGCCAACGAATGCCACAAACCATTCGTCAAGTCAGTAATGTCATGCGCAACTTCGACCAATGGACTCTTATTGATGGCCACCAGAAAAATCAGAACCGCCCTATAACTAGAATGATTTGGCATGTCAAAGAGCAGTCACAAGTGTCAAGGTCACAGTGCAGGTCAATAGGGATATCCGGCTCAAAGACTTTTTCCAATGGGGCTGCTTGGCCCGGCACTGCAGGCCCGTCGCGTACATGATAACTCAGAGAACGCGAAGCAAGCTACCAATGTCAAATTAACACCACAGTGATTCAGAGTGTGGGCTGCCACAGGCCAGTCACGGCACTGCAAGTGACTCTCATCAGTCCCTCGCAGCCATATCAAGATATACAAAACGCCTCATATGAGTCAGAGGAAATCAGCAATAGGCGGCTGTTCCTCAAAGCGGCACAGTCGAAGGGTCAGGCCCAGTGAGTCAGAGGTCAAATCCAAAAAATGATAGACCTACAAGAAGAGGGACGGCCAACAAGCAACACTACCAACATATAATAAAACCAATACACCAGCCTGAGTGTAGAGGCAGCAAGACAGCCGCAGGGTGATGGATACTAGCCGCCGGCTGCATTATAGCTCCTCTTGTTGGAATCAAAATCGCGTCAAAGGCTATTAAAACAGGCGCCGCGACTCGAGTGAGGCGGTCAAACACCAAAACATAACTAGCTTCTTGACGAAAATCTCGAGCCACGATTTGGGGCTACCAGCCGTGTATGTTGCGATAAACAGCAGAAATGCCGGCACAGTCGCGTTTACAGTTAGTAAACACACCAGCAATGAAGGCGCCAGCCTGTTGCAGTTTTGTTCTCCGTGGGGTGTACGTCTCGCTCGTCTACGGAGGGGTCGGTGCGAATTGTCGGTTAGCTTTTCCCGCAACGTTTGTCGGAAATGTCAAGGAACTTCACCAATGGACCTCATCCTAACTATGGTGGCCCTTTTACCACACCATATAGCCACTTTCAGGCCTATATCACTCACTCTTGGCATGTCATTTAATAGGATCCTACGCCGCAAATTAATTCTCTGTAATAAATCCCGCCCCTGGTAGACAAATCCAACCTCAGATATTTATTTTCTTGTTGTTTGTTTTCCCCCCTTTTAGCATGGGTTACCCCCTTTTACTGTCCCCTTTTACCAACCCCCTTTTACTGTCTTTAGTTTCGGCTAACCTATCGTCTCTTACCACTTCCCAACCCCTACGTCCCTTCCGGGAGGGGAAAAGGGAAGGGCTAGCGATCCTGGTGTCAAGGCCAATTGAAGCCCCAGGATGGCCTTCCCCAGAACTTCAGCGGATCTAAACCCAAAGTGGTAGGCGGCCCACAACAAGCGAAGATGGGTGGCGATCACTTCCTTAAATTCTACCCTTATACCTACCTAAACTACCCCGCTTCAACAAGCGCACCCTAATCATGCGTCTAACAACCCAGATATCGCAGGTGTTTCTCACAAAATTCATTGTTCTCTGCCTAGTAATCCACACTGTAACGGGATTCCCTCTCGTCACAACTCTCTCGCACACACGGACGTCAGCGAGGAATTCTCTTCGTGCCCGGTGTGGGCAAGCTATCTTTGCACTGGTATACCAAAATTCGGCTTGGCAAGCAATCTCGGTGTGTACGCGCCCTGGACATATGGACGAGATTAGCTCTGCCCATTCGTGGTATTTTAACCGATCTCAGCTATGCTATCCTGCCGGTAGAGCGTGCTACATCTTACACTGCCTCCGACGGTGTTTTTCATGGTAGTTATACCTTTTTACCAAGCTCCCTTTAGACTTGGATGGTGAGAGTCATAGTGACCACTCGCCCACTCTAGGCCCTATCCCACATAGTATCACTGTGTGAAAAAACATTGGCAGAGACTACGGGCTTTTCCGGGCCACTCCTCTTTTCACTCAATCCGGCATTGCGGTCACCCGATGGTAGCTGCGATGCTGTTGAATTTCATCAACTAGAACACTCGCCTCCGGACGCGCGCTAATCCCCCGCCCCCCCGTACCAAGCGGCGCCCCGTGCCCACTACGCGTATCCCGGCCCATGGGCCCTTGGCGCCCCCCCCCCCCCCCCCCCCCCCCACTACCGCGCCGACTAGCCCGGTGCCCGGGTACCAACTCAGCATACTCCACCGTCGCAGCTACGCTCCCAGCCCCCCCCCCTGGTCAACAGGCTCCTGCACCCCCTCCAAACGGGAGTTTCGAGCCGTACACTCCCACCAACAGCAAAACGACTTCCATTTTTTAATTTGACTAACCCACTAAACTCACATACTGACCCCGGGTCCCTTTGGCGGGAGTCACTCCTCCCCCCAACAGCTCATCGCACCATGCATTCCACATTCCTCATACACCAGACCCGCTGGCCTCACTCACTCACCATGACTCCACACAACTCACCAACTCTTCAACATGCACACCGCTGAATCCTGCCATTCCTGCTGACCTAAATCGCCCTACCTAACTCGTGGCTCCCCTGTCGTCCCTTAAACAACAGGCCACGTCCTTTTAACACTTACGTAGCTTAATTTCTACGTCCCTACACACTCAGGTCATCAATGGTTCCCAAAATTCTAAAATCCATCCCACCAAACTCAACTACAACCCTCTAACTCATCCATCAGGGCTTCCATCGGAACTACCCCTGCCCCCATGGAAGGCCAGTCAACTTAAACACTAACCCCCCCCGCAGTTCATTCCTTGCCCCAAGCCTCATATGCGGCCATTTTTTTATTTTGTCTCTGTCCCTCGCTTGCTGCCCAGCGGATATGTTCGAGCAACACTTTACAAGCGGCAAAACAGACCTGCTTTAGCAAACTTATATCAATAATGATATCATATACACCACAGGTGGCAACTGGCGGGCCAATGAACCCTTGGATGACACCCTAAGCGTGTAACGGGCTTATTTCGGCAACTCTCGCGCGCACGTACCACTGCGAATCAAAGTGTCAGGGCTGGCACAAGCGGTCTGAACCTCCGCCGTTCACGAAAAGTCTATGGCGACAAACACTAGCCGGTCTATGGTGGATCACCGTCCTTCATCCTGGCCGGAACTCTTGCTACCAAAACGGAGTTGCACTCCATGACCTGTCACCACGGTCTTACTCTCACCTCCGACATGAGCAAACCTCGGCATACTTACGTAGAAGCGCTACTCCCCACCTCCGCGAAATATCTAGTTCACCGGTTCGGTGCTGAATCCTTCCCTAAATCTACAAGGCTCGCCCTGTGATGATAGATGAAAAACTGCCAATCCTAAGTTGGACCGCATACATCCGGTTATCAGCTGCGGTCCTTCTGGGGCGAAGCTTCCTTGCGGGTCCCCATTCAGGTTCATCGGCGTGTCAAATAGCACGAAGACTTTAATCCTCCACCGCTGTATTATAAAATAATATAACCGAATACGGCTTCACTGCGAAAATTTAAATTTGCGGACTCCCAGCACACAAAGATTAAGCCTTCTATGCTCCTTATCATGTGGTAGAGCGCGACATTATATATCCTCTGTGGCGCCTCGCCAGTCTGTGTACCCCCAGAGATGGTTTAATTTCACTGCGTTGAACGTTAGCTCAGGCTCTGGCTGTGATTGATGGAGGTACCAACAAAACAAGCTTTACTGGACTGCTGCCTCTATGGCCCGCTGCCTCGGCCCCTCCACTAACAATGGTGCTCTGGCCATCTCCACCCACCTACACTCATCCTTAACTAATCGCACATACATGTTGTGCTCACACCCCTGTGATTTAGCAGTGCCGACCCACCGAGACGCAGTGATTAGCTGCAGCACCTAGGATCCAGAGCCCATGAGTCACTATTTCAATTATGCAGCTTATTTTGCTGAATAACAATGAAACGGTACAAAAATACGAGATGCAGGGCTTGGCACATTGGCAAAGCAGCCTTTGTCAGGCCAACAGAAATTTGGAAGCAAGAGCGACCCACTTCGGTTCTCTTATACCCAACGACACATTCTTTTATCAGCACAGGCACCTCACACAACACGGTCCCCTCACAACCCAGACATTCACCTACTGAATCATGCCCACCGAAAATCCCTCCACTCACCGTGCCAATCCCCACCCCATTGAGACCCACGAGTTGATGCTCCTATAACATACATCAAACAACACGCGCCTAATTATCCACTCCTGTGCACATCATCCTGGTGTACAATGCAGCCTTCGTCATCCGCGAACACATTTAGTTGACTAAGACCGGAAACGCTCCCATTGTGATTTGCTACCCATACCCATGCTAGTGCCGTGCCTCGGCCTTTCAAACAAGAACGGGATTAGCCACCTCGCTCGCGCACGCACTCGATTACTACACGGGCACCTCTATGGACACACGGATATGATTAGGCCATCGGCTAGTGCCCACGCACAGACACAAGGCATAATAGCCAGGCGCCATACTCTCTCACTCACACCTCTCCTCAAAGAGCATTCCTCACACCACCATTTGTTGGAACAAGATCATAGCACAATAATAAGGCGTATAATTTACAGCGGCGCGCAATAGTGGTCCGGCCTCGTGTAATATATGATGCCGCGTCCCGAGGTCGTTTGCTTCGCGACCCATGATGCTGCGCACGCTTGGAACCCATATAGACCTTTCCCACTCGCGATACTCGCGCGCGCAAAGCATGAGTTAGTTTGACGTGTGAGCATTGGTTGAATGATACGAACCGAACCCACCCATCAGGCTGGGATCGGTGATTTCGGCTCAAGGGTGGTTGATCATACTCCTCCCCTTCTCCTGCGGAGGGCTATTCCAGCTGCTCGGCACCCGTTCCCCACAACGACTGCTTCCCTGAAGCTCCCCGGGATGGTGCATCTCCTCCACTACCTGGGGGCCGTCCAACCCCGGGTATTATCACCCTCATAGCTCTTCGGATGGACAATAGTTAGATGCATGATCGGTCTCGCGGGGGGGGGGGGGGCGGGGGCTAATCTCTGCCCTGGCTCTGCCGGATGCTACGTAGGGCAACCGCTCTGGCAGAATCGGCTCCGGCCCCCCTGTCATCCTGGTCCTACATCTCGCGACGTACCCTATCGCTCGTGTCTGTGTCCTCTCTAGCTAGAGGTGCATAGTGCTCTCCTGCCGAGTCGCCTCATCTGCGTCTTGATAGTCGTTCCTCCGCTGCGACCAGGATTGGCACGGTCTCCAAGTCACCTCATGTTCTCCCCAGTCAAAACATAATCATGCTTCACTCCAGATCACACCCAAAGCAGTCAGCTGCCTAATTCATCCCTGCCGGTCACCCGTATCCAAATGCGCACACCCACTAACATCATCACCATGCAACATCTCACACTTCCAACCAGATGTTACACATCAAACTCCGACTATCAAACCTAATATCGTTCCACCCGGCCCATCCAAACGCATCCAATTTCCAAAAAACCAAATCTTGCGCTCACCCTCCCAACGTACCACGGTGCGATCCCAGCTACGGACTGACTAGTCCTCGATATATGCTGCTCCACAACCTCTCACATCCAATCATCACCACAGGCCTGACCCAACAAGCATGTGCCGAATCATTCTCGCGAAACACCTCCGAAAAGCAAATAAATACATAAAAAGCATCCATATAATTTTGAGACCCAGAAATTCATGCGGCCCGGCATCACCTGTTGCTTGTATATGTGTTACTCCAGGCTCTGATTCATCTCTTTACGATCAGACATCTATGGTATAAAGCATCAGCTGATAAGTTCCATCCATCCCAGTACCTATTACAAGCATGTGCTCGGAGCGACTCACAAGCGTGATGTCCGCCAGTAGCTCACTCTGAGACCACCACACTTACAAAATGGCGGCGCGCATCACGTCGGGGCCGTGGGCCCGGTACTCAACTTCGAACGGTTGAGGAGTCTTTCTCGGCTGCGATCAAATCACCCAAAATTCGCTCTAAAACTGTGGGGTAAAAAAAAAAACCACTAAAACGTTATGGATTTAGGCCACAGTGCCGAAGCTAAATGGGCTGCGAATGTGATAAAATACATAAGTGCGCGGCCCGGAGGTGGCGTAAAGACGACTGGAATTGCGGCATTTGTTTTATCATTACAACCTCCGTCCGCTCGGCCCACCACGTGGCGTCGGCATGTCCCAGTATGAATCCAGGCGTCTCTCGGCGTGGCGCAGACACGACTAAAATCGACATCATCCACCGACAACACACAACAATCACTCCACACACACCACACACATACACACACAAATACACACACACACTACACCACCAATCACATCAGCGCATCCTTAACAACACATCGACGCCCAATAACCTCACAACACAATCCCATACGACCACACCATCTACACACAACTACCACGCCTCACACACACACACACACACTCGCGGATTACTCTATGAGAATGTATTCCTCTCACAGTAATGCGTCGATACGATAACCTCGAAATGTATGTAGTGTATCATCATGCTTGTGCCAATAAGATGAAGCCGACACTCCGGCATTGACGCCAGAGACGTGGTGCTAATTAGAGTCGTCATGCCCGTTCCCCCATATGTTCAGCGCAGAATCGGGGTAACTATAGAAAGGACAGGAGTCTACGTTACAAACAGGTCGCACGATCCTTTGCCACCCCCCTGTTTTGCCTCTGTTACCACGGGAGACGGTTTCCATGGCTGGTGCAAAGAAAAGCTTCGTGAGCTGATGACTCGCTTATTTTGGACCGGGGTGAAAGCTCCACAATCTCTGATAAATAGCGATGGCAGACAAATACGGTCCCCTCTCGACCACGATATTCCTCGCCATTCAGATAATCTGAATTCCTCGGCCTCCATGGACGCTGAGTATCTCTGTTTATACCTTTCTTCCTCAGAACTCAGAATGATCGAAAACTCCCATCCTAGTCTCGTGAGCTACTACTGCTGTTGCGTTGCCGGCAGACTCGAACATGTAATCTTGAACAACATGAATCTGGTGGTTTCGATATCTGACGGCCGGGAAGATTTGGACCGGGTTGCATATAAAATGTATCCATAGAGCGAATCTCAATCCATAGCACCTCTCAAGAACGCATGCCACCGACACTACGCGCAGACGACAATCTCGACCCCTCCGGTGCTTTATACATCCCGACTAGTCCACATGGGGCACGGGAAAAACTACGCCGCCCTCGCACCACCAACCCAGAGCCCCATACCCGCACGTGCAAACAGTGACCGGACTCGCCCTCCACGGAAAGAGTCCATGATAAAGAGCGAGTCCATCGCCATGTTTGGGGGGACACTAGATGTATACTGATAGAGAGTGTAGTCGACAGCGGCTTGTTCTTTTCTGTTAGAACACATCCTAGTATCCGACACCCATGTTGTTGCTTCGCCCCGAGCACACGGCAGCGGAGTCGTGTTGAACGTGAGCGCTGCGGCAGCGTGCCGTAGGATGGTGCCACCGGCACACCCGAGCGCACTGTCTATGGAACTCGCTGCACCTACCGGAATCGCTCAAAGAGTGCGCAACGCCGCACACTGTCACGGACACATGCTGCCTCACTACGGTAACAGAACGTAATGGTGTTGCGAACGGCTCACTCCGACGTTTATCGCACCTACCAATAATATCATCTCCCGCACCACTCGAACCCACTGAAGCAAGATAACAAGTTCTCCTCAGCCGATCTCCCTCGCAGCCGTTCGCCTCCGTAGCCGTTCGCCTCAAAACTCATCTCCCCCCAGCAGATCTCCGTTCGCCCTTTTATCGGCTCCAGGAACCCACCATATGCAAATTTTCGGATCAGAAACGACCTCAGGGGCGGAGCTACGCTCGCGATTGGCGGAGGAAAAGGGCGTGAATCTTCCCTGATCCTCAAATTAGCATATCCTGATTTCTCTCAGATGTGTCTGGAGGCGGGCCAACCGCCCGCGCTTCCTAATTGGATGGATCAGATGTGGGCGTGTAGCATTCCTGATCCGAATTTCTCTCCGGAAAAAACCGCTATTTGCACTCGCGGCCCGCGGTGTATCGCTGAACGGCCAAGATAGCCCGACCGCTCTTGGTGCACAGGTGTGATGTCGGTGGCGCGTAGGAAGAGAGGAAAGTGGTGAGGGTCCGCGGATGCCGATGCCCGCGATGATGTCCGAATTTGAATGCTGGGTTGATGTAGGTTCCTTGCAGGGAAGCGACGTTGTGTGAAATTACGGTTTAGTGTCCGTGCTGGCGTTGGTGTTGTTGTTGTTCTGACGCGTGGAGCGTGGTTTGGTCAAAATAAAGGAGAAAGAACAAGAAAAATGCCTAACCTCAAGGATCCAGCAGCCGAATGAATCACATTAATTCCCTTCTAAACAATGGCTTTGGGCTAACTATCTATACTGTATGTAAAAAAGTATATTCTCCCCGAACTCTACGGGACCATGAATGAGTTCGTGTGTATTATGCGAATTTTCTACAGCATCGTGTTAAACACATATTTAGTGTGAATACAATAATACTATATTTATTACTAAGTGTTAGTATAATTTATTATATACTATTAGTAAATATTTGAAAATATGTAGTTAAATTGCTTAGTTTAACTCTCTCGTCTTAATTATTATATCTCACTTATATTTTAAGTTGCAGATTATAGAACCGCAATGCCTCCAAGGCAATGGCATCCAACATATAGTGGTCCCAAGACAGTTATTCCATTAATATACATTATATAGCCCCTTCCCTTTTGTCTCGTTGGTCAAATGGGACGTTCGTTGTGGGGATCTCATAACTAGGTTTGCTTACACCACTGACTTCATTTCTACTCTTCTTTTCTGCTTATTCCTGAGGAAAATCAGAATTTGCGTCCTCCCGGAAGCCAACATGTGCAGCACGTGCCACGGCCGGGGGAGGGGAATAGAAAATCCGCACTAACACCACGAGCATCGACAGCGCAGCTGTGAGGAAACAGCAATATCCTCGAACGAACCTCTGCTGCAACCTCGAGATGGTCATCTGACGTTTCCAATGATCTGGGATGAGATTGCTGGTTGCATTGAAAAGGCATACGAACGAATATCTCATAAAGAGGCTGCACGGATGTGGTTTTTCACAACACAGAAGCAAATGATCCAATATCGGCAAGAGTGTGGCTCATAGCTTGGTGCCAATAGCTACATCGTCAGAGGCTGATAATAGAAAAACGACAACGACGCCAAGTTGTGCACGATACGGGCGGCGCGTTCTTTTCAACCCATTTCTGGACTATTTATATCAGCATCCTCTTTTCTCTCCATTTTCCATCTCACACTTCTATCTCCATCCTTTTTCATTCCAAACCTCCATCTCATTATTATATCAGATTGTTCCCTTCAATGCCTGACACAGATCGGAGTTGGCCCTACGCACAGGATAACAGAATCGGGCGAATGCGAGCGCTGGCCACATGCTTAATGGCGGATCTGTGCGCACTGTACGGAACACAAGTGTGCAAGACACTAGCGGCTCGTTCTTTTCAACTCATTTTTGGATTTCATTATATCGGGCAAATGCGAGTGCTGACCACGTGCTTAATGTCAGATCCGCGCGCACCATGCGGAACGTGCTCGAAGGCAGACCCGTGTGCTGCTTGCGACACTTTATTATCGTCCATAATAGACACAAATGGACACGTCTTACTGTCTGTGCATGGGTTTGCCATAACATCTTACCTTCTCGCCTCTCCGGCCAGCGAAGCCGCAATCAGACAGGGGCATGCTGTACAGCTCGGGCCGTGTGGTGCATCATGGAGCAGGCACATTGACAAGCGCTGGGCGGGCATGCGGGGCCAACACGACCCTCGGCCGGTCATCAGGGCATGGTCCGGGAGTTCGTGCAAGGCAATTCATGTCGCGGAGTTCGGTGTGAGGAAATGCAGATTATGTCGTGAGGTCGGAGCGAGACTATTTCACAGCTTGGGGCCATCTTGCCGGAAGTGCAGTGGAGCCGCTTCCGGCCATCCCGGCCGGGCCGCGCGGGGGCCGGGGCCAATCAGAGCACCCAATTCGGGTGACAACACATCGCTTCGAGGTGGCCCACCGCCCCGCACCGCGGGATTTTTAAAAGGTGGATGGCAAAGCCGTTCTCTCTCTCTCTCTCACGCGCTGGATCTCGACTCCGCCTTCTGTTGTCATCGCCTGCGACTCTGCCTCCACTTCTCCGCCCTTCTCTGCCCACACGTCGTTGACTCCACCCACCCACCTGGTCCCTCCTACCACTCCGCCCGCTCGCTCTTGACTCTGCCTTCTCCACACAAGTCTCTCCCTTCACGCCCGACGGTCGCGTCTCATTCTCTGGACGACGCTAGCTGCACAAAGTGCCACGAAGCAAGAAACGGTGTGCCAGCTGTCAGGGAGATATCGCCCAGCAGAGTATCCCCCCAAAACGTATTGGTGGCGCAATCGGGAAATCCTGCAAGGTATTCAGAGACTGTTAGCCTCATCTCCTCTCCTCCTCCTTCTCTTCATTAACTCCTCTTCATCGAGGTGTGTGTGTGTGT
>CM068958.1:52638431-52662560 GCA_035128595.1 Eptatretus atami | reverse complement strand
CAGAAATCATGTAGAAATGGAAGCATGATGTGAATCCTGGCTTCGTCATCTACTTCTCCACAATAGGAGAAGTTGGTTTCGAAAAACAGGCTCATTCCTTCTCACTGATATATCTAAAAATGTCATTCGGACTAAACTCTGAAACATCAAAATGCTACCTATTTGGATACTGTCGCTATTCTCTGTTACTCGTCTATTTGAAAACATGACGATGGGTAAATGTTAAACAGTAAATGTTTCTTGTGTCATTATGAATTCTTATCTAATATATATTATAATTGGGGTTTGGAAAATTCTTTTGGGTTCGCGCGATGTAGGAAAGGTTCTTAAATTGGGTCGCCATAAAAAGTTGAAAAACCACTGATATAGATATTATATATTATATATAATATATATATATATAATGTTATAGATATTTATAATATATATAATATATAATATATATATATATTGACACACATAACAATAAACCGCCGTGTCCGACCGATGTGTAATTGAAGGACTGCTGGCGGGGCCGGGGGACCAAATAGGGGGAGCGCGATTCGCAGGTGGACGGCGCGTCGCTTTGGTCGTCCACCCCACTCTTCACCCAGGCTTTATAAAAAGGCAATCGCGAAGCCGTCCGCTTCCTCTCTGCTCTTCTCCGCCTTGCCGCCTCAACCCCACTTCTCGCCTGCCTGCCGGCCCACTTCTTCGTCCGCCTGTTTGCTCGCCTCCCTTCCCTCTTTGCTCGCCCTCTCTTCGCTGCACCTCGTCTGCTGTCGCTGCAATTATACTCTCGAGGGTAATGGTTGTGCCAAAAAGACGTCTTCTTTTTTTTTTATGGACCAGTGCGAGAGCACACCTTTCCAGAAGCTCTGGACAGTGATTCAGCAAGAGATAACGTACTGACTCTTAAAGTGGGATCGCTCAAGCGCGAGCGTCCCCCAAACATAACTGGGCTGACCGTCGCGGCAACCCGCTGCCACGTATTGTGAGGCTGTTAGTCCTTCATCTGCTCTCCTTCCTTCTGGCCTTATCTAATCTTCATTGTGTTTGTTGGTGTTTGTATGTGATGGCACCTGTTGTAGCATAAGTGAGATTGTAAGAAGATATAATGGACTAAGTACTGCTCTTGGTCTGCCCTTTTGTTAAATTGCTTGCTTTTGTTCGCACCCCACAAATTCCTTGCTTCCCTGCTATACATAATAATTAAAAACCCCATTTCACTGTGCACATACCGTTTCCTTGCCTGCATTGTAAAGAAATGCTTGCTGAGAAATGTTTCCAGCTTCATTTTCGTCTTTTTCCTTCATTTGGTCCAGCATGGTCCGTATCTTAGCCTAGCCGGGACGATCCCCCAACGATCTGTTTCTAGCCGCATACGTCTTGGGCCAGTTGACGTCGGCAAACATTCTGATCGCAAGGTGATCCAAGTTGAACAAGGCATACCGAGGGCAGTCCCCAGTAATTGGAAACACGTGACCATTAGGTAAACCGGTTTCAAGAGACGGAGGACCATAAGTCACGTGGTTGAGTTATGGCATTCACGGTAAATTAGCGAAACCCGCCGTGGTCACGGAGGCTATCTGCTGTGACGGCCTGCGATTCCGGCAGAGTCTTGTGGGACCCGAGGTAGGTTCCCCCACCAGCCCCCCCCCCATGTGTCTTCTGCCCTAAACCCCAGGTCCACAACAATATATTATATTATGATATTAATGTTATATATATTATACATTATATATGTTATTATGATTGTCTCGATAATTATATATAATATATTATATATAAATTTGTATATATATAAATTGGTTGCGCGCATTTCGGGCGCCCGGCGGTGCGTGGCGGAGGCCACGTGATCGAATCGCGCCGCCTCAGCCTCCACGGACGGAACAATTCTGTCCGTGACCCTCTCGACTAACGCCGGGAGCCAGATCACGGGTGGGCCTTTTCGGCCTCACCACGATCGTGCACGGCACCGCGTGGGAATGGTGTCGTCCAAACTCGACCTACTAAGTACCACCGTGGATGGTAAAACCGGGCGATCGCACCTCGCCGCAGGTCGACTCGGACACGAACCGCTTAACGGTCCGTTCCCGTGCTATCGGGTATAACCGAGCCGGTGTTATCGTCGCCTCCGACGGTTCTGATTAATTATATATCGGGGCGTATCAGGCCCACTACGAACCCTTTACTCGTGAAGCAAGATGGAGGATGTTCAATTAAGAAAAGAGAAGCGGAACGGGCACAGTTCAACAAGTAAGCACATTTAATTCACGACCCTCGGAAGCACACATATACAGCCATACAGTAAGAATGCAAAGAAAGAATTACTACGAATACAAAAGCAAGGTTATTTTACATGGCATTAAACAGTTTCTACTTTGCAAGAGACACGCGCCACAACACCGCATTCACACAAAAGCAAAGGAAAGACCCCCCTCAAAGGCAAGGGAGTCAGACTGGGGCCGTGGCCTAATGCGCGTTGGAACGCTGGATGAGCGGCCAGCGTCACGAGGACCAGAAGGGTCCTACCCGCTGCCCTCGGATGGCGAAGCCGCAAAATTGTCGTGCACGGCGGCGCCCCAGTTTTCGTTGGCACCCTGACTTGGAGTAAAGTGGGAACGGGGCCCCCTTTTTCGCACTCTTCAGCGCGGGGGAAAGGGGGAATTGTTGCGCTCTGGGCGAGGAGTATGGCTGGCTCTGCTTGAGTCCCGCAACGAGCGATTCACCGCCCGACTCGTTCGCGACCGCCGTCTTCCTCGCCCGGACCCGAGTCTTCCGGTTCCCTCACCGATCTCCCTCCGCCAGCCGTTCGCCTCCGTAAGCCGTTCGCCTCAAAACTCATCTCCCCCCACAGATCTCTCGTTGCCCTTTTATCGGCTCCAGGAACCACCATATGCAAATTTTCGGCATCAAAACGACCTAGGGGCGGAAGCTACGCTCGCCGATTGGACGGAGGAAAGGGGCGTGAAATGCTTCCCTGATCCCTCAAATTAGCATATCCTGATTTCCTCTCAGATGTGTCTGGAGGCGGGGCAAGCACGCCCCGCGCTTCTAATCTGGATGGATCAGATGTGGGCGTTAAGCATTCCTGATCGAATTCTCCTCGGAAAAAACCGCTATTGCACCGCCGGTCTTCGCGTTGTTCGCTGAACGGCCCAAGATAGCCCGACGCCGGTGCCCACAGGATTTGGTGGCGGGAATGGCGTAGGAGAGAGGTGAACGTGGTGGAGGGTTTTTCGGCGTGGCCGATGCCATGATGCGTTGAATGCGGGTGATGTTGAGGTTATGCGGAGAGCGAGTGGGTGAAGGTAGGTTGTGGGCTGCTGCGGTTGTTGTTGTTGTTGTCTGACGGTTGGGAGCGTGGTTGTTTCAAAATAAAGGTAGAACAGAAAATGCCTAACTAAAGGATCGCAGCCCGAATGGAATACATTAATTCCTCTACAATGGGATTTGGGGTTAACTATACATGTACTTAAAAGATATCTCACCTAGGGACCTGAATTGGTGGTTGCAATTTCTACAGCCGTAACATTTAAAATATCATAATATATATATATAGTATTATAAATATTTTGAATGTGTATATGTATATACTGTGTTTATATATATATATATATATATGTTGCGGTTATTAGGAACCGCATGCCTTCCAAGTGCAATGGATCCAACATATAGTGTCCCAAGACAGTTATTCCATTAAATACATTATATAGCCCTTCCCTTTTGTCTCGTTGGTCAAATGGGACGTTTCGTTGTGGGGATCTCATAAACTAGGTTTGCTTACAACCACCTGACTTCATTTCTACTCTTCTTTTTCTGCTTATCCTGAGGGAAATCAGAATTTGCGTCCTCCCGGAAGCCACATGTGCAGCACGCTGCCACGGCCGGGGGAGCGGGAATAGAAAATCCGCACTAACACCACGAGCATCGACAGCGCAGCTGTGAGGAAACAGCAATCCTCGAACGGAACCTCTGCTGCACCTCGAGATGGTTCATCTGACGTTTCCAATGATCTGGGATGAGATTGCTGTGTTGCATTGAAAAAGGCATACGAACGAATATTCATAAAGAGGCCTCACGGATGTGGTTTTTCACAACACAGAAGCAAAATGATCCAAAATCGGCAAGAGTGTGCTCATAGCTTGTGCCAATAAGCTACAATTCGTCAGAGGCGATAATAGAAAAACGCAAACGACGCCAAGTTGTGCACGATACGGGCGAGCGCGTTCTTTTCAACCCATTTCTGGACTATTTATTATCAGCATCTCTCTTTTCTCTCCATTTTCCATCTCACACTTCTATCTCCATCTTTTTCATTCCAACCTCCATCTCATTATTATATCAGATTGTTCCCTTCAATGCCTTGACACCAGATCGGAGTTGGCCCTACGCACAGGATAACGAATCGGGCGAATTCGAGCGCTGGCCACATGCTTAAATGGCGGATCTGTGCGCACTGTACGGAACACAAGTGGCAAGACACTAAGCGGCTCGTTCTTTTCAAACTCATTTTTGGGATTCAATATATCGGGCAAATGCGAGTGCTGACCACGTGCTTAATGTCAGTATCCGCGCCACCATGCGGAACGTGCTCGAAGGCAGACCCGTGTGCTGCTTGCGACACTTTATTATCGTCCATAATAGACACAAATGGACACGTCTTACTGTCTGTGCGATGGGTTTGCCATAACAATCTTACCTTCTCGCCTCTCCGCGCCAGCGAAGCCGCAATCAGACAGGGGCATGCTGTACAGCTCGGGCCGTGTGGTGCATCATGGAGCAGGCACATTGACAAGCGCGGGCGGGCATGCGGGCCAACACGACCCTCGGCCGGTCATCAGGGCATTGGTCCGGGAGTTCGTGCAAGGGCAATTATGTCGCGGAGTTCGGTGTGAGGAAATGCAGATTATGTCGTGAGGTCGGAGCGAGACTTTTCACAGCTTGGGCCATCTTGCCGAAGTGCAGTGGAGCCGCTTCCGGCCATCCCGGCCGGGGCCGCGCGGGGGCCGGGCCAATCAGAGCACCCAATTCGGTACAACAATCGCTTCGAAGGTGCCCACCGCCCCGCACGCCGGGATTTTTAAAAGGTGATGGCAAAAGCCGTTCTCTCTCTCTCTTCTCACGCGTGGATCTCGACCTCCGCCTTCTATTGTCATCGCCTGCGACCTGCCTCCACTTCTCCGCCCTTCTCTGCCCACACGTCGTTGACTCACCCACCCACCTGGTCCCTCCTACCACTCGCCCGCTTCGCCTCTTGACTCTGCCTTCTCCACACCAAGTCTTCCCTTCACGCCGACGGTCGCGTCTCATTCTCTGGACGACGCTAGCTGCACAAAGTGCCACGAAGCAAGAAACGTGTCGCAGCTGTCAGGGAGATATCGCCCAGCAGAGTATCCCCAAAACGTATTGGTGCGCAATCGGGAAATCCTGCAAGGTATTCAGAGACTGTTAGCCTCATCTCCTCTCCTCCTCCTTCTCTTCATTAACTCCTCTTCATCGAGGTGTGTGTGTGTGTGTGTGTCCCGGTGCCTGTCCTTGTAAGTTAAGTCTGCTTTCGTAAGTTGCTTGTACATTGTCGCACCTCACGCTTCTTTCTATCCTGCATTACCCACCAAAATAAAACTATTCACTGTACCACATAAACTTTCCTCACTTGCTTGTAAATAAATTATTATTAGAAATGTTTCCAGCTCGTTTTGTTCTGTTCTTTCATTTATCCAGCATGGTCCGAATTCTAGCTTAGCTGGACTTTATTCCCAACGATCCTGTTCCTTTTAGCCGTTACCTCCTTGGCAGTGTCACTCGGCTACATCCGATCCGTTAAAGTGATCCGATCCAGTCGGAAAGGCATACCGAGGGCGTGTTCCCTGGCAATTAATCACGTGATTAATTAGGTAACCCGATTAACCCATGACAGGAGGACCCTAGGTTATGTGGTTGAGTTATTGGCGTCCACGGTCGGTTAGCGACCCGCCGCGTCACGGAATTATCGTGTGCGATGGCCTGCAATTCCGGGGAGTCTGGTGGGAGCCGAGATAGCTCCCCCACCCGTAGTGGTCCTCTCACCCGACCCTGGCCTGAAACATATATATCTGGCACTTATTTGCCGACCTCGGAAGGATTTAGTTTTGAGATGACGTTGTGTGGTGTTGTGTGGTATATATATATATATATATATATATATATATTATATATATATATATATATATTTGGGCTGGCATGGTTGCCTTACATATGGAGAGCAGGCGATGTGTATCGGGCAAGAGCTCGGCCAATCCAGTGACCTCAAAATTTTTCATTCAGGATGGCTCGATCACTAAGGCCCAATGACGGGGAGTGCCGTCCTTTTGAAAAATTATTTCGGGTTGCAGGTCTTCAACCTGTTGGAAAGCGAATCTTCCACCATGTTCATGTAAAATTATGAGGTCACTGTATCCTCCGCAAAGAAAAACGATCCACCAAGCAGTCATGGAGAAGGCCACACCACACATTGACCTTTGGACTTCACGTCTGTGTTCGATTATCACGTGGGGGTTTTCAAAGCCACATTCTCATATGGTGCCAGTTGACTTCCCCGATACATGAAAACAAGCTTCGTTTGTGAACATGACCTTTTTCAGGTAGTCTTCGTCGTCCTCTATGTGACAGAGCATTTCCAAGGCAAACGCCTTGCATTTGGTCCGTTCATTTTGCTTGAGTTCCTGTAGAATCTTCACTTTATCAGCATAAAGCTTCAGTCTTTTCTGCAAAATCCTGTGTGCAGTGGTGGTTGGTAGTCCCAGTATTCTGGATGCATGTCGGATTATTTTATGGACTGTGTTGAAGTGATTCATGCACTTGTTCAAAGTCTGCTGCATTTGTGCTTGGTCGACAGAACTTTTCTGTTTCTGACAATTTCCAGTCTCCTTAAACCCTTGTCTCTCTGATACTAGTCCACGATGGTGGATTCCTTCCATACCTTGTATAGAACTTTAGCTGAACTTGCATGTCAGATCGCATCTCGATGAACCATTTGATTCACTGAGCCATTTTCTTTTACATTAAATCACCAGACCTGAAAATAAAGAAAACTTTATGAATTTCTTTATCATATAAATAAAGAGTACAGTTGTATCATTTGGGTACTCAATATATTAACAACCAAAGTTGTCGCAGTTCTTTTTGGAACACCCGGTATGTTGAAGAGGATTGGAGCTCAAACAAACCCTTGGAGAAGACCATTATTCATAGTCCTTATGGAGCTTGTTTGCTCTCTGGGTGAAACCTTGTGTCTTCGATTGCTAAGCATAGAAGAAAGGACATGCTTTGTGGCTTTTCACTGGAAAAGTCCGGCCTGTTTTAGCAGAAGACTATGTCGCCATACATATCATATGCTGATGAAAGGTCAATTAGTGCAACACCTATCTTGAGCACGCATTGTGCCACCTCAATGTTGGTGGTAAGTCAAGTACTTGACCATTTGACTTTGTGATGATATTAATAACAGGTAGACACAGGATGTTGTCATCTCCCATCCCAAGTGGGAAATGACCTATGTGGAACCATACTTGTGACAAAATGTTTTACAGTATTTGAATAGTTACTATAATGTACCAAAGACAAACTCAATGCATGTCGATAATCTGCTCTGTATTTCAATGTTCAGTGGTTCCAGTGTTTCCAAATGATGAAGGTTTTAAAAGCATCCAATGATTGACTGAAATACATGCAAACAAGTAAAAAAGACATAAAATGTCATCGCCCCTGTTGTTTTTAGTAATTGTGCTGTATGGAGTTAAATGGATAGCCATATTTACATACAACTAAAATGGCTGCCAGTCTACCAGTCAGCCATCTTTGATTAGATCACCAAATAAAGTGAGAGACACGTGTATGCCATCATTGCTGTGCTTGTGCCAAGTTTGAACAAAATTGGACCATGCATGTCTGAGACATGGTTGGGGACACATTTAAGTAACAAAATGGCCACCAGTCGACCATCTTGGATCTGATCTCAAAAAAAAAAGACTGCATATGTAAGCCATCATTAATTTTCTGGTTGCCAAGTTTGAACAAATAGGTAAACGCTGGTCGAGAAATGGTTGAGGACGTGTTCAACATCAACTTTTTAAACGAAAATAGCCGCCAGTCGGCCATCTTGGATCTGATTCTCAAAAAAAAAATGGCGCGCTTATGTAAGCCATCATTCATTATATGTGGGCAAGTTTAAACAACATCGGTAAATGCATGTCCGAGAAATTGTTGAGGACGTGTTCGATACCGTTTTTATTTTATTTTTTTACAACTTAAATGGCTGCAGTCGGCCATCTTGAATCTGATGTCAAAACAATGATGTGCATATGTATACCATCATGTTTTCTCTTTGTGCCAAGTATGAATAAAATTGATCCATACATGTCCGAGATATAGTTGTGGACGGATGCACGCAACGGACATGAAAATCGAGGCCAAATCCATAAGCCCCCATTTCGGACTAAGTCCAACGGGGGCTAATAAACATGTAAAATAAAATATTAAGGCATGCTATAATTGAAACAAACATGTAACTAAAACAAAAAACATATACATAAAACATATACATATTCATTTGTACAGTATGTGTTCCATGCACAGTCACATCTTTTAAGTTACAAACTCCAAACTCGGGGTACAAATACAACTTTGTGGGTAACATAGGCTATGTGGCTGTGGCCTCACATGGGGGTGGGGTTTTGGGGGAATACATTCTCCATGTAAATGGTGTACCGTGTGCCACCTGGTGGTGGTGGCAGAGGGTATTACAATTTCCTTTTTTCACCTGGGCAACACTGAGGTTAAAGCACTCTTCCACATCGGTAAATTTGTCCTCTTTCGCTTCTTTACCCACCCCTCCCCCCCCAAAATCGGAGGAGCCTGTCGAAGCCTGTCATCGTGTGTGAGACATTTTGAGCAGGAAGAGACATCAGGACAAATAGGGGATAAAGGAGGGTGGGGAGCAGGATGTGAGGATGGCAGCGGTGGTTGGGGGAAGGGGTTAAAGCATTCTATGCACAGGTAAATTTGTCTTACTTTCCTTCTTCTCGCCCAAAATGGAGTGGCTTGTCAAATTGGGAAAAAATAATAACCAGACTGAGCCGGGGACTTGTGGTGAGGGAACTCAGCAATTTTTGACAAACAGGATGACTAATTGGTCCGTCAGCGGAGCACGGGGTAGGCTCTACTCGTCCAGCATAAAATAAAATAAACAAGACTTTTACCTTTAAAAGTTATTCAAAAACAGCGAGGTGGTGGGAGGGTAAGAATATTACGTACTGTACTCTGCGGTAAATATAAACCACAAGACTTAGCTCCAAATGATGATGATGCTGTTGGAGCAGGAGTGGGGAAGGGGAAGGTGAGCGGGGAGGGGATTCAGCGATCAGCTAGAGCAGCATTAGCTTTACAACAAAGTCGCCTGCAACATTGCAAACAGGAGAAAGGTAAGACGATCCTTCACCATATTACCTTCAACCCCGGAGCAGATCTTTCCTGCTTGGCGAGGAAGGTATCAGATGTTATCCTCTTTCCAGAATAATCCTGTCTAGTCGGCGTTAAAATCCTCTCCGGCATAAATCATGGTCTGCGATGCTGTTTCCCTGAGTAATTTTGCATGATGGGGCAGAATCTTCTTTTGAAGTTCTTTCAATATGCTCCTTTCCATCCTTCCAATATGAGGATCATGGGACTGGAATGACACTTTTCTGCTTTGAGGAGCACTGGAGGCAACGCTTGCATGGATATTTTACTCGCTTTCACGGATATACCGCACAGTCAATTTATCTATCCCGCAATGGCGGCCCACAGATGCGTCACTTTCACCTCTTGCCAACCTATTCAGCAACTCGATTTTTTTCACACAGTATAACCTTCTCTCCCTTTTGGCACACTTAATTTTGCCATCGCTTTACGTTTGGGTCCGTTATTAATGGTGCACAATAAACAACAAAAGGCTCGTAATGGGAGATAATCGTCCACGCAGATGCAAATGATGACTCATCTCAGCTCAAAAAAATGCGATTGGTCAAAATAAAATCCCGTGATAACTAAATCAGAACACAATGGGTTGCCAGCGATTGGTCGAAACCCACAATATTTGAGGGTTTACTGTACTTCTTGAATGACAAAGCACACATTCATCTGGAAATGTGTCGTCGACTACAAGTTCTTGCATCATTAACCCTTCAGACGAAGCACTCGTTTAATGTTTTTTGCACCCACAACCCTCTACCCATGTAAATATTGATCGCTTCCTGATATGGATTCAGTTGCATTGGTAAACAAGAAAGAGCAATTCGAGATTTCAGACCCTCGACAAAACATGTGTTGTGTGGTGTGTTGTGTGCTGTGTGTTACGTAATTAATGCATTCCAATAGATATTTGATACGTACTATATATAACCTACTCACGTTCCAATTGCACCTATTTAATGCATATACTCCTTTTGACATGATCTATCATATTTATTTCATTGCGAGGCTAAAACATGTGGACACATTGATTCGAGGCATGATTCTATCCATTTTTTCGATTTATGTGCAATATTTGCCGTGGGGATAAAGATATTTGAAACTAGAACAGCACTCGGTAAAGCGCAAACCTCTGCCATGCTGAACAGCTTACATTTTGTGTCCACAATAGACCGGATATGCATTCAGACCTTGACCAAAATCTAAACTTGTCTTTGTCACCTACCCACTCATCCACCAATTTTGTTATAATCTGTCCACAACTTTTTGAAATATCATGCGATATATTATTTTTGGCCCCATCTCTCAATGGTGAAGAATCACTTTAAGAATTCTTGTATCTGGATACCGGATCTGGATCAGCTTGGCAAACACCCAACCTCTCCACCACGTTTCATCCCCGTCTATCCTTAACTTGTTGGGACACGCTGCTAACAGACAAACAAACAAGCAAACAAGAAAGATGTCGTGCATAGCGCAATACTTGCGAGATCCAAGTAAACAATAGTAGCCATGGAAACAGAAATTTGGAAAATTTGACCGATCAAATATTTTCCATGATTGAATGTTGTGCAAAACAAATTTCCTTGATACATTTTCTAATCGCCGATTAATAGGTGTTTCACATGTTTTGGCTGATATTGTCCTTGACATTTGACTTATTTTGACCAGATTTTATGCACCCACAGCAGAGTACCCCCACCCTTCAGGCGATCTTGTTCCACACATGCAACACATTCTTCCAATGCATCCCTTTATTTGGGCGGTGTCTAGGCAACTGGCAGCTGTGTTGGCAAAAAATTTTTTTTTACCTCGTCTTGTTCACTGTCTATACTAATGAGAGATTTGCAACAAAAAAGAAATCAAATAAAGAATATAGATTCACTAAATACTGTATCTCCTCTTGTTCACCGCCTATACTACCAGGAACTTCTACGCAGGAGGAGGCCAGACTTAGAGCGGACGCTGCAAACATCGAAATTCAAAACACCACCTGCTGTGTAAATCAAAGGCATCTGTTACATACAGTAATGATTCTCCTGGTAAACTGTCATGGTTTCATCACAGCTTTGATTTGCAAGTCCTCACATCACGACCTTTTTACCTCAAACGCCATCCTCTCGAAGCACCACCCATACAGACAAAACAAACGTCATTTCTGTTCCTGATGACGTCAATGCGTGTTTTCCAAACATGTAAATTCTAACATAACATTGCCGCCATGTGATTGGAAACCTCATCGTGGAATGCAAAACATCCCCCGCCGTGTTATCAAAAACCTCACCACACTGGAAAACGTGGGGACAGGAATACTTCTGTTAAATGATGGAGATTTGTAATACCCCCCCCCTCCAGATGCAGCACATGATACACATTTCCATAGAGGATACAATCATTGGGGTCATGCTGATCCTCTGTAGCAAGTCTGGATGTAATTGGCCCAGAACTGCAGGAGGAGTAGCATGACAACTAACACACAAACAAACACACACACAAACACTGGTCCATGAATTATAGTAAGATATACTACATGAGCGTACAAATAAGCTGTGTGTTTCAATCTGATATGTTGAAAAATTCCTGAGGTTGGAGATAATATAATCACAAAATTATCCCATTTGATTATAATGGGGTGAAATTGTTGTCATGGACACCGTTTTCTCTTTGCCACATGGGGCTTTTGTTGTTATAATGGGGGTATGTGGGTCTTGGAATCCTAAGGGTCTTAAAGGGTATTAGGGTTATAAAGGCTCAGCTGCATGATTGTCTCAGTTCACCTGAATCGCACAGGACTCATGTTGGGAAGGACTTGTCATTGCTGAACTGCTTGTATGTTGCATTCTGCTTGCAGACATCCCTCAGGCTCATGTTGCCATGGGTTGTTGATTCTGAGTGCTAAAGGAATTCCAAAGGGTTCTAAAGTGTAATTCTAAAGGCTTCTGAAGTGCAATTCTCAAGATTAATTCTAAAGGGTAATTCTAAAGTGTAATTCTAAAGGTTCTAATGTGTAATTCACAAGGATTCGAAAGGGTGATTCTAAAGGATTCTGAACGAGTAAATTTTAAACTGTAATTCCAAAGGTAATTCATAACGAACAAACAAACAAGAAAAAGACGTCATGCAGTGCGTGATACTTGCAAAATCCACCCCGCTCTCCAAAGGTTTCCATGGATACATCAAATTGTCCATTTCAATAAGATTAAAATTGACAATCTTCATCGAAGCTCAGTCAATCGGATGAAAATTGATTATTTTTCAGATTGAAATTAATGATTGTAGAAGTTTGACCTTGAATTCACCTTAGACCTTATGACCTCAAAAAATAGGTGTGTTTTCAAATTCAGTGATGCAATATGCATTGCTGCTTTATTTTCAGGTTAATCAGATGAAAATTGACGATTTTCAGATGAAATTTGATGATTTTTAGAAGTTTGACCTTGAAATGACCCTTGACGTTTTGACCTCAAAATAGTTGCTTCCCCAATTCAGTGATGCAATATGCAAATCTTGTTCAAATTTCATGTTAATCGGATGAAAAATGACGATTTTATAAATTTGACCTCAAGATGACCTTTGACATTTGAGCTCAAAATGAATAGGCTTCTCAGTTGAGATTACCTCTCCAACTTGGTAAAGTTTCATGATGATCGGTTTAGGATTGTGACCTGTAGGCGATAAACAGACAGACAAACAAACAGACAAGCCGGTAGGCGGCCATGGGTCGCGAGCATCCGATGACCTTTGACCCCTGATCTGAGTTAATCTAGTACTTACGAAATTGCAATCGAATCGGTTAACCCGTGTATGAGCAAGGGGGATTTGAATGGTCATTTTGCCCGAAAAATGCACTCATTGACCTTTGACCCCTGACCTAGCCGAGATAGGTCTATGTCTGAAGCAAAGTTGTAGTACTCATTGAGTAATATGTACCTATGAACTTTCATTCGTATCGGTTAATCCATGTAGGAGCAAGGGTGCCTTGAATGGTAATTTCGCCCGAAAAAATGCACTTATTGACCTTTGACCCCTGACCTACTCGAGATAGGTCATTATGCAAATGAGCAAAGTTGTAGTACTCATTACGGTCTATAATCATGTAAAAGATTCATTCGATTTGGTTCAACCATCTTGGAGCTAGAGTACTTTGAATTTTCAGCGGGAATGCTCAATGGCCTCGGACACCCAAGTTAGAAGTTACCATTTGGAAACTATAAGATATAGAAAAAAATGGATGTCATATAGCGGATAGAGAATCACCTTAAGATTATGCATACCAAATCTCATCGAGTTCCATCTACTGATAACTACTTGGTATCAATTTGAATGAAAAGTACCAGAAAATGCGGTTTGATATCGGAAATCCCAAAGTTCGAGGGGGGTGCTGTGGGTGAACAAAGATATAAATCGAAATCCGGCTTGATCGTTTGTGCACAATGCATTCCAGATGATTAGTGTGAATTTTCATGACCATCTGACCATAACCCTAGGAGGAGTAGCATTTGGCACGAAGCACCTCCAGCTCTCGCATATTATCGATTTTTGCCCTTTGACCCCTGACCTAAGCAATAATCGTGTCAATATGTCCTGAGGAAAAGTTGTAGTACTCATTGCGTGCTATGAACCTGCAAAGTTTCATTCGGATCGATGCACTCACCTGATCGCTAGGGGCCTTCAATTTTCGCAATTTTCGGGCATAACCCATTTGTAGGGGCGCTGCGGGTAACTATTCCATATATCACAAAAACCGGAATATATTTGTAGAGCATCACCTGTAGATGATGCATGCCAAATTTCATAAGCCTACGTGGATAATGGCTTTCGGAATTGATTTCGCGTGAACGGTACCGATTTTGAAGGTTTTTCGGCTGTTGCTAGGGAACCAAAGCGTCCCTAGCAACCATCACAATTTCCAAAGCACTCGGTCATAAGATGTACCTACCACCCGAGTTTGGTCAAAATCGGCCACGTTTACTACCAATTATGCTGATGACAAAACAAACAAACATCCAAACAAACAGACAGAATTACTGACAATAAGGGTCACCTATTTCGGCGACCCAACACCGAAAGTAGTGGCGTGCGCCTGTAATCCGGCTACTCGGAGGCTTGGGTTGGAGGATTGCTTGAGGACGGGAGCCCTGTGCTGGGCCACGCTCTTAGAGGGTGTAGGGCAGCCCGGAATCATGGCGAAACCCAATCCTTATCCCTGTGTCATAAGAGGCGACCATCCGCATACTGATTTGGCAAGTTTTACGCCGGATGCCCTTCCTCACGCAACCCTGGTCGCCTCTTATGACACAGGGATAAGGATTGGGTTTCGCCATGATTCCGGGCTGCCCTACACCCTCTAAGAGCGTGGCCCACACAGGCTCCCGTCCTCAAGCAATCCTCCAACCCAAGCCTCGAGTAGCGCGATTACAGCGCACCCACTACTTTCGGTGTTGGGTCGCCGAAATAGGTGACCCTTATTGTCAGTAATCTGTCGTTTTGTTTGGAGTTTGTTTGTTTGTCATCAGCATAATTGGTAGTAAACGTGGCGATTTTGACCAAACTCGGGTGGTAGGTACATCTTATGACCGAGTGCTTTGGAAATTGTGATGGTTGCTAGGGACGCTTTGGTTCCCTAGCAACAGCCGAAAAACCTTCAAAATCGGTACCGTTCACGCGAAATCAATTCCGAAACCATTATCCACGTAGGCTTATGAAATTTGGCATGCATCATCTACAGGTGATGCTCTACCAAATATATTCGGTTTTTGTGATATATGGAATAGTTACCCGCACGCCCCTACAAATGGGGTATGCCCGAAAATTGGCGAAAATTGAAGGCCCCTAGCGATCAGGTGAGTGCATCGATCCGAATGAAACTTTGCAGGTTCATAGCACGCAATGAGTACTACAACTTTCCTCAGGACATATTGACCGATATTGCTTAGGTCAGGGGTCAAAGCAAAAATCGATAATATGCGAGAGCTGGAGGTGCCTTCGTGCCAAATGCTACTCCTCCTAGGGTTATGGTCAGATGGTCATGAAAATTCACACTAATCATCTGGAATGCATTGTGCACAAACGATCAAGCCGGATTTCGATTTATATCTTTGTTCACCCACAGCACCCCCCTCGAACTTTGGGGATTTCCGATATCAAACCGCATTTTGGTACTTTTCATTCAAATTGATACCAAGTAGTTATCAGTAGATGGAACTCGATGAGAATTTGGTATGCATAATCTTAAGGTGATTCTCTATCCGCTATATGACATCCATTTTTTTCTATATCTTATAGTTTCCAAATGGTAACTCTCTCAACTTGGGTGTCCGAGCCATTGAGCATTCCCCGCTGAAAATTCAAAGTACTCTAGCTCCAAGATGGTTGAACCAAATCGAATGAATCTTTACATGATTATAGACCGTAATGAGTACTACAACTTTGCTCATTTGCATAATGACCTATCTCGAGTAGGTCAGGGTCAAAGGTCAATAAGTGCATTTTTCGGGCGAAATTACCATTCAAGCACCCTTGCTCCTACATGGATTAACCGATACGAATGAAAGTTCATAGGTACATAGTACTCAATGAGTATACAACTTTGCTTCAGACATAGACCTATCTCGGCTAGGTCAGGGGTCAAAGGTCAATGAGTGCATTTTTCGGGCAAAATGACCATTCAAATCCCCTGCTCATACACGGGTTAACCGATTCGATTGCAATTTCGTAGTACTAGATTAACTCAGATCAGGGGTCAAAGGTCATCGGATGCTCGGCGACCCATGGCCGCCTACCGCTTGTCTGTTTGTTTGTCTGTCTGTTTATCGCCTACAGGTCACAATTCTAAACCGATCATCATGAAACTTTACCAAGTTGGAGAGGTAATCTCAACTGAGAAGCCTATTCATTTTGAGCTCAAATGTCAAAGGTCATCTTGAGGTCAAATTTATAAAATCGTCATTTTTCATCCGATTAACATGAAATTTGAACAAGATTTGCATATTGCATCACTGAATTGGGGAAGCAACTATTTTGAGGTCAAAACGTCAAGGGTCATTCAAGGTCAAACTTCTAAAATCATCAAATTTCATCTGAAAATCGTCAATTTTCATCTGATTAACCTGAAAATAAAGCAGCAATTGCATATTGCATCACTGAATTTGAAAAACCAACTATTTTTTGAGGTCATAAGGTCTAAGGTGAATTCAAGGTCAAACTTCTACAATCATTAATTTCAATCTGAAAAATAATCAATTTTCATCCGATTGACCTGAGCTTCGATGAAGATGTCAATTTTAATCTTTATGAAATGGACAATTTGATGTATCCATGGAAACCTTTGGAGAGCGGGGTGGATTTGCAAGTATCACGCACTGCATGACGTCTTTTTCTTGTTTGTTTGTTCGTTATGAATTACCCTTTGGAATTACAGTTTAAAATTTACTCGTTCAAATCCTTTAGAATCACCCTTTCGAATCCTTGTGAATTACACATTAGAACCTTTAGAATTACACTTTAGAATTACCCTTTAGAATTAATCTTGAGAATTGCACTTCAGAAGCCTTAGAATTACACTTTAGAACCCTTTGGAATTCCTTTAGCACTCAGAATCAACAACCCATGGCAACATGAGCCCTGAGGGATGTCTGCAAGCAAAGAAACATACAAGCAGTTCAGCAATGACAAGTCCTTCCCAACATGAGTCGCTGTGCGATGTCAGGTGAACTGAGACAATCATGCAGCTGAGCCTTTATAACCCTAATACCCTTTAAGACCCCTTAGGATTCCAAGACCCACATACCCCCATTATAACAACAAAAGCCCCATGTGGCAAAGAGAAAACGGTGTCCATGACAACAATTTCACCCCATTATAATCAAATGGGATAATTTTGTGATTATATTATCTCCAAACCTCAGGAATTTTTCAACATATCAGATTGAAACACACAGCTTATTTGTACGCTCATGTAGTATATCTTACTATAATTCATGGACCAGTGTTTGGTGTGTGTGTTTGTGTGTGTTTAGTTGTCATGCTACTCCTCCTGCAGTTCTGGGCCAATTACATCCAGACTTGCTACAGAGATCAGCATGACCCCAATGATTGTATCCTCTATGGAAATGTGTATCATGTGCTGCATCTGGAGGGGGGGGGGTATTACAAATCTCCATCATTTACAGAACAGTATTCCTGTCCCCACGTTTTCCAGTGTGGTGAGTTTTTGAATAACACGCGCCGTATTTGCATCCACGATGAGTTTCCAATCACATGGCGGCAATGTTATGTTAAAATTACATGTTTGGAAAACAGCATTGACTCATCAGGAACAGAAATGACGGTTGGTTTTGTCTGTATGGGTGGTGCTTCGAGAGAGATGGCGTTTGAGGTAAAAAGGTCGTGATGTGAGGACTTGCAAATCAAAGCTGTGATGAAACCATGACAGTTTACCAGGAGAATCATTACTGTATGTAACAGATGCCTTTGATTTACACAGCAGGTGGTGTTTTGAATTTCGATGTTCAGCGTCCGCTCTAAGTCTGGCCTCCTCCTGCGTAGAAGTTCCTGGTAGTATAGGCGGTGAACAAGAGGAGATACAGTATTTAGTGAATCTATATTCTTTATTTGATTTCTTTTTTGTTGCAAATCTCTCATTAGTATAGACAGTGAACAAGACGAGGTAAAAAAAAATTTTTCCAACACAGCTGCCAGTTGCCTAGACACCGCCCAAATAAAGGGATGCATTGGAAGAATGTTTGCATGTTTGGAACAAGATCGCCTGAAGGGTGGGGTACTCTGCTGGTGTGCATAAAATCTGGTCAAAATAAGTCAAATGTCAAGGACAATATCAGCCAAAACATGTGAAACACCTATTAATCGGCGATTAGAAAATGTATCAAGGAAATTTGTTTTCACAACATTCAATCATGGAAAATATTTGATCGGTCAAATTTTCCAAATTTCTGTTTCCATGGCTACTATTGTACTTGGATCTCGCAAGTATTGCGCTATGCACGACATCTTTCTTTGTTTGCTTGTTTGTTTGTCTGTTAGCGCGTCCCAACAAGTTAAGGATAGACGGGATGAAACGTGGTGGAGAGGTTGGTGTTGCCAAAGCTGATCCAGATCCGGATCCAGATACAAAATTCTTAATGATTCTTCACCATTGAGAGATGGGGCCAAAAATAATATATCGCATGATATTTCAAAAAATTTGGACAGATTATAACAAAACTTTGGTGATGAGTGGGTAGGTGACAAGAACAAGTTTAGATTTTGGTCAAGGTCTGAATGCATATCCGGTCTATTAGTGGACACAAAATGTAAGCTGTTCAGCATGGCAGAGGTTTGCGCTTTACCGAGTGCTGTTCTAGTTTCAAATATCTTTATCCCCACGGCAAATATTGCACATAAATCGAAAAAATGGATAGAATCATCCTCGAATCAATGTGTCCACATGTTTTAGCCTCGCAATGAAATAAATATGATAGATCATGTCAAAAGGAGTATATGCATTAAATAGGTGCAATTGGAACGTGAGTAGGTTATATTAGTTACGTATCAAATATCTATTGGAATGCATTAATTACGTAACACACAGCACACAACACACCACAACACATGTTTTGTCGAGGGTCTGAAATCTCGAATTGCTCTTTCTTGTTTACCAATCAACTGAATCCATATCAGGAAGCGATCAATATTTACATGGGTAGAGGTTGTGGGTGCAAAAACATTAACGAGTGCTTCGGTCTGAAGGGTTAATGATGCAAGAACTTGTAGTCGACGACACATTTCCAGATGAATGTTGTGCTTTGTCATTCCAAGAAGTACAGTAAACCCTCAAATATTGTGGGTCGACCAATCGCTGGCAACCCATTGTGTTCTGATTTAGTTATCACGGGATTTTATTTTGACCATCGCATTTTTTTGAGCTGAGATGAGTCATCATTTGCATCTGCGTGGACGATTATCTCCCATTACGAGCCTTTTGTTGTTTATTGTGCACCATTAATAACGGCACCCAAACGTAAAGCGATGGCAAAATTAAGTGTGCCAAAAGGGAGAGAAGGTTATACTGTGTGAAAAAAATCGAGTTGCTGAATAGGTTGGCAAGAGGTGAAAGTGCAGCATCTGTGGCCCATTGCGGGATAGATAAATTGACTGTGCGGTATATCCGTGAAAGCGAGTAAAATATCCATGCAAGCGTTGCCTCCAGTGCTCTCAAAGCAGAAAAGTGTCATTCCAGTCCCATGATCCTCATATTGGAAGGATGGAAAGGAGCATATTGAAAGAACTTCAAAAGAAGATTCTCCCCATCATGCAAAATTACTCAGGGAAACAGCATCGGCAGACCATGATTTATGCCGGAGAAGGATTTTAACGCCGACTAGACAGGATTATTCTGGATGAAGAGATAACATCTGATACCTTCCTCGCCAAGCAGGAAAGATCTGCTCCGGGTTGAAGGTAATATGTGAAGGATCGTCTTACCTTTCTCCTGTTTAGCAATGTTGCAGGCGACTTTGTTGTAAAGCTAATGCTGCTCTACTGATCGCTGAATCCCCTCCCCGCCACCTCCCCTTCCCCACTCCCTGCTCCAACAGCATCATCATCATTGGAGCTAAGTCTTGTGTTTATATTTACCGCAGAGTACACTACAATATTCTTACCCTCCCCACCTCCCTGTTTTTGAATAACTTTTAAAGGTAAAAGTCTTTATTTTTATTTTTATGCTGGACGAGTAGAGCCTACCCCGTGCTCCGCTGACGGACCAATTAGTCATCCTGTTGTTAAAAATTGCTGAGTTTCCCTCACACAATGTCCCCGGCTCAGTCTGGTTATTATTTTTTCCCAATTTGACAAGCCACTCCATTTGGGCGAGAAGAAGGAAAGTAAGACAAATTACCTGTGCATAGAATGCTTAACCCCTTCCCCCAACCACCCTCCCATCCTCACATCCTGCTCCCCACCCTCCTTTATCCCCTATTTGTCCTGATGTCTCTTCCTGCTCAAAATGTCTCACACACGATGACAGGCTTCGACAGGCTCCTCCGATTTTGGGGGGGGAGGGGTGGTAAAGAAGCGAAAGAGGACAAATTTACCGATGTGGAGAGTGCTTTAACCTCAGTGTTGCCCAGGTGAAAAAAGGAAATTGTAATACCCTCTGCCACCACCACCAGGTGGCACACGGTACACATTTACATGGAGAATGTATTCCCCCCCAAAACCCACACCCCCATGTGAGGCCACAGCCACATAGCCTATGTTACCCCACACAAAGTTGTATTTGTTACCCCGAGTTTGGAGTTTGTAACTTAAAAGAAGTGACTGTGCATGGAACACATACTGTACAAATGAATAGTATAGTTTATATGATATATGTTTTGTTTTAGTTACATGTTTGTTTCAATTATAGCATGCCTTATATATTTATTTTACATGTTTATTAGCCCCGTTGGACTTAGTCCGAAATGGGCTTATGGATTTTGGCCTCGATTTTCATGTCCGTTGCGTGCACCTCCACAACTATATCTCGGACATGTATGGATCAATTTTATTCATACTTGGCACAAGAGAAAACATGATGGTATACATATGCACATCATTGTTTTTTACATCAGATTCAAGATGCGCCGACTGGCAGCCATTTAAGTTGTAAAAAATAAAAATAAAAAACGGTATCGAACACGTCCTCAACAATTTCTCGGACATGCATTTACCGATGTGTTTAAACTTGCCACACATATAATGAATGATGGCTTACATAAGCCGCCCATTTTTTTTTTGAGATCAGATCCAAGATGGCCGACTGGCGCTATTTTCGTTTAAAAAAAGTTGATGTTGAACACGTCCTCAACCATTTCTCCGACCAGCGTTTACCTATCTTGTTCAAACTTGGCAACCAGAAAAATTAATGATGGCTTACATATGCAGTCTTTTTTTTTTGAGATCAGATCCAAGATGGTCGACTGGTGGCCATTTTGTTACTTAAATGTGTCCCCAACCATGTCTCAGACATGCATGTCCAATTTTGTTCAAACTTGGCACAAGCACAGCACATGATGTCATACACGTGTCTCTCACTTTATTTGGTGATCTAACAAAGATGCTGACTGGTAGACTGCAGCCATTTTAGTTGTATGTAAATATGGCTATCCATTTAACTCCATACAGCACAATTACTAAAACAACAGGGCGATGACATTTTGTCTTTTTTACTTGTTTGCATGTATTTCAGTCAATCATTGGATGCTTTTAAACACTTCATCATTTGGAACACTGAACCACTGAACATTGAAATACAGGAGCAATTATCGACACTGCATTGAGTTTGTCTTTGGTACATTATAGTAACTATTCAAATACTGTAAAACATTTTGTCACAAGTATGGTTCCACATAGTCATTTCCCACTTGGGATGGAGATGACAACATTCCTGTGGTCTACCCTGTTATTAATATCATCACAAAGCAAAATGGTCAAGTACTTCACTTACCACCACATTGAGCTCCGAACAATGCGTGCTCAAGATAGGTGTTCACTAATTGACCTTTCATCAGCATATGATATGTATGGCGACATAGTCTCTGCTAAAAGCAGCCCGACTTTTCCAGTGAAAAGCCACAAAGCATGTCCTTTCTTCTATGCTTAGCAATCGAAGACACAAGGTTTCACCCAGAGAGCAAACACAGCTCCATAAGGACTATGAATAATGGTCTTCTCCAAGGTTTGTTTGAGCTCCAATCCTCTTCAACATACCGGTGTTCCAAAAAAAGACTGCGACAACTTTTTTGTTATATTATGATACCACAAATGATACAACTGTACTCTTTATTTTATATGATAAAAAAATTCATAAAGTTTTTTATTTCAGTCTGGTGATTTAATTAAAGAAAATGGCTCAGTGAATCAAATGTTCATCGAGATGCGATCTGACATGCAATTTCAGCTAAATTCTATACAAGGTATGAAGGAATCCACCATCGTGGACTAGTACAGAGAGACAAGGGTTTAAGGAGACTGGAAATTGTCAAAACAGAAAAGTTCTGTCGACCAAGCACAAATGCAGCAGACTTTGAACAAGTGCATGAATCACTTCAACACAAGTCCATAAAATAATCCGACATGCATCCAGAGAACTGGACTACCAACCACCACTGCACACAGGATTTGCAGAAAAGACTGAAGCTTTATGCTGATAAAGTGAAGATTCTACAAACTCAAGCAAAATGACGGACCAAATGCAAGGCGTTTTCCTTGAAATGCTCTGTCACATAGAGGACGACGAAGACTACCTGAAAAAGGTCATGTTCACAAACGAAGCTTGTTTTCATGTATCGGGAAGTCAACTGGCACCATATATGAAATGTGGCTTTGAAAACCCCCACGTGATAATCGAACACAGACGTATAGTCCAAAGGTCAATGTGTGTGTGGCCTCTCCATGACTGCTTGGTGATCGTTTTTCTTTGCGGAGGATACAGTGACCTCAATAATTTACATGAACATGGTGGAAGAGATTCCGTTTCCAACAGGTTGAAGACCTGCAACCCGAAATAATTTTTCAAAAAGGACGGCACTCCCCGTCATTGCGGCCTTAGTGATCGAGCCATCCTGAATGAAAAATTTGAGGTCACTGGATTGGCCGAGCTCTTGGCCGACACATCGCCTGCTCTCCATATGTCAAGCAACCATGCCAGCCCATATATATATATATATATTATATAATATATATATATATATTATATATATATATACCACACACACACACAAACGTCATCTCAAAAACTAAATCCTTCCGAGTCGGCAAATAAGTGCCAGATATATATTTTTCAGGCCAGGGTCGGGTGAGAGACCACTACGGGTGGGGGTAGCTATCTCGGCTCCCACCAGACTCCCGCGAATGCAGGCCATCGCACACGATAATTCCGTGACGGCGGGTCGCTAACCGACCGTGGACCCCAATAACTCAACCACATAACTAGGGTCCTCCTGTCTATGGGTTAATCGGCACCTAATTAATCACGTGATTAATTGCCAGGGAACACGCCCTCGGTATGCCTTTCCGAACTGATCGGATCACTTTAACGGATCGGATGTAGCCGAGTGACACTGCCAAGACGGTACGCTAAAAGGAACAATCGTTGGAATAAAGCCCAGCAAGCTAGAATTCGACCATGCTGGATAAATGAAAGAAACAACAAAACGAGCTGGAACATTTCTAATAATAATTTATTTAAAGCAAGTGAGGAAAGTTATGTCGGTACAGTAATAGTTTTATTGTGTGGGTAATGCAGGATAGAAAGAAGCGTGAGGTCGACAATGTACAAGCAACTTACGAAAGCAGACTTAACTTACAAAGGACAGGCACCGGACACACAACACACACACACACCTCGATGAAGAGGAGTTAATGAAGAGAAGGAGGAGGAGAGGAGATGAGGCTAACAGTCTCTGAATACCTTGCAGGATTTCCCGATTGCCCCCAATACGTTTTGGGGGATACTCTGCTGGGCATATCTCCCTGACAGCTGCACACGTTCTTGCTTCGTGGCACTTTGTGCAGTAGCCGTCGTCCAGAGAATGAGACGCGACCGTCGGCGTGAAGAGAAGACTTGTTTGGAGAGGGCCCAGAGGTTCCAAGACGACGCGCGTAGTATCTCTTCTG
>CM068958.1:52589227-52606802 GCA_035128595.1 Eptatretus atami | reverse complement strand
ACAAGAGAGAGATAAAGCTAAATCGAACGACTCAAACTAAATCAGCTGGGATATCAAACTAAAATCACGTGATATCAACAAATGCACACGCATCACAAACTAATATCACGTGAATATTCAAGGAACGAAAATGCATGGCGTGATATCAAAACTATCAATCAGCGGGAGTACATCAAACTAAATCACACAGCATCAACTAAATCCGGGATAGTGCAACTAAATGCAACGGACGTCAAACTAAATGCAGCACGATATCAAAGTAAATCCACGAGGCAAACAGAGTAAATCCCACGACAACAAACTAAATCATCAGCACGAGCAACAATTATGGCAGCGGGATATCAAACTAAATCACGGGATACTCAAACGAATTCACACGACATGCAAAGCTAATCACACGAGCAACAAACTAAATCACACGAACATGCAAACTAAATCCCATCGACACAAACTAAGATCCCGACGACAACAAACTAAAGTTACGGGATATCAAATAAATCACGACGACAGACGAAACTAAATCACATGATATTCAAACTAATCACACGATGATCAACCAAAATTCAAAGCGCGAACAAAACTAATGCACGGCATATCAAACCAAGTCACATGATATCAAACTAAATGGCACAACAATATGCAAACTAAATCAGCACGACATCAAACACTAAATCACATAGCGACATGCAAATTAAATTCACACGACACTCGAGAATTAAATCAGCGGTACGACATCAAATGAAATCAGCGGAACAATTCAACACTAAATCGAGCACGGCATCAAACTAAATCACGTGATAATCAAAACTAAATCAACGGCGATAGGTCAGAGCTGTAAATCAGCACACAATATCAAGACTAAATCAGCGCGCGATAATCGACTAAATCAAACAATATAAACTCAAATCACACGATAGTCCGAAGCTAAATCACGGCGATATCAAACTAAGTCACACGATATCGAACTAAATCACACGATATCAAACTAAATCACATCAATATGCAAACTAAATCACGCGATATCAGACTAAATCACGTGATATCAAACTACAATGACACATATCAAACTATAAGTCAATGGCGATATCAGATTAATGCCGCATAATCATGCAAACTAAATCACGGAGCCCGGGCACTGGCGAATATATGCAGGACTAAATCATCACAAGTAGTCAAACGTAAGTGCACACAATAATCAACTAAATCATGCGATAGTGGCAGAATTAATGCACAACGACAATTATGCAACTAAATCAGCGCGATATCAACTAATCACGGGCGTATCCGAATAAGTGCCACACGATATCAACTAAATCAGCACAATATCAAGCTAATCATGCGATAGTCAGATTTAATCACACAAATAGTCAAAGCTACATCACGGCTGATATGCGAGACTAAATGCACACAATATCAAAGCTAGAGTCACACGAATATCGAACTAAGTCACAAATATCAAACTAAATCAATGAGCGATATCAGACTAAAGTCAGCACATATATCAACTAAGCTCACACAATATCAAACTGAATCAACGCGATATGAGACTAAAATCACGGGCGTAGTCAAACTAAGTCACACAAATATGGAAGACTAAATCAGGGGCGAATATCAGACTAAGTCCACAATATGCAGACCCAAGTCACACAATATCAAACTAAATCCACGCGATATCAAACTAAATCACGGCGATATCAGAAGTAAGTAAGACGATAGTCAAACTAAGTCAGCGCGATATCAAACTAAATGACAATATCAAACTAAATGACCGCAATATCAAAACTAAATCACGCGATATCAAGAACTAATCAACAACAATATCAAAGCTAAATCAACGGGCAATATAGACTAAATGGCACACAATATCGAAGACCTAAATGCACGACAATATCAAACTAAATCACGACAATATCAAACTAATGCACGCAATATCAAAGCTAATGACACAATATCAAACTAAATGACACACTATCCAACTAAATCAGCACAATATCAACTAAATCACGCGATATTCAGACTAAATGCACACAATAGTGCAAACTAAATATCACACAATGATGCAAGACTAAATCAGACTAATAGTCAAACTAAATCACACTAATATCAAACTCACAATCACGACTATATCAAGAGACTAAATCACACAATATCAAAAACTAAATCAACACAATATCAAACTAGAGTCACGCAGATAGTCAGACTAAATCAGCACAGATATCAAACT
Organism: Eptatretus atami; assembly: GCA_035128595.1. Lineage (NCBI taxonomy): Eukaryota > Metazoa > Chordata > Myxini > Myxiniformes > Myxinidae > Eptatretus > Eptatretus atami. Next base: position 52,604,578 of record CM068958.1, on the reverse strand, counting down.
AAATCACTGTACAAGTATCAAACGAAATCACGTGATATCAGACTAAATACACAATATCAAACTAAATCACACAATAATCAACTAAATCACACGATAATGCAAAGCTAAATCCACACTACAACAAATTCATCAACGGGAAAGTCAAACTAGAATCAGCACGATATCAAAACTGAAATCATACAACGACATCAAAGCTAACATGCTACACGACAACAAAATAAGTTAACGGGATAATGCAAACTAAATGCATGACAAACAACCTAAAATCACACGACAAAACAAACTTAAATCACACAACAGAACTAAAAATCAGCGATATCAAACTAAATCACTGCGATATCAAACCAATCATACAGATATCAAACAAATCACACGGCAACAAACTAAATCCACAGCGATAATCAACCAAATCCACAATATCAAACTAAATCAGCTGCGTATCAAAACTAAAGCAATTGCGATATCGAAACTAAATCACGCGATATCAAACTAAATGCACGCAGATATCAAACTATATATTCCACGACATCAAAACTAAATCACGCACGACATCAAACTAATCACGGCGAATATCAAACTAAATCAACACAATAATCAAGCTGAAATCACACAAGCATCAAACTAAATCACGCAATATCAGAGCTAAATCGGCACAAATATGCAACCTAAATCTACACAATATCAAACTAAATCACACAATATCAACTAAAATCACACAGCAATCAACACTAAATCACACAATATGGAACAGGACGAAACTAAAATACTGCGATATCAAGACTAAATCACAGCAATATCGAAACTTAAATCACACAATATCAAACTAAATCACACAATATCGAAACAATCGTAAATATCACGAAGCAGATAATCCACACATTCAATCACATCACACAAATATCAAACCGTAAATCCCGTGATATCAGACTAAATCAGCAGCGATATCAAACTAAATCACACAAATATCGGCAAACTAACATGCATCGCGATATGTCGAGACTAAATCACCCACGAATATCAAACTAAATCACATGCAAGACTAATCCGCGATTCACTAAATCACACAATATCGAAGAACTAATCACACAGATATCAAAACTGATCGTATAACTAATCACCGCGATAGTCAGGACTAAATCAGCACAATTATCGAAACTAAATCACAGCAATAATGCAGACTAAATCACATCAAGTATCAAACTTAGTCACACAATGATCAACTTAAATTCAATCATATCAAACTAAAATCACGCATATCAAAACTAAGTCACACAATATCAAACTAACATCTACGCGATATCAGCCCTAAATCACGCGATACAAACTAAATCACAGCAATATACTAGAATGCGAATATAACTAACACACAATATCAAAACCATAGCAAATAACACGGCGATATCAAACTAAATCACCGATAATCAAACTAAATGCACGCAAGATATCAGAATAAATCGTCAAGAATGCAAACTAAATGACAATATCAAACTAAATCGACACAATATCAACAAAACAAATCACTATCAGAATATCAGACTAAATCACCAATATCAAACTAAATCACACGATATTCAAACTAAATCAAACGATAGTCAAACTAAATCACACAATATCAAAGCTAAATACACACAATATCAAACTAAAATCACACGATATCAAACTAAATCACACAATATGCAAACTAAATCACACGTGATATCAAACTAAATCACACAATAATCAATACAATCACGCGAGTATCAAACAAATCAGCACGCGATATCAAACTAAACGACACAATATCAGACTAAATCACACATATCAAACTAAATCACACGATATCAAACTAAATCACAGCATATCAAACTAAATTCACCTGCGATATCAAACTATAAACTCATCAACAATATCAAACTAAATCACCAATATCACACAAAATCAACACAACAATATGCAACTAAATCACACACATTCAGACTAAATCACAGCAATATCAAACTAAATCAGCACAATATCAAACTAAATCACACAATATCAAACTAAATCACACAATATCACAACTAAATCAGACACCAATATCAAACTAAATCATCACAGGATATCAACAACAATCACGCGATATCAAATAATCACACAATATCAACTAATCACGCGATATCAGACTAAAATCACAAATATCAAACATAATCACACAATATCAAACTAAATCCACGCGATATCAAACTAAATCACACAATATCAAACTAAAATCAGCTGGCGATATCAAACTAAATCACACAACAATATCAACAATCAATAAAATCACAGCTAATATGCGAGATAACTCACGCATATCAAACTAAATCACGCTAATAAGTCAAACAAATCACACAGATATCAAACTAAATCACACAATATCAAACTAAATCACGCGATATCAAACTAAATCACACGTATATCAAACTAAATCACACATATATCAAACTAATCACGACATATCAGAAACTTAAATCACACAAGTATCAAACGTAAGTCACGCAATAAATCAGACTAATCAACACAATATAAACTAATCACACAATATCAAACTGAAATCATGCGACGATTATCAGACTTAAATTCACTCAATTCACAAGTAATCACAACACTTCAAACAATCACAGCAGATATCAGACTAAATCACGCGATATCAAACTAAGATGCACACACATAAATTACAGGGAAACCTAATATCAAGCGATATCAGACTAAAATGCACACGACATCAACTAACTCACACGAATATCAAAAAATCACGCGATATCAACTAAATCACGCGCATGATCAACTAAACACCATATTAGAATCACACGAATCAAACAAATACATACAACTAAATGGCACACAATCAACTAATGCAACATATCAAATCTAAATACGCATTATCAACCGTAAATCACGGCATATCAAACTTGCAAATCAACGCGATAACACTATCATGCGTTGCGACTAAATCAACGGCAATATTCACAACGCACGAAATTAATCACATCCACGATAATCAGACTAAATCACACAATATCAAACTAAATCACAGTTGATATTCAGAAACTAAATCACATGCAGATAGGTCAAACTAAATCACGCGATATCAAACTTAAATCACGCGATATCAGAAGCTATATCACACAATCAGGCTAAATCACACGATCATCAAAACTAAATCACAGATATCAAAACTAATAACAATATCAACAATCAATATGCAAAGCTAATTCACACAACATATCAAACTAAAATCACGCAATATCAGACTAAATCCATCAGACTAAACAACAATATCGCTAAACAACTACAATAACCAGCAAACATCACGGATATCAAACTAATGACACAATATCAAACTTAAGTACCACAATATGCAAACTAAGATCACAGCAATATCAAACGAATCACGAATCACTAAGCGATATCAGACTAATCGACACAATATCAACTAAATCACGCGATATCAAACTAATCACACAATATCAAACTAAATCGACGGCGATATCAGACTAAATCACGTCAATATCAAATCTAAATCCACACAATATCAAACTAACAGCTTCAAAACAGACCACAATACTCAAAAACTAAATCACGCATATCAACTAATCACACAATATGCAAACTAAATCACGGCAATATACAGACTAAATCACACATATCAAACTAAATCAATATTCAATATCACAACAATATCAACTAAACACGACTATATAAATATTCACAGCTGATTATCAGACTAAATCACAATATCAAACTTAAATCACACAGATATTCAAACTAATCCAACGCATCAGACTAAATCAGACAATAACAATCACAGGCAATATCAAACGAATACGTGTTCAGACTAAAGTCACAGCAATATCAAACTAAAGTCACACACATATAAAGCTAAAATCCACACGATTTATCAAAGCTCATTAAATACCGTATTCAAACTAGAAGTTTTAAAACGAAATACATAACTAGTATAACACTTATATTAAAAAATCACAGAATTCTAAAACTAAATTCATGACGAAGACAAATAATTACGGATATAAAATAAATCCAATGGCGAAAATTATAAAGAAAAAATAAATCACACTAAACAACTAAACACATTCAATACTAAAAATAAAGCGATTATATACAAACGGATATCGAAATTCAAATCACACATAAAATATACGATAAATAACAATAATACAGATTAAATACTAAATCACGCCATATAATAAACGAATTAAAAATAAATACGGATATCTAAATAACAGTATCAAAATAAATCACATAAAACTAATAAATCAAAACTATTATCACCAATAAATCAAACTGAAATCAACAGACATAAACAAACCAAATATACCACAGCAATAAAATCAAACTAATCACAATATGATAATGAACAAATAAGTCATAATACTTAATAAATACCAATATAATAATCAAATTAACTAATAACATACAAAGAATACGTTATAAATATCAGGATATATAACACACCATATCAAAATAAATGCAAAGATCCTAAACACACATATTCATAATAATTACGATAATCAGCTAAATACAAATTATAAAATAAATCACACAAATATTCAAACATAATATAAGATAGTAAACATAAAAGATCAGATATCAAACTAAATACAATCAAAACTAAATCACTGCGATATCAGACTGAAATCACACAATATCAAAACGTAAGTCAGCACAATATCAAACTAAATCACACGCGATATCAGACTAAATCACGCGATATCAAACTAAGTCACACAATATGAAACTAATCAGGCGATATCAGACTAATCACACAATATCAGACTAAGTCACACAATATCAAACTAAATCGACGCGATATCAAACTAATACGCGATATCAGAATAAGTCACTAAGATATCCTAAATGACAATATCAAACTAAGATGACACAATATCAAACTAAATGACACAATATCGAACTAAATCACGCAAATATCAGACTAAATCACGCGATATCAACACTAAATCACGCGATATCAGAACTAAAATCATGCGATATCAGACTAATCACACAATAGTCAAAACTAAATGCACAGCAATATCAAACTAAAGTCACACGAATATCAAACTAAATCACACAAATATCAAACTTAAATCACGGTGATCTGCAAAAGACTTCCAATCACAGCATATCGAAACTAAATCAGCCAGCGATATCAAACTAAATCGACGCGGATATCAGACTAAATCACAGGCAATGATCAGAACTAAATCAACGGCAATATCAAACTAAATCACACAATATCAAAGGCTAAATCACACAATATCAAACTAAATCACGACAATATCAAACTAACTCACACCAATATCAACTAAATCACACAATATCAAACGAAATCCACGTGATATCAGACTAAATCACTAGCAATATCAAACTAAATACACACAATATCAAACTAAATCATGCGATATCAGACTAAATCACACAATATCAAACTAAATCACACAATATCAAACTAAAATCACACGCTATCAAACTAATCACACGAGCAAAATTAATCACGGGAATAGTCAAATGAAATCAACACATTACAAACTAAACAACACGACAACAAATTAATCAGCGGGATATCAAGACTAAATCACTGACATCAAACTAAATCTCACGACAACGAAATAAAATTACGGGAATATCAAACTAAATACACGACAGACAAACCTAAAATTACGGGGTATCAAAGTAAATCCCCACGAACACAAACGAAATCACACGACAACAACTAAATTACGGATATCAAACTAAATCACGACAACAACTAAATCACATGAGTATCAACAACTAAATCACGCGATATCAAAGCGCAAATCACACGATATCAAACGCCAAACACACGGGCAACAAACTAAATCACGCGATATCAAGACAAATCACAACCAATGTAATCCAATCAACGAACACAACAAATCAATCACACAGGCAACAAACGAATTCATAGCGATAATCACAACCAAGTCCACACGCTATCAAGACTAAATCCCGTGCATATCAAACTAAATCACGTGATATCAAACTAAATCACACAATATCAAACTAAAATCACACGATATCAAACTAAATCACGCGATAGTCAAACTAAATCACACCAATATCAAACTAAATCACGCGATATCAGACTAAATCACACAATATCAAACTAAATCACACAATATCAAACTAAATCACGCGATATCAGACTAAATCACACGATACTCAAACTAAATCACACGATATCAAACTAAATCACGCGACATATCAGACTAAATCACACAATATCAAACGAAATCACGCGATATCAGACTAAATCACACAATAATCAAACTAAGTCACACAATATCAAACTAAAATCATGCGATATCAGACTAAATCACACAATATCAAAGTAAGTCACACAATATCAAACTAAATCACGGCGATATCAGACTAAATCACGCGATATCAAACTAAGTCCACAATATGAAACTAAATCAGGCGATATCAGACTAAATCACAACAATATCAGACTAAGTCACACAATATCAAACTAAATCACGCGATATCAAACTAAATCACGCGATATCAGAATAAGTCACACGATATCAAACTAAATGACAATATCAAACTAAATGACACAATATCAAACTAAATGACACAATATCAAACTAAATCACGCAATATCAGACTAAATCACGCGATATCAAAACTAAATCACGCGATATCGAAACTAAATCATTGCGATATCAGACTAAAATCACACAATATCAAACTAAATCACACAATATCAAACTAAATCACACGATTATCAAACTAAATCACACAATATCAAACTAAATCACGTGATATCAAACTAATCACACAATATCAAACGAAATCAACGCGATTCAAACTAAATCAACGCGATATCAGACTAAATCACAGCAATATCAGACTAATCACAACAATATCAAAACTAAATCACACGTATCAAACTAAATGACACAATATCAAAACTAAATCACGCGATATCAAACTAAATCACACAATATCAAACTAAATCACGCAATATCAGACTAAATCACACATATCAGACTAAATGACACAATATCAAACTAAATGCACAATATCAACTAAATCACACAATATCAAGCTAAATCAGCGATATCAACTAAATCACACAATATCAACATAATCCGCGATATTCAGACTAAATCACGCGATATCAAACTATCACACAATCAAACTAAATCACGCGATATCAAACTAAATCACACAATATCAAACCTAAATCACGCAACTATCAGAGACTAAATCACACAATATCAAACTAAATCACGCAATATGCAAACTAAAATCACACAATATCAAAACTAAATCACACAATATCAAACTAAATCCACAATATCAACACTAAATCACACTATATCAAAACATAAATCACACAATATCAACTAAGTCACGCAATATCAGACTAAATCACCAATATCAAACTAAATCACACAAATATCAAACGAAATCACGTGATATCAGACTAAATCACACAATATCAAACTAAATCACACAATATCAAACTAAATCACACGATATCAAACTAAATCACACTACAACAAATTCATCACGGGAAATCAAACTAAATCACACGATATCAAAACTAAATCACACGACATCAAACTAAATCACACGCGACAACAAAAAAATTACGGGATATCAAACTAAATCCCATGACAACAAAACTAAATCACACGACAACAAACTAAATCACACAACAACTAAATTCACATATCAAACTAAATCACGCGATATCAAACCAAATCACACGATATCAAACCAATCACACGGCAACAAACTAAATCACGCGATATCAAACCAAATCACGACGGCAACAAACTAAATCACGCGATATCAGGACTAAATCACACAATATCAAACTAAATCACGCGATATCAAACTAAATCATGCGATATCAAACTAAATCACGCGATATCAAACTAAATCACGCGATATCAAACTATATACACGCGACATCAAACTAAATCACACGACATCAAACTAAATCACCAATATCAAACTAAATCACACAATATCAAGCTAAATCACACAACATCAAAACTAAAATCACGCAATATCAGACTAAATCGCACAATATCAAACTAAATCACACTATCAAAACTAAATCACACAATATCAAACTAAATCACACAATATATCAAACTAAATCACAAATATCAAAGACGAAATCACGCGATATCAAACTAAATCATGCGATATCAGACTAAATCACACAATATCAAACTAAATCACACAATATCAACTAATCAACATATCAAACTAAATCACACAAATATCAAACTAAATCAGCCGATATCAAACTAAATCATGCGATATCAAGACTAAATGCAGCACAAATCAATATCAACAATCACACAATATCAAACTAAATCACACGATATCAAACTAAATCACGCGAGTATCAAACTAAATCACACAATATCAAACTAAATCACGCGATATCAGACTAAACACACAATATCAAACTAAATCACACAATATCAAACTAAATCACGCGGATATCAGACTAAATCACACGATATCAAACTAAATCACACGATATCAAACTAAATCACGCGTATCAGACTAAAATCACACAATATCAAACGAAATCACGCGATATCAGACTAAATCACACAATATCAAGCTAGTCACACAATATCAAACTAAATCATGCGATATCAGACTAAATCACACAATATCAAAGTAAGTCACACAATATCAAACTAAATCACGCGATATCAGACTAAATCACGCGATATCAAACTAAGTCACACAATATGAAACTAAATTAGGCGATATCAGCACTAAATCACACAATATCAGACTAAGTCACACAATATAACTAAATCACGCGATATCAAACTAAATCACGCGATATCAGAATAAGTCCACACATATATCAAACTAAATGACACAATTATCAAACTAAATCACGCAATATCAGACTAAATCACGCGATATCAAACTAAATCACGCGATTCAAACTAAATCATGCGATATCAGACTAAATCACACAATTATCAACTAAATCACAGCAATATCAAACTAAATCACACGATATCAACTCAATCACACAATATCAAACTAAATCACGTGATATCAAAACTAAATCACACAATATCAAACGAAATCACGCGATATCAAACTAAATCACGCGATATCGACTAAATCACGCAATATCAAACTAAATCACGCAATATCAAACTAAAATCACACAATATCAAACTAAATCACACAATATCAAACTAAATCACACAATATCAAACTAAATCACACAATATCAACACTAATCACACAATATCAAAACGAAATACATGTGATATCAGACTAAATCACACAATATCAAACTAAATCACACAATATCAAAACTAAATCATGCGATATCAGACTAAATCACACAATATCAAACTAAATCACACAATATCAAACTAAATCACACGCTATCAACTAAATCACACGACAACAAATTAATCACGGATATCAAACTAAATCACACGATTACCAAACTAAATCACACGACAACAAATTAATCACGGATATCAAACTAAATCACATGACATCAACTAAATCTCACGACAACAAACTAAATTACGGGATATCAAACTAAATCACACCGACAACAAACTAAATTAGCGGGATATCAAAGTAAATCCCACGACAACAAACGAAATCACACGACAACAAACTAAATTACGGGATATCAAAATAATCACACAACAAACTAAATCACATGATATCAAACTAAATCACGCGATATCAAACCAATCACACGATATCAAACCAAATCACACGGCAACAAACTAAATCACGCGATATCAAACCAAATCACACGGCAACAAACTAAATCACGGCGTATCAAACCAAATCACACGGCAAACAAACGAAATCATGCGATATCAAACCAAGTCACACGCTATCAACTAAATCACGCGATATCAAACTAAATCACGTGATATCAAACTAAATCCCACGACAACAAACTAAATCACACGACTACAACTAATACGTGATATCAAACTAAATCACGAGATATCAAACTAAATCACACGATATCAAACTAAATCACGGGATATCAAACTAAATCACACGGCATCAAAGTAAATCACGCGATATCAACACTAAATCATCGCGATAGCAGACTAATTCACAGAAATATCAAACTAAATCACACGATATCAAACTAAATAACACGATATCAAACTAAATCACGGTGATATCAAACTAAATCACGCATATCAGACTAAATCACACGATATCAAACTAAATCACGCGATATCAAACTAAATCACACAATATTGAACTAAATCACCCAATATCAAACTAAATCACACGATATCAAACTAAATCACGCAATATCAAACTAAATCACGCGATATCAAACTAAATCACGCAATATCAAACTAAATCACACCATATCAATCTAAATCACACAATATCAAAACTAAATCACGGCGATATCAGAACTAAATCACACAATATCAAACTAAATCACGCGATATCAAACTAAATCACACAATATCAGACTAAATCACACAATATCAAACTAAATCACGCGATAAACGAAATCACACGATATACAACACTAAATCACGCGATATCAGCACTAAATCACACAATATCAAACTAATCACACAATATCAAACTAAATCACGCGATTCAAACTAAATCACACAATATCAAACTAAATCACACAATATCAAACTAAATCACGCGATATCAAACGACATCACACGATATCAAACTAAATCACACAATATCAAACTAAGTCACACGATATCAAACTAAATCACACATATCAAATAAATCATGCGATATCAGACTAAATCACGTGATATCAAACTAAATCACACAATATCAACTAAATCACGCAATATCAAACTAAATCATGCGATATCAGACTAAATGCAACACAATATCAAACTAAATCACACAATATCAAACTAAATCACACATATCAAACTAAATCACACAATATCAGATAAAATACACAATCAATATCAAACAAATGCACACGCAATATCAGACTAAATCACGCAAATCAGACTAAATCGCACGCAATATCAGACTAAATCGCATCAATGCACAATATCAAACTAAATCACAATATCAAACGAAATCACGTGATATCAGACTAAATCACGCCAATATCAGACTAAATCGCACAATATCAGACTAAATCGCAACAATATCAAACTAAATCACAATATCAAACGAATCACGTGATATCAGACTAATCACACATTCAAACTAAATCACACAATATAAACTAAATCACACATATCAAACTAAATCACACAATATCAAACCTAAATCACACAATTCAATAACAAATCAACTAAATCACACATATCAAACTAAATCACGCGATATCAGATAAATCACACGAATAATGCACCTAAATTCAGCGCGCATATCAACTAAATCACACATATCAAACTAAATCAGCACAATATCAACTAAATCACACAATATCAAACTAAGTCACACAATATCAAACTAAATCACACGATATCAAACTAAAATCACAGCGATATCAAACTAAAATGCACACGATATCACATGGCAACAAACTAAATCACGCGATATCAAACAAAATCACATGATATCACATGGCAACAACTAAATCACGCGATATCCAAACTAAATCACGCGATATCAAACCAAATCACACGATATCACATGGCAACAAACTAAATCACGCGATATCAAACCAATCACACGGATATCACAGACAGTAAACTAAATCACGCGATATCAAATAAATTACACAATATCAAAACTAAGTCACACAATATCAGACTAAGTCACACAATATCAGACTCAGTCACGCGATCATCAAACTAAATCACGCGATATCAAACTAAATCACACAATATCAAACTAAATCACACAATATCAAACTAAATCACACCAATATCAAACTAAATCAGGCATATCCAAAACGCGTATCAAAACTAACTCACACAATATCAAACTAAGTCACCAATATCAGACTAAGTCACACAATATCAGACTAAGTCACACAATATCAAACTAAATCACGCGATTTCAACTAAATCACGCGATATCAAAACTAAATCAAGCGATATCAAACGAAAATCACACAATATCAATTAAGTCACATGATATCAAAACTAAAATCACGCGATATCAAACTAAATCAGCGTATTCAAACTAAATCACACAATATCAAACTAAATCACGCGATATCAAACTAACTCACCACAATATCAAAACTAAGTCACACAATATCAGACTAAGTCACACAATATCAAACTAAATCACGTGATATCAAACTAAATCACGCGATATCAAAGTAAATCAAGCGATATCAAACGAAATCACACAATATCAAATTAAGTCACACGATGTCAAACTAAATCACGCGATATCAAACTAAATCACGCGATATCAAATTAAATCACGCGATATCAAACTAAATCACACGATATCAAACTAAATCACACGATATCAAACTAAATCCGCGATATCAAACTAACTCACACAATATTAAACTAAGTCATCACAATATCAGACTAAGTCACACAATATCAGACTAAGTCACACAATAATCAGACTAAGTCACACAATATCAAACTAAATCACCGATATCAAACTAAATCACGCGATATCAAACTAAATTACGCGATATCAAACGAAATCACACACAATATCAAATTAAGTCACACGATATCAAACTAAATCACGCGATATCAAACTAAATCACGCGATATCAAACTAAATCACGCGATATCAAACTAAATCACACAATATCAAACTAAATCACGCGATATCAGACTAAATCAACACGATATCAGACTAAATCACGGGATATCAAACTAAATCACGCGATATCAGACTAAATCACGTGATATCAACTAAATCACGGGATATCAAACTAAATCACATGACATCAAAGTAAATCACATGATATTCAAACTAAATCCCAGCGACAAACTAATCACACGACAACAAACTAAATCATGGGATATCAAACTAAATCACACGGCATCAAACTAAATCACGGGATATCAAACTAAATCACACGACATCAAACTAAGATCACGACTCAAACTAAATCACGTGATATCAAACTAAATCCCACGACAACAAACTAAATCACACGACAACAAACTAATCATGAGATATCAAACTAAATCACACGGCATCAAAACTAAATCACACGACATCAAACTAAATCCCACGACAACAAACTAAATCACACGAAAACAACTAAATCACGGGATATCAAACTAAATCACACGACAACTAAATACATGGTATAATCAACTTAATCACGGGATATCAAAACCAAATCACATTGATATCACATGGCAAGCAAACTAAATCACGCGATATCAAAGCCAAGTCACATGATATCAAACTAAATCAACGGCGATAGTCGAAACGCAAATGCACACGATATCACTGGCAAGCAAACTAACATCAAGCGATAGTTAAGACCAAATCAAGGCCCTGATATCAAGCTATCAGGCGATAGTTCAAACCCCATGTGACACGATATCACAGGATGGGCAACAAAACTAAGATCAACATGGCGATATGGCAACCAAATCACACGATATCACATGACCGTCAAACTAAAATTTCACGGGATATCAAAACTAAATCACACGGCATCAAACTAAATCACACGACAACAAACTAAATCACACAATATCAAACAACAAGGAACTAAATCACGCGATATCACATATCAAACTAAATCACGTGATATCAAACAACAACAAACAAAATCATGCGATATCACACAACAAATTAAATCACATGATTTCAAACAACAAGAAACTAAATCACACGATATCATCCAACAACAAACTAAATCACAAGATATCACAAAACAACAAACAAAATCACACAATGTCAAACTAAATCACATATCACATCACACAGCAACAAACAAAATCATGTGATATCACACGACAACAAACTAAATCATGCAATATCACATGATAACAAACTAAATGAAGTGATATCACATGGCAACAAACAAAATCATGCAATATCACATGATAACAAACTAAATGAAGTGATATCACATGGCAACAAACGAAATCACACAATATCAAACAACAACAAACTAAATCACGCGATAACAAACCAAATCACGTGCCATCACACGATAACAAACTGAGTGACGCGATTATAAAACAAAAAAAATCACTCGATATCAAATGAAATCACTTGACAGTTTGTGCGGCACGATCGTGAAAGAGCAACTGTGAGGTGAGACGGGGATGCAGGCTTGTTTCTGTTTTAGATCCACGTTAAAGTTTCTCTTTTCTGTTCTAAATAACCAGAAATAAATAATGTGACATGTTTGAAATAAAATTCAACACCACACAGCTCACAATAGAGCACTCCTTCCAATTATTATTGAAAAAAGATCAAGACATTCTGGAGCTGGCCCTCTCAAGTCCAAAATGGGATCAACTCTGATTAAAGGTGAAAACTTAACATGGAGTTTCACAAGTTACAAAGCAGTCTTCCATTTTGAAATGTCTCAGAAGCACCAAGACCCCTGGAAGGTGTTACAATTCATTAGAACATATGGAGGTGAACATGACACTTTGATTACGGTTCCTTACTTGTTGGCAGCTCTCGATGTCGTTTTGTAGTTTTTTCTTATCTCTCAACGTCCATCTGTTGCTCTTCCTCATCTCTCATTGTCCCTCTGTAGTTCTTCCTGTACCTTTTTTGAGTTCTTCTGAAAATACATTATTTTTAAGGTAATTTAATTGAATCCTTCGTCATTCACACTCAACCAATGAGAAAACACCAGAACCTGTGCAGCAGAAACATTGTGCTCATGAAGAGACAGATATATAGCATAATGAAGAAACACCACCAAAGATAATAATTCACACATACAAGCAAAGATAATGATAATTAGTGGATTAAACACTCATACGGAAGGGTGTATGTCTGTGAAGACCCTTCATCCCTGGCCAAGAATTGAGGTGAGTCCAAGAGGAGGTCTCGAATAATACGATTTATTGAAGCAGCACACGCATGCATGCGGAATGTGAAGCAACGACCCCGGTGGGCCTCCGAATCACATTAAGTTCATATTACAAGCTCACACTTATATATCCTAAGACTAGGTGGAGTTACAAAGGAGAACTGAGTGTGGACTTAAAGAAAAATACGCAGTGGCTCTTGTCCCCCCTCCCTACACCATAGGGGAAGTTGGAACATTCAATCCTCAGACCTTGGAACCCAGCATCTTTCTCACAGCATTTTTCCCCCCCCTCCCCGCATCGGGCTGTTAAACATCCCTGGCACATGTTCAGTGGAAGCAAAAGCCTTTGATAATGTATTGTTAAGGATTCAGCG
>CM068958.1:52543602-52568690 GCA_035128595.1 Eptatretus atami | reverse complement strand
ACACACACACACACACACACACACACACACACCGTTTCTGAGACATCACAATCTCATTCCGAATCCCTCTTGAACATCCCTCATAACTCGCAAGTCAAGCCTCCAAGTCAAAATCCAAAATAATTGCCAAAACAAAATAATGAATAAAAATTCACCATTTTAACCAATGTATCTTCAACGATGCAGTGCACGTGTAGTTTGTTCTGTTTGTTGGTACTCCAAGATAGCAGACAGCAAACTTGACGTCACATGCACATGCACCCTCGATTGAAGGGGGAGTTATCAAAACATCATCTCGTTTGTTTTTTAAATACAAGTCGTTCATGACAGGATTTTCGCTTACCTGCCCAGTGAGGTCAGGGTGTCGCTAACTTTTTAGAAGGGGGGGTTCGAATGTTAAACTGAGGCTGCGAAACGGGTTAAAGCAATAATATTGCCGATAAGATGGCGAAAATAACCACCTAATGGAGAGCAGGCTGTGCACGGAGCACGATGTGTAAGTGTTGCTCGCCGATGCTTGAGGAATTCGCCGGTAATCGGATATATTTTCCTGTTTATCACTGCCAACGTTCAAAAGTGTTATTTTATCCTTTCATGACACTCACAAAGAGTTTTCTGAAAATTAATTAATGAGAAAAAGGGGGATTTTGTCAATCAGCCTTGGGAGCCACACTTTCGTCCTTAAAGAGCCGACCGACCCCTGCCCTAACCCTATTTTTCCCATCAGGTCTTAACGTTGGCGTCGCGGTTTTGCCAAACGCGGGGCTTTTTCAAGAACATAACCACCATGAATGGGGTAGACCTGCTGTACTTTCAGATCTCCAAAACAGAACGAGCAAGTTATCAGGAATGAAACTTCAGATCGAGGAACAACAACATGAGGAAGAGCTATAGAGGTATGTTGTGAGATGAGGAAGAGTTACAGGGGTACGTTGAGAGAGGAGAAAGAAGTACAAAACGACATGTAGCACTCCCAACAACTCAGGAACCGTTACCAAACGTGTCGTGTTCACCTCCACATGTTCTCATGAACTGTAACACCTTCCAGGCATCCTCCTGCCAATGAGACATTTCAAATTGTAAGACTGCTTTGTAATTTGTGAAATTCCCGGTGAACTTTGCACCTTTAATCAGAGTTGATCCCATTTTGGACTTGAGAGGGACACCTCCATAATGTCTTCATGTTTATTCAACGAGGATTAGAAGGAGTGCTCAATGTTGAGCTGAGTGCTTTTGAATGTTCTTTCAAACATGTCACATTATTTATTTATGGTTATATAGAACAGAAAGCATAAATTTTACGGTCGATGACACTGTCATGTTTCTGCCGCACAGGTCGAGCAGTATTCTCAACGATTGAGTACGAAGGATGAATCATTCAACGCAATTACATTGGAAATTAAGGTACAGCCAGCCCACCGCGAATACGGGTTTCTGCATCGCGGTTTTGTTCTATTGCGTTTGAATTATTGTGGTAAAATGTGCCGATCATAACATGGATCCCTCGCTCTATCGCGGTTTGGCGTAGAGGAACGCACAACCCCGAATCTCCATTTCACCACACTGTTGCTCTTCTGATATCATGCCGCATCCACTATGAAATGATTTTGTTTGATATCAAGTGATTTAGTTTTATCACTGGGCGTGAGGATCCGACCAAAGGTGAGTGTCTATTCATGGACGCGTCGGCCTTTCCGGTTGTCCTTGCCGCGTCTGCAACAATATGTTCAAATTTAAATCACACCTCATGCTGGCAGTTGGTGCACGTTGTGCAGAAAAGCCGGTAACCAATTTATAACCACCTGCGAGGCATCTCCCAATTGTACCACATGGCCCAATGATGCAATATTTATAACAAGCCGGTGTACCCAAACAAGGTCGGGCTCGTCGTCTCTCCTGGCACAGTCAGTTGTGTCACCCAATGAAGATCGGGTTGTTTTTGACTTGAGTAAACCATCAAGAAGATTGATGTTTAGAGTTGTATTGAAAATTAACTCGGGAGTGCAACACGGCAATGATGGGCCAAATGGCCTCATTTCCTTGTTTTAGGTCGTTCAGGATCGTGCGATGACTGCTTCACCTCATTGTTGTCTCATGGCGAATGTCAAACCTTTGTATATCAATTTCCATTCTGTACACTGAATGCAAATACTTAAAATACAATTAGTTTGATTCCCGACAAATAGTAAGTCACCTTCAAACTTTCCGAGTTGTAAACTAAGCTCCTTCCCTCTCCCTGCCTTGTTGAGGCGTAAGTCAGGATCCTTCCCTCTCCCTGCCAGGGTTGGCTCCCGTCATTCAACGTTCGATGACCCAGATTTATTGTTTTAGCATTGATTTCATTAAGAATTGCAATTTTCATTGTGAGTTATACAATGTGGTTCAGAAAATTTGGGGGCAATTGGCCCAGGGGGTAATAGAATGATTGTATAACAAACCAAAAAATGCGTCGCACGCACACCTCACTCTTGTGGAGTGCCCGACTGTTGAAGGGAAATTCTCAAATGAATCTGCATGATTAATTGCTTCCTCTGCCGTGGTCTTCCTTCGTTCTGTCACCAATAAAAGCCTCGATCATAAGGTTGATGTCGTCATGTAACAATGACACACGAAGATCACCATGATCGTAACCTGTGTTCTTGTTGCTGTCATTTATCAGGAACCAAGTGTGAATAAAGAACCATCACTCGGTGAGTTACCCTGATGTTGGCTTCGCGGCTGGCTTGGAATCATTGGGTCCTGAAATTGAGTCCCGTTGGCTGCTAAATTTGCACCAGGTGGGGTTGACTCAGCCTGTCATCCTTCCAAGGTTGGCAAAATTTGTACCAGTGTACTGGTATCGGAGCACAGCTGTGCCCCAACAAAATGATAGCTACCCAGCAGCCAAGGTGCCATAAGCAAGAAGAAGGCTTGGTGAGTGAATTTTTTTTTTAATACAGCCTCGATGTGTAACAGACCAGAAGAATGGTTTTCCTTTTTCAGGAAGAACATTTGAAAGGACTGTTCATGTCCTTTGGCTCCAAGTTTTTCTTTCAATGTGTGTGTCCATGTATCTGCGTGTGTGGTGTGGTGTGTATCTGTCTGTGTGCTTGGTGTGGTGAGTTTTTTTGTGTGTGGTGTGGTCGTGGTGGTGTGTCCATGTTTAGTGTGGTGTGGTGTGGCCATGTTTGGTGTGGTGGTGTGTCCGTGTTTGGTGTGGTGGTGATATGTCCGTGTTTAGTGGTGGTGGTGGTGTGTCCATGTTTGGTGTTGTGTGGTGTGTCCTGGTTATAAGTCCAACCCCTCCTCAGCGTGGTAACCAGGTGAACGGCGGTGTAACATCACCTGCCGGCTACTGGGGCTATGGCATCATCACACTCTAGGATTACAATGAACCCAGACATGCCACCTGTCTTTGCCACGCCACTGAGGAATCAGCACCCCGTCCTTGCCACACCACCAAGGCATCGGCGGCCTGAACCTCTCCCCCTCCCCTGCGTTCCTGCAGCCAATTGCAATGACTTGCATCACAAAGCATCAGCCAGTCAAAGTGGCTAAATCGCTGAAGGCGGATGTGATTGAAGACAAGCCGGGACCATAAAATGCCCAGCAGAGTCGAGAAAATGGAGTTGGTTGAGAGTTCAGCGTGGTGGATTAGTTTTAAGGAGTTGTTGTGGTTGGTGAGAGAATTTGAGAGTTGAAAGAGCAGCATTGATAGAGTTTGAGGTGAACCACACCGAGCACCACACCTGGAGAACGCCACGAAATGGACACTGAGCACCAAGCAGAACGAGCACTGAGGCGCAGGCTTCCTGGCGTGGTCACCTCCTCCTCATTGACATTACCTCCTCCTCACTGACTCTACCTTCGATGCTGACTCCATTAAATCCAACCACAAAATCTCGAGCATCAAGAGAATCAACAGTGGTTCTCCTCAGAGCTTACTTATTTCCTTGCACGCCTTACATACTTGCACCGACCACCACACATACTTGCACCTCATTCACTTGCCCTGGTTTTGCAGAGTATCAACAGAGTCCACAACAATTCTTTTCAGGACTCGCACTGCACACACCGCACACGTCTCACCCGCACCTCTCACTCACCCACATCACACACTCAGTTTGTGAGCACGTGAGCCATTTTCGAAAAACAAACAACCTTTCAAACACCGAGCAGTCTCCAACCTGGATTATGAGGCCATCGTACGTCAGGTGTTGAGCATCTTCCCAACTGGACAAGCCAGTCATCACGTGATTAAAAACACGTTTGAAATCAGAATCCGCACATATGGAATGGTCTCGCGTAAAGGTAGTGGTGGCAGTGGAGCGTTGAATAGGCTAAAATAGGAATCAGATTGGTACCTGGATGCAATGGAGATAAAGAGGATATTGGCAGGATATAGATAGCACCTTGAGGACAAGCTTGAGTGTGGATGGGTCATGATACTCGGGTGGGTGTGGCGCAGGCATGATGGGCCGAATGGCCTCCTCTTGCACCAAAGTTCTTTGTCCGCTAATGTTCTTACTCCCCTTGAGAGGATACTTTACACCTGGCAGATGATGCCTGCACTGTTCTGGATCTGGCCAGATAACTAATTGGTAATCATAACCAAACAGTCACTTTATGTTCATGATATTTCTACTGCCATCAGATAATATGGTTGGACTTATTTCTTGGAAATACTGGGGTCACCGATATATTATCAACGAAGCAATGCAGCTATCATCATACGATCCATAGTCACAGGTCCACGGCCACCGGCAGGTGCAACTCGCCGCCGCTACTCTCGGCCACTCCACCTCTGGTAAGTCACACTCTTCCTTGCGACTCCGAACAGCACTCGGCGCCAAACTCGACAACTGCGACCTCCGAACCAAGGTGTTCGGGTCTTGCAACTGGGTCATTCCATGTCAAATCATCAAGAATCTGCCGTCATCTCTCAGATTTTTGTAAAACTTTGGGAACCAATTGGGACCCATGAAAAACGGCAAGAACTCAAATATTTTTGCTAACAGCCTCTTAATTAGTGAGATACAGACTAACGAACTTTGGACTAATTAGCACGACGTCGCGAATTCAAATGGCATATCTCTAAAAGTATACACCTAGAGAGCTGGTTTGGTGTCATTTAAAGGTATTTTCATGCCTATGAATTTGTCTGGGCAACATTTCCTACCTCAACCACAAAAAATTATCACAAAATATAAACTTCAATCGTGAATCCCCAAAAATGTATCCTTCAAATTTCCTCAAATTCATCCCAGAGGTACCTATGATGTCAAGAAGCTTCCACTAAGTTTTGTGATGGGCACTCCAATAGTTTCTGAGATATGAGCAATAATGTACATGTACGTATGGCATATAGGTTCGAAATCAGCATTTGTAATGTTTATACAACATTCTAACCTAGCCATGACAGGGACACAGGGAACGACATCAATTGCTTTGAAGTATCATATACTTTCATTTTCAACTGGGCCTGAGGGAAGAAACAAGTGCTGCTGTTGCTGCATGAAGAGGAAATTGAAAGCCTAAGTCAGGTTGTGAACACTGTGTACTTGAAACTCACTTATTGATTGTATAATACATTACAAATGCTGATTTTCGAACCTATATGCCATACGTACATGTACATTATTGCTCATATCTCAGAAACTATTGGAATGCCCATCACAAAATTTATGTGGAAGCTTCTTGACATCATAAGGTACCTCTGGGATGAATTTGAGGAAATTTGAAGGATACATTTTTTTGGGATTCACGATTGAAGTTTATATTTTGTGATAACTTTTGTGGTTGGAGGTAGGAAAATGTTGCCCAGACATATTCATAGGGCATGAATACCTTAAAATGACACCAAAACCAGCTCTCTAGGTGTTATACTTTTAGAGATATGGCATTTGAATTCGCGGACGTCGGCTAATTAGTCCAAAGTTCGTTAGTCTGTATCTCACTAATTAAGAGGCTGTTAGCAAAAAATATTTGAGTTCTTGCCGTTTTTCTTGGTTCCAAAGTTTTACAAAATCTGAGAGATGACGGCAGATTCTTTATGATTTTACATGGAATGACCCTACTTAGAGACAGGAGTCCCCCGATGTCAGCAGTGAAATCACGATAGATTCAACACAACGGTCTTCAAAGAAATTGATTGGAAGTATGTTAATTGCTTAATGATTGAAAACTACTGATTTAATTCAAAGAGTAAGTTTACTTAAATTAAAAAAGTTTAAAATTTATCGAAACTTACTGAATCCGACATTGTTACAAGTAATCCATACTGTCTGTCACCATATTGCTCAGAGATTGCCAAACAGATCTTCGTCAAACTTTCAGTTTCATCACTGATTGCTGGAGAGTGTTGGCGGTGATAAACTGTTTCAGAATTTTGAAAAGAAAAGTTGGATTTTTGTTTTTAATTCGCTCTTTAGTGCCTAAACCTTTGTATATACGTGAAAGCTAATGGTAAATGATCTCCGACCCCATTCCTTTGTGGGTGTCGGGAAGTCTTATTGGCCCCCACAAAAAAAGCATAGGAACTCGAAGGGCAATCTTTGACGTCGACAGATATGCCTCCGCCCACACTATTACATCATCATCATTAGATCAAAATATTAAATAATTCTGGCTGTCAGACCATGAGTCCAATGTAGTTGAAATTTAAAACATATACTCCCCTTGACTACTGGATCATAACTGTGACATTTCACATCGATTGATGAAGCGGTTCAAGAGAAAGAATTTTTTTTTAATTATTTTGTTCAATCCAATATGGCTTCCAGACCAAGTGACCTATTAATTATTTGTGAACACCCTGGTATCCCCAAGGCTTGGGGAACATGTGAATGAAGCTTCCCCTTGATCTGTCAAGCCGTTCTGGAGAAGATTTTTTGAAGGTTTATCCTTCAAAAAAAAAAGCTGCCAAGCCATGTGACCTATGATGTCATAGGCAGAGAACTTTTTGTTCCTCATGGATGGGCGATTATTCCTGTAAAGTTTTGCCTCGATCAGTTCAGCGGTTTCGGGGAAGATTTTTGAAGACTTTTATGTTTAAAAAAATATGGCTGCTAAACCACATGACCGATGACGTCGGTACTTTCCTTGTGTAAAATTAACTAAGGTTCCAATGTGAACCAAACATCAGTACTTTCCTTGTGTAACATGAACTTGGTTCCGATTTGAACCGAGGATCAGTACTTTCATTGTGTAAAATGATCCAAGGTACCAATTGAAACTGAGGATTGGTACTTTCATTGTGTAAAATGAACTAAGGTTCCGATTTGAACCGAGGATCAGTACTTTCATTGTGTAAAATGAACTAAGGTACCAATTTGAACCGAGAATCCAGACTTTCATTGTATAAAATGAACTAAGGTTCTATTTTGAACCGAGGATGTTCTGCGATATCTTTGCTGTTGAGAAATATGATTTTAAATTTTTTTTTTATTTGAGCTC
Organism: Eptatretus atami; assembly: GCA_035128595.1. NCBI lineage: Eukaryota > Metazoa > Chordata > Myxini > Myxiniformes > Myxinidae > Eptatretus > Eptatretus atami. Next base: position 52,561,256 of record CM068958.1, on the reverse strand, counting down.
CTTCAGCCAGCGTAAGAATAAATTTTTCTATCGCCGTATTTTTACCATGGGCTTTCACATAGTCAGTCATATAGTTGTGAGAATATTTTCTCAGAATATGAACAAGTAACTGACAACACACTTGATGGAAATTTAAACAACCAAATGGAATTTATTTACACATGTGGAAACATGAAGGTAAAACTCATCCAATGGACGAAGCATGAAATAAACAAAAAATATACCAGAAATTTACAAATCAAAATAAAGCCCAATTACTGCACCATCATCCCAAGAAGGAAGCCACACATAACAATATATATCTGTATACATATACATACAAACACAGATATATTATGTACTGGAAAGTACTTACAAAAGCTATTTTATTTGAAGTTATTACCTTAACTTATAAGCAATTTACTAATTTCCCAACTACCTGGATCATCAGCTGGGCGCCGCTTTTCATCAAGGTTTCGATGCTTCAACACTTTAGCATTTCAATAACAATGACACAAACTAACGGTCCGTTACTCATGGGGGTAATGTTTGTGTGTGGTACTTCAAATGTCCATGAAGATGACCACAGAGTGTGTAATGTAAGGACATAATGACGTTTTTGGCAAAGGGATCAACGGAACAGATTCCCTTGCTCATAGAACCCCACAATGAGCATGGACCTTGGGTAGACAATTACTCATGCTCAAATAGGGTGAACTTGCAGTTTTCATTAAATGATAAAACCGTTGAAGCAAATAGAACAAAACTCTACAAGTTCCTTGTTTGGAATGATTTTCAATTTTGTTTGAGTGTCAGGCAGACAGAGTAAAAATATTCTCTCACTCCATTCTGTGCACGTGCGATCGGGACAAATTCAGATCCAAGGTATGATAAAATGAAAAACGTCTTCCTATTCATATTCCAATTCGTGTTCAAAATATAACACTCAATTTAAATAAGTTGCTCCTCGATCATAAACTCACGATCATAAACTGATAAGACAGACTGACGTGCATGAACCAATTGCTTCCCCCTGCTTTTCGCTTCGCTTGTGTGGGCTAACGAATTAGAGACTAGAGAAGCCTTGTAGAAGCATTTGCAAAGTGCCAAGGAAGTTGGAAATTTTATGACATGCTGATTGAGATGTTGTGAATGAAGAAGATCAAGCAGATGGAAGGTGTTGGGGTTAATTTTAAAACATTGAAATTACCTCACTTCAATGACTCAAATCAAAACATGCTGGTTAAGGACTTCATTCCTCGTATACAGGAGAGTTCAAATGAACCTTCTCATCCGAAATATAACATGAAATGATGAAACAACCTATTTTATAAATCCAAAATAAAATATTTATACAATATGTTATGTAACCTTGGCTACCCTCTTGTTGTACCAAGGGTGCACAACTTGATATAGTGGGTGGCGAATGATAAGTTAAGAGGAGGTCGTTGTGGAGTGGATTGTGAATAGTGATGTTAAGAGGGTGAGATGCTTTTTTCAGAAGCTTTACATTAATAGCAAGTTATCTTTATTTAATATACAATCTTGTTACAGGATTGAACTACTTTTCTCATATAAATGTAGCCACCTCTATCACTACAAGCTAAGCTACTTTCGTTTCATTTTGGAGTTATATGGAGTTGCATCAAAGCACTTGAATTACTGTGCTTCTTACAGCAGAAGTAGATTAATTCAACTGTTTCACTACAACTCCATCTTTCTTCCCTGCCACCATGCACACTTATTAATGGGTCAATAAAAATGTCAGCACTTCCTGTGAAGAGGGCATTAGCGATGACTGACCAGTACGTTAAAATATGGCATTTCAATTGAGGAGAGAAACAGTGGTTAAAAACAATTGGACACATCGACATTGGATAATAAAATAAAATTGCTGTCGGAGAGCTGAAGGTGGTAATGAAGACCTGAAAATCAAACTCGTAGAAGAAGAAACCGGAAAAATTGTGCCACATGGGGACTCGATCAAAAACCTTCATGATGTATCAATCATCTCCATAGAAGGGTTGCTTGTTTCTTTATACCAACGGAAGCGGAAGTTACCTGCAAATGTCTAATATAACAAAAACCTCCTTCAGGACATCATTTGTGAGTTAATCTGGAAACACATTTTGCCAGGTCTGTCTCTGTGGCACCAGTCAATGCCTTGAGGTTGACTTGTATTACCTTCAAGGCAAATTGGGAAAGACACTAAAATGATACCAATAACAAGGAAACCTCTTCTTTTTCTCTATGCTGGAAGCACATGGCTATGGGTTTGCATCATTGCCGGGGAATGCAGCTGTGCTGCTGATGAAGTGCCTCCTGTTGGTTTTGTCTAACTTAATTATTTTTAAAAATGTGTCAAAGACTAAACTTATCTCTGAACACAATAACATCTAACTTAAGAAAAGGGCCTTTGCAAAGATCATCATGGTGTTCATCCAGTGGAATTTTAGCACAAATTTCGGCCAAAGTGAGATCCAATATCTAATTCGAGAAATTATTCGACAATAAGTACTCGTGAAGAAATGCGTTGTTCGTATCTTGCGTCAGCAACTTCTTTCTAATGCCTTTTCAGTGTAGCATACTCAGCTGTCTCATCTGAATCTTCAGGTGCTGATGCTGCTGCTGCTGCTGCTGCTGCTCCACTCTTGATGTGCACTGTGGAGTATTGCACTTCTTCTTCTTCTTCTTTCTCCTGAAAATCCAAACAAGCAGGTTTTTTTATTTGGTATTGTTTCACATCAGATAAAATATTAAAAGAGAAAAAAATACTTACTGGGGTATTTCCATCATTCTGACTTTCATTTGCATTTATTTCATCCTGTCTTGCACCTTTAGGAAAAAAAAACAAAAACTTTTTAATCACCTAAAATTAAGATACACAGGGAAATAAACCGAGAGCAGAGAGAACTAGAATGGCACTTGGTAGAGCACATATCTCTGCCAGGCTGAACAATTTCACACTTTTTATCTCACTGATAGGCCGGATCTCGCTGATTCGTTGTCAACACGATAATATGAATGGTCACATCAAAGTTAACAATGAGCTGTCGGCTCTTTTCGCAATTGAGAAGGGTGTGAAGCATGGCTGTGTGTTTGTACCAACCTTGTTCACATTGTTTCTTGCTGCTGTTTTTGAACACTTCCTTGCAAAGGATGTTTTGTGGTATTTGTATTAACGTGTAAATTGATGGTGGATTTTTACCTCGCACGCGAAAAGCGAAAAGCGGCGTTAAGCAATTGGTTCATGTTCGTCCATCCATCTGTCTTATCAGTTTACAAACAAGGACGAACTTATTTAAATTGAATGTTATATTTTAAACACGAATCGGAACATGAAACGGAAGACAAGTCTTCTGTTTTACCGTGTTTTGTCTCTGAAGTTGTCCCGATTGCACATGTATGCGTGGAGAGAAGTGAGACAATATTCTTACTCTCTGTCTGCAGCCTTGCAGTCAAACAAAATTGAAAATCATTCCAAACAGGAAACTTAGTTAGTTACTACTAACCCGGAATTAATTTATTTATATGACTTTTACAATCTTTATTTTATTTACATTTAATTATATACCTGAAGACTGCAGAACACAAATCATCTGTCATAATACTTCTGAGAACCTCCAGTTTTGAAGTACTTGTACTATTTAAATAAAGGTTCAATGGGGTAGTGTATAACGGTGGTCGTCGGGACTGCTGTTGGACGACTTCAATAGCACTAAATGTTCAGATTTTTAAAAAACGATCGTTAAAATCATTATTTATTAAAACTGAAGTAACACTGCACAGGGTATCCTGTTTTATGAACTTTCTCGTTCAATCTGTGCCGTCTCTCAGTTGACTCCAAAATTTTCAAGAAATTTTGTTGGTCAATTATTGAATGCTGATGACTTTCTGACTTGCAGCAAACTCTCAATCTATTTTCAGCCATGACACACTTTGGCCTCACAATCTAACTAAAACAGAAATTTTACATCAACCAACTTTTCCTCAAAATTTGGAAACCCCTCACCCCTTCTTTGTCCTTGATGGAACTGCGTTATCTGGTGGACAACTTTGTCTATTTTGGAATTAATATTTCAAATTCCCTAAGCAATGGTCGTAAAATTAGTCGTCATATCTCTGCAGCGGCCGCACACTTCTGCAAGCTCCAGAGCCGTGTGTGGCACTCCGATGACATTCATTTGCAAACAAAATTCACTGTGTATCGTGTCGTAGTTTTATCTACTCTTACCTATGGACTTGAAACTATCCCCCGCTATCCCAACCAAATTAAATGGCTCAATGCAATGCAGCAAAGTCACTTGCGTCAAATTCTGAAAATTAATTGGTCTCGCTTTGTATCTTACCGATAAGTTGAGCGTATTTCAAACTATAAACCAATGTTTGCACATCTGGCCAGAGTAAAGCTGCGTTGGGTCAGCCACAAGCGTCATATGGATGACATCCGATTGCCAAAATCGATTTTCTATCTGAATTTGATGCTGGAAAATCGTAATTATGGTGGTCAATATCTATGCTCGACAATCTCAAAATAATCTTGAAAAAATGTGAAGTTAGCATGTCCACATGGGAAAGATCTTGTCACTGTGATAACAATTCGCAAGACTTGTGTAAAAATGGCATTGCGAAAATAATTGACAAGCAAAATTATATTCTCAATCAACTCAATCTTTATATAAATCATCCTTAACACTGATCAATAATCGGTGACTTCTTCTGCTTAATCACTTCTACTCGTGAGAATGATACGTTGTAACTTAATGATTGCACAAATTTGGCTTATCCTGTCATAGGATTGTTTTTTGAGATATCGTGCTATATATCGTTTTAGCCCTATCTCTCAATGGTGAAGAATCGCTTAAAAAATTATACTAGTCAGATCCGGATCTTCACCAAAATCTAATCAGTTAGTCCTTGTCACACACCCAATTTCTCCACCAAATTTCATCCAAATCCGTTAACAACTTTTTGAGATATTCTGCGCACAAACAAACAGACAAATAACCAATGTCACCCGCAGGGTGACCCGTATCTTGCCAAAAGGTGACCACGTGTGACTTCTTTAAGGTCACACTGAGGTGAACAGAGCTGCTATCCACCAGGAGCGACTCCTTGAGGAATATCTGCCTACGAGAGATTCCGATGAGAATCGTTCTACAACAGAGAACCATGAAAAATATGCGTTTGCCTCATAACGTCACCAAATGACGTCATAATGTCTCAAGCTTGACATTTCTAGAAAGCACTCATCGAGGTGTTCAATTTGAGGTACTACACGATATGGTTCCTAAAACTTGAAAATTTGACCTTGGGGTCAAATATGTTTGACCTTCGGCGCTAACCATGAAGGTCAAGGCGAATCGCCACCAAAAATTAATCAGCTGAGCGCCAGACCATGAACTTATTTCCCATGAAGTTTGAAGACGATCCGATCAAAATTACTCAAAAAATAAGGGTTTCGTCGACTCCCCTGATTTGCGACAAAGTGACCTTGACCTTTGACCTTGACCTTCAAAATTTATGCGCTGAAAGGGACCTCTATAGTCCTCTGATATGCGAAGTTACAAAAATTCCAATGATAACTGTGCTCTGCAGAATTTTTATACGTGATTACAGACAAAAAAAAAAAAAACAAAAAAAAAAACATACAAGCACTGCTAACATATCTTGCAAAAACTTCGTTTTGGCAAGATAACAAGGGTGAAAACATAACCCCCATCCACCTTCGGTGGTGGAGGTAACTACAAAGGCACTCGGTGAAGTGCATAATTCTGCCAGGCTGAACATTCATTGTATGTTTTGTATCCCATTGATAGGCCGGATCTGCATCTGAACCTAAACAAAAATCTAAATTTGGCTTGTTCTTGTCATTGAACAAACTCATCTACAAAGTTCTGTCATAAACTCATAACTCGTCCACAACGTTTTGAAATATCCTGGTATATATCATTCTGGCCCTATCTCTCAATTGTGAAGAATCACAGAATTCTTTTTTTTAATTCTCGCATCCGGATGAACACCAAAATCAAATCAATTCATCCTTGTCGCACACCCAACCAGTCCACCAAGTTTCGTCCAAATCTGTCAATAACCTCTAAGATATCCTGCTCACAGACATACAAACGGGGGTGAACACATAACCTCTGTCCACTTGAGGTGGTGGAGGTAATAAAAAGTAATTTGTCTATTAAATGTCATATGCACATGCTGTACACACAAAAAGCATTTAATTGAAATCCATGCCTCAAAAGAGAAACACATACACCAAATGGCCAAAAGTATGTGGACACCTGCTCGTCCAACATCTCATTCCAAAATCATGGGTATTAATATGGAGTTGGTCCCCCTTTTGCTGCTATAACAGCCTCCACTCTTCTGGGAAGGCTTTCCACTAGATGTTGGAACATTGCTGCGGGGATTTGCTTCCATTCAGCCACAAGAGCATTAGTGAGGTCGGGCACTGATGTTGGGCGATTAGGTCTGGCTCGCAGTCGGCGTTCCCATTCATCCCAAAAGGTATTTAATGGGGTTGAGGTCAGGGCTCTGTGCAGGCCAGTCAAGTTCTTCCACACCGATCTTGACAAACCATCTCTGTGTGGACCTCGCTTTGTGCTTGGGGGCATTATTATGCTGAAACAGGAAAGGGCCTTCCCCAAACTGTTGCCACAAAGTTGGAAGCACAGAATCATCTAGAATGTCGTATACTGTAGCGTTAAGATTTCCCTTCACTGGAACTAAGGGGCCTAGCCCGAACCATGAAAAACAGTCCCACACCATTATTCCTCCTCCACCAAACTTTACAGTTGGCACGATGCATTCGGGCAGGTCGTGTTCTCCTGGCATCCGCCAAACCCAGATTCGTCCGTCGGACTGCCAGATAGTGAAGCGTGATTCATCACTCCAGAGAACACGTTTCCACTGCTCCAGAGTTCAATGGCGGTGAGCTGTACACCACTCCAGCCGATGCTTGGCATTGTGCATGGTGAACTTAGGCTTGTGTGCCGCTGCACGGCCATGGAAACCCATTTCATGAAACTCTCGACGAACAGTGTTTGTGCTAACGTTGCTTCCAGAGTCAGTTTGGAACTCAGTAGTGAGTGTTACAACAGACGATTTTTGCACGCTTCAGCACTCGGTCCTGTTCTGTGAGCTTGTGTGGCCTACCACTTCAGGGCTGAGCTGTTGTTGCTCCAAGACATTTCCACTTTACAATAACAGCACTTACAGTTGAACGGGGCAGCTCTAGCAGGGCAGAAATTTGATGAACTGACTTATTGGAAAGGTGGCATCCCATGACGGTGCCACGTTGAAAGTCACTGAGCTCTTCAGTGCAGCCCATTCTCCTGCCAATGTTTGTCTATGGAGATTGCATGGCTGTGTGCTTGATTTATATACCTGTCAGCAATGGATGTGGTTAAAATAGCTGAATCCACGAACTAGAAGTGGTGTCCGCATACTTTTGGACCATGTAGTGTATATCTTAAGCTGTATGTGCACTGGGGTTTGGTGGAGAAAATTGGGAAAATTAAACTGACAATACGTGACTTTCAAAATGATGTATGAATGCTAAATGAGCCCTTTTGGGCACGCGCTGTGTGTGTTTACCATTGACTTAGTTCTGCTCACCGGGCACTTTTAACCGGCCATTACTAGCACAAAATCTGTGATTCAAATAGTCTATTAAATAAAATTTTCAGAATGTAGATGAAGGAGTGGCAATTTCAATAAGGTTAACCATTATTGTTGTGTTTCTGAATGAAAATCGGACTCACTGAAATATAGGAATACAGTATGAGAAATATTCATGGATGAGAGGAGTCGGGTTCATACCGTTTAATGTTAGTGTTAGTACATTATAGCATCAGCTGTGGATATAACACACATACACACACACACACACGCTTCAACTTTCACCAATAGATGCAAAAAAATATGTAGTTCAACTTCTGTTGTGGCCCCAGAACAAAAAGTGTGTGTGTGTGTGTGTGTGTGTGTGTGTGTTAATAGTGAGCATGATTTTAAAGTTACCCTGTGCATCGAAAAGTCACAGATATGACCTTTACATCGGTGTTGTGAAGTACGAAGGTTTGATTGGAATATACACATCTACAAACCTTCAGCTTAACACGGTTTCACATCATCAGGAGTTTTTGCAAAACAAACTGCAACATATCAACCTTTTGGACGAGTTGATCAGGAAGTTCTCCAACTGTTTCGTTGTGGAGAGGCACACCCCTTTCTCGCAAGTACTTTTGGGTTTTTTATAAAGTTTTTTTTTTTTGTCGTTTCATGCTGCAATCCTTATCTGATAAGTATGAAATATGTCTAAGTTACCCCAATTGACTTCATTACGTGGGGTTTATGCACATATTTCCTGAGAAATCTGGAGTGGATTCGGTCATTTTGAAAGTCACATATAGGAAGGGAAAGGACAAGGATAGGAGGGAAGGAAGAGTGAGCAGTGGAGGAAAGAGAGAAGGGAAAAGGTTTGGAGGAGGAAGGGGGGGGTATTATTATGAATGAAGGGAGTTCAATTCTGCAATACCTATGCAAGTAATAAATAAAACGCCTCTTAAATTAAACTTGCACAGCCCATTGAATAATTGGCACAGTCTTTGTGGTGATCATACTGGGCCAAATAACTACCATTGTTGAAAGTGCAAATCTTCTGTGGACATACTCGGAATTTGTCTATTTGTGAAACTATTTTGAACAATAGCAGCTTATCGACACTGACCTTTCATGAGGTATTAACTCAGTCTGGTAATTCTATTAATTCGTTACGAATTTCCACCCGCCCGGCGTGCGAGTGACCGCGTTAACTAATAATGGCCGCTCGCCCACCGAACGGACAATTCAGTCGTGACTTTCCGGAACAAGCCGGAAACCAGTCACGGGTGGGTTCTTAATCCCACCACGGCCCAGTCCGTATTCTACCCGCGCGAAATAGGGTCAATCGCCGAATATCGATATACCTAAGTACCCGCGCGGGTAACCTACCAAGGGACCGTACCTCGGCGGAGGCCTGCTTGGACACGAACCGCTCAAGCGGTCCGTTCTGTTCTGAGATAACGAGCGGGTATTATCGCCAGACCTCGCCAGACCCGATTCTATTCAAGGTTATTTAAAAACCACTACTATTCCGAGATGCAATATGGCAGTTCAATAAGGAGAAAATGACACGACGAACGGGGTAACATTCACACAAGCACATTTATTTACTACACAGATGCACATATACAGCCATGTAATCAATGGGGGAAGGGGACAAGACACGAGCAAGGTAAAAACACTACAACCGACTATAAACAATTATCAATGTACAGTCACTTACACAGTTTTACTTCGCAAGACACGGTGACACAACATTCGTTCAAAGAAAGCAGGAAAGACCCCATCAAAGGAATGGGTTCAGACCTGGGCCCTGGGCCTTTATAACGTGGGGCCTTGGTGACCGAAAGGGCCCACGAGACCGTTGCAGGTTACCTGCACCCTCGCGGTGCCTTGACGGGGCGAGTCACGACGTTCCGTCCCACGGCAGCTAGCGTAGCCGCGGTTGCGCTCAGGGCTTCCGCGTGGCAGGCGAGCTCTCGCCGGCTCTCCCCACACGAAAGCGCAGGTTCGCGCGACACAGCAGGGCGGCGCTTCCCACCCGCGTCTCTTTCGCGACGCCCGGACTCCGCCGACTGGCTGCTCCAGCTCCCACTCGGACACGAGCCCCGATCTTCACCCAGCTCCGGCAGAAGCAGCCCAGGTCTTTCCGCGGCGTCCAGCGGCCGCGACAACTCCAGCAACCACCGAGAGAGAGAGAATGAACGCCCGAGAGAGAGAACGAACGCTCCGTGCGTCCTTTTTTTTACCCCGCTCCGCCCTCCGCTCTCACCCGCCTCTCCCCAGAGCATGCGGGAATCTTCCAGAGCATGCGGGAACCTTCCCGAACGAAGCGTTTTCCTGCCAAATCGGGGGGGCTCCTCTCCGCTGTGGTTGTCTTCTTCCACACGCCGGGTGGAATTCACCGTGGTGACGCCATTCGTCCGGGGAAGGGGGGGGAACGGGGGCTGCCTGCTTTCCCTCGACGAAGAGCGGGTTAGCAACCGTGTGCGAGGTGGAAACGCGGTGGTGTGGTTATGAGGGTTCGGGTTAAGGTGATCAGAGATGGGGTGGTCTATTGAGAGGCGTGTGTGGTTGTGGTGGTGGAAGGACGGTGGGTCTGAAGCGGTTGTTTGAGAGCGATGTTGGTGGTGGTGGTCCCAAAATAACGATAGTGAAGAAAAACGGCTATCTCAAAGATCACAGCCCTGTCACACGGATAATTCCCATTAAACAACGGTGGGGAAATCTAACTGAACACAGACTTACCGGAATAACTGAACTAAGGACCTTTATGGTGTTCTGCGAACTTCACAGCCGTAACAATATCAACTATTATATTAATATCAGCAATGGAATTATAGTAATATTAACTGGGATAAGGTATTAACTCAGCATGGGAATTCTTCCACAGAAAACCTGCGCTCTCTCTCGTGAACAGATTCCTCCCATCTCATCTTAAATTATCCTACCCTTTGGCTTGGTGTTGGCCTAATGGTTAAGGTGGCTGGCTTAAGATCCAAGGATCCTGAGTTCAAGCCCCTGTCTGGCCATTGAGTTAACAACAGGTAGGGTTGACTTGGCCTGTCATCCTTCCGAGGTCGGTAAGATGAGTACCAGTGTGCTAGTAACAGGGGCATTGCATCAGCGGCACAACCGTGCCCCGAGAAAATGATGCAGCCAAGCAGCCACAGGCTGCCTATAAAGAAAGAAAGAAATAAATCCTACCCTTCATCCTGCCCATGGTATACTTAATCCTGTGGTGAGGCAGTTGCTCTGAAACAAGTTGCCTTCTCTTCCTGGAAGGCAAATCTGACGAAGATAATCTCAGGGCATTCCAAAAAGCCCATAACATGCGTTTTCCCACCCTTATGAGAGCCAGAAAATAACATCTGTCCAACCACAAGATTGGTTGTTCATTGACAAAAAAGTACAAGTATTGGATCTCGTATAGATCCCTGTGAATGGTCGTTTTTCTGTTTTCTCCATGAACTCATTTTGCTGTCGTCACTGCAGTTCAGTCCAGGAGTTATATTCCATTTTTCTCCATCTGAAATCCATTTTCAATGGAGGTGGTTTGTGCTAGAACTTGATCACATGTGCTGTGGCTTAAGTGAAAGACTGCTTGAGTGTCACTCAAAACAGATTCCACTATAGAAGTTCTTCACAGAAGGCAGTTGATAACAACAACTTCGCAGAGTTATTTTTATTAATTGGAAACGTGAGAATGATACTTCCTTGGTTTTGGGATTGCAATCACTTTGGTTTTCTGCCATACTTTTATGATCCCATTATCCAAGGTAATATGAGAGATAACTTGCAAGCCATTTTCCTACACTTCAGGCAAAGGTTCTTCAGAAATTCTGGGAGATGTCAACACCTCTGGCTTTTCCTGGCTTCATACAATGCAAGATTTTTTTCTTTCTCTTCCGTTTGAAATTAAGGATTATAATAAGTAATGGCTGTAGTTTTAGTTTTTCCATTTCCCTGTCCCTTTTTTTGGAAGTCATAAATGTGCACAGGGAAGCTGTGATAATTGCAGATTTACTGATAACTCAAAAGATGGTAACCTTCTCATGCGAATCTATGTTTTCTGTATCACACTGACATTCCTGGAGGAAGGTAAGTAAGGGAAAGGGTCTTGGTTCAATCTATTGAACTTTTTGGTCTCACCATCAACCATGACCTTTCATGGGCTGACCTGGCAGGAAAACTGGCTTCCAAAGCCAGCCACAGACTGGGCATCTGACATTGATCCAAGTCTTTCTTTGTAACATCAGAGCTACTCTCAGTCTAAAAGGCCTTTGTCTGTAGCTCAATGGAGTGCTGCTCCCCACTATGGGCTGGTGCTCCAGCATCACATCTATTTCTACTGGGGTCTGTGGAATCTAAATCTCTCAAAAGTATTGGCATCTCCCATAATAAGGCTAAATTACTAGGTCTGTTGCTGTCACATTGCAGGCAAATTTGTGGTCTGTTTTGTATGGTCTATTCTGCAACATTTCTCCCTCCTCTCTATCAGTCATCCGACCCTCCTTATATACTCCAGGATGCATGCATTCTTCCAGAAACCCACTCCTCATTAAACTTCCAAAATCCTGGCTTACCGCACACCTCAACTTTTTTATTCCTTGCTTCTCCCATCTATGGAACTATATTCCAGAGGCTGTTCTGCTCACTCTCCCCTCCAGGACTTCAAACAAGCAGTGTACCACCTGCAATCTCTTGTCCTCCCAAATTTTGACACATTTATTACCCCCTTAACTTTTCCTAAATCAACAGCTGACCTAATAAAACCGTTTGATGTCCTCAGGTCCGTCAGTCTGTCCGTCCGTGTCTGTCCGTCTGTGAACAATTTTTATTTTTCTATCTCCTCCTAGACGTCTCGGCCAATTGAGTTCTAACTTGACACGATGATAATACTAGTTGCTCTCTATAGATTCTGAACCCTTTTTCCACATTTTCGCCTCGGGGTCAAGGTTACGGGTCATCAAGTGCAAAATGACCGATTAGTCGAATGGCCTATAAGGAAGCATCGGACGGCTATAATGCATAATAGGTTTCATTGGGATTATTAAGAAGATATAATTCGACCAACTAGTTTCTCGTTACCTCTGTCATCTGGCCTTGTTCATAATATCCAGTTTCCATTCTAGATAGTACCGAGCTGACCGTCAAACCCGCTCGGGTGTACTATATTGACTAAGTTTCAGTTTCCTCCCTCCTCTTCTCTCTCTCTCTCCATCTCTCCTCTCTCTTCTCTCTCTCTCTGCTCTCCTCGCTCTCTCTCTATTCCCTGTTCGTTTCATTCACTGATATTTGGCCCACTGTCAGTTACCCCTTGTGCTTTCATGAGCCTCACTTCTGTAAATAAATAAATAAAAATATATTATGCTGTAACTTGCTTCCAATACCTCTTCTCAAATTTTGCCCGCACTGGGTTTTTGTATCATATTTAAACATAAAATAATATAATACAACCATCATGGTATTTTATTTGAAGAACAGAGCAGTCTTAAATTGTGGTTCATGCTCCATTCCACATTTTTTTTTTTCAATTCATGGTCGAGGCTCATGGAAGAGTTAGGACACAGAACAGATCTGGACACAACATAACAAAGGGAACATCGGGAGAAAGGGGAAATGCCAATAGCAAGGAGGAGGGAGCAAGTAGACAGAGGCAGGTAATGATGACGTGGGTTAGGGGAGAACACAAGGGGTGGACAATATGTATACATGAGCAAAACCTAGAAGGGTGTGACTGGTTTAACGGGTGTAGAAAAGATCATGTCTATGGATGGGGGATGACCTGAGATGGTGGGAAACAGCTGTCTTGAATACCTGGAGGGAAGAATGAAATCAAAGAGAGTGTGGAAGGCAGTTCCACAGGTGGGAAAAGAGAGGAATCAATGAGTGGTGGCAAACAGTGGTTCAGAGTTTAGGCAGTTTCACTAGGACGGGGTTGCTGGTGGACTGCATGCATCTTGCAGATACTTGGGGGGATAGAGCACGGAGAGGGCAGAGTATGAAGACCAAAAATGAGGTGGAAGAAGACAGAGAGACCACCAGCCTGTCGGCGATGACGAAGTGATAGGCCCATCGACTCAGCTTCATTGCGAGAGATTCCAATGATCTTGAAAGCCTTGTTTCCATGGCATCAAGTTAAGCAAGAGGTGAGGCAGGGGAGCCAGCCCAGAGAGAATAGCAGTACTCCATCAGGCTGCGGATGAAAGTCTTGTAGGTGGATAGGAGCTCAAGTGTGCCAAGGAAGAACTTTGCATGATGGAGGAAGTCCAGGCAGCATCTGGCTTTGGAGGCCAACTTTGAAATGTGGCTTGCCCAAAAGAGATCATGGCAGAGAGTGAGACCCAAGAGTTTGAGTAACTGAACCTCTTTGAGACGGTTTTTGAGAAAGTACATGGGAGGGTTTACGGAACATTCCTTTTGGAGAGAGAGAGACAGACGGGCAGACAGATTTCTCAGGATTGAAAGACGTGTCCCAAGTGTTTGACCAGTTTGTGATTTTTGTCAAGGTCTGAGGAGAGGGAAGAGGCTGCTGCCTGTCTGTTCATAAGATGATGGATGTTGCGGCAGAGAGTGGAGTCATCAGCAAAGAGATATAGAGGACTTTCCAGAGAGTTAGTGAGATTATTGATGAAGATTTGGAATAGGAAGGGGCCTAGAACACTACCTTGGGGGTATTCCAGCCTTGACAGGGAGAGGAGAAGAAAGGGTTCCATTGAGAGCCACACAATGGCTATGATAGTAGCAGAAGTCAGTAATCCAAGAGTGGAGTTGGCCTGGGATTCCATAGGCAGACAATTTGGAGAGCAAAGCAGGATGCTGGACTGTATCGAAAGCTCGAGTTGTGTCCAGAGAGATGGCTCTGATCTCATCACTGGCATTAAGGGCCTCCATCCATTGTTGGGAGAGTAGAAGCAGCATGTTCAAGGTAGAGTGACCAGGTATGAATCCGAATTGATGATCTGAGATGAGGCTGTTGGAGAAAAGGAATGATTTTACGTAAACTGTGATGATAGATTCCATGACCTGCTAATGATTCGAAGTCAGCTAATTGGTCTGTAATTGAGGGGATCCATTTAGGCACCTCTTTATGTAATGCTGTGATGTTGGCCGATTTCCGAGCCAATGGAATATTCATCCATCCATTGGGACCATACTCTGTGCAGAGCATTGGTGCTGCCAAAGCAGTCTCCTTGGCTATTGGGTACAATCCTGGATGGGTCACCACTCCACCACAGGATACCAGCAAGCTGGCACTCATTTTGCCGACCTCGGAAGGATGGCAGGCAGAGTCAACCTGACCTGGTATTAATTCAACAGCCGAGTGGGATTTGAACTTAGGATCCTAGGATCCCAAGCCCACCACCCTGACAGATGGAAGATAACCTCAGGTAAACGACACAGTGTAAAGGGCAGAGAGAGGAAGTACAAGAGTGGCAGAGTAGGTTTTTATGACATGTGAGCGGATACCGTCCGGTCCTGATGATGAATCAGGATGGAAGGGGAGCATACACCAGAGACCGACTTGAAGGCCGCCACAAAGTTTTAAAAGAGGGAGACAAGTTTGAAAGCTCATTCTTGTGATTTGATAGATGCTGTTTTCTGGCTCTCCTGAGGGTAGACACACACTTGTTGTGGACTTTGTTGAATGATCTTAGGTTGCCTTCAGTTGGATTTGCCTTCCAGGAGGAGAATGCAAGTTGTTTCAAAGTAACTGCCTCACCACAGGATTCAGAGTACTAAGAGTGGGAGAATTAGTAAGATAACTGAAGACGAGATGGGATGACTGTGATTAAGAGAGAACAGGTTTCTGTGGAAGAATTCCCAGGCTGAATTAATATCAGGGGTGGTAGACATCGGAGACCAAACCTGAAGTGTGATGGCTGCTTGTAGTCCCTGCCAGTTCGCCTGAGTGACCTGCCAGTCGGCGCTGAGGCTGTTCACTGAGAATGGCCAGAGAGATGTTGACCTTCTCAAGCACATGATCAGATGAGCCAATTGGGGCAGATGACAAGCAAGATACATTGGCAGGGAAGTTGGTAATCACCACATCCAGAATGGAAGATTTTCCATTGGTCGAAATCTGGGTGGGAAAATTCATGCATTGAGTCCATCCCATAAATTCACAGAACTACTTTTCCAACATACAATCGTGGTCTCAAAGGAAATCTCATATAAGATATCTTGTTGCATCGGCATCATTGATTCAATCATCTTCTCAATCGTGAAACTGTTAGTGACTCGACTTCTTCATGAGAATGAAACATTTCCTGATTCAAACATTTTCATGAGAGTAAAACCATCACTGATTGTAATACTGTGTGAGGAGGAACCTTGTAACTCCATTTTCATCACCAGATCACTATTACCTTATTAAAAAGGTTTTCACCTGTGGAAGAAATATTAATTATATTCATGTATTCTCAATTTCGTTATCCTTTGTTTTGTTCCAGTAGCAGTCCTGGCCACCAGATGGATGCTGTAGCCATCTATTCCATATGGGAACACTATGGGATACTGGAGTGCATCATAAGATGCATGCAGCTCACTGACCTTTTAAGTGCCCCATCGCGAAGTCTGAGGACAATGTCTCTGGGTTCTGTTGGCTCATTGTCCATTAGGATGGCGACTTCTGGTGCAGACTGGATGTTGTAGTGGCCTGTGTGCTCTCCTTGCAGTCGCTTGTTCTCTCTGATGGAGATCTGGCGCTCTTCAGAGTTGCCTCCTTCTGCAAGTACATCTCTTGCAGTCTTGACTCACGGACCAGATGGTTATTTCTCGTGAAACCACTTTGTGAGCATCTCAAGGATGTGTGGTTTGAGGCCGCTGTGGTTCCTGGCAGCCAGCTCCTTGGCGTGTGAGTCCAGGAAGTAGACCTGCAGGAACTTTGGCTGGCCCTCTTCAGGCGGGAGCAAGCTGCCAATGCGGTGGAACACTTGACCTTGATCCGGAAGCTCGGGTTCCAGCCCTGGACTTCAGCTTCCTTGTGCCAAAGCTCGTCATCGCAAAGCTGCCATTATACGTCCGAATGTTGTCAAGGAAGTGCTTGCTGAGGGGAGCGTCGCCTGAGAGAAGTTCCTTCAGCAAGAGAGGAAGGGCAGAAGAGGGCTCAAGGACGACCTTGCCATCGCTGCAGCACACACCCTTGGTCTCTCCCTTGAACTTGTAAGCAGAGCAGTGGGTGCAGACTTGGTCCATTCGGCCGATGTCTGCATGAGTTGCTGGGTCAGCCGGGTCATACGTGGATGCCCCCCTGTTGGCATTGTTGTGCTCTTGTGCCGGGCCAGTGCTCGTGCTTCTGCAGTGCGGTGACACATTGCCTCAAGTCTTGCATCACACTCTTCCTCAGTCTCATTTGCTCGCCGCTGTTGTTGCGCCTGTGCCTGTTCATTTAGCCTGGCTGATCGCTCCTCTTCAGTCTCCTGTTGTCTCTTAGTGTGTTTTCGCTTAGCTGCAGCTGACTTGGGACCAATGGAGCTCTTCCTTTTTCGGGGCATCCAGAATCAGAAAGTCAAATTTTGATCAGAAACTTTGTAAACGTCCGATGATCTGTCTTTGTCTTATTTTGATCAGGTTGTGAATAAAAAAAGTCGCGACGAGAAAATCAATCAATTGCGGCAGAAAATTGAAACGGCCCAAAAAAATAGACGATTTATTTTTTCGTTTTTTAAACATCTAAGGTGTGCTGTGGTACCTCGGAGACGTGCTGATTCCGAATATGCTTTTAGTTTTGCTCTGGGGATGCGGAGTTCTCGAGTTATAAGATGACAAACAAACATACACTACTACTTTATATATTTAAAAGAAAATAATATATATATATATATACAATATTATATATATATATATATATATATAATATATATTATATATATATATATATATATATTTCAATGAGATAAAGCACATAAGATTTAGTAAGATACCATTTTATCTTGCTTGTATATCATCTACATCACCATGGAGATCAAAAGACTGTACAAAAAGAGATTTTACTGACAGTTAATTTGATTCCAGTACAAAAGTAACACCTTATTTTTATACTGTTAAAAACAAAG
>CM068958.1:52518438-52537451 GCA_035128595.1 Eptatretus atami | reverse complement strand
GAGAAGCTAACGCTTGCAAGCATTTCTACACTTCAGGCAAAGGTTCTTGCAGAAATTCTGGGGAGAGTCAACGCCTCTGGCTTTTTCCTGGCTTCATAGCATCAGATTTTTTTCTTTGCTCTCCGTTGTAAATTAAGGATTAATAAGTAATGGCTGTAGTTTTAGTTTTTGCCCATTTTCCTGTCCCTTTTTTTGGAATCACATAATGTGCACAGGGAAGCTGTGATAATTGCAGATTACTGATAACTCAAAGTGGGTAAGACCTTCTCATGCGATCTATGTTTCTGTATAACACTGACATTCCTGGAGGAGGTATAAGGAAGGGTCTTGGTTCAATTCTTATTTGAACTTTTTTTGGTCTCACGCATTCAACCATCGACATGTTCATGGGCGACCTGGCAGGAAAACTGGCTTCAAAGCCAGCCCAGACTGGGCTCTGACATTGATCCAAGTCTTGTCTTTGTAACATCCAGAGCTCACTCTCATCTAAAAGGCCTTTGTCTGTGAGCTCATGGAGTGCTGCTCACTAATGGCTGGTGCTCCAGCATCACATCTATTTCTACTGAGGTCTGTGGATCTAAATCTCTCAAAAGTATTGGCATCTCCCATAATAAGGCTAAATTACTAAGTCTGTTGCTTCACATGTGCAGGCAATATTGTGGTCTGTTTTGTATGGTCTAATTCTGGCAACATTTCTCCTCTATCTACTCAGTCATCCGACCTCCTATATACTCCAGGATGGCATGGCATTCTTCAGAACCACACTCCTCATTAACTCCCAAAATCCTGGTCTACCGCAGCACGCCAACTTTTTTTATTTCCTTGCTTCTCCCATCTATGGAACTAGTATTCCAGAGGCTGTTCTGCTCACTCTCCCCTCCAGGAACTTCAACAAGCAGTGTACCCACTGCAAATCTCTGCCTCTCCAAATTTTGACACATTTATTACCCCTTAACTCTTTTCCTAATACAGCTGACCTAATAAAGTTTGATGTCCTGCAGGTCCGTCATCTGTCGTCGTGTCTGTCCGTCTGTGAACAATTTTTTTATTTTTCTATCTCCTCCTAGAACGTCTCGGCCATTGAGTTCTAACTTACACGATGACTAATACTAGTTGTCTCTATAAGATCCTTGAACCCTTTTTCACATTTTCGCCTTCGGGGTCAAGGTTAGGTCATCCAGTGCAAAAATGACGATTAGTGATGGCCTATAAGGAAGCACTCGGACGCTATAATGCATCAATAGGTTTCAATTGGATTATTAAGAGATATATTCGACATACTAGTTTCTCGTTACCTCTGTCATCTGGCTTGTTCATAATATCAGTTTCCATTCTAGATAGTACGAGCTGACGTCAAAACCACGCTCGGGTGTACTATATTTGCTAGTTTCAAGGTTATCCTCCCTCTTCTCTCTCTCTCTCTTCGTTCTCTCTCATCTCTCTCTCTCTCTCTTCCTCTCTCGTCTCTCTCCTTCCTCCTCTCCTCTCCCTTTCCTGCGCCCTTCCTCTCTCCCCTCTCCTCCTTCTCATTCTTGCCTCTCGCTCCCTTTCCCTCCTCTCTTTCTCCCGCTCTCTTCTCTCTTCCCCCCCCTCCCTCCTTCCCTCTTCCTCTTCCTTCTCTCCCCTATTCTGTTCGTGTCATTCACTGATATTTTATGTCCCAACTGTCATTACCCGCTTGTGCTTTCATGAAGCCCTCCTTCTGGTAAATAAACTAAATAAAATATATATATGCTGTAATTGCTTCAATACCTCTTCTCAAATTTGCCCGCTGGGTTTTTGTTCATATTTAAACAATAAAATAATATAATAACAACCATCATGGTATTTTATTTGAAGAACACGAGCAGTCTTAAAATTGTGGTTCATGCTACATTCACATTTTTTTTTTTTCAATTCATGGTCGAGGCTCATGGAAGAGTTAGGACAAGACAGATCTGGACACAACATAAACAAAGGGAACATCGGGAGAAAGGGGAAATGCCAATAGCAAGGAGGAGGGAGCAAGTAGACAGAGGCAGGTAATGATGACGTGGGTTAGGGGAAACCAAGGGGTGGACAATATGTATACAGAGCAAAACCTAGAAGGTGTGAACTGGTTTAACGGGTGTAGAAAGATCATGTCTATGGATGGGGGATGACCTGAGATGGTGGGAACAGCTGTTCTTGAATACCTGGAGGGAAGAATGAAATCAAAGAGAGTGTGGAAGGCAGTTCTGCACAGGTGGGAAAAGAGAGGAATCAATGAGTGGTGGCAAAACAGTGGTTCAGAGTTTAGGCAGTTTCACTAGGACGGGGTTGCTGTGGACTGCATGCATCTTGCAGATACTTGGGGGGATAGAGCACGGAGAGGGCCAGAGTATGAAGACAAAATGAGGTGGAAGAAGACAGAGAGACCACCAGCCTGTCGCGATGACGAAGTGATAGCCATCGACTCAGCTCATTGCGAGAGATTCCAATGATCTTGAAAGCCTTGTTTCCATGGCATCAAGTTAAGCAAGAGGTGAGCGGGGAGCCAGCCCAGAGAGAATAGCAGTACTCCATCAGGCTGCGGATGAAAGTCTTGTAGGTGGATAGAGCTCAAGTGTGCCAAGGAAGAACTTTGCATGATGGAGGAAGTCCAGGCAGCATCTGCTTTGGAGGCCAACTTTGAAATGTGGCTTGCCAAAGAGATCATGGCAGAGAGTGAGACCCAAAGAGTTTGAGTAACTGAACCTCTTTGAGACGGTTTTTGAGAAAGTACATGGGAGGGTTTACGGAACATTCTTTCTTTTGGAGAGAGAGAGACAGACGGGCAGACAGATTTCTCCAGGATTGAAAGACGTGTCCCAAGTGTTTGACAGTTTGTGATTTTTGTCAAGGTCTGAGGAGAGGGAAGAGGCTGCTGCCTGTCTGTTCATAAGATGATGGATGTTGCGGCAGAGAGTGGAGTCATCAGCAAAGCAGATATAGAGGACTTCCAGAGTTAGTGAGATTATTGATGAAGATTTGAATAGGAAGGGGCCTAGAACACTACCTTGGGGGTATTCCAGCCTTGACAGGGAGAGGAGAAGAAAGGGTTCCATTGAGAGCCACACAATGGCTATGATAGTAGCAGAAGTCAGTAATCCAAGAGTGGAGTTGGCCTGGGATTCCATAGGCAGACAATTTGGAGAGCAAAGCAGGATGCTGGACTGTATCGAAAGCTCGAGTTGTGTCCAGAGAGATGCTTCTGATCTCATCACTGGCATTAAGGGCCTCCATCCCATTGTTGGGAGAGTAGAAGCAGCATGTTCAAGGTAGAGTGACCAGGTATGAATCCGAATTGATGATCTGAGATGAGGCTGTTGGAGAAAAGGAATGATTTTACGTAAACTGTGATGATAGATTCCATGACCTGCTAATGATTCGAAGTCAGCTAATTGGTCTGTAATTGAGGGGATTCCATTTAGGCCACCTCTTTATGTAATGCTGTGATGTTGGCCGATTTCCGAGCCAATGGAATATTCATCCATCCATTGGGACCATACTCTGTGCAGAGCATTGGTGCTGCCAAAGCAGTCTCCTTGGCTATTGGGTACAATCCTGGATGGGTCACCCATCCACCACAGGATACAGCAAGCTGGCACTCATTTTGCGACCTCGGAAGGATGGCAGGCAGAGTACGGACCTGGTATTATTCAACAGCCGAGTGGGATTTGAACTTAGGATCCTAGGATCCCAAGCCCACCACCCTGACAGATGGAAGATAACCTCAGGTAAACGACACAGTGTAAGGGCAGAGAGAGGAAGTACAAGAGTGGCAGAGTAGTGTTTTATGACATGTGAGCGGATACCGTCCGGTCCTGATGATGAATCAGGATGGAAGGGGAGCATACACCAGAGAACCGACTTGAAGGCCGCCACAAAGTTTTAAAAGAGGGAGACAAGTTTGAAAGCTCATTCTTGTGATTTGATAGATGCTGTTTTCTGGCTCTCCTGAGGGTAGACACCACACTTGTTGTGGACTTTGTGAATGATCTTAGGTTGCCTTCAGTTGGATTTGCCTTCCAGGAGGAGAATGCAAGTTGTTTCAAAGTAACTGCCTCACCACAGGATTCAGAGTACTAAGAGTGGGAGAATTAGTAAGATAATGCAAGACGAGATGGGATGACTGTGATTAAGAGAGAACAGGTTTCTGTGGAAGAATTCCCAGGCTGAATTAATATCAGGGGTGGTAGACATCGGAGACCAAACCTGAAGTGTGATGGCTGCTTGTAGTCCCTGCCAGTTCGCGCTGAGTGACTGCAGTCGGCGCTGAGGCTGTTCTCTGAGAATGGCCAGAGAGATGTTGACGCTTCTCAAGCACATGATCAGATGAGCCAATTGGGGCAGATGACAAGCAAGATACATTGGCAGGGAGTATTGGTAAGAAGCCCTAGTCGACAGCCTTGAACGTTTTAGCCAGCATGCAACGTAATGAGAAATGTATGTAAAGCTGGCTATATACGCTGATTCATATGTGATGTTTGTTTTTTAAGAGATATCGGAGCGTATTCGCTAACGAGTTGGTCATATGCATAACATTATTAGTAGACGGCACAGGGAACGTTTCGGTTGTCTTAGAGATAACTTATACCGAACGAATGCTTGCCATGGTGTCGGCGTTCACGAACCTGATGCCCAACGATGGTTAACTTAGGCATAGCGCGCTGGCACGATCGCCGACGACATCGTGGCGTACGCCTGTTTAAAAACTGCTCGCACGACGATTAAATCATACGCGCGCTGATGAATTGAAGTGTGTACAACATCGGCAGTCATACCTTGACGATTTTAGTCCCAGCGTAATGCCTCGACTTATTGAAAAATGTGTCTAGAACGCTGGCACATGACGTCGAATTATGCGGGGTAGTGGGGTAAGTTGTGTATACGTTTAAGAGCACGCTGAAAAATCGATGGAGTACGCTGTCATATTGTCGTGGATACGTCTCGTAGCGGTCGTGGATATTGTCAGCAGTGCTGAAAATTTTTCGAGCGTATCTCGCCGTATGGGCTCACACGTTCCGCTAGCGGGATCGGAAAGTTGTAGCTGCAGCGATAGCGAGTCGTCGATGACACACGTTGACACAAAGTTCCTTTGTAAGCTGTGTTAGCTCGTTATAAGTCGAAACACGTCGAAGGTAATGTTTAGGCATACGCCGAAACGCTTATTTTTCTTCTCGTCAGCAGCATTTTCTCTTTTTTCTCGCTTGGCTCCGTGAACGGCACGTGACGAAATATCTGAAGTCGTTGTTGTTGTTGTGTTTTGTGTTGTGTTTTTTTAGTTGTTTTTTTAGTCTATCCGACAGATTTTAAAACGTATATTTCGGACATTGCTTTTAAGTTTCGACGTCGACGTGAGCAATATCCTCAACAGAAAATATTCACCAGAGGAGGAACTAAGAATAAGACATGAAGGCAAACTGAAGACGGCCATTTGGACGGTGACGTAAGCAGCACGTGACGAAATATCGGAAGTTATGTTTGTTTTTTTTGTTTTTTTTTAACGTGCCTAATGCGCCATTATACGGTCAGCTGTAAATAGAAACACGTTCAGTAAGTTCTGTGGTCGTCCGGAAACGTCAATCCAATACGTCTACATACTCAATATGCGTTGGAGGTACGTTATCAACATAGGGTTCAAGCAGCGTTACTCAGAGGTTAGAAATAAGTTTTGGTAGCGCTAAGCATTACCTCGACGTGTTGCGACTTATTAGTAAACTACAAGTAACGTGCCTCGACGTGTGTCAACGATGCGCATAATAACGTGCCTCGCACGTGTGTCAACGGATCGTGTCAACGTGCCTACAACAGCGTTACTCATAGGCTTATAAATAAGTTTCGGGTACGCTAATCATTACCCTCGGTCGATCGATCGTGTTCGATTATGAAGTAACTTACAAGTAACGTGTGTACGATGTGTGGTCCAACGATCGCATAACGTGCCTGACAACTTATACCAGGTAGCGGAACAACGTGTGATGGGCATAGCTGGCATAACGTTCGTAAAATTTCACGCATGCTAAATTGGAGGACAACGGCAAAGTTACAACGATGAAAGCCAGCGTACTATCGAAGTATGGCAGGTTGTTTTTCAAGTGCTCGTTTATGGTTTCCAAAACTTACCCGATTAACGTATTCGACGTGTGCAGCAGCGTTTTAGACAATTTTTTCAAAAAAATTCGGTGCATAAAGCATGGCTGAAAACGTCAGGGTGTGACGTGGGCCTTAATCACCACATCCAGAATGGAAGATTTTCCATTGGTCGAAATCTGGGTGGGAAAATTCATGCATTGAGTCCATCCGCATAAATTCACAGAACTACTTTTCCAACATACAATCGTGGTCTCAAAGGAATCTCATATAAGATATCTTGTTGCAATCGGCTATTGATCCAATCATCTTCTCAATCGTGAAACTGTTAGTGACATCGACTTCTTCATGAGAATGAAACATTTCCTGATTCAAACATTTTTCATGAGAGTAAACCATCACTGATTGTAATACTGTGTGAGGAGGAACCTTGTAACTCCATTTTCATCACCAGATCACTATTACCTTATTAAAAGGTTTTCACCTGTGGAAGAAATATTAATTATTCATGTATTCTCAATTTCGTTATCCTTTGTTTAACGAGTATAGAATAAGGTGTTACTTTTGTACTGAATCAAATACTGTCAGTAAAATCTCTTTTTGTACAGTCTTTTGATTCCCATGGTGATGTAGATGATATACAAGCAAGATAAAATGGTATCTAAAAATCTTATGTGCTTTATCTCATTGAAATATATATATATATATATATATAAATATTTACTTTTACTTTAAATATATAAAGTAGTAGTGTATGTTTGTTTGTCATCTTATAAACTCGAGAACTCCGCATCCCAGAGCAAAACTAAAAGCATATTCGGAATCAGCACGTCTCCGAGGTACCACAGCACACCTTAGATGTTTAAAAAACGAAAAATATAAATCGTCTATTTTTTTGGGCCGTTTTTTTTATTCACAACCTGATCAAAATAAGACAAAGACAGATCATGGACGTTTACAAGTTTCTGATCAAAATTTGACTTTCTGATTCTGGATGCCCCCGAAAAAGGAAGAGCTCCATTGGTCCCAAGTCAGCTGCAGCTAAGCGAAAACACACTAAGAGACAACAGGAGACTGAAGAGGAGCGATCAGCAGGCTAATGAACAGGCACAGCGGCAACAAATGCGGCGAACAATGAGACTGAGAGGACATCAGCCAGCTGAATGAATCAGGCTCATCGGCAACAACAGCGGCAGCAATGAGACTGAGGAAGAGTGTGATGCAAGATTGAGGCAATGTGTCACCGCACTGCAGAGCACGAGCACTGGCCGGGGCACAAGAGCACAACAATGCCAACAGGGTGGCATTCACGTATGACCCGGCTGACCCAGCAACTCATGCAGACATCGGCCGAATGGACCAAGTCTGCACCCATGCTCTGCTTACAAGTTCAAGGGAGAGACCAAGGGTGTGTGCTGCAGCGATGGCAAGGTCGTCCTTGAGCCCTCTTCTGCCCTTCCTCTCTTGCTGAAGGACTTCTCTCAGGCGACGCTCCCTCAGCAAGCACTTCCTTGACAACATTCGACGTATAATGGCAGCTTTGCGATGACAAGCTTTGGGCACAAGGAAGCTGAAGTCCAGGGCTGGAACCCGAGCTTCCGGATCCAAGGTCAAGTGTTCCACCGCATTGGCAGCTTGCTCCGCGCCTGAAGAGGGCCAGCCAAAGTTCCTGCAGGTCTACTTCCTGGACTCACGACGCCAAGGAGCTGGCTGCCAGGAACACAGCGCCTCAACCACACATCCTTGAGATGCTCACAAAGTGGTTCACGAGAAATAACCATCTGGTCCGTGAGCTCAAGACTGCAAGAGATGTACTTGCAGAAGGAGGCAACTCTGAAGAGCGCCAGTCTCCATCAGAGAGAACAAGCGACTGCAAGGAGAGCACACAGGCCACTACAACATCCAGTCTGCACCAGAAGTCGCCATCCTAATGGACAATGAGCCAACAGAACCCAGAGACATTGTCCTCAGACTTCGCGATGGGGCACTTAAAAGGATCAGTGAGCTGCATGCATCTTATGATGCACTCCAGTATCCCATAGTGTTCCCATATGGAATAGATGGCTACAGCATCCATCTGTGGCCAGGACTGCTACTGGACAGGATGGACGAAAACTCACACAGCTGCAGTACTACGCAACCACATCATGATGAGAGAGGGCAACCACATACTGCAGATGCGACAACTCTTTCAGCAGTTTCTGGTCGATATCTACCTGCAAGATCGAGACAGAGCGACTGGCTTTATCGCGCCGGGAGCAAAATAACTTGCTTGCTGATAACTACGACAACCTCCGTGACAGCCTCATGAGCACTGATGACGAAGCTGACAACGACAAAAGAAATGTGAAATGTGTCCAAATTAAATGTGATATATAAATGTGATATATATTAAGCACCACAATTTACCCCTTTCTTATTCCTATTTTTTTCCCTGAGCAACGCCGGGTATCCAGCTAGTATATATTGTTGCGGAATGGCCCTTATGGTGTTATTAAATATAGGATGAGCCCAGATCCCCCATTAAGTGCATGTTTAGCCAGGTTGTTCGGTAATTGGACGTTACATGTGTGTCGGGAGGTGTAAGAGGCTGTTATTGTTCGTACAGTGGTGGTGGACTGAGAGGTTCTTCTTCTTCCTTCCTCTCTCCGGACAATAGTCCCCACCCACGCGCTCTGAGGGGAGTGGCCTAGAGAAGGAAGTGAAACTGAAGGGAGGAGCCAGTGGGGCTTGAGGCGAGCGAGCGAAGGAAAGGCAGTGGTGGATCTGCGGGAGAGAAAACTGAACCTGAGCGCGCCGAGTCTGCGATCAGCAGTGGTGAAACTGGCGCCGAGGTGGGGCGCGATCGGCTTTCGTGAGGAGCACATCGACAGGTTCATCCGGAGTCCAGTGACGGAGCCTCTGACTGTCCAATCACCTCACGGCTCGACGAGTCTTGGAATCCATGGACCCAGCCTGGGAGCCCAACACCTCGATTTGACCTGGTCTGGTGAACAGGCCAGGCCTGGACTTGTATGCTGGACCTTGTGAAAAGCCAGCTGGAGCATACCACCGTGGATCTTTCGCTCTGGTGCAGTCGACTCGCGGGGTCTGAATGCGCCGAGGCTGCGTGCGTGAGGGCTGCGACACATGGACGAGCGCCATTTTGCCACGCGGCGTGTTTGAGCTTGGGCGCTCGAATCCGTGGACATCGGCTTGTCACGAGCCACATTCGTGCTTTGACACTTTCCTCTCGTCATGAAACATCACCAAGTACTCTGTGTCTTGTCTGCATGCTGTCCGTGTCTTGTCTGCATGTCGTTTAACAGGGTTCCCACTTATTTTGAGATGTCTTTTTTAAGGACTTTTTTAAGGACTTTTAAGGGCTAAAATAACCCCTTTTTTAAGGACCACATCCTAGAAATTCCAGGGTAAATTGAGGTGAGTCACCTAGAAATTAACAAAGATAGTAAGTTTACAAAAAATCTATTTTAATAATGAACATACAGAAACAGCAGGAGCTTATTCAGTCGACAAGGCAAACACGCGCACACAGCCAATTGCGAAATTCACTTCACAGGGACTGTAGAATCAGCCAGGAGCAGTCACAAGTTTCCAGATGGCAGCACTCTCAATGTTAATGTGTTGTTATGTTAAAATGTTATTGTAGGTGCTGCTACCTGCAAAGTTGCAGCAGCTCCATGACTGCTTCTACACTACAGAACAGTACATTTTGTAAGCTACATGTCATTGTAATATCCAATTAGGACATACAGTGGGGAGAACAAGTATTTGATACACTGCCGATTTTGCAGGTTTTCCCACTCACAAAGCATGTAGAGGTCTGTAATTTTTATCATAGTACACTTCAACTGTGAAAGACAGAATCTAAAACAAAAATCCTGAAAATCACATTGTTATGATTTTTTAAATAATTATTTTGCATTTTATTGCATGAAATAAGTATTTGATACATCAGAAAACAGAACTTGATATTTGGTACGGAAACCTTTGTTTGCAATTACAGAGAGCAGACGTTCCTGTAGTTCTTAACGCAGGTTTGCACAGATGCAGCAGGGATTTTGGCCCACTCTCCATACAGATCTTCTCCAGATCCTTCAGGTTTCGGGGCTGTCGCTGGGCAACACAGACGTTTCAGCTCCCTCCAAAGATTTTCTATTGGGTTCAGGTCTGGAGACTGGCTAGGCCACTCCAGGAACCGTTGAGATGCTTCTTACGGAGCCACTCCTTAGTTGCCCTGGCTGTGTGTTTTGGGTCGTTGTCATGCTGGAAGACCCAGCCACGCCCCATCTTCAATGCTCTTGTTGAGGGAAGGAGGTTGGTTGCGCAAAGATCTTCGCGATACATGGCCCCATCCATCCTCCCCGTCAATACGGTGCAGGTCGTCCTGTCCCCTTTGCAGAAAAGCATCCCCAAAGAATGATGTTTCCACCTCCATGCTTCACGGTTGGGATGGTGTTCTTGGGTTGTACTCATCCTTCTCTTCCTCCAAACATGGTGAGTGGAGTTTAAACAAAAAGCTCTATTTTGGTCTCATCAGACCACATGACCTTCTCCCATTCCTCCTCTGGATAATTCAGGATGGTCATTGGCAAACTTCAGACGGGCCCTAGACATCGCTGGCTTGAGCAGAGGGACCTTGCGTGCGCTGCAGGATTTTAATCCATGACGGCGGTAGTGTGTTACTTATGGTTTTCTTTGATACTGTGGTCCCAGCTCTCTCAGGTCATGACCAGGTCCTGCCGTGTAGTTCTGGGCTGATCCTCACCTTCTCATGATCATGAGCTTCCACGAGGTGAGATCTTGCATGGAGCCCCAGACCGAGGGAGATTGACTGTTATCTTGAACCTCTTCCATTTTCTAATAATTGCGCCAACAGTTGTTGCCTTCTCACCAAGCTGCTTGCCTATTGTCCTGTAGCCCATCCCAGCCTTGTGCAAGTCTACAATTTTGGTCCCTGATGTCCTTAGACAGCTCTCTGGTCTTGCCCATTGTGGAGAGGTTGGAGTCTGGATTGATTGAGTGTGGACAGCTGTCTTTTATGCAGATACGAGTTCAAATAGGTGCAGTTAATACAGGTAATGAGTGGAGAATGGGAGGCTTCTTAAAGACAAAAACTAACAGGTCTGTGAGAGCCGGAATTCTTACTGGTTGGTAGGGTGATCAAATAGCTTATTCATGCAATAAAATGCAAATTAATTATTTAAAAATCATACAATGTGATTTTCAGGATTTTTGTTTTAGATTCCGTCTTTCACAGTTGAAGAGTACCTATGATAAAATTAAAGACCTCTACGTGCTTTGTAAGTGGGAAACCTGCAAAAATCGGCAGTGTATCAAACACTTGTTCTCCCCACTGTAGCAGGCAAGGATTTAGCCTTCTCCTCAATTTCTCTTTCTAGAACTTTGACTTCCCCCCGTTTTTGCTTGGCAGAGTGCCTGAGAGCATTTGATTTTACCAGAAGACTGTGCCTAGTTTTGCCACCTTTTGCCTCAGCCTCGTCTGCATATTTTTCTGACAATGTGGTCAGACCTTCTACGTCAGTTTCCAACACCTTTCTCTTTTTCAAACCATCCACTTCATCTTCAACCATTTTTCGTTTTCTTTGGATGGCTTCTTGCCCTTTCTTCTTTTCTCTTCTTCAAGATATTGATGGTATTTATGTCGAGAACTGGAGGCTGAGGATAGCAGTTCCTTTGTGATTTCAACTTTGAGCATTCCACCTACCAGTACAAAATAATCAATAATCTGCCTCAGTGCCACAAGCATGCCTTCACCCAGGTTGTCCTTCTCTATCTGTCTGTTGAGGAAAAACCCCTCAACAGATGCCTGACCATGGGAAACTAGCAACACTTTACGAACTACCCCCACAACTTCTCAAACTTCTTGTTTTTACCCACACATTCAGAGAGTAACACATCTACCCTGTCATCTTCAACCTTGAAGTCCTTGAACCTAGACTTCAGTTCACACCCTGCTACATCCTGCAGTAATTCTTTGTAACTCGCAACCAACATATTACATTATCACCATCAACTCTGTTCAGATCACCAAATTTTCCAACAGGCATTTGAATTTGGACTTTGAGTGTTCTTGATCAGTACCATCAACTTGGGATCCAGAGAAGCCATATTTCTGGCTAAACTATACTTAAGAGGAGACCTTTCAAAGATTTTGTTGACACATTTCACCACAAATAGCCTACATTCTTCTTTGAACTGAAACACCTGGCATTCACTGATGGCCTTGGTTCTCAGGAGGGACTTCAGTTCACTTTCAGCCTTGAAACCAACTTCAATCTTTTTGTTTTCTACCCTTTCCTTTTCAAGATCCAGCTTTAACAAGTCATATGCAGTAGAAGCATTTTGTAATGCAACTGGCTTAACACACCTCTCTAAAAATTTCTGACAAGTCTCTCAATATCATGAACAAGAAAGGGACCCATTGGCTTGTCTGTTTGGTACAAGGCTAAAAATGGTTCAACTGCACTGGCTACTGACCTGAAAAAAGACAGTTTTGCGACAGATAGCTTATCATTCATTGCACCATGCAGAGTTTTGTAAGAGTTGCTGGTTGGTTTCAGCTTCTTCTTGCTTTCACATGCCTCAACAAATAACTTCAGGTGAGGCCACAATAGAATAACTCTGCTGCAGACAGGACCATTCTCAACCCACCTGTGCTTACAAAATTTCAATGGGAAGTCTTTACACCCAGTTACATCAGTAAAATCATCGCGCCTGGCAGAGGTATCTTTACGATCGTCCATGACGTCCATGAACGACGATCGTCCATGACGGCTCTCGCTATTGGCTCCGTCAAGGCACGTGACGAAATATCGGAAGTTGTTTTTTTTTTCTCTTCTTCTTCTCTTCTTCTTCTTCTTCTTCTTCTTTTATGGTGAAGACAAAACCTTTAGGACGCGGCTCTTGGACACATTTGTCCTTGTTTAGAACACTAGTGCGAGGAAAATGAAACACCCTTCACCAAATAACAGGAAAATCTGATTTTTATTGACTTTTGAACATTTTCCTGAAATTTAAGGACATTTAAGTACTTAAATTGTACAACTTAGAAATGTTGGACTTTTATGGGTTTAAGGACCCGTACGAACTGTGTTTAGGTTTATCTCGTTAGGTCCCCTTCAAACCCGTAATCCGTAGCTCCCGAGTTAAGAACGGGTTATAGATTGATTATAACATTGTCGTGAATGCTTTGCTTGTGTGTGTTTTCCCGATGTGTCCCCAATAAATGTGGCTGATTCGTATGAAGTTGCCGCTTTGAATTAATTTGTGCCGCGCCGAGGAACGATCCGCCCGATTTGGATATAAAAACCAAAATGGTTACAGACTGGCAGCATTCGCTCGGTCTCTGACAAAACCAGTCTGTAACCGGGGTCTATTTCCCCAACTGGTAAGGTCCAGGGGTACGTTGGTATCGCGATTCGAGACGCGTGACCCGAGGCCTGTGCCGAACCCGCCGGCGTTATAACCCGAGACGGCGGTGGTTGAGTGACGCCGAATCTGTAACATTTGGCTGTCGAGAGTAGGGTGCGAAAACCCAAACTGGTTACGGACAGTGATTGACAGCACTCGTTCGAACCCCCCCAACCCCGAAACCGATATATATATATATATATATATATATATATATATATATATATATATATATATATATATATATATATATAATATATTCCAAATTAGTATTTCCAATGTTTGAATGAAACTGCTCTGCTGCTCAAGAGAAGGATGCTTTGCTGCTGGCACCTATTGTCTGATGGTAATTAAATAACTCCTGAAAGGCGATTGCAACAGACGCTTGTTGTCCAGGACAATTATATGACAGCATAAAAGGAATGTCGTATTTTGAGAATCTGGTTACTCGATGGTGAACGGAAGGTGTGATCAAAGTAATAAGCTTGTGTCTCCATTCACCTGGCCTCTTCATATTTTGTCTTAACCTTGTTGTCACCCTCTCCTTCTCACGGCCGGCCTCGTATTCCTATACTGCAATCATGACCTGAGCGTGTCTATCCCCCTTCCCTCCCAAAGTGGCCATGTCTGCAGTTCCCTTTCTCATGCTTGCAGGCTCCCACCCCCCCCCCAATTCACCCTTGCCAGATGTTTTGCTCCCCATGTCTTTGCTATCCAGAATAGTAAAAAAACAATTACTCTGTGCATTTTGAGGAGAAATAAGATTGTGTTTGTTATTGCTTGTCCTGTTATCCTTTTTCCCATGCGCATGTTGGTTGTTATTTGTAATTTGATGTGTGCTGTTAAATAAATGGTTTCAGACTTCGAAAGAGAAGAACTGAATTTTTTCCACACGCCACTGTTTGTCTGTGAGCAAGATATTTCAAAAAGTTGTGGTCCGATTCAGCCGAAATTTAGTGGAGAGGTTGGGTGTGTGACAACGCCGAATTGATTCGATGTTGGTAAAGATCAGATACGATATTTTTTTTAATTTTCCAAGTGATTCTTCACCATTAAGCAACAGGGCCAAAAACAATATCGAGCACGATATTTCAAACAGTTATGGACGGATTTGGATGAAACTTGGTGGATGAGTTGGGGAGGTGATAAGAACAAGCTGATTCGATTTGAGTTATAAGGTCCAGATGCAGATCCGGCCTGTCAGTGGTCTAAAGAACGTAAATTGTTCATTGTTCAGCCTGACAGAGGTATGCGCTCTACCGAGTGCAGTTCTAGTTTCATGACTATAATGTAGGTAGACATTAAGAGGTCATGATCCAAGGCCTTTTAAACAGTAGACTTGTCTTTATAAGACCAAAAAAAAAGATATATTTGTGGCATTTCTTGCATTAATATATAAAATTTTGACATTTCTTGGATAATTGTACCTCGTTCTGAGAACATGTTCAACGTCTCGTTTGATGTGCAATCTTATATCGTGTAAATATCAATTTGTAAATATTATAGTAAGGTCCAGAAATATATATCGGAGTATTTAACAATACACATTTCTTCCTAAGATCCACTAAAGCTGAAAGGAAATGTCATGTGTGAAAGAAAAATGATTTGCAATGCAAGGTTCATACCTTTCTTCCTCTGGATGTTCCAAAACAGAAGCATGGCAATGATCAAGGCGAAGAGTACAAACACTGCAATGCCAATTCCCACCTTGATCCAATTGGATTTATCTGGTGCAAAAAAGTTTATGGTGAAATGGTGAGGCATGTACTGGCATTAACACGCATGTGCCACAGATATTGAAAGAGAGAATGAAGGTAAAATCGAGGAATTGTATACTTTTTAACATGAGAAACACTCACTCCCTCCACGAGCAGCCTCGGGGGCAGGAGGGATATTGGGGGAGTTGAGGAAAATATATTTTGTGCCGTGGCTATTAATCCCACGATCTTCAGCAGTCGTCAGTACACCACTTGCATTGTGTCATGTATACAATCAAAAATCGAAAGTCGTTTTCCCCCTCCTGTGCACAATGGTGTGTGTGTGTGTGTGTGTGTGTGTGTTGTGTGTGTGTGTGTGTGTGTGTGTGTGTGTGTGTGTGTGTGTGTGTGTGTGTGTGTGTGTGTGTGTGTGTGTGTGTGTGGTGGGGGGGGGGGGGAGGTGTGCACATAACCTGACCTCTGATACCCCCAGCGAATGCAAACGTCAGTAGAGAATGGCCCAGCTGTGTTTTTTTATCGATATACACAGAAAACACATAACCACAGAGAATTGCCTGACATTTATTCTTTGGGATAGAATAACAAAAGGATATAAAAAAATGTTGTTTTTTTTTTTACTCTATTATTACGATTTTCAATGCACAGACTTTTCAACTGATCAACATTTCCCTCATATATATATAATATAATATATATCTTAACATCTATACAGTATATGTAAAAAGATACAAGTTCTGGCAACGTGTTCAGCGTGACGGGGAGACAATCGACCACTGGACCAATGGTTTGCAAATTCTGCTGGACAACTGAGTATGGTGACCAGAGAGAAAGATCTCAGGGATAGGGCTGTGTTGAGAGTGGCAGAAGAACCAATGAAAGAGAGGTTATTGATGGAAGCCAACCTTCACTACAGAAGGATGCAGATATGTCATGTGGTGGAGGCTCGCAAAACTCAGCTTCAAGCAATGTCATCTAATCAGCCCACACATGTACATGCTACGTATATAGGCACAAGGCAAAGGGAGAGAGAGGTGGAAACAAAAAGCAGCCTCAGAAGGGAGCCAGTGACAGAAGAGTTGGTGATGTTGGTCACAGCCCTAAACAAGGGGGCAACCACACTCAAAGAGCTGGTGCAGCAGACTTGCCCATCACTGTTTGCAGGGTGTGCATTTTAACTCACTCCAAGAGGTTATTCATGCACCCAGGCATGTATCAATTCCTCACAGGGAGAAGCTATAAGCAGAACTCGCCAGAAAAGAGCAACAAGGATTTATGAAGGTGGTCAGCGAGTCTGCAGAATGGGTAAACTATCTTGTCATACCTGAGAAGGCAAACGACCAAATCAGATTGTGCATCGACCCTAAATGCCTGAATAAGGCAATTCAAAGAGAGCACTTACAGCTGCCAAACAAGGAGGAAATCTTGAGTGAGCTCACAGGAGTATGATTCTTTTCAATGATGGACAATGGGGCTTAATTCCATTTAGTCAACTTAGATTAGTCATCCAAATTGATAACATTCAATACTCCATGTGGGTGATATCATTATCTTTGTAAGCCAGTGGGAATCTCATCCACTCCAAAAGTATTTCACAAGAAACTTACCAGTTATGAGCAGAATTGACAAGTTGTCAAGTATTCATCGATAATTTGATTGATTGTATATGGGTGCAAAGCCAAGAAACATGATACACGGTTGAAGGCAGTACTCTATCACCTACTTGAGGTCAGACTTTGCCTCAACCTAGACAAGCGTCATTTCCAGACAAAGAACACAGGTGTATGAAATTACATTCAGATGCAGGGCGTTCAGCCAGATCCAGCTCAAGTGGAGGCAACGACCAGGATGCCTACGGCCACGGACAGTGATTCATTGAGAAGAGTGCTCAGGTTAGTGACATACGTCAGTAAGTTTGTGCCGAACTTGTCAGCCCATACCACAGCTCTCAGGTCATTATTGAAAATAAGATACAGATTGGCAGTGAAACCATGAGCATGCAAAAGAGTGGCAGGACGTGAAGCAGCTACTGTCCAAAGAGTCTATCTGTAGTACAATGATCCATGACAGGCAACCAAGGTGTCAACGGATGCCAGCAAGGAGGGTCTCGGGCAAGGGACATTGGCTGCCTGTTGCATTCCTTTGAGATTAATGATGGCAGCAGACACTAATTACACACAGATGGAGAAGGAGATGCTAGATGCAGTATATCATTGCAAATGCTTCCATTCATACATTTATGGCTGGCTAGAAAAGAAAATCATCGCAGAAACTGATCGCAAATGGCTCATGGCTATAGGAGACAAATCGCTACATGGAGCACCACGTCGCCTACAAAGACTTCTTATACAAATACGAAAGTACCAACTGCAGTGGCAGTATACTCCGACACAAGAAATCAGGGCAGGAATTTGTAATTTGTTCATGGTGCCAGCAATAGCTCGCCTACTCTTCGTGAAGGAAACCATGGGGGTTTTTTAAAATCTAAAATCTTCAACATCCACCAACGAGTCAGTAGACGGGACACCCGTTTATGTCCATCCGAGGGACGGCATTCCCATTGATGAATCACCCTGCCTGTTTAACACCGGGATGGCAGTTTAAAGCTGTGCCGAGATTTAAACCCAAGCTTGACAGCTTCGAGGCAAGTATGCGGAGCTAGAGGCCATCTTGTCAGTCTCTGAGATAAAGTATGGAATCTAATTTGCAAATAATTGAAAGGTCAATGATTGCAAATGAAAGGTCGAAAGGGGCTATGGGGTCTAAAGGTCTGAAAGGTCGAAATCTTTACAATAATCTGAAAGGTCTAAAAGTCAAATTGAAAGTCTAGACGTAGTCACAGTCCAATAATACGCAATTAATGGACATACTCAGATCTAATACGATGGAATTATAATTGATAGTACAGTATACAGTACTCATGTTGAAACAGTACAGACTTAATAGACGTACTCAAGTGGGTCGATTGAGGCTTCAAGATTTTTGGTTTTATTTACATACTGGTAAGTCTATACCAAACCTTTCAATGTACAGTCGGGCCCAAAAGTTTGCATACACTTGAGCAGAATACAGTTGACTTCCATTTATACCTCTTTTCTCTACAATAATCATCATTCTTTCCATTCCTAGAACAATTTCAACCATTCTCCCTTATTTCTATCAAAGGTTTCTGCAACTTTTGTACTTTGGATGATTTTATTCACAGTTTAATTAATGATGCGACAAAAATAGCGGGTCAAAAGTTTACATACAGCACACTCTAATATTGTCTAATACTTTGTTGCATAGCCTTTAACCTTTAGAACTTCAGTCAGTCTTGCAGGATAACCATCAATCAGCTTCTTACAATTCTCTCAAGGTATTTTAACCCATTCTTCTTTATGGTGTTGGTAGAGTTCAGTCAAATTGGTGGGTTTCCTCTTTTGCACTCTCTTTTTCAATTCCGTCCACAAATTCTCCATTGGATTTAAGTCTGCGCTTTGAGCTGGCCATTCCAAAATATCAACCTTGTTCTGCTGAAGCCATCCAGCAACCAACTTGGAAGTATGCTTTGGGTCGTTGTCATGTTGGAAGGTCCAGCGACGTCCGAGGGTCAGCTTTCGAGCGGACTGCTTCAGGTTCCCTTGGAGAATTTCCAAGTAGTCATTCCTTCTTCATGGTGCCATCTATCTTATACAGTGCTCCTGTACCACTAGCAGCATAACATCCCCATAGCATGATGCTGCCACCACCATGCTTCACCGTGGGTATTGTGTTCTTCGGTTTGAAGGC
>CM068958.1:52507654-52517736 GCA_035128595.1 Eptatretus atami | reverse complement strand
TCTAGGAATGGAAAGAATTATGATTATTGTGGAGAAAAGAGGTATAAATGGAAGTCAACTCTATTCTGCTCAAGTGTATGCAAACTTTTAGGCCCGACTGTACATATCAAATTATACATGGCAGAGATGGCGAATCGAGTTGGCAATTTGGACTCGAGTCACACAATTTCTGACTTGAGACTTGGCCTTAAAGACTTGAGACTTCAGCTTGACTTGTTGACAATGATGATGAAAGAAGGAACACTTTCTATATCAAAATAAATATATCTCAGTGATGTGTTTGTGACTCATTTTCATTCGATGTCTGGTAGGATGTGATTATTATATTTGTAAACAGACCGCCGGAGTCGCACACCAAAGGGAGCATGAACTCGGTCAATAGATCGTGCGGAGCTTCAAAAAGGTATTAGTTATACACCGCCTAAAGTGCTGCTGAGCTCCGAGCCTCCGATCGCACATACAGGTGTATAGTGGAGTAAAAGAAGGGAAATTATGGAGAAAAGCAAGTTGAGCTACAGTATCTTTCATTACATGGATTCTCCGTCCTTGAATTCAGGAGGTATGTATGCCGTATGGCATACGTGTGGAATTTTTATTGCTGCTGCTTGATTCATACCCAATAAGCGTCTTCCATGGGGGTTTTTTTAGTCCATGTGTTGTATGCCCCATAATGAAACCACACACACCACACACACACACACCACCACACACACACACACACACACACACACACACACACACACACACACACACTGCCTTTGATTAGTATAGATTGCATGGGAAGAGAAACGTGAGTAAATCACTTTGTGGCCAAAGGAAACTTGAAATTGTAATACCCTCTGCACCACCACCAGGTGGCACTACACAGTACTCATTAATTTAGAGAATTTATGTCCCTCTCTGCCCCTCACTCCCGCATGAGGCCGTGGCCACATTGCCGATGTTAACACCACACAAAATTGATTTGTATCACGAGTTTGGTGTCTGGAACTTAAAAGATGTGGCTGTGCATAAGAAACAAAGAAATTTGTGAGCGAGGGGGGCGGGGTAGTGGAGAGAGAGAGAGAAGGGGGGGAGGGCTGACTTTCTTCCATTTATTACAAAGTGAAAAAAGACAGTTATGTACAGTCACAGAGGGAAATATATAATTATTCAAACATTGTTTCAATGAGAAATTATTTTTGAAAATCGGTATCATCAAGTTTACAAATGGCATCATTAAAAACTCATTTTTCTTGAAATAATGTTAAATTTTTGTTCATTAAAAAAAAACTATTCCAGTTTTAATCTTGCACTCACAAGAGCCTTAAAAGCAAGCAGTACATTTGGTGAAGAAGCAGCAATGTTTTCTATTTTTGCCATCCTGGACTTGTAAGTTGCGAACTTAGCTTGACCAATCAAAAAATTAGTTAAAACCACTTCCTTGAGGGAGACGGTCCTCAAACACCAGAAATAAAAACAATGTAATTAAAATGAGAATCATGTTTCACAAAGCATTCTTGGAGGAAGGTAAAGAGAAGTTGTAATCATTCATCCACATTCAAGGTATATATGTGGTAAAGTTTCAATAGATGCACAGAAAGGGCAGAAACTAGAGTTGGCAGGAGAAAAGCGATTCAATAAAACATTATAAGGTAAAATCCAGTGTATAAATTTCCATTAAATATCTCCAACATATTTTGGAGTAGGTCAGAGGTAAAAACCTTGCCAATTGGGATAGTTGGGGGATATTGGTGGTTAAAAAAATCTCGCCATTGAAGTCTCGGTTCCTCCGAAAATGTTTTTGCATGTAAAATTTTGATGTAGGCATTGTATAAAGTTTTCTTTGGGAAGGAAAGGAGGGATAATGTAGTATCATCAAGATTGTTCAGGCCAGGAGAAAGATTAATTGGTGGGCTGAAGGCAAGAAGTTTAGGGAAGTGAACTGTTGCTTCCTCGGTGGAAGGTTCAAGTTCCTTGCGGGTGTTGCGCTAAGTTGAAAGTATCCCTTGAAGGAAGTGTGAGATGATTCTGACAGATTTTACTCCAGTTCTTTGTGTCAGAATAGCGGCACTCGGCCAGTGGTTTCCAGATTCTGTCATTTATTTTATTTGCAGCAGCTCGGCATCAAAAAAGTGTTGAATGAGTCCTCTTATCGTTTAAACTGTTTTTCAGGAAGGGGTTGTAGAATAGGAGCTCATTACGAAACATTTTAATATCGTATGTTGCCATTTCCCGAGAAAAGAAGAAGGTTTACCAGGCATTCATCGCCCCCTGGTAGAAAGTGGGCAGCGGGGATGAATCAAATTGATGCGAGTTCATCAAGAAAAGTTCTCGGCAGTATCCGAGTTTGCTTACAAGCTGTAACATGCAGCAAGCCAGAGGTTTCCACAGTGGGGCTTCATTCCCCTGGAGAAGCTGATGGACAACATGAAGCTGGAAGACCATAAGCCGGCTACGGATGTCAATGAGGCCTTAAGCCTGTATCTCACTGGGCTGCGACAGCTCGCGACAAAATGCGAACGGGATTCTCCAAAATGTCTGGAAACGTTCGCGGTGGTTCTCAATTTACTCGCGTGAGTCGCAGGACGTCGCTCTGGTGTCGCTGGAATTTTGAACATGTTCAAAAAATTCGTGCAACAAATTTTATCTCAAAATAGTCACAGAATTGTCGCGGTTGTCTCGAACCGGTCTCGAACCTTCTCAATTTAGTTTCCGTGAGTCAGAAGGTGCGACAAATGTGACATGCAATGTAATGTAGATAGATTCACAATAGTTCAATCCAGATATGACAAAAAAAAACAAAAAAAAAACAAACTCATAGTCCATATTGTAAAACCAGCATTGTCTGTCTCGTTCTCTCCTGTTTCTGAGTAATGGCCTTCAATGCAAACTTTTCACTTTCCCATCATTCCTTTCAGCTTCCCATCATTCATAAATCACGTCCACATATTTTTACATAAATTAGGTCACACACAAAATATGGTCACACCCACAAGCCCTATCAAGGCAGATGAACAATTGGGTCACACACAATGTTTGTGGTGCAACGTTGACAAGTACAGAACACTTTGAACAATCAGGCTTGGTCAGCATTCTCCTGTAATCCCACCATCCTGTTCTGCCAGGGCACAGCTCCCACAATATTGTAGTACTCAGTCAAGTACTCTCTTACTCGTTTCCCAACTGACAATATGATTGCTGGAAGGGAGAGGCCATTTATATATATATATATATTTATATAATATATATATATATATATATATTATATATTATATATATTATATATATGGTCCCGATTTCTCAATTGTCACGCACAGTTGTCGTGCGACTGTTGCACGACATTTGCACGATGGTCGCACGACCGTCGTGTGACCGTCGCGCAACAGTTGCATGTGCCAAAAAATCTCAGTTTTGTCACCTGAACGTCGCGCGAATGTTCGTGCGACATGTATGCGAACTCCAGGCGAAGTTCATCCCAAATTTCGCCGGGAGTTCGTGGACATTCGTGCGATATTCGTGAGACATACGCAAATGTGTTTTTAGTATAAATTCAGTGTGATTCCAAGTGAAAATTACGGCTGTTTTATCGCAATTTGGTGTCTCCAACTAGTCGCGAGTTGTCGCAGCCCAGTGAGATACAGGCTTTAGCAACCTTTAGCAAGTGGCAAATAGGTCACGTCAGGTTGCAGCCAGTGTTTCCCTCTTCAGAAGAAGTCAATGATACTCTTTTGGAGTGCGACTAGAAAGTTTCCAGGTGGTTGCAAACATATCATTTTATGCTACAGCATGGAGGCAATGAGATTATTGATGACTAGATTTCTTCCACAGTAGGACAGTTGAATGAGAAGTCCTCTCCAACAGGATAGTTTCTTCATTACCTTGTTCAGCAGATCTGTCCAGTTCTGCTGCTCAAAAGTGTTGTCTCCCAGAAAAATTCCGAGGTATTTGATGCCATTTTGCTGCCAGTTCATTCCTCTTGGCAAGACAATTGGTGGGCAAGTTCTAGGTCCTACCCAAAGGGCTTCACTCGTTTTCCAATTCACCTGGCCTGAACAAGCCTGACAATATGTTTTTTAATTCCTGAGACCCCACAGTGACATCAGTATTATTATTTACAAATATACAGACATCATCTGCAAAAGCAAATGCAGGCTAACCGCAAGGCTAACCCCTGCTCTAGCAGGGAAAATGGCCTTTAAAATTCCTGTTGTTGTTGCATAAGCAGAAATTTTGAGTGGTGTCGTGAGAATTGATCCGGTAGAGCTAGAAACGCGTGTAGGTAATTGGAACAGAAGAGGTTCGATGGCGAGAGAGTGTGAAAGTCCAGATAGAAGGCAATCTTGTCATACTCCCCGCTGTACAGTAATAGTAATATGGCTGCACAATATTTGGTTAATTTTAAGTACACTGGATATGTTATAATATAAAAGTTTAACATACGAGATAAAATTAGGGCCAAAACTGAAATTTTCAAAAACTCTAAAAAGGTCAATACAATCAAAAGCCTTTCCTTGGTCAATAAAAACCAGACCAATATTCTTGTGAAAATTATTACAAAACGAAATAGTATCACGGATAAAAAAGACATTATCAAAAACAGTACGTCAGGGATACAAAAGGATTGATGCTCTTCCACTAGTAGATTCATAAAAGGTTTCAAGTGGTTGGATAAGGCTTTGGCTAAAATTTTATAATCCGTACATAAAACAGAAATAGGTCGCCAGTTTTCTTTCAGTTGAGAGTCTCCTTTCTTAGGGATTTAGGAGGTGACTGCTCTACGGTAACTCCATGGCAGTTGTCCATCCATAAAACATTCATTCAGGACCTTTAGTAGGTGGAGTCCAATGGCGTCCCAGAAACACTGGGAAAATTTGCTTGTTAGTCCATCAAATCCAGGGGCTTTGTCAGGTTTTAAGGTATTTAAGGCAGTGGTAAGTTCAGACAAAAGAAGAGGAGTCTCCAACTGATGCTTCTGGTTCTCCGTCAATGTTGGAAAATTGGAAACAAGCTCAGATATAGCATCATGGTTAATGTCATGTTGCATAAACAGTTAGTTAAAATGATTCCAAACATATTTTCTGATTGGGCCGTCCTTACAAAGGAGTTTCCCATCATGCAGTGAACATGTTATCACTGAGGATGAGGTCTCCTTTCGAAGGTTGAAGAAAAATTTGGTTGGGGCGTCGAGGTCATGTAGTATGTATTTCATTTTCAGGTGTAATAGTGCATTTTGTGCTCGTTTCTCAG
The DNA here is from genome assembly GCA_035128595.1 of Eptatretus atami. Lineage (NCBI taxonomy): Eukaryota > Metazoa > Chordata > Myxini > Myxiniformes > Myxinidae > Eptatretus > Eptatretus atami. Next base: position 52,512,507 of record CM068958.1, on the reverse strand, counting down.
ATATCGAATTGAGTAAGGATGTTTTTCCATGAATTTGTTGCCTTATTTATTGGTAACTTGTGCTTTTGGTTCTTTGGAGCTGCTCTTGTAATTGCAGGATTTCATTTTCAAGTAAGGTTACGGTTTTTGTTTTCATTTTGAACTCCATATGCACGATATTGTTGACAGTATTATCCCACCACTGCTTATGGTTTGAGAAACTCTCTTTTGAGGCAACCAGGATATTCCAAATTTCTGGAAAAACCTCTTCAAAGGTACTTTCATCAAGAAGAATATTATTGGATTTCCAGAAAGTGCTCTTGTGTTTCAGGTAAGGGGTGGAAATTGTGAGAAATGTTGCGCTGTGGTCTGAAAATCCCGATGGGCAAATTTTGGATGATAGGACAAAACGTTAAAGTAGAGGATTGACGTAAAACTTGTCTAAGCGAGCAAGTACAATATTATTTTGAATGAACCGACACCACGAGTATTGCCTGATGGATGGGTGCTGTAACCGCCATATGTCTGTGTAGTTGAGTTGTTTTGAAAAATGGGTGAGGGGTATTGTGGAAGCAGGATGTGGTTCGGAACTGTTCCTGTCTAGTTGTGGTTGGAGGGTGCAATTAAAATCTCTGCCAATACAGATATGATTGTTTTGGTTGTTTCGGGCATTTTGGCTGTTGAGATGTGCTCCAAGATTATTTTTAAAAACCCGACAAGCTATAGGTGTACTCGGGCATAAATATTAAAAAATAGAATACAATTTTCCACAGGAGTGGAATTCTCAGGATGCTAGAGATCCCTTTTGTATTTCATAAAAGTTGAGTGATGAACTAGAGAAGGAAGGACTAAGAATTATTGCTATACCACCTTTGCGGGAGCCACTGTTACTAAAACAGGAAAGACCAGGGAAGAGCCTACACCACTCTGCGACACAGCGGTCATTGGCATGGGTCTCCTGTAAAAGAACAATGTCAACTTTCTTTTGTAATAAGAAATCCTTACTTGAATTTTACTGACGATGTTACAACCTCCGTTTATATTAAAGCTGCAAATCGAAAAACTCATGAACAACATGAGAATGATTGACAACCACTCAATTTTTTGATGACAATTCATTTCTAGCTTTTTGTATGCACTTCTTTAAAGGATGACGTTGGGACAAGTTAAAATTGAAAACGCCAGGGTGTTTAACACTCAATTTAGCAGAATGTATAAAATGAGGTAGCTTTGGAAAAAAGGTTTCTCTGACAACATTCCTTTTACGGAATGTGGCTGAGAAAACATTTTATCTCAGAGGGAGGGATTGGAGGATTTTCTTCTTCCTTTTAGTCCCGACATTCACTAACAGTCGTCTACATCAGATGGCTCTGATGTGGTGTCATATTGATTGTCATCGATCACCTCTTTACGCTCCTCACAATCCTCCACATTATCAAATGGGACATAGTCCATGGAGGGGGGAGGGGATTGGGAAAGCTGCTGGGGGGGGGGGGGGGGGGGGGGTTAAAAGCAGCTACTTTAGGAGGAGAGGAAGGAAGGGAGTTATTTATTGTTGTGGCTCAGTCATTTTATCTGTTTCTGGATCAGTAGATGAGGTTGAAGGGTCATCTACGACTATGCCCTCCAGCACTGAGAATCGATTTTCCATAACAAGGGACAGAACTGGGACAGGAGTAGGTTGTCGGTTTTCGGTTGTGGGTTTTATAACATGTTGACCATTTCCATCTGTTGTTTGCAGATGTCTTTTTACCCCTCAGCCCGAATTGGGCTGAAAAAGGGGTATTGTCGTCACAGGTGTTGTCCGGGCGTCCGTCCGTCCGGGCGTCTGTCTGTCAACTTTTGGTTTCCGTAAATTTTGAGGAGAACGCCTTGTCCGATTAAATCCATTTTTACAGGGTATGTTGGGGATTGAGTAGAGGAAGTTCCTTTCGAAAATGGGCGTGCTGCGATTTTCAATGTGGCCTCCATGGCAGCCATCTTGAAATTGGTTTCCCTCGATTTCGAGGAGAACGCCTTGTCCAATTAAATCCATTTTTGCAGGTGTGTGTTGGTTGAGTAGAGGAAGGTACCTTTCGAAAATGCGGCGCTGCGATTTTCAATGTGGCCTCCATGGCAGCCATCTTGAAATTGGTTTCCGTCGATTTCGAGGAGAACGCCTTCCGATTAAATCCATTTTTGCAGGGTGTGTTGGGGTTGAGTAGAGGAAGGTACCTTTCGAAAATGGGTGCGCTGCGATTTTCAATGTGGCCTCCATGGCAGCCATCTTGAAATTGGTTTCCGTCGATTTCGAGAGAACGCCTTGTCCGATTAAATCCATTTTTGCTGGGTGTGTTGGGGTTGAGTAGAGGAAGGTTCCTTTCGAAAAAGGCGCGCTGCGATTTTCAGTGTGCCTCCATGGCAGCCATCTTGAAATTGGTTTCCGTCGATTTCGTGGAGAACGCCTTGTCCGATTAAATCCATTTTTGCAGGGTGTGTTGGGTTGAGTAGAGGAAGGTTCCTTTCGAAAATGGGCGCGCTGCGATTTTCAGTGTGGCCGCCACGGCAGTCGTCTTGAAATTGGTTTTCGTCAATTTCGAGAACGGCTCGGTTTGTCCGATTAAATGCATTTTTGCAGGTGTGTGTGTTGGAGTTGAGTAGAGGAAGGTTCCTTTCGAAAATGGCGCGCTGCGATTTTCACTAGCCGCCACGGTAGCCATCTTGAAGTCTGATTGATTTTCGATATGACCCAACGTGCTCTAACTGACTGCACATGTGATACACGCTTCCTTTTACAATGCATGGGCTGAGGGGTTACGCCCGCTTTGCAGAGCTATTTTTCCTTTTGCTCGGACTACCTGAAACTCATCCTGGTTAGTGGGGGGAGAGGGGAGGGGGGTCGTAATTATAGTGGAAGGATTTTCATCAGTTGTTTTTGAGGAATAGGCGGGATCAGTTATAGTGGAAGGAAAGTTGTGGTTTAACGTTATGATCTGGGGGTAAGGTTTATTATTGATAAGGGATGGTTACAAGAAGTTCCTGTCATGGAGAGAATGTCCCTCGTTTCCAAGTGGTGGGAGGGATTAATGGAGGAAAGTTTGGATCGGTGGTGGGGGCAATCAATGGTGAGAATGTTTGGATCGGTGGGAAGGGGGTAAGAGGTTTGGTTATCCCGGGTATGGAGGGGGGATTGCACTTGCGAAGTGCTCTCTTTCTGGGGACAGTCATGCTTAAAATGTCCAAATTGTCCACAACCAAAACATTTTAAAACGTTAGTGGACACGTAAATAGTGTATTCATTTTGTTGGTGGTTTAATTTTTTTATAAGGTTCAAATCCTTCCGGGAATATTTCAGGATCATGAACACCTGCCGCCGGAATAAAACCACGCATTTTAGATCATTATTCCGTGATCCAAAGGGGATCATGGAAATACGAGATACGATGGTACCATACCGGGATAATTATTTAACTAATACATCAATAGAAACAAAAAGGGGGACAATTTGATATCACAACATTGATTGCCAGGCTATCAAGTGGGGAAATCATAAGGAATAAATCAGGATCGACAGTCAAACCTTGTTCGACAATTTGGGGGACACAATCCATGTCGGACAAAAAAAGAATCACGATATGCTCATTCATCCGCTAAGCTTCAACAACCTTGTCTATCCCGACAACATGACCGGCTGCGAGAACGACGTCTTTGACACTAACCTCGCTTTCCGGAGGCACACACAAGAACCCATTCTTACGGGTCAGGCTCTCGAAGGCAGTAAATCGAGACTGAGCAGCAGCCATGCTGAAACAGCCATACTTACAACTCCTCCCCGTTCCGTGGATAGGAAATATACAATGTAGTCTTCCCTTCACGAGCTTTGGGAATAGGAAGTAAATAAAATGCACTGAATCTCCATAACTTTGGGAAAGAGGGAGCAAAAAAACGAACTTAAGGAAAGATAATCGAAAGGAAAATAGAAATAAAAAGGGCTTAAAGTGAGAAGCAAAAACTGACAATGCACCGCCAAAACCCGACAAACCCTTACGTGTGTGTGTGTGTGATGTGGTGTGTGTGTGTGTGTGTGTGTGTGTGTGTGGTGTTGTCCTCCATAACTCCAAAACCATAAAACCTATCAGTCTGAAACTTTGCATGCATACTGTTACGGATCTGGAAACCATTTGCACTCAACATTCAGGTCCCAAAGTTAATTATGCCGGTAAGTACGTGTGTAGTCAGATTCCTTTCCTTTTTAGCCGCGTCTCGCGTAGCGAACGCTGGTCTAAGAGAGCAATGCGTTGTTCTTCTTGTTCTCTTCTTCTTCTTCTTCTTCTTCTGGTGAAGACAAACCTTTCCGCGTCGCGTTGCGAACGTGGCTCTAAGAGAGCTCCGCGTTGCTTCTTCTTCTTGTTGACTGGTGGATGACGCAGCTCTGGACACATTTTCCTTGTTGTTTAGTGGGAGGCTCCAAAACGTGGTTTTGACGTCTTTAGTTAGGTTATTATATCCAACGAGCCATCGAATAAACCATCCCATCTGCATGATCCATCCCCCATCACGATCCACTACCCACCCGCTGTCGACAAGCACTCTGACTTGCCAGGGCAGGGTCTTGCAGCCGTTCCTTGCCGCTCCACCAACGCTCCTTCCACAGAACGTTTTAACTCTTGCACCAACGCAACATGGATACTGTTACTCTTCGAGAGCGGAGCCACGTGGAGAATATGGCGTCTCCGAACAGGGGCCACGGCTCCGCCCTGGTAGGGTGCGGCCGTAAGCCAATGAGGGACGGACAGCGGGATGATTCTCGCCAAGGCCCCTCACCGTGTGGGAGGAGAGATATCTCCGAGACGCTCTGTGCAAGAGGAGGTGTGTGGACGAGAGTTTGTGTGGTT
>CM068958.1:52488196-52498567 GCA_035128595.1 Eptatretus atami | reverse complement strand
GAAAACTGGGGGTCTCTAAGGTGCATGAGTGAGGAGGTGCAAATGAGGTGAAAATAAATGAAGAGAAGGAAAAATGAGAAGAGGTGTGCTTCTGGAGGATTGCACTTTTAGCTCTTGTGCGCCCCACAGCAGATGAGACAGAAGATAAGAGTCAGAAGGTGTGAGAGGAAAGCTTAACAATGACGTGTGAGGAGGTATGTAAATGATAATGGTCGATCATCGGTCTGGCGTTCTGCCCACTCGTTCACCCAGCGCTTTGCTCCGCATACTCCATTCCACATTTCTCCTCGTGCCGCTTATTAAGCCAGAACTCTCCCCTCTTCGCTCAGCACCCAGACCTCAGCAGCTACCTCTGACTCTCAAGCAACCTCTCACTACTCAACCGTTTCTCAACTTTCTCTTCAGCGACTTTGCAGGGTGTTTTATAGATATCAGGTGAGGGAGGAGCCCAAAGTTGAATCAGGATTATCGGTAGGCATTTCCCAGCGCCGCCAGTGGTGCATGGACGCTTTCCCAAGAAGTAGCCCCACCCCTGTGAGGCTCTGAAGCCAAAAATGACCTCATTCACCCCCGAACTCAGCCATGTGATGGAGCTCAAAGATCAACATGGAGTGCGGGTTTCTGAGAGAGCTTTCCGGCCATTAACGTGTGCTGGGTACCAAATGGGGGTCGTGATTGAGCAGAGCGCCAGGGCTATTCAGACGACGTTGAATGGATTCCAGTGCATACTTGTGCATTGAGCTACAGTACCTGCCAAAATGTTCTGAACACAAGCGTCTGCCATGGCAGGTAGCATCCATGGTTCCCCAAAACTTTCAAAGGACAGTGGTGAGTGTCCAAGGTGCTGACTGTGGTTGCGGAATTTGTAGCAGTTGTGGTGAGGTGGTTGTAGCATTCGGAAAGGATGTGTTGAGGTGTTTGAAGCATTTGTAGCGGTTGTGGTGAGATGTTTGAAGGGTTTGTGGTGAGGTGAGCGAGCGTAGGTTATTGTGGGTATTTTTAGGAAGGTGTTGCGGAAGTCATATGAAAGTAGTAACATTGTCGTTCGAGTACAGAGAAGGTTGAAACGAAGTACCCATTGGGGTTATGGCACGCTGTTTGAATGGGGTTTTGGCGGCATATGCTAATGAAGCTGTCTGTGAACGTGCGTGCATGCTAGCATGAAGGAGAGGTCGTGTGTGCGAATAAAGGAAATAAAATAAATAAAGGAATAGAGAATGTAAATAAAGACCTCACGAAAAGTCCTCCCATTGCATTCTGTCCAATATACCCACTATACATGAGGGAAGGACAAATTAATACGAATGAAATAACTGCTTGAAGACCGCTATATGTTGTATGCATTTGCCGAGGGGGAATGCCGGCTTCGCAGAACCACAACAACAAAAAAAAAGTTATATATTCGGTGGACAATGTTGCTTACATCAAACAAGATGTGATATGACAGGGACTAATTTTCATTCACAAAGTGGGAAAAACCAAAACAGTTTCCAGGAAAATAAACAACAAAAGGGTGGTTTGTTCTTGTGTTTCCAGTAATAAACAGGACAGGGTTGACATGGTACTGGTACATGTTGCAGTAAACCTTATGGAAGGTGATTCTGGGATGAGCTTCACATGTGATATCCAAAAGATGACGCAGCCCACTTAACATCCACTCGAAAATGCGTACACTCTATATAATGTCCTCTCTGAAAGGACAACCAGCTTAACCTCATTTTTGAAAACGAGTTACACACTTCAATATAATGCCCCTCTGAAACAAAGACAACCAGTTTAACATCCCCTCTAAAACGAGGACACTCTATGTAAGCGAAGACCATGCCCATCAAAGCACGAAGATGAAATGTTGAACCTCGTAACGGATAGTTTTCATCGGGAATCTACTCGGACTAAATTATCCAGCAGCGAATGTGCCATTCCTCCAAGGTCTCCTGACATCTCGATTAACACAAAAAAAAACAAAATTTTAACATTAGGTTCCCCACTTGTGTTTATATAATTTAAATATAAACAGAAACCGAACCTGCTGCAGTGATTGTTTGTGAGGTTGTAGTGATGACCCTTCCCGATTCTCCATATAGAACACACATCCATGTTCCTACATGTTCAGGGAGTAATGTGAGAGGATGAAACTGGACTGGTTTGTGACGTCACGATCAGATGTTTTATGACGCCATCCGAACGTTACCCCAGGGTACAGGACGTGAAAGGTCACAGTTCAAAGTCACTGCAGTTCCATTCAGAAACCCCGATCTGTGGGTACTCGGGCTGGGGGTGAAAGTAAATATTTATTCTTGGTTTGTTAAATATCACAATAAAAAATACATTTCAAACTCACAATTGTTCTGTTATATAAGTGCAGGTGGAGCAGCTTACCTGATACGGTGATAACCGATATGTTACAGGTAACCCGATCAGATCGACACTCGTAATGTCCGGAGTCCTTGGGACGAACATCGGAGATTGTAAGTGAGAAATCCTTGGTCATTGTGAATTCCCATTTGTTTGTTCTCTCGATCCTTCATCAGAGGTTGTGATTCCTTCGTTTTATACCATTGAGGATTGTGATCATCCACACATGGTAAGGTGATGTTACTTTTAACTGGAGTTATAAAAATACTTCTCTTTACACCATCACGTGGTCCTGTAAGAGAGGGGATCGGATGTTTAATAACATCGAGTAATTAAATATTTAATGTTAAATCACAAATGTGAATAAAAGGAGAATTAAAGATAAATTACATCACAACGGTAATTAGATAATTAACTTACCAAATGATAGACGTTGATGAAGTGATTGATGGTGAGACGAGGTTTGTTCATGGTGGACACGACGCAGGTCCATTGTCCCCCATCAGTGATCTCCGTTGGTGAAAGTTTCATTTCCTTCCCTTTCCTACTGACAGTTCCCCCTCATCCACTCCACCTCCACCTCACCCTCACTCCCATCAGAGATCCTGCACATCAGGGTGGTTCTACTACCCCACCATGGTACTCTCGGGCTCGTCACTGTGGAACAAACATTACATTTTAACCCTTACTTCGTATTTATATTAATTACATGTCTTTATTAAATTATTATATTTATTAATGAACATCATGATAAATATTCACCTTCAGCAGTAACGAGGTTCACCGTGGTGAGGTGTGGTTTGTTTGTCAGGGGAAAGATTAGTGTGGATACAGGTGAATCTCCCATAATCATCAAACCGTACAGGTGAGATAAGAAGAGAAAAATCTCCTTCTGTGACTCCATGGCGGTAATGTTCATGTTATTACTAAACTCCTCGAGTGTTTCCTTCACTTCGGAAAGTCTCGGTACAGGAAGTGGTCCCTGGGTGAGTTTCTCCCGTCCCCTCGCCATTCTCCGAACGATGTCCCCACCATGATCTGTTGAACAAACATGGCAGCGTGACCGCGTCACCCCGACGAACAAACACGGATTCTCTTTCCACAGCCCGTAGTGTTTGTACATCTGAAAAACAAAACACATTGTGATTAACATAATTATTTATAAACATTTCCAGGTTTGTTCATCACGTGTTTATTTGATCAAATTGAATCAACGGATCCCGTTTAATCACTAAGATAAGGAAAATTTTAAAAACAAAGAATTAATACCGTGTAAAATATAGGGGGAGGTTGGGCGGAGTCGGGATTCCAACTCAGGACCCAATGGACTCGTGTTTACGACAACCCCGGAATTTGACGCCATTTTGTATCTTATCCGTAACACTACTCCTGAACCCTCATCCATTGTTCATGAATGTTGTATATATGTGTGTCTCATCAATGCTGCGTTCCATCCAGGGAATTTTATACTTAATGATGTATTTCTTCTTTCACTCTCTCTCCATAAGGAGTATTATATAATTACTTATATGATTTATACTCCAACTCAAGTACCCCGCATAACGATGTATCGATAATTACACGCATTATGTCTAATCAATAGTCTCAGTTAGTAGTGTAGTATAATTGACTGAATTGCAACAGGAGTGCTAATGGATTTGAACAGATGGAATAAAGTCGAAATGAGACCCTCCCATGATTCGTTGCAAACTGATATTACAGTTGTTGTTGACATCGTCACAGGTCTGGTATATCCACACCACACGCACTGTTCACGATTCATACCCGGGTTCAGATCCAGTGCCACAGTGTTATTACACATCACACACAACGTGTAGACAAACCACAAGCGTGTTAACATCACGCACGTGACGAAATGCAAATCACTGTTTCACTACTCAAAGTTTCACACATAAGGATGTATCCACATCACACTTGTTTGAACTATCCAACACGCATCATCTGTGTGTTCTTACTTCTCTCTTTCTTACAACCAGTGTTCACCATGACCATCCACACCAGCATGTTCATACCATCCACAGTCACACCTATCTCATTTTCCGACTACCAATCTATGGTCTATCCTATCCTTCATTTCTATTTCCATATGTGTTTCGATCTTTACCTACTTCACCTTATTTGTTCCACTACCTATCCATATCAGTGTCATATATTCCACTTACCTATTTTCTCTATCTACTAACAATCTAAATTGTGTACCATCTCCACCATCCAATGTCACCTACCTATCTCACGTTTTTCTCTCCACACCATGTCACCCATCCACACAGGTGTTTACACATCCACACCACATGTCACTACCATCCACACCACATGTTCACACCATCCACACCACATGTTCACACCATGTCCACACCCCACATGTTCACACCATCCACACCACGTGTTCACACCATCCACACCACGTGTTCACACAATCCACCACCAGATGTGCACACCATCCACACCAGATGTTCACACCATCCATACCAGATGTTCACACCATCCACACCGCGTGTCACACCATCCACACCACGTGTTCACACCACCACACCACGTGTTCACACCATCCACACCACGTGTTCACACAACCATCACCACGTCACACAATCCACACCACGTGTTCACAACCACACCACGTGTTCACACCACCACCACGTGTTCACACCATCCACACCACGTGTTCACACCATCCACACCACGGTGTCACACCTAACCACACCACTTTTCACACAATCCACACCACGGTCACACCATCCACACCACGTCACACCATCACACACGTGTTCACACCATCCACACCACGTGTTTACACCATCCACACCACATGTTCACACCATCCACACCACATGTTCACACCTATCCACCCACGTGTTCACACCATCCACACCACGTGTTTACACCATCCACACCACTGCATACACCATCCACACCACGTGTTCACACCAATCCACACCACTGCACACCTATCACACCATCCACACCACGTTTCACACCACACCACATGTCACACCACCATCCACGGTACCACGTATCACCCAGATTCACACTATCCACACCACATGTGTTCACACCATCCACACACATGTTCACACCATCCACCACCACATGTTCACCAATCACTACACCACTCACACCATCCACACCACATGTTCACACCATCCACACCACATTTCACACCATCCACACCACATGTTCACACCATCCACACCACGTGTTCACACCATCCACACCACGTGTTCACACCATCCCACCACCACATTCCACACCATCCACACCACATGTTTACACCATCCACACCACATGTTCACACCATCCACACCACGTGTTTACACAATCTACACCAGATGTTCACACCTATCCACACCACATGTTCACACCATCCACACCACATGTTTCACACCATCCACACCACATGTTCACACCATCCACACCACATGTTCACACCATCCACACCACATGTTTCACCCATCCACACACATGTTCACACCATCCACACCACATGTTCACACCATCCACACCATGTGTTCACACCATTCACACCACATGTTCACACCATCCCACACACATGTTCACACCATCCACACCACATGTTTCACACCAATCCACACCACATGTTCACACCATCCACACACACATTGTTCACACCATCCACACCACATGTTCACACCATCCACACCATGTTGTTCACACCATTCACACCACATGTTCACACCATCAAGAGAGTCGAGAATTAGAAAAAATAACAATTGTGAGTGAAAAAAAATAAAAAGAAAGAGAAGATCGATTCATTGATTGATTGTGTGCTCTGCCTGAAGGCAGGTCCTTCTCTGCTTGGCAAATGATAAGAGGTGGTTTGCCATTGCCTACACAGCAGTTAGTCAGAGCAGGAATTTGTAATTTGACCAGGATGCCGGTGATAACTCTCCTCTCTTGGTGAAGGACACAGTGGGATCTTTAACATCCACCTTCTAATGACAGCACACAGGACACCCGGCTTAACGTCCATTCAAGGGCACACACACATGGGGCAACACAATCATTGATGAATCATCCTTCCTGTGAAACACCGGGATGACAGTTTGTCCAGTTTGTCGCTGGGTCGGGATTCCAACCCAGGTTAGACAGTTTTCAGTGAATTCAGTGAATGGGCGTACCTCTCGCCATATTAATCTCATGTCGCACCTGAAGAATTAGATCATATCCGCATCGAACCTGTATGTTTCCTGAGTCGACAATGAACCACAAATCAATCACTGCACCCATGGCGATGAAAATCGATGGTCCGTGCAAACACCATTACGATGGCAAAAACCTTTCAAAAATATGAAGAGGGAGTTCGTTAACCTGGTGGAATTGCTCACTTTAACGTCTGGTTTTAGATTATATATATATATACATACACACATACACACACACACACATACATGTTGCTGTTGCTGATCTCTTTGATTAAGAGTCTTTGTAACTATCATACGATGATTTGAGAAGTGTTTGTGGTTTGGTTTGTGTGTGTTTGTTTGTTTGACTAGTCACCCCACTCCTTATGCACTGGAAGAATGAGTTTAAAATTGGTGGTTGTATTGGGAGAGGTGCATGGGGGGGTTTTAGGTGATTAAATAAAATAATCGTCCAGGCAGTTCAGGGTGGGAGGACCACTATGTAAAGGCGTACTGTGTAGTGCCCCCTCAAAGTTGTAAGTATTACAAGTCATCATAAAATATGCCAATTTGGGGGGAATTAACCCGTCCGTAATTCCGGGGGAATTATCCCATCCATAAGGACGGGTTCTTCGCTAGTCTGTATAACATTGCAAGAATTGCCTCTTAACCGTGTGATTGTATTTCACAGCCTGGTTACTCATCACCACTGGACTGACCCTGTAGAGCAGGGGTCTCCAACCTGCGGCCCGTGGGCCACATGCGCCCCTTAGACGGATTTATGCGGCCCGCGGTGCCATATTAAGTTTACATTACAATGCGGCCCGCGATGCTGCCAATTTGTCAGGGTCAATGATGAAAGCATTCTTAATTTTGATTTTGATTCATATTAGACACATGTGTTTTTAACACGATTATTCATTTATCATATTCGTTGGCAAGAAAAATATATTCAGCACTAATTTTTGTTTAAATTTCCGCATATTAATTCTATTTTTTAAATTACATTTTAAAAACTATTTCATTATAACATTTTATTTAAACGTTTTATTACATTTTAAAACTATTTCATTAAACATTTTATTTAAACGTTTTTTATTTCAAATTTTTTCAGAAAACATGGCTTTCAAACCGACGAAGAAGCGAAAGATCAACGCCAAGAACCGCGTCTTCAATCCTGAATGGACACAACGGTACTTCTTCATTGAGCGTGAGGGAAGTGCGTTTGCCTCATCTGCAACGAGACTGTTGGAGTCTTCAAAGAGTTCAACGTGAAGCGGCACTTCAACACCAGTCACGCTGACAATACGCTGAGATGCCTGCCGACAAAAGGACGTCCGAGATTGCGAAGAGGACTGCAAATTACGAGCGGCAGACCACAATGTTCATCAAGATTTCATCACCAAGCACCCAGAACACTCGCGCCAGCTACGAGGTGTCCCTCCTCCTTGCCCAGCACCTAAAGCCATTCTCGGAAGGGGACTTCGTGAAGTCTTGCATGTTAGCCACCGTGATGCCATTTGCCCGAGACGAAGGATGCCTTCTCCAAGCTCAGTCTCTCAGCATCCACAGTTACTCGCCGCGTGGAGGAAATGGCTGCCGACGTGAGGTGCACGCTCCGAGATCGCTGCGCTCTCTCAGATTCTTCTCGTTGGCTGTAGATGAGAGTACTGATGTCTGGGACACGGCCCAGCTCTCCGTCTTCCTTCGCGGCGTTAATGACAGAATGGAGGTCTTCGAAGAATTCCTGGAAATTATCCCCATGAAAGGTACAACCACAGGTGCTGACGTCCTTGAAGCCCTACTGCCCTGCTTTGATCGTTTTGGACTCGATCTCTCCTGCCTCTCAGCCATCACGACAGACGGCGCTGCTGCCATGGTTGGCTCGGAAAAGGGTTTCGCAACCCTTCTGAAGAAGCATTGTGCAGCATTGGGTCACACACAACAGATCAAGTGCCTTCACTGCATTGTTCACCAGAGAGCCCTGTGTGCTAAGTCTGCATCGATGAAGGAAGTCATGGGAGTTGTCGTGAAGGTGGTCAACTTTCTATATCCAGGGGTCTCAACCACCGCCAGTTCAGAGATTTTCTCGAGGCTGCCAAGGCACAATACGGGGATCTTCTCTACCATTGTGAGGTACGTTGGCTCAGCCGTGGGACCATGCTTGCCAGAGTCTTTGACCTTAGGGAGGAGATCGCCTCCTTCCTCGACTCCAAGAACAACCTGTACGTAGAGTTTTCTGACCCTGATTAGTTTTCACGACTGGCCTTCTTGACTGATCTTTTCACCATCTGAATGAGCTGAACCTGCAGCTTCAAGGAAGAGGTCTCCTCGTCACCGAAATGTTTGCCCGCCTCAACGCCTTCGAGCTCAAATTGCGCCTTTGGGAGTCTCAGCTGGGCAAGGGGGACTTCACACACTCCCTCGCCTGAAGTCCTGTGAGTTGTGTGACGCACCTGACTTCGCCACCAGCACAATCGGTTGCCTCAGGGTCGAGTTCGCTGCCCGTTTCAAGGATCTCATCGCACAGCCAGCAGTTCCAGTTGTTTTCTTCGCCATTTGATGTTGACTGCGACGCTGCCCTCCTGATGTGCAGATGGAGCTCATCGACCTGCAGTGCTGTGACGATTTGAGGGGTAAATATCTCGCTCTCCCCTGCTGGATTTTTGGAGCCTCCACATCCTCCCTTCCGGCAATTATCCCAACCTCGTGTGGCTCGCCCTTAACACAGCATCAGTATTTGGCTCTACCTACTGTTGCGAGCAGCTCTTCAGTCGCATGAAGCTGCTCAAAACCAGACGCGTGCCAGCTGACGGACGCCCATCTCAGTGACGTTCTGTTGCTCTTGTGTCCTCCATCAAACCGGACGTTGTAACACTCTCTGCTGTAAGCAGCACCAGCCATCTCATTGAATTGTGCTCGTAGGCCCTTTCATGTAACTCTATTTTCTCAATTGTGTTTAGGTTTACATGTGCGTTTTCAATAAAAACTGTATTTAACTGTTTTCACGTTTTTTCGGACTTTAGCGTCATTTTTTGAGGTGTGGCCCTCCGCCCCTCACCACTTTGGTTTTGTGGCCCTCCGCCCAAAAAGGTTGGAGACTCCTGCTGTAGAGTGTAGAATCCTTCATTCATTCCAAATGGATACGAGGGACGAGGGGCATTTCGATTATTTGGAGGGGGATGAGGGGAAGGAGAATCCACTATAATTTAACGGTATTAATAGGAACAGAATCCAAACTCGTGTTTTGAACTGCTTTCATGCATGCAAGTCCTACAGGCAGAGAATTCTGAAATTATGGGTCGTTTGGTTTTCCAAACAGTTTGTAAAAATACGTTTTTCCGGGTTTGTAATCACGAGCACAGCTTGCCTTGACTACATCACTTCAATCCAGTTGTTTCCCATCAGGCAGTAGAGAACATGTCTCCAGCTTCCAAAGATCAGAAACAGAGCACAATAACCATGAGGAGAGCAGCAGCTCGGTGAATAGGCCCGACATGAACACAGAATGCTTTAGATAAGATTGGTTCGAGTTTATCTTTGTCCCCTTCCAGTTTCACCGGAGGGGGACTATGGTTTGCCGTCCGTCCCGTCAGTCCGTCCACCTGTAGTTTTTCAGACTTTTCCCCACACACCTTTGGTGATGTAACCAAGTTGAATGTAAAATGTAATTCATGTTTTGATTCATACATATTTATGTTCCAACTGCATTTCGTGCCTCATGCATATTCATGTTTTGCCCTTGTGTGACGTCATCTCCACTGCAAGCGGGCGAGAGCGACTCTTCCCCGGTCCGGCAGGGTATGTGGTTTAGTGGAAAAGGCATGGTTTTTTTACCGACGCATTTGTTGTTTTT
>CM068958.1:52449134-52459928 GCA_035128595.1 Eptatretus atami | reverse complement strand
GTCCTCTATTCTTTCGTTCAGTTTGCTCTTCTCTTGTTCCAACTCATAGGTACTCACTCTACTTTACTCATTTCTCCCTGTAGTTCTTCGAACTGTCTTGACTTTTCCGACAATTCTTTCCTCCTTCCTCCAGATGTTCCTCTCCTCTTTTTATCTTCCGTTCTAGGCTTTGTCTTATCTGATTGCCTGATCTACCTCTTTCTTCAGTAGTTCCAATTCCCGTTGTGTGTCGCGCAACCGGTGGAGCCGTGCCGCCAAAAACCCACGGCTCCATTTTCTTTATAATTTGCAAGTTTTTCCTCCGATCCGCTCAACGCATAAAATCAACTCAAATTTGGACCGTTTTTTTTTTTGCAACCAATGTCCGGGGTGCAAAATGCACCACTGGTCCAAATACCACTCCTGACAC
Source organism: Eptatretus atami (assembly GCA_035128595.1). NCBI lineage: Eukaryota > Metazoa > Chordata > Myxini > Myxiniformes > Myxinidae > Eptatretus > Eptatretus atami. The sequence continues at coordinate 52,459,519 of CM068958.1, read as the reverse complement.
CAAACTGTTTGCGGATCCGGGGTGGCGGGATTCTCACCCGTCCTAGGCGCCACCCTCACCACCACCGTCTCCGGGTTTATAACGCCGGCCGGCTCAGCACAGCTCGGGTCACGTGCCTTCAATCGCGATATCCAACGTAATCTCTGTACCTTGCAGTTGGGAAATAGAACCCCTGGTTACAGAAGGTTTTGTGCAGATGCCGAGCATTTTCTCCCAGTCTGTAACCATTTTTGGTTTTATATGCCAACGAACGGATCGTTCCTCGACGCGACACGAATTAATCCATAGCGGCAATTCATACGAATTAACCAGATTTATTGGGGAACATTCGGGGATCACAACACAAGCAAAATTTACGAACAATGTTTTTATTAACAACCTCAACCCGTCTTAACTAGGAAACCACGGACTAAAGGTTTCGAGGGGATCGCTAACGAAATATGCCTTATACAACACGTGCAGACAAAGACAAACAGCCATGCATGCAAGACAAGACAGAGTACTTGGGTGATGGCTCATGGACGAGAGGAAAGTGTCAAAAAGCACGAATTTCGCTGCAACAGGCGGATGTCCACGGATTCGAACCCAGCTCTGAATGAGCCGCGTGGCGAAATGGAGGTCGTCCTCCCTTTGCCCCTTCGCACCGCACGCGGTCTCCGCGCGCTCTGACCTCGCGTAGGGTTGACGATGGCCTCAGCTGATCTCTCTCACGGTCCAGCATACAAATCCAGGCCTGGCCTGTTCTCCAGATAAGGCCCAAGTCGAGATTCTGAGCTCTGCAGGCGGATGCGACAAACGTGTCGCGCCGTTGGTGTGAGCAGGGACCGTCAGAGCTCCAGCGTCTCCTCTCCTGCCTTCCCGCTCGAAGCCCGACTTCCGCTTCGTCCTCTCAGTTCCTCTCTCTGTCGAATCACCTTTTCTTTCTCGGCCGATGCGAACTCGACCTCAGGTTCAGGGTTCAGCATCTCTCTCGGGCAGATCCAACACTGTGCCCTCCTTCGTTCGCTCGCTTCGAAGTGACTCGAGCACAGCCTCGAAACCCGACTGTTGTTTTCACACACAATACTCTTTACGAAGCCTTCGTTTCTCCTCGCTTCGAAGCCACTCCGAGCACGCCTCGAAAACCCGACTTTTTCCACACAACAATACTCTTTCTCCCTTCGTTTCTCTCTCGTTTTTTGCTCGGCTTCAACACACGAGGACGCCTTCTCTCGGCGACGGCCGACCAAAGGCTCTGCCCCTTCGCGTCACTTCCTCCTCTAGCCACACCCTCTCTCCAGGCCACACCCCCTCAGCCGACTGGGAGGGGCCTATCCGCGGATGGTGGAATACGACGGAGTTCTTGTTTCACCACCACTGTACGAACATAAAACAGCCTTTTACACCTCCCGACACACATATAACGTCTACTTTACCAAACAACCTAGCTAAACAGGCATTTATGGGGATCTGAGCTAAATCCTATATTAGTAGTCCAATAAGGGCCATTTCGTAACAATATATATATAATACATGTATATATGCAACCTCCCAAAAGAGAGGCCGGCTTGATGATGACATCACTGTCTTTCCAAGGAAGATAATTTACCTTGATCACTCCCACTACAACATTTTGAGAATGTGCTATGAGGAAATGATAAAAAATTCCGTGATGTGTGTGTGTGAATCCTTACTGTCATATTGTAACATTTGGTATGAGGTCGATTGTGCTTTCTTGTTTAAGCATAAACTGTACTGTACTGAGTACGTGAGCAAAATAATAATTTGCATTTAGATGTGCTTTTTATGAAAATAATGATCTCTTCTAAAATTTTAAAAGGGATGGGTTAAAAGAGAAAAAAAAAACATAGGTGAGATCAATAAAGCCACTTTATTGTGTTTTGTAAAGCTACATTATGTTGCTTTGCATGACAAGTCTTGCATAGTTGATTTGCATGTCAGATTTGGTCATATCCTCTATTATTGGGTTACTTATTGGGTGTGTGGTGTTAAATACCATGTGTTATGATGAAAATACGTGTTATGGTGTAAATACCATGTGTTATGGTGTAAAATATCACGTATTATGGTGTAAAATGCCACGTATTATGGTGTAAAATACAATGTGTTATGTGCCAGATGCTTCCTGAATGCGGTTTAAGTTCATAAACAGATGACATGCGATGCTTCTGCAACCTTAGCTTGAATGTACCCCCAGAGTTAAAATCATGTCCAGTGACTTATGACACACCCTGTAGAATAACATAGATATGGGAAATGTACTCGAACCGATTAGGCACTGGAATTTTGGAGGACCCTTCCTCACAGCGTCATGGATCATCAGCAGCGATGATGCAGATGACATCATGATCCAAACAAACATTGGAAAAACAAACACTGTTGTTGTAATACATCGTTCAGGTAAACATATTTCATTCTCTTGTCTGTCACATGTGATGACTCGCAACAACACTGACATTCCAAAGCAGTCGGTAATGGCTAGCACAGGCCACACAAGCACCATGTCGTGGCTTGCCCAACTCTAGCTTCAAGGTAATTTATTGGATCGTCGACAGTCTCTGGCTCTGTATCATGGTCACCGTTTGAACTTTCCTCAAAACCAACAGTCAATTCTGTGTCAGAATATTCCGGTTCAAAGGAATCGGTCGAATTTTCATGAGCCATGTGGATGGAGAGATCGACGTTTACGGGAATTGCTTAACATGCATCTGGATCAGGAAATGCCTGACGTCAAGCACGGTGACATAGTGCGCGCTATTGGTTGATGAACTCCAGGATGGTGACTGACGGAGTTGCCCAAAACGGCGGCAAATTTGAAGTTATTTTGGGAATATCTAGCTTGTATGATCGAAATCAGTCGTAATGTGATGCCTATTTGAATTCTCATACTTCAAAGGATAGGAATTTATCACTATCATGGTACAGACAAATTTTCAGCAAAGTATCCTTTAACTGGGAAGTAAAAGTGTGTCCACGCGAGCTGTGGTGTAAAAACTGAAATGAGAATTGTGTGAGGAGACGTGAACATTAATGTTCAAAACAAACTCACCTGCAGTGAATTACATGTACACCTGTGATTCGACTCGGACCAGATTGTGTTTGCTAACTTTGCAAATGTATCTTGTTTATTTAGTCAACGGATAATTTTATAGTTGTTGTATTGTTTTCTGTTTTGCTTGCTTCCTTTGGTGCAAATGTTTAAATAATGCGTTGTACTAAGTAATTCACAATAATGCATTATTAAATATATTTTCAGTTCCAGAATAAACTTATTCTGACTTTACCTCCACCAACGAAGGTGAAGGAGGTTATGTTTTCATTCCTGTCCGTTTTTGTGCAGGATATCTCAAAAAGGTGTGGACGGATTCGGATAAAATTTTGTGGACAGGTTCAGTGTGTGACATGAACAAAATGATTAGATTTTTGGTGAAGATCCAGATCTGGCTACAATAATTTTTAAAGTGATTGTTCCCCATTGAAAGATGGGGCAAAAACAACAATATAGGCACGATATCTCAAAAAATTATTGGCCCCGATATGTTCTACTGGATTAGGCATTGTGTGGCAGAGGTATGCGCTCTACGAGCGCCCTTCTAATTTTACATGAGATGGCTTTTACTCGCTGAGGGTCTTGAGGGTCGAAAGTTCAAGCTCGAAGAGGTCGAGGGTTTAAGGTCTGAATGTCTAAAGGGACTAAAGTCATGGTTTATGAGGTCTATGAGGTCTAACGCGGTCTGAGGGTTTAAAGTAAAAGGTCTGTAACATCTAACTAAAAGGTCTAAGGGATCTACAATGTCAATGTCTCAAAGGTACATTCCATTAGTATGTATTAACTCTTCACTACATGTAAACAGTTGAGTAACAACATGGCACCTATTGCTAAGTTTGCCGAACTCTGGTATTCTATGGTCCTGGGTTGGGCGTGGTGTGGCGCCAGGGTTACCGGTGGACCGTGTCATGCAGTTCTTAATCCAGTGCCCACCAGCCAGTTTGAGGCAGTTCAGGGAATGTAACCAGGTTGGGAGAGCTGGGAGCAAGCACTTGCGGCGCTATAAGGCAGCGAACAGCGGCAATGGTGAGGCGTGTTGTATGCACTGTATGTGTAGGAATGAATGCAGACCAGGGTGTAGAAGCTGAAAAAAAACAATATTGGATATCTATATATACACTCGCAATTATATCTGCTCACATGCGACTTCAGACACTTATCTAAACAATATACTACAAAAACTATTGATTATTCGATGCGAGGATCTCTCTTCCCCTCAAGATCGCAAAACCGCAACAATATACATCATACTGGTGATAACCCTGTCTCTTCGTTGTCCTCCTCTTCTTTTCACCAAGAGCTGATAAACTGAAAGATTGGATTAATGTGGTGTTTATTTGCAAAGCATGATGGGCCAAAATACTCCTTCTGTGGAGTTCCTTCTATTCTATATATCCTTGTATCACGAATCAGTCCCGTGACTCATACATATCGATTAGAAAGTGTGAACAAATTCTTACCTTTTTCGATTTGCTTATCAACCTGTTTACCTTTTTAGATTTATTTAGCCAACCTGTCTTTGGGCAAAGCTGTTCTATAATGCAAACATTTCAGAAATGATAGGAACTTGGGAGGTTCCATTAATGTAAGGTACAGAGCTGGCTGATACATAGACATTACAATTTCAGGGGTTGCATATTTTAAGCTTATGTTTTAAGTTTAATTATGTGGATCCTTGCAATATGATTAATACCTTTGGATAAGATAGATACAGAGTATGTCCATACATCAAACTGTTCATAAATCAACTTTCTATAAGCAAATTTTGTTGGGATAAGCAGTGATAAGTTTCACAATTATAAAGCTAGATTCATACTTTCCAATTAAAGCTTTCTTTGTAATCTTCCAGTTAACATACAAAAAAACAGTGATTATCTTCAACTATTCGACAAGAGAATGAAACATATAAACGGAATATTCTCCTCCAGAACGAGACAAACAAACAGCTCGCATATTTGAATCCAAAAAGTTTTGGAAAACTTTGTGGAAACCAACATTTACCACAACCATTTCTTAGACTCTTAGAGTATGATACTCAGCATTAAAACAAAAAACCGTGAAGGCTCAGTTGTGTGTAAGTTTCATTTAAACTATAATTAACTATAATTCCAATGGTGAGCAACACATTTTGAATATTATTCTGTGCTTGACAACATTGTATGTATCAAAATCTTTGTGAGACATAATTTATTTGTAATTAATCATCAGATGAATTGTAAATTATATATCAAATTATCCAACTTCCCGATATCTTTATGATAAACAATCGCATCACATGTAATAATAATGTAAACCAAGGAAGCAAATGTACGTACATGGAAGAGAACATCAAAGCAAGAAGACCGTGAGGATTGTTGAAGTTCGCCATGGGAAGATCTTGAAAATGAAATTAAAATGTTCATATGAACATAGCTCGAGTCTCTTTCATCAGTTCAGATTAATTTGAAGACTTTGAGTTCCAAACGAGCCTGGAAATCCAACGGCAGGCCATGTTTGTTGAGCAGAGAAAAGGAACAACAGTTTACGAATGGAGTCTGTTATGTTCCATAATTGGCTCAACCACTTAACCAAGAAGTTTAGAGGAAGGATATTGCATGACTTCAGTTCTGCTTTGTGCAACAAAAATGTACATATGTATATATATATTCTCTCTCTCAACATGGCACAGTTTACGAGCAGCTGTTTTGGCAGTGTTAAATTTATTAATTACTAGCAGGAGTGCCTGGCGTTGCCAGGCAATGCAGGTCTCTTCTCCTGCTCCTTCCCCTCCCTCCGACTGCATCCTCCCACCCCACCCCTTCCCTCCTGCAAAAAATGGAGGTTATCTACACAGCTGACATGCAATACCCTCTGCCACCACAACCAGGTGGCACAACGCGATACACATTTACACAAAGAATTTTTGTGGACCTTCCCTCCTAACCCCTTCGACTCCAGATGCAACCAAGTAGCCCATGTTCACCAAGAGGTCGAACTGGGTCCATATGCCGAGTTTGGTGGCAATTGTCCCAGTAGTTTTGGCATGATTGGATTTACACACAGAACAGCCAATCACATCTATTTCTTTGTGTTGGAGACTTGAAGGCTTTTACTCTAAAGCACGGGTCTCCACCTTTTTGGGCGGAGGGCCACAAAACGAAAGTGGTGAGGGCGGAGGGGCCGCACCCAAAAAAAGGACGCTAAATTCCGAAAAAAAAATATTTAATTAATATACGGAAAGTTAAACAAAAATTAGTGCTGAATATATTTTCTTGCCAACAATATGATAAATGAATAATCGTGTTATAAAAACACATGTGTCTAATATGAATCAAAATCTATAAAAAATTACAGAACGCTTTGATCATTGACCCTGACAAATTGGCAGTATCCCGGGCCGCATTGTAATGTAAACTTAATATGGCACCGCGGGCCGCCATAATCCGTCTAAGGCCGCATGTGGCCCGCGCCGCAGGTTGGAGACCCCTGCTCTAAAGTAAGATGTAGCACGCATTCATCGGAATTGCACACAAATGTTATTTTCATCTTAAATATTATTTTGGTATTTAAATTATTCCACTTTAATAGGCGATAATTACATTATTCACCATTTTACCAATTCTGTCCATTCAAGATAAAATACCTGTCTGTACCTTAATAATACGCTATTTTGGCTAACGGTCAAGGTGGCTGCTTAAGATCTTGCATCCTGAGTTTGAGCCCCCTGTCATTCCATTGAAATCACACCAGGTGGGTTGACGTCAAGCCTGTCATCCTTCCAAGGTTGGCAAAAATGAGTACAGCTTACTGGTAATAAGGCATTTGAGTGTCCTGCGTCGAAGTGCGACCCGTCCAGGATTGTACTTCCTAGCCAAATGAAAACGCCTCGCGCAGCCCTATGCGCTCCCTCACTGACGTGAAAAGATGGTTACTAATAATTACTGGCTTTGTCTTGCAAGTTCTCTGCAATCAATAGTTTTCAAAAATTCCCAATTAATTTCAAGGATATGCGGGCAAAGTTGTCCGACCGTGTGCTGACTGAAAATGAAGCTGGCCTGTTCGGCTTGGAAAACAGCTTCTTCTTTTGTTCTCCTTTTACATCTCGCTAGAAGACCCCTCCTTATTGATGATGGATGATTTGTGAAGTTTTTCTTCCGATTTAATATCCCTCTTCCATTGAGACTGCATCATCAATTATGCTTCATTTTCAATTGTTTTTCTTGCTGACCGTTCGTTTTTAAAATTTTAATTATCTCAGTTATCTTTATTTGTTTTAAACGTTTTTCTTTGCAGTGTGTAGACTTGGTAATTACAACACCAATGGCACACCATGGTTCTTCAAACTTTAAGGACCTTTCCAGTTTCTGAGTTGTGACATCTGAAAGTTATAAAGCTGGGAATCGTCAATGCTGAGCTACACTTATTCAAAAGCAGATTGTGATCATGCCAGACTTTGTACTCATTGCGATATCCTGTCATCTAAAACCTCTCTCTTCACAGCTTTCTGGGCTTATCTTCCAACTAACAATTTCTCCTGGCAGAGACCTGTTTATTTGCTTTTCAAACAATCGTTTGAAAGCTAATTTGAATGGTCAATTTGTATCAATTTAAACACAGCCATTTAGTGGCAACTAAAATTTTTGCCAGTATTCTCAGGTTCATTCTGTAGTTATATTGTAGTGGTAATATCACATGAAAGCAAGAGGACGTGAGTAATCATCTACTGTTATATGAATATAAATCATTGTAAAATCAAACATCTCTCTGGCTATTCTCAGAGACTGTCTCTCAATGCAGTCAAGTCTGAATTCCACTCAAGCAGATTGACAGGAATGCAAACCACCATTGCTTCAGGACTGGTCTCCATATCTACTGCCCCTGATGTTAAGTCCGCCTGGGAATTCTTCCACAAAAAACCCGTTCTCTGACAGCTTCGCTCTGGACCGCGTCCGCGGCGGGTTTGTCTCCGACGTGTCCAGGCAGTGATGTCCGGACGGGTTTGTTCCGAGTGTCCGGATGGCGAGTTTGTTCCCAGAAGTGTCGACAGAGTTTGTCTCTGACGCTTGGCTCCAGACGCGGTCAGGTGGTGTTTGTCTCCGAACGTGTGTCAGCAGGTTTATCTCGAACGGAAGGTATCTCCGTACATGTCGGGCGGTGTCTGTTCGGACAGTTTTAGCATGACCGTAGAAAAATGATTTCCGACATTATTTGTTTCATCTTCCACTGCTTATTCTTGCAGAATCATTTTTATGAGACAGCATAATCTAATTAATGCTCCACCACTGGTACTGCCTTCCTTCCCCACCCCTCCTCACTCGCTTCCCCCACCTCCCCTCCCCTCAGTATCCCGTCAGCGAAGTGACGGGTGGTATATTGCTCGATATACCAAGAAGAACAAAGATGATACTGTACAGATTTGAGCATAGATGAAAAAAAATTAGGTCACTGCAGTACTGTATACAATACGTACCATTGCAAGATCTGTAGCTGTTTGGTGACTATTATGTAGAGAGTCCAGGAACAAACGTGATTAAAAGCATGTAAGACATCTTCACCCTTCCCCACACCTTCTTCATCTTTCTCAGCATCCACCTGGTGAACCACACTTTTTTTTTGGTGAAGTAAATTTTCCGTTAAACATTGTGTGACTAACACATACCACCGTCGCCTTTGTTGATGGGAAACTAAGAGAGGAAGGAGAAAAAGAGGGGGGAGAAAGGGAAGGTGGTGAGAGGGATTGGGGAGAGGGGATAAGGATGCGAGGGAGGTGGTTAAGGATGGGGGAGAATGGACAGGTGGAGAGAGAAAGAGGGAGGGAGGAGAAGCGAGGAGGGTGGGAGCGAGGAGGGGTGGGACAAGGATGAGAGAGAGTGAGGAGGGCGTCGGGGAAGGAAGGCAACTGAGTGAAATTGGAAGACCAAGTGGCATTTGAGACATATTAGAGAGAAGATAGGGCAGTGGTCATTGCCAATAATCTCTGCCTTTCTTCAAACACCATATGGACGATCTTTAAGAGCGCTGAATATAACATAAAAAAAGAATTCAAGACTGTGACCAGTAACGGATAAAATGGATCAGCGTCTGGTAGCAATGATCGAGAGAATCGGATGCTACTTCTGTGGATCGAGGAATCAAATAACTCAACACAGACCCAGGAAAGCAGTTGTATGTCAGTCATGACATTGTCGGTTAGTAAAGATTTACAATACATTAATGTTCTGAGCGGATGTTCTAGGGATGGCATGTTCGGAGCGAAGGTTTCTAGTGAGGCTCAGAATGGATGCAGATGCAGATGCTTTCTGGGCAGACAAAAAGCTTATGGCCGCCTCTTGCGAAGCTTGGCACATCACTCTGTAAGCTTCCATCGTGTTGTGAAGCTTTACTAGCGTTGCGAGGTTCATATCGAGTCACTGAGGCCATCAATGTGAACCAGGCCCATTCAACGTTTTATCTACATTACAAGCACTAAAAAACTAAAATACTTTAAGAGGATTAAAGTGGTCAGTAATTTCTCTCTATGTAGCTGATATGTAAGACTTCATGTCGCAAGAAAGATTTGGAAGTGTATTTTGTTCACCTTCTTCATGAAACGCTGAGCACGTCACGTACATTCATGCCATTTGGCAAACGGTATTTCGACACCATTTAAGGATAGTTTCCTTTCGTTGCATTTATTGTGGAAACTTGCATTTCTCTCTCAACTCATAGGTACTCCACTCTACTTTACTCATTTCTCCCTGTAGTTCTTCGAACTGTCTTGACTTTTCCGACAATTCTTCCTCCCTTTCCTCCAGATGTTCCTCTCCTCTTTTTATCTTCCGTTCTAGGCTTTGTCTTATCTGATTGCCTGATCTTACCTCTTTCTTCAGTAGTTCCAATTCCCGTTGTGTGTCGCGCCAAGGTGGAGCCGTGCCGCCAAAAACCCACGGCTCCATTTTCTTTATAATTTGCAAGTTTTTTCGCTCCGATCCGCTCAAGCATAAAATCAACTCAAATTTGGACCGTTTTTTTTTTTGAACCAATGTCCGGGGTGCAAAATGCACCACTGGTCCAAATATCCACTCCTGACACCAAACTGTTGCGGATCCGGGGTGGCGGGATTCTCACCCGGTCCTAGGCGCCACCCTCACCACCACCGTCTCCGGGTTTATAACGCCGGCCGGCTCAGCACAGGCTCGGGTCACGTGCCTTCAATCGCGATACCAACGTAATCGCTTGTACCTTGCCAGTTGGGGAAATAGAACCCCTGGTTACAGAATGGTTTTGTCAGATGCCGAGCATTTTCTCCCAGTCTGTAACCATTTTTGGTTTTATATGCCAATCGAACGGATCGTTCCTCGACGCGACACGAATTAAT
>CM068958.1:52414988-52429422 GCA_035128595.1 Eptatretus atami | reverse complement strand
TCTGCGGACTCACCACGATCGTGCCAATCGGCACCCGCGTGGGCATAGGTTGTTCGCCAAACTCGACCTACCTAAGTACCCACGCGGATGGTAAACCGGGCGATCGGCACCTCGCCCAGGTCGACTCGGACACGGACCGCTTAAGCGGTCCGTTCTTGCTATCGGGATAACGACCGTTTATCGTCGGCCTCGACGGTTCCTGATTAATATCGGGCGTATCCAGCCACACGACCTCTTTTACGTGAAGCAAGATGGAGTTCAATTAAGAAAAGACGAAGCGAGGGCACAGTTACAATAATCACATTTAATCACAACACCACATAAGCACGTATTTACAGCCTACAATTAGCAAATGCACATATATCACATAGAACAAAAGAAATGCACATATAAAGAAGGAGTTAAAACCGACTACACACACACGACCACTATACAGTTCTACCAACCATTACAAAGACACGCCACAACACGCATTCACACCTAAGCAAAGAAAAACCCCCTCAAGGCAAGGGAGTCAGACCGGGCCCGTGGGCCTATATTGCGCGTGGAACCTGGTTTGCAGCGGCCAGGTCCCGAGACTGAAGGGTCCTACCCGCTGCCCTCGTGGCGAGCCCGCAAAAATTCGCTGCACGGCGGTGCCCCAGTTTCGTGCACCTGCTTGAGTAAAGTGGGAACGGCCCCCTTGTCGGCACTCTCTCCAGCGCGGGGGAAAGGGGAATTGTGATGCTTCTGGGAGGAGTATGCTGGCTTCTCGAGGCTCCCCGACGCGGACTCAACGCGACTCGTCGCGACTCCTCGTCCCGGACCCGAGCCTCCAGGTCCCCTCAGCCGATCGCCCTCCGAGCCGTTCGCCCCTACCGTCTTCCCCACTTCTGCTTCGAGCTCCTCTCCCGCTCTGCCCCACCGCATACTGCCCGAGCTCCGTCTCCCGGAATTTGCCCCACCGATCTCTCGAGGCTCCGTCCTCCCGAATCATGCCCACCGATACTGCCCGAGCTCCGTCTCCGAATCGTGCCCACGATGCTCCCGTCGACTCCTGCGCTCGTCTTTTATCGCTCAGGAACCCACCATATGCAAATTCTCGGAATCCAAACGACCTCAGGCGGCGGAGCCACGCCGCCGATTGCGGAGAAAAAGGGTTGAGTCTTTCCTTGATCCTCAAATTTCGCAATATGCCGATTTCGTCAGGCGCTTGGAGGCTGGGCCAACCGCCCGCGCTTCCCTGATATCGGGTGGATCAGATGTGGGCGTGTAGCATTCCTGATCCGAATTCTCCTCGAAAAACCGCCATCTGCACTAGCGGCCGCGTGTATCGCTAGTAGCCCGACGCTCGGTGCCCAGGGGTGCGGGATGGCCGTAGGAGACGGTGGGGAGGTTCGCGGTGTCCGATGCCATGGAACGTGCTGGAATGGCGGTGATGTGAGGTTTCGACGAGTGGTGAAGGTAGGTTGTGGCTGCTGCCGTTGTTGTTGTTGTTGTGATCAAAACCAAGTTTAGACAGAAAAACGCCTAAACTCAAGATCGCAGCCCGAATGAATCACATTAATTCCCTCGATAACAGGGTTTGGGCTAACTACACATACTTAAGAAATATATCTCACCTACGGACCTTTATGTGTTGCGAATTTCCAGAGCCGTAACCACCCCCTCCCCTTTTTACAGACTCGTCCCGAGTCGTCAAATTATCGGTGCATCATTGTAGTTCTCCCTAGTACGTTTTACCTACGCGATCCCTGAGTGCGACATTCATGGTATTCGTTGTCCCCCAAAATAAATAACCTGAGGGCTGAACATAACTAAAACAAACTCACTCACACGGACGACGTTAAATAAAATTGCCGGCGCTAGACAGGACAGCCGGGGGCGCACTCATATTTACATTACAACTTAACTTACAAATTTTACACTAAAACCATGGCCAGGATCAATGGCTCTGCAGGAAAAAACGTAAGAGTTCAAAGGAAAAACCGGCTGCCGACGGCCGCCACTCAGGCCCGATGTTGCAGCTGCCAACAGACATTCCTGAGCTTGCAAACTGTTTAAACGCGATCCTGAGCGCGCATGAAATGAAAACAGGGGGCAAAGCAAAATGAACGGGCTGGAAGGCAGTGGCATACTGGCAAGGTAAAGGCAACATAGCCTGCAGAAAAGTCCGTGCAGGCAAACACAAGCCGGCGACGAAACTGGCCGGCACAGGCCTTGCAGTAAAAACAGCCGTCGGACGATCCGCCGCACAGGCCTTGCAGCAAAACACAGCAGACGATCCGCGCCGGCACAGGCCTTGCAGAAAACAACCATCGATTGAAGTTGCCGGCACAGGCCCCGCAGCACCACAGCCGCAGACGATGAAGTTGGCCAGCCTTGTGCCTTGCAGTGGAGCGTTGGTGAGGAGTGCGGTGGTGTTGCCACACAGAAGGTGACTCGGACCTACCCACCGTCTCCCTCCCACCTATCCCTTTGCTGTCACTGTACTACCCACTGCCCTAATTTGTAAAAACCAATTTAGCCCCTAACTTATTTTTTTTTTGTTGTTTATTTTCACCCTCTCCCACTATAAATCGTCCCCTAACCCCCTTTATCGTCCTTGTTCGGCTAACCTATTCTGTCACCTACCTTCTCCCAACCCCTAGTTCCCTTCCGGAGGGGAATGAGGGAGCTACGTCCTGCGCGAGGCCCAATGAAGCCTCAGGATGGCTCCCCAGATCCAGCGATCTAACCCAAGTGTGTGCAGCGGCCCCAACGAGCGAACGGTATGGATGTGCGGAGCGTACACTCCTAATCTACCCTATCCATTTAAACTGTTAACTACCCGGGGCTTTCAACAACGCCTCTCGCCTTAGCTATTGGTTCTAACAAACCCCAGATTCCCGTCGTCCTGTTTGGTGTCCCACAATTTCGGCCTCTCCCAATTTCTTCCCGTGCCCTCACACGGTTTCTGGCTTGGACGCGTTGCTCCCCTGCAGGCACACCTCTGCCGAATCCCCTACGATGGCACCCCCGCCACTACACTGCTCCGAGCCTACCAGCTCCTAAACACCGGGAGTGCCCCCTATGGCAACTACCCTGAAACACACGTGGCAGGCTGCGCCCCGGGCCCCTTTCCGAGGAGTCACCCGTCCCACGACACTGCCCACGCGGGCTAACGGCGCTCCGGGCCCCCCCACCAAAGCGCGCGCACCCTGCCACTACGCTAACCCGGCCCCCCATGGGCCTTGCCTACCAGGCCGACTAGCCCGGTGCCCGGGTACCCACTCAGCGATACTCACGTTCGCAGCCACGCTCCCAGCCCTCAACAGGGCTCCTGCACCCCTCCAAATGGGTTCGAGCCTACTTCCCCACAACAGCAAACGACTTCCATTTTGGTTAATTTGACTAACCCACTAACTCACTTTATACTGACCCCGGGGGTCCTTGGGCGGGATCACTCCTCCCCCCAATCACTATCGCACCTGCATTCCACATTCGCTCCACTACACAGACCCGCTGGCCTCACTCACTCACAGTCTCCACACAAACTCACCAACACACACATCGCTGAATCTCTCCATGCTGCTTCAACTACATCCCTTAACAACTCGTCTCCACTCATCCTTACACTATAGCACGGTTCCTTTAACACTACGTAGCTAAACACGTCCCCTCTCACACTCAAGCTTCACTGTCTCCAAAATCTCTATTTCCCATCTCCCTTCCTAAATCTGACTACAAACCCTCTAACTAATCCATTCCACGGCCCCATGAGGACTTACCCCTGCCCCATGGAGCCGGTCTAGCTAAGCTAACCCTTCCCCCTAACTAGTTCCTCCTTGCCCAGGTAAGGGGTCTTTCCCCCGCTTACCCGGATCCTGTCCACCCGAAAAGCGAGCTTGCTTTCGTTAATTTTGTTATTGCCAATACGCGCGCACCAGCGCGCCAACTCACAGCTCGCGCACTTGCACCTTCCCAGTGACGTCATTGCAGCCCTGCAAGCGTACGCGTCCCTCTTGGACGTACCATCCGGCAGGATTCACCCTCCTGCCGGATTTCCAACCCTACGCACATGACGTCACCCTGCCGCACCCCCAAAAACAAACCTCCACTCCGAGGGGCCCTCCACACGCGAACACATGTCTCTGCCCGTTGAGCTTAACACAGCTCGCTGGAGAACCGTCCGCCGCCAAATTCGAAATTCCTGCTGACTTGTCCTCCGCGGATCGGCAACATTCCACCGCGGCGTTTTCCGGACCGGCTCACTCCCGCAAGCGAGCACGTGGGGTCTCGTGCCTGCACAGCACGACCTCGCGCTCGGCTGCTGTGAACCGGCACGGTGCCCAAAACAGCGTACAGCGTACCGCTGTCCCTCTGTCGCCGTCGTCTCCGTTCCTTACACCCCCACACCTGCGTTTGCACGACGCACAGACCTCCACTCATCACACTCACATTCCACACCGGGAGACGCGGCTCATGCTCACGCATGCGACCGACATCTCCCTACATACACGGTCTCCTCACATGGACCCTCTCACTCACAACCCAACCTTTCTCCTGCACAGGGGGTCTTCACTCAACACCATGCTTGCCGGAAAGCACGCAGCTCCGCACACTCGCAAACACACACCCCTGCACAACCACACTTGGGATTCGTGTTACCACAGGTTCCCGGGGCCTCTGTACCCCCCAAAGCTACACGTGCACCTATCCACAGCACTCGTATCCCTTCAACTCGCTGGCACGACCGAACCCACCTGGTCGTTATTCTCCTCAAGGCATGTACTCCCTTCCCCTCGTCCTGGAGGCAGCCATCAGTGCTTCACACCGCGGTCCCTTACCCAGTCCGCGAGCTCACCCTATTATCCTCCACACTTCTGTTGTGTGGTGTGTCTGTCCTTTACCCCGTCATTATTCTGCAGTCTCTCTCTATTTTCTCTTTCTTCCGCATCTCTTACATTTGTTATTCTTTTCTTTTGGAGTTTTTCCATCTCTCTGACTTCATTTCATTCTCTCCTTCAGTCATTAAATTTCAAACCGTTATAGTTTTTTTTCTCCCACTCTCCTTCATGCTCCTCATTTTCCCAACTCATCGTTTCTCTCAATTGCCTCATTTCCTCTGGTTTCATTCGCTTTCTCCATTACCCTTCCTTGCTTCCTCTCCTGCCTTCCTTCTCCAGTCATTTGTAATCTCTTCTTGTGTTTCATTTGCTGCCTGTCTCATTACTTCTTCCTTGTTCTTGCTCGTGTCCTTCCTTCTGCAGTTTCATGTTTTCTTCATGTGGTTAATTTCCCTTTTGTGTTTCATTCGCTGTTTCTTTTCTGACCGCTTCGCACTCCAGCCCTTGCCTTTTCTTTCAATTGTCAAACTCGGCTTCATGTTCTTTGTTTTCTATCCCATTCCTCCTTCTTCCCTCTCCATCTCGTTGTGTCCTCAATCTCCTATTTCTCTTCCTGCTTCTTCAAACTTCATCCTCGTATTCCAGCCTATTTTTTCCTTTGTGTTCAGTTTCAAATGAACTCTTTCAGTTTTTTATCCATGTCTTTCTTGCCTGGTCTGCAATCTCGTTATTTCTTTCAACTGACTGACTCGTTCTCCCTGTCGTAATCCTGTTCTTTCAGACTCTTTCTGTTCCTCATTCGGCAATCTCGTGGTTTTCCTTCCATTTGATCGATTTTCCTTTTCTGTCTCATTTCGTTCTCCATATTACTCTTTCTTGCATCTCATTCCCCAATCTGGCCTTTGCTTCCAGCTGTTCGATCTGTACAGCGTGTTCACTTAACGTCTCATTCTCCGTTTCTCGTTCTTTCCTCTCTCAACACCTCAACCGTTTCGTAATTCCGTCTCTTCGTTCTGGTTTCTGTAACTCAGTTTTCTTCTGCCAATTCTTTCTCATTCCGCACACTCCGACCTTGCTTTGGCTTCTAACTGTTCTTCCATCTTGCCCTTGTGGTTTGTCTATCAGTCTTCCCAGCCTCTGTCTCCGTTTACCTCCCGCCCAGCTTATCAACCTTTCGTCATGTCTGGAATCTTTTCTCACACTCCACTATTTATTTCCTTCGTGCAGACTCCGTTCACCCCAATTAATTTTTCCCTCTCGGTTACCGTCACTTTTTCCGTCACCTCCACACTTCATCGCCCAACACGTCTCCCGAATTATTTTTTTCACCGCCTTCAACCGCGCGGCCGGACAAACCGTTGCACCCCTCCAGGGGGCCGTTTCGCATCCCACACGTGCGTCGCCTTACGCACTTCGCTGTGTTGCCTTCATGCCCGCCTGCAGCTCCGGCCCATTTGCTGCGTCACCCGCGCATTCTTTTTATCTTCCTTCATTTCGTTTGTTGTTTCCATGTTCGTTTCATTTCGTTCATTTTTGTATTTGTTGCGTATTTCATCCATTTTTCGTTTCAATTCGTATCATTGCCTTCCATTTTGATGTGCGTTTCCATCCATTTTTTCGTTCATTCCCATCCATGTGCCGTCATTCATTTGCGTTTCTTTGCATCTCTTTATGCCTGCAGAATCCTGTCGCAGTCTGTACTTCGGTTCGACAAGGCTCGGTGGGGTTTTGTGTGAAGGGGAGGGAGTGTTATACACGCGGCCCTCCCGCGCCGCACCCATTTCGGGCCTGGATTCGTTTGGCGGAAACTTTCCTGCCACACCAATGTCCTGCTCGGGTCTACATCCTGACCATGTATTTACAATCACTAACATATACATTCCCCTAATACCCGGCTCCCGCTCGCCTTGAACGCCATCTATTCACGTAAGGGGTTTAATTTAATCGCTCTGTAAATTTAGAAGGAGATAATCAGGTCGTCGCTCCTCTCACCCCATGACCGCATCCCTGATGAATTTAGCTTGGAGATCGGGACCGGAATAGAAATCCCACTCCTGAACACCAGTGATTGCGAAATTCGCGCCCAGTCAGGCGTGCGGACTGGCATTTCACTGTTAACTCGGATCGCGGCAGTCGCCACCGGAACGCGACAAGTGCAGTCGTGATCCCCTCCGAGGAAAACTATCGCCGCGAGCCAGTCACGGTGGCTTCGACCTCACCACAATGTGCCCAATCGGCCACCCGCGGGATAGGTTGTTCAGCCAAAACTCGACTGATTCCTACTAAGTACCCACGCGGATGGTAAACCGGGCGATGCACCTCGCTCGCAGGTCGACTCGGACACGGACGCCTTAAGCGATTCCGTTCCTGCATTATCAGTGGATACTATCATATGTCGAGCGGTTGTTAATCGCGGTGACCTCGACGGTTCCTGAATTAATTTACTGCGGCGTATCCAGTCCCACTACGAACACCTTCTTACCGAAGCAAGATGGAGGTTCAATAAAGAAAGATCGAGACGGCGATAACTGGGCACAGTTCAACAAGTAGAGTCACATTTAATTCACACACACATTAGAGCACGTATTTACTTGATGCCACAGATAGCAAATTCGCACTATATCACAATAGCAACAAAAGAAATGCACATATATAATAGAAGGATGTGTTAAATACCGACTACAACGACACACGGACCCACTTATTACAGTTTCACCTTACAAGACACGGCGCCACAACACGCATTCCACCTAAGCAAAGAAAAAGACCCCCTCAAAGGCAAGGAGTACAGCGGCCCGTGGGCCTAATGCGCGTGGAACCTGGAATGGAGCGGCCAGGTCACGAGACCGGAAGGGGTCTACCCGCGACCTCTCGTGGGCCGAGCCGCCAAAATGTCGCTGCACGGCGGTGCCCAGTTTCGTTAGGCACCTGCTTGAGTAAATGTGGAAACGGGGCCCCTTGTCGCAACTCCTTCTCAGGCGGGAGGATGTTGGTACAATAGATGGAGAGAAAATTTGTATGAAGGAATATAAAAAAGAAGGTAAATCGAGATTAGGTAACTAGAGTATTATCTAAGAACAATGATATGTAAAATAAAGCGATAGAGGGAAGGGAGAATATGGCTGGCTTGGCTCTGAGTCCCAGACGCTACGCCGAGCTTCAACGACGACCTCGTCGCCCGACCTCCTCGTCCCGGACCCGCAGCCTCCAGAGATCCTCCTCAGCCGAATCGCCCTCCGCAGCGTATCGCCCCCGTAGCCGTCTGCCCACTTCTGCTTCGAGCTCCGTCTCCCGACTCTGCCCCACCGATACTGCCCGAGCTCCGGTCTCCCGAATTTGCACGACCACCAGATCTCTGCTGAGCTCCGTCTCCCGAATCTGCCCCATCACCATACGCACCGAAGCTCCGCTCCCGAATCTGCCCCCACCGATGCTGCCCGGAGTCGAGCCACTGCGCTCGTCTTTTTATCGGCTCAGGAAACCCTACCATATGCAAATTCTTCGGATCCAAAACGACCTCAGGGGCGGAGCCACGCTCCGCGATTGGACGGAGAAAAAAGGGCGTGAGTCTTCTTGCATCCTCAAAGTTTGCATATGCCGATTTTCGTCAGGCGCGTGTGGAAAGCGGGTCGGCCAAGCCGCCCGCGCCTTCCGATGGATTGGGATTTCAAGATGTGGGCGTTTGTAGCTATCCTGATCCGAATTCTCCATCCGAAAAACCGCCATCTGCACTAGCGGCTCGCGTGTATCGCTGAGAATAGCCCGACGCTCGGTGCCCACAGGTGGTGCGGGAATGGCCGCTAGGAGAAGGTGGTGGAGGTTTTTCGGCGGTGTCCAATGGCCATGGAGCTGCTTGGAATGGCCGGTGATGTGAGGTTTGCGGTAGCGAGTGGTCGAAGGTAGGTTGTGGGCTGCTGCCGTTGTTGTTGTTGTTGTTGTATCTAAAACAAAGGTAGAACAGAAAAAACGCCTAACTCAAAGATCGCAGCCCGAGATGAATCACATTAATTCCCTCTATACAAATGGGTTTGGCTAACTACACATGCACTTAAGAAATATATCTCACCTACGGACCTTTATGGTGTTTGCGAATTTCCAGAGCCGTAACAATATATAGATATATAATATATATATATATATACAGTAATCCCCCGTTTCTCGCGGGGTTACGTTCCAAACCTCCCCGCGCTAAGTGAAAACCGCGATGAATGGACGCCCTCCAAAAATCGATTCGTCTGGTCTGCGGTCGGTTTGGCAGTGATTGGTTTGACGTGCGGAGATCGACTGGTCGCTGGCGGTTTGGCAGTGATGTGTTAGGTGCCGGAGATCGACTGGTCTGGTCTGGTCGTTTGGCAGTGAGTGGGTTTGAGGTGCCGGAGACGACTGGTCTGGTCTGGTCGGTTTGGCAGATTGGTTTGAGGTGCCGGAGATCGACTAGTCTGGTCTGGTCGGTTTTGAATGCTGGGTATGAGCAATGCTCGTCCAACGGCCGCAAACCTTTTTCCTCCCGAGCATATAATTGAGCACCTTTACCTTAACTTCTCCTGGAGCGTCCCAGGACCTTCCTCTGCGCTTCGGTTCTTGCCAGAAACCTTAGAAGGTGCAGGGCATTTGGGCGCCATCGTGGGCTTGGAAGAAAAAACGTAGAAAATATTCGAAGTTTCACAGCGAACTTTGTCTCGTGCGTTGTGTGAGTGGTCGACGACACGCGTTATAATTTATTGCTTAAATAATTTATTTTAACATTATTACCGCGATGTTACCGGGGGAATCCGCCAGAAAAAAATTAGTTACGTTCCAAGGGAAAACCCGCGATGAACCGGGGGCGCGATAGTGTGAACCGCGATGAAGCAGGGGTTGACTGTATGTATATATATATATATATATATATATATATATATATATATGTAATATATATATATATATATTGTTACGGCTGTGGAAATTCGCAGACCACCATAAAGGGTCCTTAGATCAGTTATGGACGATAGTATATGTGTAGTTAGATTTCCCCACCGTTGTTTAGAGGGAATTTCCGGGTTCCACGGGCTGTGATCCTTGAGTTAGCCGTTTTTCTTTCTCTGTCGTTATTTGGACCAATCATCCCCAACAACCAATCGCCACCACCAACATCATTCCCAAATAACTACAACTCAAAAACCACCACCTTCGCCTCTTACCTCCACAACTCCACCCGCAAACATCGCTTCACCGCCATTCTCAAACGACGCCCGCCAGCAACCAATCGCCACCACCAAACACCCTTCCCAAACCACCGCAGCAAACTCCCACCACCTTCGCTTTTCTACCGAACGTCGTGCCATGGGTGTGGAATGGGTTCCTTTCGCCACAAAAAGCGGATCAAGAATGATTCACGCCCACTTTCTTCCATCCAATGGCTGAGCATCAGGTGGTGTAGCCCGCCTCCGAACCCGCTGTGATCCACAAATTTGCATATGCGCTCCTCCCCCGCCTATATAAGCGCAGCACAACGCAGCTCGCAGTAGTGTGGCAGTCAAGTGGCAGTCTGGAGAGTCGGGAGACGGGGCAGTCAAGTCGAGTGCAGTCGGCAGTCAAGTCGAGTGCAGTGTCGGCAGTCAAGTCAGGTCTGGAGAATGGCAGTCTGGAGGGGTCAGAGAACCGGACGGAGCTCGAAGAGGCAGACGGGGGCAGTGTCAGTGCGGGCAGTGTCGGTGGCGCAGAGTCGGGAGACGGAGCTCGAAGCAGACGGGAAAGGCGAGATGGGGCGATCGACGGAGAGAGCTCACCCGCCACGCCAGGGGCACGAAGCCAGTGCAGCTACGCTGACATCGCGGCTTGCCGCCATCGCGCCACGAGGGCGCGGGTAAAGACCCTTCGGTCTCGTGGACCTGGCCGCTCATCCAGGTTCCACGCACATTTGGTCCACGAACCTGTCTGCCACCTTGCCTTTGGGTCATTCCATGTCAAATCATCAAAGAATCTGCCTCATCTCTCAGATTTTTGTAAAACTTTGGGAACCAATTGGGACCATGAAAAACGGCAAGAACTCAAATATTTTGCTAACAGCCTCTTAATTAGTGAGATACAGGACGAACGAACTTTGGACTAATTAGCACGACGTCGCAAATTCAAATGCGCATACCTCTAAAAGTATAACACCTAGAGAGCTGGTTTTGGTGTCATTTTAAAGGTATTTTCATGCCCTATGAATTTGTCTGGGCAACATTTCCTACCTCCAATCACAAAAATATATCACAAAATAATAAACTTCAATCGTGAATCCCCAAAAAATGTATCCTTCAAATTTCCTCAATATCATCCCAGAGGTACCTTATGATGTCAAGAAAGCTTCCACATAAGTTTTGTGATGGCACTCCAATAGTTTCTGAGATTGAGCAATAATGTACCTGTACGTATGGCATATAGTTCGAAATCAGCATTTGTTGTATTATACAATCATTCTAACCTAGCCATGACAGGAAACACAGGGAACGACCATCATGCTTTGAAGTATCATATACTTCATTTTCAACTGGGCCTGAGGGGAAGAAACAAGTGCTGCGTGCTGCATTGAAGAGGAATTGAAAGCCTAAGTCAGGTTAGTGAACACTGTGTACTTGAACTCACTTATTGATTGTGTTATAGTGTTTATACTTTTAGAGATATGGCCATTTGAATTCGCGACGTCGTGCTAATTAGTCCAAAGTTGTTAGTCTGTATCTCACTAATTAAGAGGCTGTTAGCAAAAATATTTGAGTTCTTGCCGTTTTTCATGGTCCCAATTGGTTCCAAAGTTTTAAAAAATCTGAGAGATGACGGCAGATTCTTTGATGATTTGACATGGAATGACCCTTTGAGGGTGGCTTTTTCCTTTGCTTTTGTGGAATGCATGTGTGCGCGCCATCTTATAAGTAGAATTGTCTAAGTGTGCATGTACATTCTCAATACTTTATTCGGTTGTAACTCTGCCTTTGCTTGCTTTCACTCTGTACGTGCATGATTTACTGTATGGCTGTAAATACGTGCCTTGTCTGAGTGTGCAATAAATGTGCTTGTTGAACTGTTCCCCGTTTCGTTGCGTCCTTCCCTTGTTTTGAAATTCCATCTTGCATCACGGAAGGAATTGGTAGAGGGGTGTAAGCACCCGTAAATAATCACGTCCGTCGGGGCCGGCGGATAACACCGCTCGCGGTATCACTGAAGCACGGAACGGACCGCTTAACGCGTTCGTGTCCTAGGCCGGCCAGCGGCGAGGTACGATCGCCCGGTTAACTACCCGCGCAGGTACTTAGGTAGGTCGAGTTTGGCGAACAACCCTATCCTGCGCGGGTGGCCGATTGGCACGATTGTGTAGGTCGAAAGACCCCCCATGACTAGCTCCTGGCAGTAGTTCCAAGGAGGGTCACGACTGAATTGTCCATTCCGGTGGGCGACGCGGTCGCGATTCGAGTTACGTGGCCGATCGCACGCCGGCGGGACCGAAATTCGTAACAAATATATAATAAAAGTTTAACAGCAAGTCTCGTGCATTTTTGCAAGTCTATTGCACCACCACATACCACCACCACACCACTACCACCACCACCACACCACCGCCATCACCACCATAAACAGGTGAAACTAACCGTGAAAAGACCAATCCACAAAGCAGTCCTCGGCGCGTTTGACTCGGGCGCCGCCATTTTGAAACTCTCACTGACGTAACATGTGGGATTCAAAATGGCGGCGCCGAGTCAAACGTGCCCGAGTGCAAATTGTCAACAAAAATCGTAGGGTCGCATATAAAAGCAAATGGGTCAGTAGGAAACCGGAAACAAACTCCTTTTTTGTTTGGCCTAAGCTCCCAGGATGACTTTACAGGGGAGCTAAAACCATCCCATACCTGCCAAACATTTTTGAAGGAAAGCAGTAGGCTGGCTTCGCACGTGTCCCTAGGGTCCGGGGGCATGCTCCCCGGAAATTATTTCAAAAAAATGAAGCAAATGGTGCAATCTCCTGCATTTTGAGACCACAGTTAGCCGAAATATATCAACATATTTTTAAGAGTGAAAAAGAGAAAACTTAACATGGTTGATCTACTCACCAATCTTTATTTTTCTAAGACATCATGATCATCAGTCACGTTTCCATAAATTATGACTGTCCAATGCTCCACATGTATGTGCCCATACATGTACACAAGATTTACATAAACTCACTGATACATCTTTATGAATGAAATGACTGGCCACTCTGATTTCATAACATATTTACAGTTTACCTTACGCGAAGCCTTGATACACTTGAACTCTATGTCCAACTTGGCTTAAACTTGTTGACCCAGCGTGGGGGGGGGGGGTTTCTTTTCTGTGTTTGCATTGTTGTCGTGCACTGAAGCGAGTACTCTGTTAACTGCAGTCTTTGATCATGAATGGAAAATGCCAATGGCGCGTTGTCTGGAAATGAATGCCCGCTGTTCCTGTCGTCCCATTTGATTGGTCACTAGCATAAACCGCGCTCTGCGCGACATGTTGGGGGTGGGTGTGTTGAGAAAGGAACTGATGCAGAGTATCAGTAGTAATTTTACTTTAATGCAGTAAGTGGAATACGATTTCACTGTTTCAGAACCATTTATTTACTTTTTTGTACCATGCGCCTCATATGGTCTTTGAGATAATGTAAGCCGAATATAACGTACTCGAGCGCAGAACAAAGTCGAAGATAGCGCGACACGAAACCACAAACTCGGAAATAATATATAATTTTATTTTATTATTTTATTACTTTTTTGTGTACCATGCACCTCATATGGTCTTTGAGATAATGTAAGCCGAATATCACGTTATCGAGCGCAGAACAAAGTCGAAGATAGCGCGACACGAAACCACAAACTCGGAAATAATATATAAGATGCTTTGTTTGAAAGCAATAACCAATCGCTGACGAGATAAGAAATCAAGTCAGGCACGAGTTTTGTAGAATGTAGAAGCAGCCGCGTGTAATATGATCTTGGCAGTGAGAAACGAACGCAAAACTGAAAAAAACACAAACTATTTTTTTTTCCAATAATAATTTCCAAAGCGCGTATGTCTGACTAATAAAATCGGTAGGCGTTGGGAGCTATAGAAAATCGTAGGCTACCGCGCAAATCGGTAGGGTTGGCAGGTATGCCATCCCTGGGAATATTATTACAAAACAAACTACAGTTGGAAGCTCTCTGGGGCTCAGCGACGATCCTGAAGAGAGCCCTTGGCACAAAACTTTGAGAACAGAAAATTTCACAGCTTGGTCCATGAATCATGTACCGGACCCCTTACCGAAATGAAGGTGGATGCTTTGAGCCCACCCTGGGAGGACTCCATTCCACATTCTGAAACCCCATATGAAGATACCAATCAACAACACACACACATACACTTGTAGTAGGTCTCTGGTTCACCTCCTGATGAACCTGACCTACATGTGGAGAGAGCAGGCAACAACAGCACCTCCCACATATGTGTACACACACACACAAACACAAATACACACACACGTGATCGGTATCCGTTTCACCTCCCGACACCCACCCACCACACATGGAGATCTCTCACACACACACACACGCACGCACACACGATATTGGCAATTTTTGGGGAATCGGTAGGTTGGAGTCAGTGTGATTA
>CM068958.1:52399508-52412118 GCA_035128595.1 Eptatretus atami | reverse complement strand
GCGGCTGATATCGGCAATTTTTCAGGAATCGGCAGGTTGGAGTCAGTGTGATTACCAACGACAGTACGTACTGTATACAACCCAGAAACCTTGAGTAGCTTTCATCGAAAAACAACGTTACATTTATATAGACGTTTCAGGGAGATGTTCACAAACTTTACTTTTTTACTATCGACAATGGACGCTTGGCAAATGACGAAAGCACTCATGCAAACACTCCATTTAAATGGTTGAAAAGGAACAGTTAGCCAAGCTGTCAATGCATAACACAAAGGATCCCTTAAACTTTAAAGCCCGTCTTCACTACTCAAGCAGCAGTGAATGAAATAAAAAGAATTCATTCACATAATGACTTTATCCACAAAAGAGTTACAGCTTCATGCAGAACATCCCTGGAGACATCACAAAATTCAATCACCCGTGAAATAAACCTTGCAGAAAAACCGCCATTTTGCCTGCTCGGATGTGTACGCGTCACGTGGTACATCGGTTCGGCTTCCGTTTTTCATCAGATTTGCTTTGATTCCCTGTGGAGTGTAGAGCACCTCGCGAAACCTCTGAAAATATAGACACAGATCTGGCAGACGCTTGGGATAGGCAGTCCCTCTGGGGGACAGCGCACGAGGTCTTGCAGTGAATGCATTAAATCATACAGCTCAATGAAAATAGTTAATCTTGGCACGTTCCTAAATGTTTTGTTCACTCAATAAAATTCTCCAGACAGGAGAAAAAGATAAGTTTAATGCTTTGGAAATTTCACATTTTCTTGTGTTTGTATTTTCTTTTTTTTAGGAGGAGGACGAGGAGGAGGAGGAGGGAACATAGCGTTGCTTGCTTAAAGTAAATAGGTATATCGGCTTAGTTACAAGACTCGTTATTTCTTTAAATTATCAGATTTCACAAAATATTTTGACACTTATTTAGTCTGGATGATATCTGATCCTCAAAACAGAAATAATATTTCTATGATATCCTTTAATCAGTCCGTGAGTGTAGATCGTGGAAAATCGTATCACATAATGCATGAAATCGCTCCAAGCTCCTCCAACAAAATGTATCGTACTCACAAAAGCGACGTATCCAGCGATCCAAAGCTATGAGGAAGAGGCATTCGATAATATGAGTGAGGAAAGAGAAAACAACTTTATCATTAAGAAATCGTTGCGGCCTGTTCCAAGTCAGGGCATGGTTGAGCAGGACAAAAAACATGGCGGCTTCAGACCACAGCGGGGTTACCCAGGAAATGCTTAAAGACCCAGAGAGTGAGGTTGCCGAGGATCGGCAGATGAAGGATATAATTAAATAATGTCGTTAATTATATTCAAATGGGGTGTTTTAATTAACCTAAACACACAATTTTCATTCTTGCACTTCCTTGAAATTTTCATAATATGCATACAAAGTTTCTGCCTGCTACGTTTTATAGTTTTGGAGTTGGAGGAAACACACACACACACACACACACACACACACACACACACACACACACACACACACACACACGGTCAAAAGTTTTTAGAACATCCCCATTTTTCCAGTTTATTTGAAATTTAAGCAGTTCAAGTCCAGTGAATTTAACCTGAAATGGTACAAAGCTAAGCGGTAAACTACCAGAGAATAAAAAAAAGTTAGGTTACAAGCCTCGACTATGTATCCAAAAAAAAAACAAGGACAAAAGTGTTCCAAGAGCCGCGTCCTAAAGGCAATAACAACAACTTCCGATATTTCGTCACGTGCCTTGATGGAGCCAATAGCGAGACCCGTCATGGAGGCTCCTGTTCATGACGAGAAAATCGTGTATTTACGAAATTACAACACATTAAATGGAATAATCTTTAAATAGTAACGTGAACTTTTCGAAACTTTAAAGCAAATGTCCGAATATATTTAAAAGTTGATGATAGACGCTCTCAAAAGGAACCCTCAATGCGAGGATGTGTACAGGTGTTTAGTATTTAAGGAGATCCGGATCCTGTATATAAAAGAGCCGAGTCCTAAAGGTTTTGTAAAGAAGAAGAAGAAGAAGAAGAAGAAGAAAGAGAACAAGGAACAGAAGTAAGAACAAGAAGAAGAACAACGCGGAGCTCTCTTAGAGCCAGCGTTTGCTACGCGAGACGCGGCTAAAAAGAGGACATTAATAAGCAATGAACAAATCAAAGAGCAGTTGAGATTTGAAAGTGGAAACCTGGCCTCAGGAATGATAGGCAACTACCTAATTCCAATTTACACCTATCTACCGTTTCTGCTGCCACTACTTTCCCAGGGAGACTTCCATGCATGAACTACTTACTCCATGAGTGAAAGACCCCTGCCTTAATGTCGTCCTAAATCCTCTTCTTCACTATCATGCTATGGCCCCTTGTCCTATCACTGTCTATTCCACTGAAAGACTCTTCCGCAATTATTCTGTCAGTACTCTTCATTATTTTATTTCCACCAACAGTCTCAATTTCTGTGGGTGGGTGATTTCCTATAAATTTAAGTGGGTTTGCTTCTTAATTTGTCTCGTTTGAACTTTTGGCTTTTGATCCAGAGAACCCTGCAGGTTAAAATCCAATATGCCATATGTATTGTGTTTGTTCAATGTCTACCAATATCCTTGTAATTCACATAAAGACACATCAATATCTACAGCTGTCTTGTTTTGCATTGGATGTATCATGTATCATATGATGCTGCACTATCAATCTTTACATTACTCCACCAATTTCATTTTTGCTGAACCACTCAAAAATGTGTTTCGGCTAGCATACTTCCGCAGTGACATTTATTTTTTCCAGGAATGGAAATTTTATCAGCATTTCATAGCTGTGACTAAAAAAAATCTGTTACCAAGTGGCATGTGAGCTTCCTCTGCTCCAGTCCACCCTCCCCCTCTCAGACACCACTTCCCTCTTGGCTTTACTTTACTCATTAGGCAATGCATTCCTTCATAAAGGAAGTTCCATTTTGGGGGATTATCAAATATAAAACCTTAAATTCTGTATTTGTTCCAATGAATTGTTATTAATTCACCATTTCTTTGAATGTACTTTGTCTTTCTTTATCGACATTAAAATAGTCTTTAACCTCCTCGGTCCTGGTTATATGTACAATATCCTGAACATCTACACTCGGGAAATCTCTGGCTGAGTATAGCAGGCAAGTGAAATCCCCATTCTGCCTCTCTCACCCCACCCCCTTCACCCTCTTGGCTAACTGGTCTACGA
The DNA here is from genome assembly GCA_035128595.1 of Eptatretus atami. Lineage (NCBI taxonomy): Eukaryota > Metazoa > Chordata > Myxini > Myxiniformes > Myxinidae > Eptatretus > Eptatretus atami. Next base: position 52,408,909 of record CM068958.1, on the reverse strand, counting down.
TTTCATCGGCTCCTGGCGTCGAGAGTTCTGAGAATTACTTCACCAGTTCCTCCCATCACTCTTCAAATTGTCTTATTATTTATCCCGACACTGATGCACGGACATGTGGTGAGGTAATTGCAAAAATGTAGCTTTATTTCTCGACATGGGAGGTCAACTCAATTGATGGGAACCTAAAGTCCCTCTCCATAGTCTGAAATCAGTATCAGTCCTTCGATGAGCCAAAACCCAACATCAAGCTCACCTGCGGTGAAACCTCTCTTGAAAGCTTCTTTCCATCTTCCAAAGCCCGGTGGCAGCTAGTCAAGTCTGTCTTTGGTACGCATTCCCCTTTCATAAAGGACATTAATGTTGGACACTGTTTGAGAAAAGGCTGAATAATAGAGTTTGTCTTCACTGATAAGAGCAAGGTCCCCAATTTCAAACTTTCCCCAAAACAGACTGCTTTTTACGGGACATGGACGTCTCTTCCACTAACGTGAGAAGTTTTTCCTCAGTCTTGACACCTCCTCTACAATTAGGTTTGCCTGCCTTACTGGGATCCTCCAGAACCATGCTTCAACCCTATTTACTCTTTTTTATTTTTTTCTACACTCTTCCCCATGTCTTTCCCAGATGATCTCCTGCCTTCATCTTAAAAATATACCAGCATGGCCTTCTATTCACAAGAGCGATTCCAAGTCAGATTCACTCAATCACAGACCAGGCAGCCTTCTCATCATTGTCAGCAGAGTGATGAAATGGTGTATATCATTGCTGCAGATCTGAGGAATTATCACTTCTTCAACTCTACAATCTCTGATCATAAGACTTCCATCCCATCTCCTCTGCCATGGATATTGTGTTTATTGTGTTTATTTTAACATAAAAATGGATGAATGTACGAAATCTCAAATGACAGATCAGGGCCATTTCACTGGAAATGTCTCAATCGTTTGAGACTGGGTGATAACCAGACTTACTTTCTTGGCTCTCTGCCAATTGGATTCAGGGGGCCCTCCTTGAATGTGCATCAGATTGATTTTCTTTGTGAGCATAAACAACAAGTTGGTCTTGATTGAATCCTGTCGCGAGACCTCCTTCTTGAGACCGGTGGCCCACAAGTCACCATTTTAGGAACTAACTTGTTCAGTATTGTTCTGACCGAACTATAATTGTAGACTGGCTCCAAACTGAGTGTTTCTATATTGGACTCTAACTTTCACTCCCCCTCCCCCCTTCGACACCCATCTACCACTTGGAGAGGGTTGTGTAGCTGCGAGTGGCAACCAAATCGAAGAGAAGAAGTGTGTGTGTGTGTGTGTGTGTGTGTGTGTGTGTGTGTGTGTGTGTGTGTGTGTGTGTGTGTGTGTGTGTGTGTGTGTGTGTGTGTGTGTGTGTGTGTGTGTGTGTGTGTGTGTGTGTGTGTAAGTGCTATTTATCATGTAAGGAAGAGTATCGTCTTAGCAGCAAGTCTGTAAACACCCAGGCAGGGCAAAATAGACAAAGAGGAGAGGGTGTTGCTGTTATTACAGGCCCAGCATCCAGCTGTTGATGCTTGGGAGGCTTGAGGAGAGGCATGGAAGATATGAGGTTCTAGACTTATTAAAGTAACTCTTCAGAAAGGAAAGAGCGACTCAGATCACCTATGCATTCTGTGGTGCAAAATCCAATGCACCAACATGTGTTACCAGCAAAACTGGAAATAATTTCTTTCACAATCTACAGTGGGCACCAGACAAGATACCACCACAGGAGTCACATGTAGTATTAGGGGACTTCAACACACAAATTGGATCCGGGAGTCTGGAAGAATATGACCAGTGGGAAAGCGTATGGGGATCCCAATGGTTGTGGTGATATTATTTATGTTGGGGAGAGAGCTGCTGAAATTTGTCATTAAACGAAGCAACCATCTGCAACACGTGGTTCCAGAAAAAGGACATCAATAAACACACCGGGCAGTACACCAAGTGAGAAATGTCATTGTATCGACATAAGAACCACAGGAGGCGCCTCAAGGCCACAGTTAAGCCTGGTGCTGTGTACAGGACGGATCACCAGCTGCTACGTATCAAGTTTAGGATGTTGGGGTGGAAGTGCTGCCATATACTCAAGAGTAGAAATATCACCAGGTAAGATGTATCTAAGCTGCATGGGAGAAGTGTAGATGGCAAAGGAGAGAACACACCATGGTGGAAAGAGAACGATTCAGTTGAAGAAAAGTGGTCAGCATTATGACCATCTCTAACTGAAGCTGCAGCGTCAACGTTAGGCACTAAGAAGCGCAAGTATCCAGACTGGTTCAGGGAGAATGCTGATTCCCTTGAACCACTCTTCCGGAAAAGAACCCATCTGCATTCAAGATGGCTGAACAGGGGTCATGAGAATGATTGGCTGAAGTTTGCAAGGGCACGTAGGGATGTTTGGCAGGCCATGACAGAGGCCAAGAATTCATGGCTTCTGGAAAATTACAAGAAAGCCCAACTAAGGTAGATTTGGTGGAAAGAAGGTACGGCAGTGTATCAGGGATGTTCAGCATGGTCTATGTGGATTATAACCATCAAAAACAAATACTGTAGAGTAAAATATGAAGAAGGCAACACATGCACCACAGTGGACGCTCAACAACATAAGTGGAGAAGGAATCTCGCAAAGGTTCTTAACATTAAAAGCCAATTCTGCATCAAATAAATGATGCAAATGAAGCAGACACCCATACAGCATCAAATATCAGAGTTACAGATGATGGAGAAATTAGAGGATGCCACAAGCAAGCTTAAGAATGGTAAGTCTAGTGGCTCCTTGGCCATTGTGCTAGAGATGGTCATAGCTGCATGTTGTGAAAGTGAATTTCTGGAGTTAATATTGAACCTCACACACATGCAGTATGGAACGAGAGGAGGGTGCCGAGTATGGAACGAGAGGAGGGAACGAGTAGGGGGCTGATGTTGGGCTCATACCCATTCCAAAGAAGGGGGACCTCAATAAGTGTGACAACTGGTGGCGTCTAATCTCCCTCCCCCTCCTCCAAATCCTGGTGGCGTCTAATCAAATCTGTTTCTGGTGTATGATCCCCCTCAATCCCCTCCCTTACCTAAAATGGCCACACTGCTGATACCACACGTGAAAAGGCTGAATGCCTAAACTCGGTGTTTGCATTGAAATCTTGTGTCCAAAACCCATCACTTTCTCTACCCACCTTACCCAGTTGCACCCAGTTGTCCCTGGACTCTGTGTCCTTTTCTCCTGACAAGGCGGAGAGCTTGCTGTCAAACCTCGACTCAGATTCTGCAACCGGTCCAGACGGCATCAGCCCATGTGTCCTAAAAACCTGATCCTCTGCTCTTGCTCACCCTCCCTCTGTTCTATTCACCCTCTCATTTGCTCAAGGTCATCTGCCATCTCCTTAGAAACCAGAAAACATTACTGCCCTGCATTACAAAGGTGCAAAAACAGATCCCTGCAACTACAGACCAATCAGCCTTCTCCCAATCATCAGCAAGGTTATGGAATCCATCATCACTTCAGATATTAAATCCTTCCTCTTCTCCAATGGCTTGATTTCTGATCATCAATTGGGTTTCAGATCAGGTCACTCTACCCTGGACATGCTGCTTCTGCTCTCCCAACAATGGATGGAGGTCCTCAATGCCGGACATGAAATCATAGCCATATCCCCAGATATATCACGTGCTTTTGACACGGTCCGGCACCCTGACCTGCTCACCAAACTCTCTTCCTATGGTATCCAAGGCCATCTCCACTCATGGCTCGCCAAGATCCTCTCCTGTCGCAGCCAACGATGTGACCCTAATATGATGCTTTTCATCCCCTCTTCCTGTCCAGGCTGGAGTTCCTCAAGGCAGTGTTCTGGGCCCTGTTCTCTTTCTGGTTTTCATCAACAATCTCTTCGACTCTCTGGAAAATCATCTTTTTCTCATTGCTGATGACTCCAAACTCTGCTGTACCATCTGTCATCCCTCAGACCGGCAAGCAGCAGCTTCTTCGCTCTCTGCAGATCTGGATAAAATCACAAACTGGTCAACCATGAAACATGTCTTCAATCCGGACAAATCTCACTCTCATTACGTCTCTCCGAAAGGACCGTTTGGAACCCCCCCCCCCCCCTATCTACTTTCTCAACAATCCTCTGGAAGAAGTCCTTTCTTTCAAGCTTCTGGGTCTCACTACCTGCCATGATCTTTCCTGGGAAAGCCACATTTCCAACATGGCTCCAAAGCCAGTCGCCGACTGGGAATCCTCCGTCGTGCAAAGTCCTTCCTCGACCCACCTGAGCTCCTGACCACAATAAAAGCTTTAGTCTGCAGCCTGATGGAGTACTGCTCTCCCCTCTGGGCTGGTGCTCCTGCCTCCACCTTCTCGCCTACGCTGTGAAACCAAGGCATTTCGGATCATTGGCATCTCCCGCGATGAGGCTGAGTCTTTGGGCCTCTCACTCTCTCACCGCAGGCAGGTCGGTGGTCTTTCTGTCTTCTACAGTCTCCTCTCAGGTCTCGCCTGAGACAAAGTCTCCCCCCCCCCCGCTCTGTCTGAATATGTCCCCCCCCCCATTTTCCACAGGGCGCCAAGGTCTGCCAACAACCCCATTCTGATAAAACTACCAAAATCACAAATCAATGCTCACCTTTACTCTTTCATTCCTCTTTTTCCCCACCTTTGAATAAACTCCCTCACTCTATTCAATCCCATTCTTCCCTCCAGGCCTTCAAAACAGCTGTTCACCACACCTTTTATCGTCCCCCATCCAAATCCTCGATCTTTCTACCCCCATTAATCCACCCCAAACCCACCTCCTTCAAATTCCCTGCTTTCCTTCCTGAAAGTCCCTGTAATGTCCATCTTCTATTCCCCATGTTCCCCGTCCCATCCTTCTCCCTTCCACAGATCTCCAAATGTCTCTGTTCCCCACTGTTTTGTCCTTCCCACTCCCCAGCCCCTTGTCCTCATGCCCCCCTTGCTGTGCGTTGTGTATTAGCTCTCATACGAGCCTCGACAAGGTATTATACAAAAAAAAATGGTGGGACATAGCACAACTGGATGTAGTTGGAAAGGTGGTTGCCAATATTCTACAGAGAAAAATACAAGAAGTAACTGAAGACGTACTCCTGTACTCCCATTGTGGATTCTAAAAAGACCATGGGTGCTTGTTCATTATCTTTAATTAATACACGCCAACTCGTTGAAAAGTCATGGGAGCACAGAGTGAAGACATTCCTCCTGTTCATAGATTTGAGGAAGGCCTATGACTCTGTACTGTGTGAAGCACTGTGGATGGTATTGAGAAAGCTAGAGGTGCCCACCCAAAACATACAACTCATATGTTCATTTCATTGGGACATGCAGGCCCAGTCTCTCCTGAACAAGATCTTATTAGAACCGATTGAGGTGAACAATGGGCTGAGACAAGGCCTGCTGCATGGCACCAACACTCTTCATGTTATACTCCTGTCAAGTCATTGAATGTTTGGATGGCAAAGATGGAGGATGAAGATGCAACAGGAGTGTACCTTAGGTGAAGTTACAAGCATGATGGGAAGCTCCTCAGAAGATACACCAGAAATGCTTAAGAGATGAGGATGAATGAGTGCCAGTGCAGATGATGCTGCTCTTCTAGCAACTAGAAGGGATGCTGAAGAGGCCATGTGTGAATACATTGCAGTGGCATGAGATTTTAGCCTCTGACCCTAACCCTAGCATTTCAAAGATGAAGCTGATGGTAACTGGTGGGGAGGTAACAGAGGAGGATAATAGCCCCATACAAGTAAGGAATTAAGAAATTGAGGCTGTCAGTTATTTTCCATATCTTGGGTTGGTGATAGCATCATCTGGAAAAATATGTGCTGATGTGGAGAAAATAATTGCACAGGATTCACGATACCTTTGATTTCTTACATAGAACGGTATTTCATGAAAAGGATCTGAGAACACCAACCAAGTGGAAGGTGTACCAAGCAAGACAGTGTATTCTCAGTTCTCCTTTATGGATCTGAGTGCAAGACCCCCTTTAAGAAACAACTCGTGAACCTGAACTCCTTCCACAACAGATGCGTATGTACTATCCCAGGCATATCATGGAAACAGCAATGGATACATCATAGGACATCAGGCAGTGTTGGGATGATCCTGAAACTGCAGCGGTTAAGGTGACGGAATGTCTTCTTGAAAGGCTGGGCCATGTTGCTAGTATGGCAGACCACCACACTCCAAAGAGAATCCTCAATTGACTGGCTACTCCAACCATGGTGGGAGGGCCAAGGAAGAGATGGAAAGATGTGGTCAGAAGTCATTTCAAGCAGGTAATGATCTCAGAAGATAAGTGGCATGCACATCAAGAGGAAGATGGCACTCCTCCTTTGAATCTGTGTATAAAACACCCAGCCAAGCTGACCCGAGAGCAGAACTACCTAGACTACTTAACTTCCCCAAATGTAATGGAACCTTCAGAAGAGTGAGTGACAAGAAACTGCACAAATGCATCTTTGAGAGACAGAAACCTGTTGGTGAACAACATGAAGCGTTCCAGTGGGTATCTTGCCTGAAATAGTTCCACAGTCGAGGAGGTGTGGCTGTCTGTAACTGTAGACCGGTGGCTACTCTGCTATTTCAATATAAACCAGGAAAGTTTTATTCCTTTCACATTTTAAATCCAGATTTTCCAGCAGTATCATTTACCCTCAAATTGGTCAAACCTCAAATCATAAATTGCCACCTCCTGTATAAAAAAAACAACCTTTATGAAGCAGTAGCTCTGTTACCATGCAGACAGAGCTTGTCCAGTTATTATCCACATGCTGCACTCAGATTGGGTGGAAGTTAGCCATACTTGTACCTTACATGTATTAAAATATGCTCGTGCTTTCTTACAATATGACACAATTGAAAATTGAATGAAATATCATTTTAACTTTCAGAAAACACACCGTTAAGCTTTGCCCATCAACTTATTTTCCAAGGGTTCATTTGCATGTGATGGCCTTCAGATCATACATTTTAGGAAGTGTTGCCCTCCAATGGGAGGCGATTCTTGTATGAGAAGTGGAGGATGGTTGAAAAGGTTGAACACAGAGCATAACAAAACTTTAAGAATATAGTGGAAATTGGGAAACACACCAACAGCAAGGTAGAGAGACACAACAGAGAGATACTTGGAGGAAGAATGAGATCAAGGGGATGGGGGAGGACATGGTGAGTAAACCAGCTGGTGGTCAAACTCAGCAAAAAGAAGGAAACAGTGGATGAAACAGAAATGGAACAAAAAACGAAGAGTAGGGTGGAGGAGAGGCATGAATTGAAAAACTGAGATCGACAGTATGTTTAGACATTATGTCGTCAGAGCATTCAAAGTAGCATGCAATGGTGACTTATTCACTCTCCCCCCCCCCCCCCCCCCCCCCCCCCCCCCCCCCGACTTCCCTCCCTCTCCGTATTAGTCTCAGTCTAAAGCTGCATGATCTTGGCTCCACACGGGCGGCAGTATCGCGTCTCAGTTGTGGGTGATCTTTGGGTTGCTTCTGCAGGATCAGATGGCTGTCGCCAAGCTGTGGGCCATTTTGTGCAGTACATTCTGACTGGGGTGGTACTACTACTACTACTGCTACTGCTACTACTACTACGCATTCCTGGCTTCATCTTGGAAAAAACCACAACACTTCAATAACATCACGAAGCTCTTCAATGAGATGTCTAACTCTATCTCCTTGTTCTCGATCTAACAATAAGTAATAATATATTATAATACATTCAATAAGTGCAGAGAACGTGGAATATATACAAGCCTTTTCCTCATCTCTTAAATGAGATCTTCACATCACTCATCACCAAACTGATCATGTTACATATATACAGCAAGTACACCGATAAGTGTATCAAGTACAGTATAAACAGGCCCTTACCAGCCACGGTTTGCATCACTATCAGTAGCTGCAGGCTGTGCAGGGTGTGATTGTTTTGCTGGGAATTGGATTGGAATCCTGAGTTTGACATTGAGGAAATTCTCTGTCATCCATTGACAACATTAGAGGAGCTTATTCCCGTGAACTCGGATCTTTCCCAGCTATCGGTAAACAAGCCAAAGGCCAATTCTCACTCAAATGCAAACTGCCCTCGGGGCATAAGACAAACAAAGCCACAATGGGCCAGCTCGAGGGCACTTCAATAAACTGATGACGTATGAAACTATCATGTATTGTGGTCGAATTTGGCCACGGACCTGCCATTTATTTTAAGAAATTAAAAAGTTATTGCCCATGATTTTGAAGTTGATTAACGATGCTTTGGAGAAAATTGAGTAAATGCTGAAGTGTTGAAAAAATAGGGGTAATACCCCCTGGGCGCTCACCTGGGAGCGGCTGGATAAGAAAACCAGGAAACCACTGGTAGGTGTGGATAACCCACAAAATATATAACGGAGAAGAAAGTAAATACCTATGGATATTTTTTTAAAGCAGTGAACAAACTTTGGTAAATCAAGGGTGATGAAGGTTGTGGTGAAGTTTCATCAAAATTGTGTGTGTAGTTTCTGAGAAGAGATAAAATACCTATTTCAGAGGGAAGACCCCAATAAAACCCTTTAGACTCCGCTTTTTATCCCACGGGGTCTCAGCGCCGCTCGCCTTCTCTCTTTTCTTGTGTACAGTTCATTTGAACGTCTATTTCTCCATTATTCGTGAACAGAATTCGATGAAAATTGACAGGCATATACTAGACACATGCGCAGGCATTGACTGAGCCCAAAGTGCGATTGCGGCCCTTCGGGCCGAGTAATGGCCCATTTTGGCCCATTTTCTTAAAATTGTTATTTCTCGGTTATTAGTGAACGGAACCGATCCAAACTTGACAGGTATATTCCAGAGACCATTCCCCAGGTATTAACTGAGCCCTAAGTGTGATTCCGGCCCTTTGGGCCAAGAAACAGCCCTTTCGGCCCATTTTCTAAAAATTGTTATTAAAAAAAAAGAAAATTAAATGCGCTGGGCGATACCCAACGCAAAATGAAGTCGCAAATGATGATATGAAACTAGCCTCACTCTTGTGGTGTTCTGGTTTCTTTTTCTGATGCGATGAAAATCTTACCAAATTTCAAAACTATCTGTTGTCCGTGCTATCGCTCACCTGAGAGTTGTACGAATGAACTCCCACGGCATATGTTCGCAATTCAAACTTGTTTTAAATGATAATCCCATCGACATTTCCTCACACAATATGTGGTAATCCATATACGTAGTGGACTGAACCAAAAGCCAGGATTGAGGGGGTGAGGGGTAGAGTGTACCACAAGCCAAATTTGATAACATATATGGATTTGTTAGATAACATATAACATATATGGATAACAGATACCAAAATAATGAAATATATAAAACATAAAGTATGTTAGTGCTTAAAAAATTTGCAGAAAC
>CM068958.1:52379167-52391804 GCA_035128595.1 Eptatretus atami | reverse complement strand
GGTTACATCAGTTAGGGGGAATTTAGGTTAGAATTTAGGAAATGGATTGAGACATGGACAGACATGGAACGTGTAGTGGGGACGTGGCTATTAGCGACTAGAATTAATGAACGTTGCATTTGAGTAAGGGTTGAGGGTGAGCACGACCTAGTTAGGGGAACGTAGCTAGTGGGCGTCGTGTGATGTGAAAAATAAAAAAACCAGAGAAAGAGAACATGATGAGGTGAATGTGGTCACGGGCCCGATGTGAAGGAGTGAATGTGATGCATGGTGCTAACGAATGATTTGGGGAGAGAGTGGAATCCCACGCAGGGAACCTGGGGTTAGTGTAATAATAGTAAAGTGGGTTAGTTAAATTAACCTAAGGATGTGTTTGTTGTGGTGTTGACGAAGGCACGAACACTTTTGTAGGTGCAGGAGATATTGACCGGCTAGGAGCGTGGCTGTGAAATATGCTACTGAGTAGATGGCACCGGGCACCGCAAGAGTCAGCCAGAGTAGCCATGGTCCAAGCAATCAAGTTAGTGTAAATCGGCCAGATAGGCCGTGGATCAAAGAACCGAGTTAGTGTAACGGCAGAGTAGGCCATGGGTCAAGAGAACCGAGCTTAGTGACATGGCAAGTGGTAACCCACGGAAAGGAAACCGGATGCCAAATGCCGTCGTGGCATCGATGGGAAAAATTGCAGGAAGGGCATTCCTCAGTTATTAAGATGTGGTAGGTCGGAGACAGCGCTTCAGCGACCGGGGGTGCCTGAAGATCGATTCGGGCAGGATGGGAAGACCTGCCAGTGGAGCCCTGCCCAGCACTGAAATTGTCAGAGCACGGAGAAAATTTGCGGGCCAGTGCCCAAATTAATAACGAAACCAACACAGGCGACGGGAATCGTGGTTGTAGACACGATAGTTTAAAGAGACAGGCGTCGTGAAAAGGCCCCGGGGATTGAAGATCACAGTCTTGTAATTAATGGTAGGAATTAGATAGAAACGTGTCCCCTTCGACCATCCATCCTTCGCTTGTTGTAGGGCTGCTGGACTCACCTTGGAAATTTCTGGAAATCCTGTGGGCAGCTATTTTGGGGTACATGAGGCACGTCGAGACAGATCACTTGTCTCTCTCATCAATCCTCAAAAGGGATTCTTCGGGATTGGATATAGACAGTCAGGACAGGTTAGCCGAAACAAAGACAATAGGGGGTGTTAGGTACTCGGGTAGATTATAAGAAGGAAAAAAAATGTATAAATTAGTTGTTTTTTTGTTACAAGCCTAATGGATGGGTTATTAGACATAGGTACAGGCTAGGCAAAGGTTGGGGGGAGACCGATAGGAGGACCGGCCCATCTTCGGACTGGCCAACGCCACCACACTCCCTCCACAACGCTTACGAGATCACACCCGAGGCGGCAGCTTCATGTGCCAACCTGTTCTGTATCGCAACCTACTTTTGATTTTGTAAGGTCTGGCATTGCTATGCCTTTTTTCTGCCTTTGCTTGCTCCATTCGTTCCATCCATGCCTTCTTCTTGCTCTTTGCCATATTCCACGCAAACCTTACTCATGTGTGCCAGGCATCATCTTGGTGAAGTGTTGCAAGGCTGCCCCGCAAGCAGCCGCGTCACCGGGGAAGCATTGGGCAGCCCGGATAATCCTTGTTGTATAAAGGCGATTCAGATGGACTGTTGGAAACGGCGTGTGGCTGCCGCGTGTTAGGGGAGTTCGCTCCAGCAGCCAGGGAAAAATAATAAATATACCTCCAGCAGAATGTGTGGGATTCCACCCGCCATTGAATATGAAAAAGGTCATCACATATTTCAGATAATGAGGGAGGTGAAATTGGAAACAAGACACCATATTGGTTCATATCTCGAAAAAGTTCCCTAAGGGGTGAGAATCGTAGTAACCAAAAATAATTGAAAATCAGATAAGCGGTTTTCCATTTATACAAAGAAACTTTTTTTCAAGATCCGGCAATCTTGGATCGTCACGCCAAAATAATTAGGGTTGTTCCTTTTCAGGTGGTACATGGTGACTTAAAATTTCAAATGATTATTGGCGAAAAAACATTTTTTTTAAGGTGGCTTCGCCCCAGTCGGTCCATCTTGATCCGGCCATGCCCAAAATCATAAGGGTTTTTCCTTTCAGTGTGAGACATGTGTGACCCAAATTTTAAAATCGATAGGTGCGAACGATTTACGAGGTTATCGCACTCTCAGCAGTATAAATGTTGACGGCATGGAGCGGACGGACGCGGAGGCAGCCGGACGACCTGGATAACAACAATAATCCCCCTCCGCAGCGGCGGGGATTAAAAACCAAACAAACAAAGGATCATTGAGGGCCCTTGAGATGCTCTGATCATCGATTCCTGCTGCTGCACTCATCCCCAAATGTGCCTTTATCGTTCTTTCCATTAAGTCAGGTCCTGGCCATTAGTGTGTAAATATTAGAATGTGTATAGTTCTGACCCACCTGTTGTTGTTAGTTCCTGGCAATGTATGTTAATGTTTGTCGAATCGAGTCTGTTAGTTTTAGTTTACGCAACGCCACTTAGATTATTTATGTTTTGGGACATGTATTCAAAATGTCGCCACTCAGGGACCGTAGGTAATAATGTACTTAGGAAAACTTACACCTGCATTGCCACGCACGAATGTTACGGACTGCGGTTGAGTCTTGCAAAAAAGGAGGCAGAAGTTAGTTACGGTTCTCGGATCGTATGTTCATACAACAGATAGTTGGGCCTGAGTCAGTTATTCCATTAATTACGTGTAGTAGGGTCCCTACCTTTGTCTAGTAGGAGACGAGGGAGTGTGTTGCGATGTGGCTATTAGTAGGTATCAATTCATGTTTCCCCTCCATTCCAACTTCCCACTCTTCCCTCTTTTCACTGCTGAGGTAAATTTTGCCTCGCTTTGCTAGCCTTTCTATCTCGACTTAACACAGGCGTGACGATCCCGGTTGCTTCATCTCGCTTGCTACCCTCGTTACGCTGGCGCCGCGTAACCAATTACCCAGCGACTGCGTTTTCCAGAGGTAAAATCCCGACGTTCGGTGGACACACGGGATAAGTGCACCGGCTAAAACCATCTTCCCAAGGGCCAGACGGTGGGCGGGGCCAGCGGCCTCTGGCTGAAACCCCCCAGAAAGGCCGGGACCACATTAAGGGCCGGTCAATCGGCTTTATGCTCGGTTCGAACAATGACGTCAGGTTTCTGGCTTAAGGCTCCTCCCCGGAACCCCGGGTTCTAAAAAGTGCAGACCTTCCAGTGAGGATTGGTTGGGAAGAGAATTGCAAGTTGGCTTTGGAAGGAGAATTGAGTTTCTTGTTATAGGTTTGTTGGAGTATTGAAGGAGTAGTAAGGAGAATTGAAGGAGAGAAGGATCTTGAGATGAGTGTTCCTGCCGACTTGTCTCCGCCGAACGAGACGTCGAACCGCCCTTGCTTTCGGACCAAGCCTTCCTGTCTGGTCCCGCTTTCTGTTTCCTCTATCTACGAACCTTCGCGAACGGCACTTTGCCTGGGCTTCCTGCCAGCTGCTCATCTCTCGCCCCCTTGACTCCGCTCGATCTCACTCAGCCCCTCCTGCAGACACGATTCCCACACGTCGGTTGTGGCCGACAAATCCACCGTTGTCGGGTGCCCCCCATGGAGATCCCTCCCTGAAACACTAGGTACGAACTGTAACCTCAACTCCTCCCTCCCTGCCTGCAAAAGTATCCCTTTCACAATTGGGTTACTCTGAGTTTGTCGTAGTCTGAGAGTGTTTTCGGCGGCCTGTCGTTAGTAGCCTGTATAAGTATTTTATTTAGTTGTGATGATGCTTTTAATATGGAATAGGCAAGCACTAGAAGCGAACGTAGTAATTCTTCTTACATTCGCTTCTGACTGACTATAACTTGTTCACAACTGATACTTCCAATGTCATGTAAGCCAATGGACCAATTACATGGTACATTGTAAGCACCGCACAGCTGATGATTTTGAGCAATTTCCAGCTTACTTTCGGCCTGGATTTCGGAGGTCATCAGCGATCAAATAATTGTAAATTTCACGATTAAAATTATTTTTTTGATGATGCGAGAGATATTGTTTACGAAAAATTATTTTCACGGAAAAAAATAAGTGACCACTATATTTCGTTATTGTTGTTGTGTCTGTTCTGTCTGTCTGTCCCGGAGCATAGTCCGTGTGGTTTTGACCCGTCTCTGATAAAATTTTTGGTGGGAGGTTTATATCATGATTCTAGTTGTGTTTTCCTGAGAATGGGCGTGGTTGCACCATTATGGGTGGAAGCCACGCCCAAAAAAAACATGTGTTTTTGGGAGTAGCCGATTTCCCAATTTGAATCTTCTCCAGGGGTTTGTCGAATCTGACAGGCTGGTTTTCGGTATTTTGGGTTAGCCAAAATGGCAGCCTGCATAGCCCGCACGAGGCTCGATTTTTTCATTTTCGTACAAAGGTCTACGAACTTAGAAAAATTGCGTAAATCTTTGACAAAAAATTACTTCTCCAAGGGGTTTGTCGAATTCGCTGGGGGGTTTCGGTATTTGGTTAGCCCCATTGGCACCTGATAGGCCCACGGAGGCGTCGATTTTTCATTTTTACGTCACAATGTGTCACGAACTTAGAAAATTGCGAAATGTGTTTTAGGGGTGCCGATTCAAATTGAAATCTCATTAGGGGGGTTTGTCGAATCATGGCAGGGGTGTCGGTATTTTGATTAGCCCAATGTTACCGTGCATAGCCCCTCTCACGGAGCTGCGATTTTTTCATTATTCATCCCAAGGTCACGAACTTAGAAAATTTTGTCGAAATTTGCATAAAAATCCATCTCCCCGAGGGGTTTTGTCGAATCTGGCAGGTGGTTTTGGTATTTGGTAGCCAAGTTGGCACTAGCATCAGCACCACGGGACGCTCGATTTTATTTTCGTCACATTGTTCACCAACTTAGAAAATTTTCGAATTTGAAATTAATAAAGATCATACGGGGACCGCCCAACTTGAGAAGCTGAGGATTGACAATTTTTTATGCATAACTTGAGGACTTTCCCCCACCTAAAGTTCTTGAAAAACCGATTTTTGCTCTATCTCGAACACCTTGTCCAGTGGGCGCCCCCTTCAAGTTTATTTTTACGCTGATTTCTCAATATGGATATATAATCTGAGGAGGTGCAAATGCCATATAGCCTATATGACGTTATATTTTCCTTGAATGTTCCAGAGGAAGTTTCTGCACCAAGGTCATAATCCTTGACCTTTGACCTTTAAAGTTTCACAAAGGTCAAATTTCAAAGTTGCTGGGAATCGAACCGGGTTTTTCGACCTTCTTCGACGAACTATATCCAATGAAGCTATAGCACGTATCTATTTCCTTATTTAATGTCCACAACATTGTTTTGTGACCTTAAAGGTTATTCGCAAAGGTCAAATTTTTAAGTTGTTGAAGGGGAAACCGGGTTTTCACTTTTGGCAGCAATAAACCTGTGCACTGTTACACATCATGTTGATCGCAATTTTTATATCTTGGTCAAAAATTTTCACATTGTCTCGATCCTTGACTTCTGAAACAATTCTACATCGTCAATACCGCTCTGTGACCATCGTCGTCATTCAGACTTGGTCTTTATTAAAATCAGATGGAGGAATATACACCATGTCTGATATTTGGAATCTTTCATGTCTCCGACGATGCCTTATTCTCCCGGGTGCATCATCCCCATGGACGAAAACGAAGCCAAGGGTCATACGCCGACGGACACGGTTTATTCCAATTGCCAGTTGGTATTGTGTTGTGTTTCCTATTTCTATCGTGCACGCGTTGAGTATGAAGTCACTACGATTCGGCTATTAAGTCTTGGGTAAGTCTGCACGTGTGTCTGCTTTTGTAAGTGCTTTAGTAAATTCCCACAACCCCACACCTCTTCTCGTTTTCCCGTGCATTACACCACCATAAACCTTTTGTTGTGCCACATGCTTTTTCCTCGCTTATTTGTAAATAAATAATAGTTGTAGAAATGTTCCCACTCACTTTTGTCTTTTCCCTCATTGGTCCACCATGGTTCGAATCGCAAGTCTAGCCGTGGTCTTTATCTTCCTAATTTCATCCGGTTCCCTTTCCGGTACGTCCTTGGCAGTGTGCGTCTCGGGCTGCATCGATCAGAAAGGAGGAATCCGATCCGGAAGCAGTGATTGCTGGTTCGGACAATGCGTACGAGGGCGTGTGTTCTCCAGAGTTGTCGTGGTTAAAACCGCGTGGTTAATTAGGTAACCGATTCACCATAGGCGGGAGGGACCTAGGTCACACGGTTGAGTTAGTTGGGCCACGGTCGGTTAAGCGACCCTCGTCACGGATTTATCGTGGAGCGACGTCATACAATTTCGGGGAGTCTTGGGGGATCGACGTGATTAGCACCCCCCCAACCCCACCCTAGTGGTCTTCTCACCCGGCCCCCGCTGGGCCTGCACATACATTTAAAAATAGAGGCACAATACCCTGGGATGCTCACTTGGGTAGTGGCTGGATAAAGAAAACAGGGAACCACTGTAGGTGTGGATAACCCAAAATATGTAACAAGAGAGGAAAGTAATTTACTGAAGTATATTTTAATAACTTTGATTATTTGTATTGTATGTTGTATTTGTGTTTGAATTGTTTGATCTCCATTTGTAATTCACCTCTCACTTCGAGCATCGACTTCGACAAAAAAATTAAGGCTCCATCGATTAAGGTCCAAAAATCAATTAGTGTTCGTTCGCCATGTTTTTTTATTGTCTGTTGAAGCATTTATAAAGTATAGTATTAGACATTTTGTGTTCCCTCCTGCACATTTTGTGATGGGATTTTGCTAATTGCCCCCTTTAATTCCACTTTTCAAAGAACGCTCTTCTTCAGGTAAGTCTTTGTGTTTTCCCCGTTTTTATCTTATCTTTGATGCGTGTGGTAAATTGCACATTTGGATGTTACATTAACATTGGAATTACCACGAATGGCATTTGGCACCGGTGTGGTGTGTATGTATGGTATGTGTGTGTCTCTCATTGATTGGTATCTCATATGCGAGTTCCAGAATGTGGAATGGGGAGTCCTCCCAGGGGTGGCTCAAAGTAATCCATTCTCCTATATTTCGATGGGGTCACGATTCTGGACCAAGCTGTGAAGTTTCTGTTATCAAAGTTTTTTGTGTCGATGGGGTCTCTCAAAATTCGTCACTGAGCCCAGACAGCTTTCCAACTGTAGTTTGTTTGTAATAATATTCCCATGGAGATGGTTTTTAATATCCCTTGAGGTTCTTCGTCATCATTCCCTTACTCCAACTATCAACTGGTACAACTTTGGCATTCTTCAACTCCAGGATTGCTTTCACTTCTTCTTGAGGTTTTGGGTATTTGGTCATTTTCTTGATTGGTCTGCATTATTTAGTCGCAAAATCACTCTATTAACACCTCAATCAGCAATGGCCTTTTTCTTTTTTTTATTGCCCAAAGTACGATATTGGGTCCAGTGCTTTGTTATTCGATGATCTTTTTATGCTCGCATGGATCATTAGGATTCATTGTGAGTGGTACTTCCTGTTTTCAGTCCTGCTTTTGGTTTAATGTTCCACAATCTTTCTTAGAATGGGTACAAGTTTTTTGCAGAATGGCCAGCGGTTAAACATTACTATTAACTGCTGTTGTGTCTGTGTGTAAGCTGTTTCTGACATGCAGATTTTTTTTTTATTTGTGTGGTCGTCATTAAGCATAAGATATCATCTCTTCTTTGCTATGCTTACCTCACCCTCACCTGTCTTTCTTGTCTTTTTTTTCCTCTTTCTCACTTCTCTCTGTCCCCTCCTCATCCCCCTCCGAATAGAATGTCATTGCATCTCTCCTCCCACGACCTCTGTCGTTTCCCGCTGTGCCTCTCTGTCACTCTCTCGCATGTCTGTTCTTTCTCTCTCTCTCACCCGTCGCTTCTCCCTTCCTAGCTTCCCTTTCTTCACCCACTCTTCGCTTCCTTCCCTCCTCTCCCTGCCCCTCCCTCCCTCCTGCCCTCCCCTCCTTCCCTCCATCCTTCTGCATCCTCTCCTCGTCCCTCTCTCCGCCCTGTTCTTTCTTTCCACTCCCTTCCATTCACCACCGTCAGCAGATAGCGACGGTAGTGTATTTGCTGATATATATGTATATAGTGAGAAATGAGGCAACGTTTTGGGGAGACAATAAACAATAACCACGCAGATAACACTAAATGATGCCCGGAGATGGATAGGCCATTTTGTTCCCACATGTCCAGCACCGCACCCTAAGATAACTTTGTTTATCTGACTGCTTCAGCTTTCGGTGCGAGGAGGGGGCTAATAAGATGGTGAGAGATGTGATCTGCGAAGGACCAAAGGCATGCTGAAGAGCCACAATTAACAAGTGGTATTTCATGGTACCACTTACAAAATAAGTGGTGCACCATTTTACCACATTGTGAGAGAACTGCAGCCAATCAACTCGTTGATCAGGCTCCAGACCAAGTATCATGCTGGTGGTTCGGTAGTCTTTAGGAAGTGAGAGGACATGTATAGATTTTTGGTACAGTGTATAGTCCAGAAAGGACAAAGATCTTTTCGTGAGCAATGAGGAGCTGTTCTTGAGAATGCCAAGATGGTTGCTCACCAGGTGGGGTTAAGATACTTACAATGATGAATTTATTCAAATTACCACTCATGGCCAATGGCCATCTATTTTGGACAACTGCATCGGGCAACACAATCTACTGTTTGTAATTACATAATAGATGAGGAAATATAATTTGTTGTACTCTGTACCTGCTGCTCCTGCTTTCCCTCTCTGTTGTACAATCTCAGTCTCGTGCTGTGTATACATAAGCGGTGAGGTGTGTTATCACAACAATTCATTTATGAAACAAAATTGAGGAATAATTACGGGCCCCTATCGGTCCGGCCCGGGTATTTACCCCGCGCTGCCCCCCCCCCCCCTCCCCTCGGTGCCCCTTGCTCGCACAGTCCTTCTCAAGACTGTGCGGGGTAAGTATTCCATGTTAATATCCATGTAGTTTCAAGATTGTGTTTTAAAGTTGTCTCATCACATATGGTCTCTGGTGCCTGCTCTATGGCATCCATCTCCTTCCTTCGCTCTCTCTCCTGCCTTACCTCCTCCTCCCTCCTCCTCTCCTCCCTCCTCCTCCTCTCCTCACAATGGTGTCTCGTGGCCGGCATTCATTTTTTCCAGGACTTTTTTTGTTGAGATGGTAATCCAACCACTTGAAGCTCAGTAATTCTGACACGTGCGTTGACACTGGAAGCTTAAGTTTTCGTAAGTATGTTTGTTGGTTCTTCCAGTCTCCTATCCCCACGCAGTGCAATGGATATTTTTCTGTTAGAAGTAATTTCAGTTTTGTCTCTCTCTGATGTTTACCTTGATTTCCAACAAAGATGCTCACTTTTGAAGCACTGATTAATTTTCCAGATTCTCCTGTTTAAATGGTTGGTAACAGTCTCCATCTGTCGTTCGAAGATGTCTACCGTCTTTGTAGAAGCGTCAAGAGTTGATGAGATAATAAGGCTGAGTGCGACAAGATTTGATGTTGATTATATATATATATATATATATATATTATTATATATATATATATATATCGGAAGAGATGTTCAAGCATCCGTATGAACTGGATTCAGCATAATGTCGATGGTTAATTGGTGACAGTTTGAGCATATGAGGCAATTATCGAAATATGTCAAATTTTCTGGCTGATGGCCTCAGCACAAGGGCTGTAGTTTTACATTGCAGGCAGTTCATGATCTTTATTTTTCTATCCTTCTAATCTCCACATTGCTCCTCTGCTCTTCGAGTCTTCAAACCCTCTCCAGCAACTGGAGGAATGCACGTGCTCCGCCTGAAACCCCCTTCTGGTTAAACTCCAAAATCCAGACTGACTGCACACCTCATCTTTTATTCCTTGGCTTCTCCCATTTGACACATTCCCAGAGGCTGTTCTGTCTCACTCTTCCCTCCAGGACTTCAAGCAAACAGCGCAACTAATCTCTGTATCATTCCCAATTCTGACCATCATCTTATTACCCATCTACCTTCTACTCAAACCATCTCTTATTTCAAGTTATCATCCCCCCCCCCCCTCCTTGTTACACATACACGTACACGTACACACATTTGGGGGCTGCCTAGCAAGCACGTAAGACTTTTGGCCATTATAGCCTTGCATTGTTTGTGTGAAAATTTCTAGGTAAATTATTTTTTAACAAGAGCTAACCCGATGTCCCCAGTCTTTTGGGTGGTTGAGGAATATATCTGTGTGTATAAAGTAATCTTGAGCAGTTTTTGAAAATATCGTGCACACAAAGCCAGTTACTTAAGATGGTTGCCATGGCAACATAATTCAGCCAATCACGCTGTGATCTAATCACTAATCTGTTGAGTTAATATCATTTTTGAGGCAGTTAGAACATCTGCAATATGAAAGCTAAATGTTCAACGGTTTTTTTAAAAAATATCGCGTACACAAGTACGCTGGGCGGGCTGATCGGTTCGGCCTTGGACGGAGGCCTCATTGTAATGTCCCCATCTCCCGACTGTGTTGGGAGTGGCAGGGACAAAAGTGATTACACTTTTACCTTTTTTCCTCTGCAGTGTTATACCAAACAACAAGTGTATTATGTTGGTGGTGTGTATCAGGCACACCTGGCCCGCCATCATCCACATCAGTGTTGGACCGTGTGTCATTGCTGAAAGGGTTGTGGTAAAAAAAACGTAGGTTAGCCATCTACTGAGTGTGTTATTTAGATGCAATGCAAGGCAATGAGGTTGATATAACTCAACATTGAAATGTAGATATAAGGAGAAGATGAGCTATTCTATTGTGTAACTAATTTCCGAAAACATTTTAATACAGTAGACTGGCGGGTGTATCGGTCGACGAGAAAAAAGTGACGACTTAGACATGTGAGACTTTGTGTATGTGGTGTTGTGTGTATGTGTGTGTTGGGGTGAGGATGAAGTTGCGCGTGGCATGGACGTACGTGTGAAAGAGGCGCACAACAATCTCTAAGGCGGCTATCTGTACCAAAAGGGAAACACAATCTCGGGGCATGGTGGGGTTATTGGTTAGTTGGAAGTGATCAGGCAAGATGGAATCATGTAATCAGCTTATCAAAAGTAAGATAATGAAGACTGTAAGACAACTCATATTACCATCGGTGATGGTATATGACCATCGACAAATGTGGAATGGGGGGATGGCTGTTAGAATTCATTCATTGGATGAATGTAGAATGAGTTTTCATATGGATGAAAAACTCATTATCCATCGACAATTACGATGACAAACAGTTCGTGAATTACTACACTCAATACCGATGTTGTAAGTGGAGGTGGTGATGTACAAAACAAGCCAATATAAACCTAATCGGACTTCTACACTAAGCTCGATCGATCCGTTTACTCCTTCGCCAGAGACTGATTGCTCAGCCTGTCTACCTCTTTCAGATGCATGTTGGGGACGGGCGCGCTGCTGAGCTGACGCAGCGCAGTTATAATTATAGCCGCCGCATCATTTCTCATTAACGTGAAAGTATATCTAGCGACCGGACTGCATACAATCTGATAACACAAATAATAGTGTGAGCTGATGGCATGGAGTTCTCGTTGTGTCGCGTTGAGGGACGTTTTTGAAGAGGTTTTTACTTGACGCTTTGACGTTATGCTGTTCAGGATCAACGAAGACTTACTATACTAGTCTATCAGACTAGTTGACAAGTTCGGGGAGTATTTTAGGAGTAAAAAAAATTCTGACAATTTGAAAGGAAAAAAGATGTTTTTTTTCTTTTTTCGAAAAGTTCGACTCTGGACGTATAGCGTCCTTAGCAGCTCTTATTCTTATGCGCTATTGGAAGATCGATTTAAACCTAACTTATATGATATCTCACGCTCTCTTAACAGCTCTTGCGAGTGACGTAGGCGAGTGACGAGTTCACGCTGCCGACTACGCTAGTCTACTGTTAGTTATGATTTGTAAATGTTATTGTGGGGGAAGTGTTTTCGGATCCACCAAATAAATAGCAACAAATAAATTTGATTTCTTCAAATAAGGGCCCATAATCTATTTTTTAATATAGAACGATGATTGTATGAGCGGCAATGCGTGGTAATTCGGTCTTACCTAGAATCTTAAGCAGGCAAGTATGAAATAATTTAATGACTAATAACAAACAAATAACGAAACCAACATCCGATCATGGCGATGTCAGAGTATTGGAATAATCAATTGTAGTTCAGCATGAGCAGAGTCAATAAGTCTATGGAATGTATAGGAAGGCCACAAAGTCTGTTTGCTTCTATCCACTTTTTTAGATCCCAGTCCTTTTCAAACAGGGGTTGCAGTTACTTAATAAAATACTCACTGTACTGCTGCATTTCACCAAAGAAGAAACATGATGAGTGAATGTGGGTCAGCGGGCCCGAGTGTGAATGGAGTGAATGTGGAATGCATGGTGCTAACGAATGATTTGGGGGAGGAGTGAATCCCACCCAAGGGAACCTGGGGTTAGTGTAATAATAGTAAGTGGGTTAGTTAAATTAACCTAAAGGATGTCGTTTGGTTGTTGGTGTTGAACGAAGGCACGAAACCTTTTTG
>CM068958.1:52364091-52378483 GCA_035128595.1 Eptatretus atami | reverse complement strand
ATGGTAGGATAGATAGAAAACGTGTACCCCTTCGCACCATCCATCCCTTCGCTGTTCGTAGGCTGCTGGACTCACCTTGGAAATTTCTGAAATCTGTGGGAGCTATTTTGGGGCTACATTGGGCCTCGAGACAGATTCACTTGTCTCTTCCTCAATCCTCTCAAAAGGGATCTTCGGGATTGGGAATAGACAGTCAGGACAGGTTAGCCGAACAAAGACAATAAGGGGGTTAGGTACACGGGTAATTATAAGATAGAAAAAAAAACTGTATAAATTTAGTTGTTTTTTTGTTACAAGCTAATGAGGGTGGGTATGGACAAGGACAGGCATAGGCAATAGGTTGGGGGGAGACCGTAGGGAAGGACCGAGCCCATCTTCGGACTGGCCAACGCCACCACACTCCCTCCACAACCTTACGAGACCACACCGAGGCCGGCCAGCTTCATGTGCCAACCTGTTGTATCGCACCTTACCATTGATGGGAAGCAAAGCAGGCATATCCAGTAGTAGACTGTCTGAAACCAAATTGATACCGGAAATCAAGCATGGAGGAAGAAGAAGGATTTAATATCGTGAGCGATGGATTGGATTCCATAACCTGCTGATGATTGGAGAAAAGGCTATTGGTCTGGATGCAGCAGATCTGTTTTTGACCTTTTATTGCAGGGCATTATGTTTGCAGATTTCCAAGCAGATGCAAGACTTAGGCCAAATGAGAGGGTGAATAAACAAGAGAGAGAGCAAGAGCAGAAGCAGGTTTTGAGACACGTGGCTGATGCCTCTGGACCGGTGCAGAATCTGAGTCAGTTTGACATCAAGCTCTTCCCACCTTGGTCAGAGAAAAAGACACAGATCCAGACAGTTGGGCGACTGTGTAAGTGTGAGAGAAAGTTGATGTTAGACCAAAAAATTTAGCTGCAAAACACCAGATTTAGCATTCAGCTTTCACGGCGGTATCAGCAGTCGCCATTTGAGGTAAGGAGGATGGAGGGGACACACCAGAAACAATTTGAAATTAAACGCCCACCAGATTTAGGAGAAGAATTGGAGAGTTCAGACTTGAGATGAGAAAAGATGTTTTTTCTGGCTCTCCTGAGTTAGAATACACACTTGTCCAAGTTTTAAAAACTGAAGATTGCCCTCAGTTGGTTTGCTTCCATAGCAAAGGCAATGTTGTTTCAGGACAAATGCCTCCCACAAAGCTTCAGTAAACCAACGGAGGAAGGTAGACAACTAAGACGAGAGGGATAAATCTTCCATGAGAGAAGCAAGTTCGTTTGAAAAGATTCCCAGAAGTTGTTCGAAAGTATGATAGACCAGCATAAGTTTGAGGCGCTTGGAGGACCCCCATCGGGAGTGAAACCAGACCACGCGTGAGGTGGTCTCTAAACACCATTAAAAGCCACTTACAAACGGTCAGAAGAACATGGAGCGGAACAATACACCAATATTGTCAGGGAAAGTTGTCAAAATCAATCCAGAAGATGATACCATTGGTTGAATATCCGTCGGATGTTGGACCGATGATCAGCCCAATGAGTCGCAGAAAGCTTGCTGATGCCATGAAGGTAAATACCCACACCAGCCAAACTGGCTGAACAATTAATCGCACATAAGGAAGAGAGATTTGGATGAGAAATAGAAGAGGTCATTCGATATGAGTGAGATGATCATCACTGTTTAGGGACGTACCAGACACCAGTATTAAAATGAGGGAGTGGAGGGACCCTAACAAGGTATCCTGTGGTGTGGGGGCAGTAGAGCAGTGATGAGAAGATGAGACTAGAGCTTTATGAAGAGGCAACTCCTCCACCAGGCACGAGGCTTCAGGTCTCATACTGAGAGGAGTAACCGGGAGATACTGGGAGTTCAGACACGTCTTGGAGAGAGGAAAGTTTCTGTTAGGCAAGATGATCTGTTTGTCATGCCCACCTGGTATGGAAAGATCGAAAGGTTTAGCGAGAGGTACTTAATGAAGTGTTAGGGAGAGCTTTGGGTGTAGGTGGAGGAGGTAGACAAGGACGAGGTAGTAAGAGTTGGTTGAAAAGATAAAGATGTGGGATTGCAGAATAGCAGGAGGCGAATTGAGAGAGAAAGGCTGTGCATGTGAGATGGGACAAGAGAGGAAGAGTGAATTGAGGAGGTGGAGTAAGAGATAGGGTAGGCAGTTTGAAAGCAGCTTAGGATGAGAGGGGGGCAACTTTAAAAGGATGAATGAGGGGTTGTGGAAAGTGGAGAAAGGTAGGGAATTTTTTAGAGAGGTGATAGGAGCTGAGAGAAATGGATGTGCTTGAGATTGAGTGAGAGGTGAGTTGCATCAATTGGAAAAAAGAATGGTTGATGGAAAGCGAAACCATCATAGCAAACGGGTTTTTTAGTTTTAGGTCAGAGAGAGAATCATTTAGACACAATTCGAGATGCAGATAAAGGCCGAAATTCAGAGAATGGAGAGAAAAACGCGTAACAGTTGATTTTTTAGCAAGAAATGAGGAAGTCGAAAGATTGCAGTCTGTTAAAAGCAGAAGGGTAGCATTATGATACGTAAAGGTACCACACGCTGTAAAGAGAGAGAAGCATTATAAGATCGTTTGTTATATTATTAATGTTGAGAGATTTTCAACAGATGTAGGTCAGGAAGTTTAAGAGACAATCGAGGAAGAAGAAAGAGAAGAAATAAGAGAAGAAAAGAAGCAAATCGGAAAGAAAGGAAGGTTAGCGTATGTGTGTTTTTTTTGTTTTTTTTTTAATATAAAATTAAGAGATTAGTTGGGAGAATGGGGACTAGAAAAGTGGGAATAGGAAATTGAAGTTAATGGGAGAAAAAAAAAAAAAAAAATTCGAACACTAGCGGACCGTAGCCTCACCCTAGCCAAGCCTAGACCTCAAACACCCGTAAACGCGACAAAAACTCACAAAAAATAGCACGATTTTTAAACAAAACCAACTAGGAAAACCCAGTAACATTGGAGAAAATTAGAAACAGTAAAACGGGACAAAAACGACCGGAAACAAGCTTAGAATCAGCAGAGAGCCCCTAAGAACTCTCGACGCTCCAAAACCCGGACTCTTCGGTTAAACTTCAAAATCCAGTGACTGCACACCCTAACTCTTTTATCCTTGCTTCTACCTGTTCTATGAACCACTTCCCAGAGCTCTGTTTCACTCTTCCCTCAGACTCAAGCAAGCATGCACCACCATCTGATGTCATGCCCCAATTCTGGACCCATGAGATTTATATCCTCATTTGACCCTCCTAAACCAAAACCCATCCACTTATGTTTCACGTATCTTCATCCCCTCCTCCCTCTCCTTCATTTCCCATTCGTTCAATTCCTTGATGTTTTCCCCGGTCAGTTAACCTGACCACTGCCATGCCTTACTCCTGTAAAGAATAAGAAAAGTTTTTTATCCTCTCCAACACATGTTGTCACGATCCAGGAGTTTGCTTTGACAGTAGTGCCATAAGTAGCGAATGTAAACAATTCTATGGATAGTCTTGAATATTCATAAATATCTGGCTTCTCACAGGCATTAAACACCGCATGTCTCTCTGAGAACCATCAGTTCAACCATGCGCTGCAAGCGTGGCTGCTCCCCCCACCCCCTTCCATTCCCACATGCTAATGGACGAGGACTCCCCCCTCTCATCTGAAATAACTGGCACCTATCGCAGACCTACCCAGCCAACCACCACTTGCCTCGATGCGAAGCAGCTCCAAATCAGAGAATAGCACATGTTCTACACCTTACTGCCACTTCCACCGGATGCCGAACACGCCCAAACCTCTGCGGAACATGCCCTGCACCAGTCGCACAAGCACCAGGAGCTCACTGGTCTGCACCCATCATCATAGAAGTCCATGCCCTGCATCATCATCCCCCTCAAAACGATGAGAACCAACTGACTTTAAAACAGAAAATCCAGAATACCAAATATTAAACAATTTTTTTTCTTCAATAGAAGTTGAGTCCAGAAGAAAATCCAATGGACTGAGTTCACACAACAATAGTTATGTCTCATTATATTTAGCAGGAAAGGGAGTTTGAATTCACTTCTGGAGATATGGCACAAACAAACTCAAAGCATCATGAACATTACAATTCCATGTGGAAACTCAACACTTGAATCGTTTTGAACAACTATAAACACAGATGATCTGCTTTTTTAATCCATTGAATTTCAGACTCAGAAAATACAAAATAATAAAAATACTATACTTACTTCCTCAGCCCGAGTCACCCCCAAAACGGATTTCTAATGAAACCATACTTGAACTGGTGAACTTTCACATTCCTGTTACCCGTTTTTGTAACGTTCGATGCGTCATGAAACATCTACGTTCCATCACAAAAAAACAGTCCAATTTCACTTTCACATGCCCAACGTGCAGGGAAAAATGTATGTTTCTTTTATGAGAAATCGAAAGTCACACAACAACTCACGAAGAATTACTCAGGGAGTAGTTTTAATTTATATATCTGAATTAACTCACTCAGGGATATGAAAAATTATATATCTGCGACTTCTCTTATCTTGTATTAGCACATGCAATATTTGCTCCTTGTCTTCTTCATCTGATTCACTTTTGACAACATGTGAACAACTGTACCTTCATCACCAAAGTGACAGATTATATGTCTCGCCTGCCTTTTGTCTTGTCTGTTTTCGGTGACAGGATACGCAAAAAGTTTAAGTAAACCTGATTCCGACGAAATGATGACAGTAGTGTGGACAGACAAATCAATTTCCACTTTGGTGAAGATCCGAATCTGATACAGGGAGGATGGTTTAAGTTTAAAATGAGTTCTTCACCATTAGATGGCCAAAACAATATACTACATCATGATATTTCAAAATTGGTGGACAGGTTAACAAAACTTGTGCATGAGTGGTATGTACCAAGAACCAAGCTATAGATTCTGAGGTCTGGATGCAATCGCCAAATCATGAGATAAAAAACAAATAAACTTTTAGCCTGTGAGTATGCGCGCTACCGAGTGCCGTTATATTTTGCTTTCCTTCCAATGGCAGCAACTCAGAAGAAATTCCCATCATACCCACATTAGATTATCTTTAATTTCATGTTAAAAGAATTCCTCTCCAGCACTCTAGTGTTCGA
Organism: Eptatretus atami; assembly: GCA_035128595.1. Lineage (NCBI taxonomy): Eukaryota > Metazoa > Chordata > Myxini > Myxiniformes > Myxinidae > Eptatretus > Eptatretus atami. The sequence continues at coordinate 52,373,363 of CM068958.1, read as the reverse complement.
TACACAACTGTACAGTTTTATAACCAAGAAGTCTCTGCCCATGTATTAGCTTGTAGTAGTTGGTGTTCCACACCAAATCAAAAACTTGGCTTCCTCTTGTTGCAACTGTTCAACTTTCTGAAATCTATCTACAAGACATATATTGAGAAACAAGAAACATTGAGTTTAACTTCCTCAATAAAATCAAATTCTTTTTTCTGTCTCTTCTCTCCTTCGTCCTCTCTCTCTCCGTCTCGTCCTCTCTCTCGTCCTCGTCTCTCTCTTCTGTCTCTGTCTCTTCTCTCTTCCTCTCTCTCACATTTTCTCCTTTCCCTCTCTTGATGCAACGCCAGAAATTACTTATATTCACCCCGCCTCAATTATTGCTATTCTTTCCACCTTTTTCCCTGTTCTGCCCCATACATTTCATCCTCATCCTTTTCATCATCTCCCTCCTTTCATACAAGCCCACTTCTCATCAACTCTCCAAAATGGATCCAAACTTACATTCCAAACTTTCATCCTTGCTTTGAATCACTGCTCTACCCTGCTTAATCTATCAGCCCGGATTACCATCAACATTATTTTTAAAATGATATGCCATAACATTACAAATCATAACTATTAAAAGTTTTCGAATTAGTACCAAAGATTAGAATAGCTCAATCTTCCTATATTCTACCATCAATGTAGTTATATCAACCTCTGCCTGCATTGCTCTACATTATGCGTCAGAGATGCGAAACCCTTCTTTTTTTGTACCATCAACCCTTCAGCATGCAAATCTGATGGTGGGCTGGATGATGATTGCTGCAGGATTTTGCTTCCCAGGACCATTCACACTTGTTTATATGCAGAGGAAAAAAAGGTAAAGTGTATCCTTTTTTCCCCTGCCACTCCAACAAGTTCGAGATGGGACATTAAAATAGCTCCGTCCGACCGAGTTCGATCATCCGCCCATTCTTTACGCGATATTTTTTTAAAACGATTGAACATTTACTTCATATGCAAAGTCTACGCCATGATATTATTCTCAACCAAGATAGTGATTAATCACAGCTGTATTGGCTAATTATTGCCATGCAACCACTAATAACTGCTGTGCACGATATTTCAAAAACTTGCTCGAAATTTAGCTTTCATATCCACACAATAATTCCCTCATACCACCCAAAAGACTCAATCGGTTAGCTCCTTGTTAAAAAAATAATTTAGTCAAAATTTCTCACACAAACAATGCAACTTTAAAGGGCCAACGTCTTACGTGCTTGCTAGGCAGCTCCCAAAAGGTAGTACGTTACTATGAACAAGAGGGATAAACTGAAATAAGAAAAATGGTTGGTTAGAAAGGTTAAGGTAATAAAGATGTATGGTCAAATGGAAATCAAGAGATATGTCGCTTTGCTTGAATCCTGAGGGAAAGTGAGACAGAAACAGCCTCTGCGAATGTTGTTCCATAGATGGGAAACAAAATAAAAAATGAGGTGGCAGCATCGATGGAGTTTAAACCAGAAGGGTTTCAGAGGAGCACGCACCCCAGTTCTGAGAGGGTGAAGACTAAAAGAGCAGAGAGCAATGTGGAATAGAAGATAGAAAAGATAAAGATCATGAACCTGCCGCAATGTTAAGAACTGCACCCTGATCTTTGCCTCAGCAGACTTTGAGGATATTTCGACTTAAATGCCTCATATGCTCAAACTGTTCACATTAACATCACATTAGGCAATCCAGTTCATACAGGATCTGAACATTCTTCGTATATATATATATATAATATAGTATATATATATATATATAATAATATATCAACATCAATCTTGGTCCACCAGCTATTATCTCATCAACTCGGGACGCTTCTACAAAGGACGTAAGAGATCTTCGAACGACAGATGGAGACTGTTTTACCAGCCATTAAAAGAGAACTGGAAAATAATCAGTGCCTTTCAAAAAGTGCATTTTGTGGAAATCTAACCATCAGAGATGAGGACAAAACTAAATTATCTAACAGAATATTATTCTCATGCCACTGCGTGGGATGGAGACCTGAGACCAACAAACATACTAACGAAAACTTAAACTCCAGCAAACGCCTCAGAGAACGACTCAATGTGGATTACATCTTCAAATCAAAAAAATTTAGGAAAAAATGACTGCCGACCACTGAGCACCATGTGAGAGGAGGACAGGAGGAGAGAGGAGAGGAGGAGAATGGATTATGCATGAGGCATGCACTCAAAATAGTGATGATGACAACTTCTCTCAAAACAATCTTGAACTACATGGTATTCAGAATACTTTACCCCGCACACTTAGAGAAGACCTGTCGAGGCACCGAGAGGGTGGGCAGGCGGGTAAATTACCCCAGCCCGACCGAATAGGGCCCAATTATTCCTTCAATTTTTTGTTTCATATAATGAATTGTTTGATGATAACACAACCTCACCGCTTATGTACCTCACAGCACGAGGACTGTAAGATTTAAACAGAGAAAGCAGGAGCAGCATACAGAGTACAACAAATTATATTTCCTCAATTATGGTAATTAACAAAACAGTATGATTGTGTTGCAAGATGCCAGTGGTCCAAATGAGATGGCCATTGGCCATGATGGGTAATTTGAATCAAATCATCAATTTAAATATCTAAAACCCACCATGTGAGCAAACCACATCATGCATTCTCATAGACAGCCCCATGCCACGAAAAGATCTTTGTCTCTGAATACACTTTACCTCTATGTCACTTCCTTCCGAAGATCTACACACCACCAGCATGATACTGTTGACCTGATAAAACAATATTTTGCTGCATTCTCCAGCAATTGGAAAATGCACCATCTTATTTGTAATGTTACCATAAATTACCACTTGTATTTCTGGCTCATACATCCTTTGGTCCTTGCAATCACATCTCCCCACCGTCATACCCCCCTCCTGCATGAAGCTGAAAGCAGTCAGATAAACAATTAATTAGGTCGTGCCTGGACATGGTGACAAAATGCCTATCATCGGCATCATTTAGTGTATCGAGTTAACTGTATTAGTTTCCCAACGTTGCCTCATTTCCTATATACATATAAATCAGCAAAATACATACCTCGCTTTGCTGACGTGTGAATAGAAGGAGACTGGAGAAAAAAAACAGGGAAGAGAGATGCAGAAAGGATGGAAGCAGGAGGGGAGGGCAGGAGCGAGAGGAAGCGAGAGTGGTGTTGAAAGAAAATAGGAAGGGTACAGAGAAGACGAAAGGCGATGACGTGGGAAGCAATCCTCACAAACCCGTCTATAATTGCGGGAGGAGGTGAAGAAGAAGAAAGAAAGACAGCGAGAAAGAGTGAAGACACACAGCGAGAGAGCGACAGAGTTAGAGGAGAGCTGCATTTCTTTCGCGGGGATGAGGACAGGAGAGTAGGAGAAAAAAAAAAAACAGTGATGGAGTAGCATTACATAAGAGTGATATCTTAGCTTAAGACCGAACACAAAAAAAAAAAAAAAAATCTCATGTCAGAACACTTGTACCACAACCACAACAGATGTAATGTTAACCCTGCACATCTGCAAACCTGATATCCCAGATCTCAGAAAATTTTGACATAACCAAAAACATGACTGAAAAAACATGAAGTACCACTCCACATAGACTAATGATCCCATCGATGATCATCGAAAACCAAACATTCGTGACCAATATCGTACTTGCACAAAAAAAAGAAAAAACTTGCTGATGAGGTAATAAGCAGTATTTCCGACTAAATAAGCAGAAATTCAAGAAAATGACAAATACAAACCTCAAATGAATGAAAGCATCCTGAAGTTGAAGAATGCCAAATTACAGTATAGTTGGAAAGCTAAGGAATGAAGAATAACCTTCACAGGGATATTAAAAACCATCCTGAATATTATTACAAACAAAACTACAGTAACTGCTGGGCTCATGACATTGAAATGACCCCCGACACAAAACTTTGATAAACAAAAACTTCACACTGTCCAGAAATCTGACCCCTCATCAAACATATGGATAACTTTAGCCCACCCTGGAGGACTCCATTCCCATTCTGGAACTCGCATATGTAGATTACCAATCAATGAGAACACACAACATACCATACACACACACACACACACACACACAACACACACACACACACCTCCCAAATCCATTTGGTAAATCCAATTTATGTACATCCACACATGGTGCAAATGTACACACGCGATCAATAATAAAAAGACCAAACAAAGCACTTACCTGAAAGAGCTCTTTGAAAAGTGGATTTAAAAGGGCAATACCAAAATTCAAATTCACAAATGTGCCAAGCAGGAAACACAAAATGTCATCTATACTTATGGCCTCACAGCTAAACAGATCATGGCGAACGAACACCTTATTGATTTTTTTGATTTTTAACCTTATCGGAGACCTAATATTTTTGTCGAAGTGATGTCGAAGGAAGGTGAATTACAAAAGATCAACAATTCAACAACAATACAAACAACAATACAACAATACAAACATATTAAAAAAATAACTCAGTATTACTTTCCCTCTTACATATTTGGTTTATCCACACACCTACCAGTGTTCCCTGTTCTTATCGCAGCCACTACCAAAGGACACCCGTATTGCCTCTATATTTAATGTATTGCACCACGGGGTCGGGCGGTAGGGAAACCCCACTAGGTGGTGCTACGCATTTCCCACCAACTCCCCGAATTTTAGGACGTCCTCATCATAATTCCTACGTGCGGGGTCGCTTAACCGACCGGACGCCAATAACTCAACCGGTGACCTATTCTCCCGCCTATGTGTGTAATGTTACCTAAATAACCACCTTTTAACCACCGGAACCACGCCCTCGGTACGCATGTCCGAACCGATCACTCTTCCGATTCGATCTCCTGCTGGATCGTTGCAGCGAGCGACACTCCAAAGATTAACCGCTAAAGAACGGCATTGTTGGCGAATAAAGACCGGTAGACTGGATTCGAACCATGGTGACCAATGAGGAAAAACAAAGTAGCTGAACATTCTACAAACTATTATTTATTACAATAAGCGGAAAGCAGTGCACAACAAAGTTATTGGTGTAATGCAGGAAAGACAGAGAGTTGGTCGAATTTACAAGCAACTACAAAAGCAACACAGGTGCATACTGATGCAAAAATTATAGCGAACTAGAGCTCATACTCAACGCTGCACATAAAGAATAGGAAACAACAACACAATACCCTGCATTTGGAATCCTGCTCCGCTATACCTGCTCCGAGTTTTGTCATGGGGAATGATGGCATTCCGGAGTAAAAGCATCGTCGGAACATGAAGATCCAAATATATCAGAACATGTTTTATTTCCTCCAACTGATTTAAAAAGACCAAGTCTGAAGACGACGATGTCCGAGCGTATTTGACCAGTAATGTTAACAGAATCAAGTTGAACAATATAATTTTGACCATTATAAAAAATATCAACATGATGTGTACAAGTGACAGAGTTATTAGCCTGCAAAATCGAAAACCCTGTTCCTTCAACAACTTAAAAAATTGGACTTGCATAACCTTTAAAGAAAGCACAAACAATGTTGTGACATTAAAAATTAAGGAAACAGAACGTGCTATAAGCTTATTGGAGTTATTCGTCGAAGAAGTCGAAACCCGTTCCATGTCCACAACTTGAAAATTGACCTTTGTAAACTTAAAGGTCAAAGCAAGATATACCTTTTCCAAAACTTCCTCTGAACATTCCCAGAACAATATAACTCATATAGTCATATGCATTTCACTCCTCAATATATATCCATACTTTTATGAAATCAGCTAAAAATAAAACTTTGAAGCGCCCACGACAAGGGCAATAAGCAAAATGTTTCCAAGACTTTAGGGAATACCTCAATTATGCATAAAAAATATTCATCCAGCTCTCAAATGGCGGTCGTATGATTTATGTCAAAATTCAAAGTTTTCTAAGTTTGTGACCTTGACCTTGACCTTGGACGAAAATGAAAAATAGTCCTGGCTATGCAGTCCATTGGCTAACCCAAATACCAAAAACCCCTGCCAATTAAAACGACAACCCCCTGGAGGAGATGGATTGTTATTCAAAATTCGCCAATTTCTAAGTTCGTACCTTGGATGAAAATGAAAAATCGAAGCTCCGGGCTATGCAGGTACCATGGGCTAACCAAATACCGACACCCCTCCAGATTCACAAACCCCTAAAAAGCAAAGAATCTGGCTACCCCCTAAAAACACAATCGCAATTTTCTAATTCGACCTTGTGACAAAATGAAAAAATCCGAGCTCCGGGGCTATGCAGGCCATGCTAACCCAAAATACCAAACCCCAGCCAGATCGACAAACCCCTCGAGAAATTAATTTGATGTCAAAAATCCAATTTTCTAAGTCTACCTTGTACGAAAATAAAAATCGAGCTCCTGGCTATACAGTGCCATTGGCTAACCAAATACCCAAAACCCCTGGTCAGATTCGACAAACCCCCTCGGAAAATGCAAATGAAAATCGCTACTCCCAAAAAAACAATTTTTTGCCTCTCCACCCCATAATGGTGCCACCACGCCCATTCTCAGGAAAACACAACTAATCATGATATAACCTCCCACCAAAAATTTATCAGGATCGGGTCAAACCCACGAGCTGATGCTCGACAACAAACAGAAGACAGACAACACACAGTGAGCGATGTTTTTGAGTATTGAAAAATAAGAGAATTGAAGCGAAGAAGAATCCATTGAGAGTGAGTTCCTCCACTGCTCCCCGCACACGACGTCGAACGCCCCTGCTTCTTCGATCCAAACCTCCGTCTGGTCCCGCTTCTGTTCCTTATCTACAACCTCGACGAACGCCTCTTGCCTGCTCCTTCAGCTGCTCATCTTCTCGCTGCTCACTCGTTATCTAATAACATATAGTGGCTCACTTATTTTTCGGAAAATATTTTTCGGTAAACCAATATCTCCCGCATCATCAAAAAATAAATTTAATCTGATTACATTATTTCGCTGATCCCGAATCCAGCCGAAGTAACTTGAAATGCTTCAAAATCATCAGCTGTCGCGCTTACATGACCATTAATTGACATTGCTACATGTACCATTCAAATATACAGTTTGAACAAGTATAGTAAAATCAGAGCATGAAGAACAATTCTACGCTTCGCTTCAGCTGCCTTCCATATAAAAGCATCAATCACAACATAAAATATCTATACAGCCTACTTAAGACAGCCCAAACACTCTCAAACACACACTCAGACAAATAAACCCATGTGAAAGAACTTTGCACATGGAGAGGAGTTAGTACAGTTTGTGTACCTGAAGTTTTCAGGGGAGGATCCACATGTGGCCACCCGACAACGGGTTGAGTTGTCGCCACCAACCTACTGGATCAGCGCAGGAGGCACTTGATGGAAGAAACGGAATCCCAAAGCGGCGAGAGATGAAGCAGCCTGGCAGGACCAGCAAGAGCTCTCAGAGGTCGTAATAAGAACAGAAAGCACCAGACAGACTTTCGAAAGCAAGGCTTCACTCGTTCGCGAACAATGCAGAACCATCACTCTCAATGACTCCTTCTCTTCCTTCAATCTCCTACCCTTCTCAATACTCAAAACCTCGCTCAATTCTCTCCAACCAACTTCAATTCTCCCAACCAACCTCATTCTCTTCCCCAACAATCAACTACACGGAGCTGCACTTTTAAAACCCGGGAGGTCGAGGAGCCCTTCCGAAACTGACGTCATTGTCGAAACCGAGCAGCCGATTGGACCGCCCTATGTGCCGCCCTTTCGGCGGTTTCACCCAGAGCCGCCTGCCCGCCCACGTCTGCCCTTGGAGATGTTACGTGCAGCTCTATCCCGTGTCCCGAACGTCCGGATTTTACCTCTGAAACGATCCTGCGGTAATGTGTTACCGTGGCCAGCCAAATGAGGTAGCAAGCAGAGAAGCACCGTGGTCGTCACGCTGTGGTAACGAATGATGTAGCAAGTAGCAAATTTACTCAGCAGAAAAAGAAGAGGAATGGAATGGAGGGGAAAAAATATTTGATAACCTAACTAATACCCATCGCAACACACCCCTCGTCTCCACAACAAAAAAGGTAACCTAACTACACTATATAATGAAAAACTGACTCAGGCCAACTATCTTGCTATGCATACTTCGAGAGACCAAACACTACCCCCCTCCCTTTGCAAAGACTCAAACCCGATCTCAAATCGGTGCATGCAGTGTAGTTCCCTAGGTACATTTTACTACGTCCCTAGTCCGACATTTTTGAATACATGTCCCAAAATAAATAACCTAGGCGGTTGCGTAAAACTTAACTAACAGACTCATTCGACCAACTTAACTACATCCGAACTAAACAAACAACAGGATGGTCAGAACTATACACATTCTAATATTTACACTACTAATGCCAGGACCTGACTTAAAGAGAACGATAAAGCAACATTTGGATGAGTGCAGCAGCAGGAAATCGATGATCAGCATCTTCAGCCCTCAATCCGTCTTTGTTTGTGCGTTTTATCCCCCGCCGCTGCGGAAGGATATTTTGTATCCAGGTCGTCCGGCGTCCTCCGCCGGTCCGTTCCATCCATCCGCCTCAACATTTATACTGCAGATCCATAACTCTTAAACTGTCCCATATCGATTTTAAATGGGTCAACACATGTTCCACCTAAAAGAAAAAACCCTATATTTTGGCAGCCCGATCAAATGCCGACTGCGCCACCTAAAAAAATGTTTTCCCAACGATTTGAAATGAGTCCACACATTTACCACCTGAAAAGGAAACAACCCTATGTTTTTGCGACGATCCAAGAGCCATCTTGAAAAAAAAAGTTTTTAATAAATGCAAAAACGCTTATCTATACTTCCAATTATTTTTGGTACACTTTCCTCACCCTGGAATTTTTCAAATGATGACCAAATGTGTCTTGTTCCATTCACCTCCCTCATTATCTGAATATGTAGACCCTTATTCATTCAAGGATTCCCCATCTCTGATGTAATATTATTATTTTCCCTGCTGCAGAGCAACTCACCCTAACACGCAGCCACACGCCGTTCACATCCCATCTAACTGCCTTATACAACAAGAATATCCGGCTGCCCAATCATCCCCGGAACGCGCTGCTTGCGGCATCCTGCAACACTTTCACCAAGAATGTCTGGCACACATGTAATTGGGATATGCAAACAAAGAAAGCATGAGTATGCAAATGGATCAAGCAAAGGCAGAAAAAGGCCATAGCAAATGCACGACCTTACAAATGCAATAAT
>CM068958.1:52339607-52355305 GCA_035128595.1 Eptatretus atami | reverse complement strand
GCATTCATTTTTTCCAGAACTTTTTTTGTTTGAGATGTAATCCAACCACTTGAAGCTCAGTAATCTCTGCAGGCGTTGACACTGGAAGCTTTAAAGTTTTCGTTCAGTATGTTTGTTGGTCTTCCAGGTCTCCATCCCCACGCAGTGGCAATGAGATAATATTTCTGTTAGATAATTTCAGTTTTGTCCTCTCTCTGATGACCTTAGATTTCCACAAAATGCTCAACTTTTGAAAGGCACTGATTAATTTTCCAGTTCTCCTTTTAATGGCTGGTAAACAGTCTCCATCTGTCGTTCGAAGATCTCATACACCGTCTTTGTAGAAGCGTCAAGAGTTGATGAGAATAATACAGGCTGAGTGGACCAAGATTGATGTTTGAAAATTATTATTATATATTATATATATATATAATAATATATATATATCGAAGAATGTTCAAGCATCCTGTATGAACTGGATTCAGCATAATGTCGATGTTAATGGTGAACAGTTTGAGCATATGAGGCAATTTAGTCGAAATATGCTCAAAGTCTGCTGAGGCCAAAGCACAAGGGCTGTAGTTCTTACATTGCAGGCAGGTTCATGATCTTTATTTTTCTATCCTTCTAATCTCCAACATTGCTCCCTCTGCTCTTTCAGTCCTTCAACCCTCTCCAGCAACTGGAGGATGCACGTGCTCCTCCTGAAACCCCCTTCTGGTTAAACCTCCAAAATCCAGACTGACTGCACACCCTCATCTCTTTTATTCCTTGCTTCTCCCATCTATGGAACCACATTCCAGAGGCTGTTCTGTCTCACTCTTCCCTCCAGGACTTCAAGCAAACAGCGCAACATAATCTCTGATCATTCCCAATTCTGACCCATCATCTTTATTACCCCCATTAACCTTTCCTAACCAAACCATCTTTCTTATTTCAGTTTCATCCCCCCCCCCTCCTTGTTACACATACACGTACACGTACACACATTTGGGAGCTGCCTAGCAAGCACGTAAGACGTTGGCCATTATAAAGCTTGCATTGTTTGTGTGAGAAATTTCTGAGCTAAATTATTTTTTAACAAGGAGCTAACCCGATGTCCCCAGTCTTTTGGGTGGTATGAGGAATATATCTGTGTGATATGAAAGCTAAATCTTGAGCAGTTTTTGAAATATCGTGCACACAAGCCAAGTTACTTAGATGGTTGCCATGGCAACATAATTCAGCCAATCACAGCTGTGATCTAATCACTAATCTGGTTGAGATAATATCATGAGGCGTAGACATCTGCAATATGAAAGCTAAATGTTCAACGGTTTTTAAAATATCGCGTACACAAAAGTACATGGGCGGATGATCGGTCGGTCGGACGGAGCTCATTTTAATGTCCCCCATCTCCGACCTTGTTGGAGTGGCAGGGGACAAAAAGTGATACACTTTTACCTTTTTTCCTCTGCATATACCAAACAACAAGTGTAGCAATGGTCATGGCGAACAGCACAAATCCTGCCACGCCAATCATCCACATCCAAAGACCACCATCAGATTTGCCTGCTGAAAAGGGTTGATGGTAAAAAAAGAGGGTTAGCCATCTACTGATCGCATAATGTAGATGCAATGCAAGGCAAGAGGTTGATATAACTCACATTGAAATGGTAGATATAAGGAAAGATTGAGCTATTCTACTTTGTAACTAATTCCGAAACATTTTAATACAGTAGACTAGGCGTAAGTCGTCACCATCGGGACCGAGAAAAAAGTGGACGACTTAAGACATGTGACGACTTACGTGTATGCGAACATTCATGATGACTGTGGGGTGAAGGATGAAGTTGCGCGTGGCCTGGACACGTACGTGTGAGAGGGCACAACAATCTCTAAGCCGGCTATTGTACCAAAAGGGAAACACAATCCTCGGGGCATAGGTGGGGGTTCATTGGTTAGTTGGAAAGTGATCAAGCAAAGATGGAATTCATGAATCACTTTATCAAAAGTAAAGATAATGAAGAACTGTAAGACAACTCATATACCATCGGTGATGGTATATGACCATCGACAAATGTGGAATGAATGGCTGTTAGAATTCATTCATTGGAATGAATGTAGAAATGAGTTTTCATATGGGATGAAAAACTCATATGCCATCGACAAATTACATGACAACAGTCATCGTGATTACTACCACTCAATACCGATGTGTAAGTGAGTGTGGTGATGTACAAAACAAGCCAATATAAAACCATAATCGGACTTCAACACTAAGCTCGATCGATCCTTTACTCCTTCGCCAGAGACTGCATTGCTCAGCCTGTCTACCTCTTCAGATGCATGTGGGACGGCGCGCTGACTGAGCTGAACGCAGCGCAGTTATAAATAGCCCGCGCATCACGATTCCATGAAATCGGGCTTCTCACGAGGCAGCAGTTCCGTGTGACGAGTTAGGCGTGGTAATTTACTTGAGTTTGCATTATGCAGGAACGGACAACATCTGACGACTTAGACGAAGTGCGACTTAGAGATGACGACTTACAGACTTTATTCAAAGTCTGTAAGTCGATTTAACATTAGATAAATTCGGGACTTTTTAACGCTGCCGACGAAGGCGAAGTGACGAGTTACACGCTGCCGACTTACGCCTAGTCTACTGTAGTTATGATTTGTAAATGTTATGGCATATCATTTTAAATAAATGATTGTGGTAATCAGGCTGATAGAATTAAAGCAGGGTAGCAGCAGTAGATCTCAGAAGCCAAAAGGATGAAAGTTTGGAAATGTAAGTTTGGGATCCAATTTGGAAGAGTGATGAGAAGTGGGCTTGTATGACAGGAGGGAGCAATGAATGAAAGGATGAGGATGAAAGCTACTGGGGCAGAACCAGGAGAAAAAGGTGGAAACGGATAGCAATAACTTGAGGTGGGTAGAATATAAGTAAATTGCTGGCAGTTGCATCCAGAGAGGCGAAGGACAAAATGTGACAGAGACAGAGACAGAGACAGAAAAAGAATTTTATTTTATTGAGGAAGTTCAAACTCAATGTTTCCTTCTTTCTCAATATATGTCTTGTCGATAGAATTCTCAGAAAGTTGACAGTTGCAACAGAGGAAGCCAAGTTTTGATTTGGTGTGGAACAAACACCAACTACAGCTAATACATGGGCAAGAGCACCTTCTTGTTATACTCGTACAGTGTGTACTGAACACTAGAGTGCATGGAGAGAATTCTTCATTAACATGAATTACAGATAAATCTCAACTGTGGTGTGATCGGGAATTTCTTCGTGAGAGTTGCTAGCTATTGGAAGGAAAGCAAAAACTATAACGGCACTCGGTAGAGCGCATACCTCCACCAGGCTAAACAGTTTACATTTGTTTTTTATCTCAATGATTGGCCGGATATGCATCCAGACCTTCACCAAAATCTAATCAGCTTGTTCTTGTCACATACCCAACTCATGCACCAAGTTTTGTTACAACTTGTCCACAACTTTTTGAAATATCATGCGATGTAGTATATTGTTTTTGGCCCCATCCCTCAATGGTGAAGAATCACTTTTAAAAACTTAAACAATCCTCGTATCCAGATTCGGATCTTCACCAAAGTGGAATTGATTTGTCCTTGTCCCACACCTAACCTGTCCATCAAATTTCGTCTGAATCAGTCCTTAACTTTTTTGAGATATCCTGCTCACAGACAAACAGACAGACAAACAAACAGGCAGGGATGACAATATAACCTCTGTCCACCTTTGGTGAAGAAGGTAACAAGTTGTTCACATGTTGTCAAAAGTGAATCAGATGAAGAAAGAACAAGGAGCAAAAATATTGCATGTGCTACAAGAATAATGACAAAGTACGCAGATATATAATTTTTCATTCCCACTGAGTGAGTTAATTCAGAATATCAACTAAAAAATTCAAACATACCTCCTGCAGTAATTCTTCGTGAGATTGTTGTGATGACCCTTTCCGATTCTCCATAAAGAACACACATCCATTTTCCTGCACGTTCAGGAGCAAATGTGAAAGTGAAATTGGACTGTTTTGTGACGACACGATCAGATGTTTCATGACGCCATCCGAACGTTACACCGGGTACAGGATGTGAAAGTTCACAGTTCAAAGTTACTGCAGTTCCATTAGAAACTCCGTTCTTGGGGGTGACTCGGGCTGGAAAGGAAAGTAAAAGTATAGTATTTTATTATTATTTGTATCTTACTGATACTGAAAATTCAATGGATTAAAAAGCAGATCATCTGTGTTTATAGCTTTATTCAAAAGATTCAAAGTGTGAGTTTTCCACATGGAAATTGTAATGTCATGATGCTTGCATTTCGTTTGTGCCATACTCTCAGAAAGTGAATTCAAACTCCCTTTCCTGCTCAATATAATGAGACATAACCTCATTGTTGTGTGAACTCAGCTCCATTGCATTTTCCTTCTGGAACCTCACCAACTTCCTAAATTGAAGAAAAAAAAATTGTTCTAATATTTGTCCATGCTCTGAGATTTTCTTTTTAAAAGTCAGTTGGTTCTTCCCATAGTTTGAGGGGGGGGATGATGACCTGCAGGGCCATGGACTACATCATGATGATGGGTGCAGACCCAGTGAAGCTCTGGTGCATTGTGCCAGGAACTGGTGCAGGGCATGTCGCGAGACAGCTTGGGCGTGTTCGGATCCGGTGGAAGTCGGCACGAGGTGTAGAAACCCATGTGCCTATTCTCTGGATCTTGGAGTGCCTTCGCCACCTCGAGGCCCAAGTGGTGGTCTGGCTGGGTCAGGTCTGCGATAGGTGCCAGTATGTTCAGAGAGAGGGAGGGAGTTCCTCGCTCCATTAGCATGTGGGAATGGAACGGGGGTGGGGGGAGCAGCCCAACGCCGCCTTGCAGCGGCACTGGGTTGACCTGATGGTTCTCAGAGAGACCATGGTGTTCTAAATGCCTGTGAGAAAGCCAGATATTTATGAAATACTTCAGACTATCATAAGAATTGTTTCAGCATTCTGCTACTTACTGGCACTACATGTCCAAAAGCAAACTCCTGGACGATGACAACCAATGTGTTGGAGACGGATAAAAAAAAACTTTTCTTATTCTTTACAGGAGTAAGGCTCATGGCAGTGTAAGGTATAACTGACCGTGGGACAAACATCAAGGGAATGAACGAATGGGAAATGAGGAGAGGGAGGAGGGGATGATATAGTGAAACATAAAGTGAGATGGTTGGTTTAGGAAGGGTCAATGAGGATAATAAATATCATGGGTCAGAATTGGGCATGACATCAGATGGTGGTGCATGCTTGCTTGAAGTCCTGAAGGGAAGAGTGAAACAGAACAGCCTCTGGGAAGTGGTTCCATAGACAGGAGAAGCAAGGAATAAAAGAGCTTAGGGTGTGCAGTCCACCTGGATTTTGAAGTTTAACCAGAAGAGTTCCGGGTTTGGAGCGTCGAGAGGTCTCCTTAGGGGCTCTCTGCTGACGTTCTCAAAGTTAAGTTTCCGGTGTTATTTGTCCCGTTTAAACTGTTTAATTTTCTCACCTACATGTTACTGTGTTTTCCTAGTTCGGTTTTGTTTCAAAAATCGTGCTATTTTGTGAGTTTTTGTCGACATTCTTACCGGGTGTTTGAGGCCTAGGCCTTGGCCTAGGCTTGAGGCCTACCGGTTCCCCTCGTGTTCGATCGTTTTTTTGTTTGTTTTTTTTCTCCCAATTACCTTCAATTTCTATCCTCCCACTTTCCTAACGTCCCCATTCTCCAACAATCTCTCTATTCTTATCTTAAAACAAACAAACAAAAAAAACAACAACAATACGCTAACCTTCTCCCGATTCTGCTTCTCTCTTCCTTTTATCTCCTCCTCCTCTCTTCTTCCTCGATTGTCTCTACAGCACTTCCATGACCTAATCTGTTGAAAACTCTCTCAAACATTAATAATAATAACAAAAACGATCTTATAATGCTTCATCTTCCTCTTTCACACGTGTGGTACCCTTTACTGTATCATAATGCACTACTCTTCTGCTATTTAACAGACTGCAATATTTCGACCTCTCCTTCATTCCTTGCCTAAAAAATCCAACTGTTACAGCGTTCTTTCTCCATTCTCTGAATTCGCCTTATTGCATCCATCAAGAATTGTGTTAAATCGCATCTCTGACCTAAAACTTTAAAAACCCCAGTTTGCTATGAATGTTCGCTTTCCATCAACCATTCTTTTTTTCCAACTTCAATGCCAACTCACCCCTCTCACCCCTCACTCTCAAAGCAACCATCCCACTCTTCTCCTCCAAGCCTCCTCTCACCTCTCTCAAAAATTCCCCCTCACCTTTCTCCCACCTTTCACCCCCACATCCTTCTAAAGTTGCCCCCCCTCTCATCCACTAAGCTGCCTCCTTCAACTGCCCTCCCACCTCCATCTCTTCACTCCACCTCCTCAAATCCTCAACTGCCTTCTCCCCCAGCAACCACAGAGCCTTTCTCCTCCTCATTCGGCCCCTCCCCTAGCTATTCTGCAATCCCCACACTCTTTCAACAACCCTCCTTACCTCCCCCCTCGTCCTTGTCCTACCCTCCCCCCTCCCCCACCCCCTGCACCCAAAGCCTCCTCCCTACCACACTTCATTAAAAGTACCTACCTTCGCTCAAACCTTTCAGATCTTTCCATACAGGCTGCCTGACAAACCAGACATAATCTGCCTAACAGAAACTTTCCTCTCCCAAGACGTGTCTGACTCCCAAGTATCTCTCCCCGGTTACTCCCTCCTCCGGTATGACAGACCTGAGCCTCGTCCTGGTGGAGGAGTTGCTCTCTTCATCAAAGACTCGAGTCTCACTCTCCATGCACTGCTCTCACTCCCCCACACCCCAGGAATACCTCTGGCTACGGCTTCCCCTCCACTCCACCTCATGTTTATATGTGTACTGTACCGTCCACCTAACAGTGATGACTCCATCTCCACCTCACTATCCGAAAACATGGACCATCTTCTATCTTCTCATCCAAACTCTCTCTTCCTCTTATGTGGCGACTTCAATTGTCATCAGGCCAGTTGGCTAGGTGTGGGTACCTCTCTCACCTGTCATGGCATCAGCAAAAGCTTTCTGCGACTCATTGGGACTGACTCAATCGGTCAACTTCCCGACCCGGATCTCAACCAATGGTACTCCATCTCTTCTGGATCTGATTTTGACAACTTTCCCTGACAATATCTGCTGCTCTTGTTCCGCTCCAATCGGTTCTTCTGACCACGTCCTTGTCAAAGTGGACATCTCTCTGGCTGTTATCAGAGAACCACCTCACCGCCGTCGAGTCTGGCATTTCACTCAGACCGACTGGCAGGGTCTCCAAGCAGCCATCAAACTTATAGACTGGTCCTCTATCATACTTTCTCGAACATCAACTCATCCTGGGAAATCTTTCAAAGAAACTTGCTCTCCCTCATGGACAGATTTATCCCCTCTCGTCTTCAGTTGTCTACACTTCCTCCCGCCCTTGGTTTACTGAAGCTTGTGGCGAGGCACTTGTCCTGAAACAACTTGCCTTTGCCTCATGGAAAGCAAACCCAACTGAGGGTAATCTCAGTCCTTCCATAAAGCTCAGAACAAATGTGTATCTACCCTCAGGAGAGCCAGAAAACAACATCTTTCTACTCAAGTCTGAACTATCAAACCTCTCTCCCTCCTCAAAATCCTGGTTGCATCTAATCAAATTTGTTTCTGGTGTATGTTCCCCCTCCATCCCTCCCTTACCTCAAATGGCCGCATTGCTGATACCGGAGGCCCGTACAGTTAGGGAAAGGGGAAGCGTTGGGAGGGTGCAGGATGAGGGGGGGGGTGCTTTGCAGGGCAGGGTGAGAAGAAGGCTTTTAGGGGAGGGTGTATTGAGGAGGGTTGCAGAATGGGGGACATGAAGCTTTGAGGGGGTGGGTGGAGGTGGATGCAGAAGGAGGGGACATGAAGAGGAGGTATTCTGATTCAAAATTCCCAAATTGGCCAAGAGAGATAAAGTGCCTTCATTAAGAATTCACACCCTTGACTTTTTCACATTTTCTTGTGTTACAGCCTGAATTTAAAATGGATTGTATTGAGATTTTTGTCAATGATCTCCACGTAATACCCCAAAATGGCAGTGGAATTTTTTTTCGAGAAATTTTTACAAGTTAATTGAAAATGAAGAGCTGAAATGTCTTACGTCAATAAGTATTCAACCCCTTTGCTACGACACTCCAAATTGAGCTCAGGTGCATCCATTTTCCTTTGATCATCCTTGAGATGTCTCAAAAACTTAATTGGAGTCCACCTGTGGCCAATGCAATTGATTGGACATGATTTAGGAAAAAAACACACCTTTCTATATCAGGCCTGACAGTTGACAGTGCATGTCAGAGCAGAAACTCAAGTCCCAGGAACTGTCCATAGAACTAAGAGATAGAATTGTGAGGAGGCATAGATCTGAGGAAGGGTACAAAACAATTTCTAGAGTGTTGAAAGTTCTCCAGAGCATAGTGAGCTCCATCATTAGGAAATGGAAATAATATGAAACTATCAGACTCTTCCTAGAGCTGGCCGTCCTACCAAACTGAATAACTGGGCAAGAAGGACCTTGGTCAGGGAGGTGACGAAGAACCCAGTGACCACTGAAAGAACTACAGAGTTCCTTCCCTGAGATGGGAGAATCTGCTGGAAGGACAACAGTCTCTGCAGCACTTCACAGATCGAGGCTTTATGGGAGAGTGGCTAGACAGAAGCCACTCCTGAGAAAAAGGCATATGACAACACACCTGGAGTTTTCAAAAAGGCATGTGAAAGACTCAGAGCATGAGGCAACATATTCTGTGGTCTGATGAGACAAAAATTGAACTCTTTGGCCTGAATGCAAAGCGCTACGTTTGCCGGAAACCGAGCACAACTCATCACCCATCTAACACCATCCCTACCGTGAAGCATGGTGGTGGCAGCATCATGATATGGGGATGCTTTTTCATGGCAGGGACTGGGGGACTTGTAAGGATAGAGGGAACAATACATGGAGATAAATACAGACAAATCCTTGGGGAGAACCTGCTTCAGAGTGCAAAGGACCTGAGACTGCAGCGAAGATTTATATTAAAACTGGGCAATGGCCCCAAGCATACAGAGAAAGCATCACTGGAATGGATTCAGAACAAGAACGTGAAAGTCCTTGAGTGGCGCAGCCAAAGGCCAGACTTCAATCCCATTGAGAATCTGTGGAAAGACTTGAAGATTGCTGTTTACTGATGCTCTCCCTTCAACTTGACAGAGTTTGAGCAAATCTGCAAGGAAGAATGGGGAAAAAATCCCCAAATCCAGACGTGCAAAGCTGATACAGACATACCCAAGAAGACTTGAAGCTCTAATCTCTGCCAAAGTTGCTTCTGCAAAGTATTGACTCAGGGGGTTGAATACTCATATAAATTAGATATTTGTTTTTCATTTTCAATAAATTTATAAAAATTCAATAAATTTATAAAAATTTCCAGGGAGACCATTCCATGCATTAACTACTCTCTGAGTGAAAGTCCCCTGCCTTACTACCGTCTTAACTCTCCTCTTCTTTACTCTTAGGATATGGCCCCTGGTTCTGTCACTGTCTACTCTGTTGAATAATTCATCTGCACTTATTTTATCTCTACCTTTCATCATCTTAAAGAATGGAAGAATGTCTTCATCAAGCCTAAAAATGAGCTCCCATCGCTAGAGGCCAGTTCCTTCTTTACAAATACTGATAAAGTATGACTGCAATAATTAATCTTTCAATAATTCAAATCTCTTGTCACTGTGCAGGACAACAAAGAGTTTATCGATGCCATAAAAGAGAAGAGTTATAGATTTCAGGATCCGATTGAAAATTCCCAGAGTTAGAATTCCATCAACATGAGGCCGATTCCAGGATATTTTTCCATTTCCATATCCTCGACCAGAAGGATTGGTCGACACCAATACATATTGATGCTGAGGACACAGATGTCATTGCTTTGGCTGCTCGAGTCACCCACAAAATCGTCACTCCTCTACATTTGGACAATAAAGCCAAAGTCTATGACTGCAAGAGATTGTGCAGTGAAGAAGTATATTCAGTCATTACTCAACTTCATATCTTCACATGAGCTGTTGATCTATCTGGATTGTATAGTCATGGGAAAACATCTGTATTTAACAGTCGGAGAGCATCAAGAGAATCTCGATAACCCTTGTCGCAACTTGGAGAGCACTTGTCTATGAGCGACGCTGTAACTTGGGATCTGGAGACATACATTATTTGCATTATTCATGGTGACAGTCACAATTCATTGGGGAATCATGGGCCCAAAAGTGGAATCAGATGAAGAAAAAGGAAACTTCAAGAAATCCACCAGATTCAGAATCCCTGTCCTTTTACATGGCAAGCACCAACCACCAAACCTGTGTGCTGAAAAAACTACAACCCAGAAGCTCGTCCCTCACTGTTGAATCACTGTTGGATGAAGTATACATCTGGAACAACTGTTCCTGTTATTTCCTCTTCACTAATGATGCCACAAGATCTTTCTCTCCTTCTTCATGCTCAATAGGAGTCCTTAGATATAAGCAGCAATGAAACTGACTCAGATTCCTTATCTGATGCCAGTGATTGTGACGATGAGAACATCTGTGACAATTGCTAGTACAAATCAGAACCATAAGTACAGAATACGTACAGATAACTGTGAGACAAGTGGAGATATAAACAAATGGTGTGATGCTAGTACGAAGTCAAGGTATGATGCCACTGCCACTGTGATGTCAACCAACTAATGTTAGTGAAGAGGGAAACCCAGCTTAATATCCCTCTGAGAGACTGCACATCCATCCATCCATCCATCCATTGGAACCATACTCTATGTAGAGCATTGGTGCTGCCTAAGCAATCTCCTTGGCTATGAAACACAATCTTAGACAGGTCGCCACTCCGGCACAGGATCCCAGCAAGCTGGCACTCGTTTTGCCGTAAAAGGATGACAGGCAGAGTCAACCCCACATGGTATTAATTCAACAGCTGAGGGGGATTTGAACTCAGGATCCTAGGATCCCAAGCCCACCACCCTAACCGTTAAGCCAACACCAAGCATAGACTGCACATGTTGTGATGCAATGCCCTGTTTGGATGAGAAGCACCCATCCTACAGCGGTTGATACTCACATCAGGAATCGAACTAGACAACTCCAAGATAAGTGTGCTACCGATGCAACATTCTGTCAAACAAGTTTGTTTATTAAGGGGCCAAGCCATACATTGCACTCAAATCAGGTGCTGCATTATAGAGTGTGCATTCTCAATGTGCTTTTAGTCCGGTCGCTTAAGGTAGAAATTCGACAAAACATTTACTGACTGGACAACAAGCACCAAATTTGGTACACAACTTCCTTGGCCAATAAGATCTAATTTTGGAGGGGAGCCAAGGTCAAGTCACCCATGAAGGTCAAGGTCAAAAGGTCAAAATGACATTTTCTGTATTTCAGAGAGCACGCCTAGCTCTATCAAAATACTCTGTTACAAATCAGTGAGTCGCCCTCATTTGCATTCTATACGCATCACTAATGTCGAAATATATTCAAATCGTATTACTAAGGCCTAAGTCACATTTGCTCTACGGCGAGGATACGGCGCCGTACGCCCTCTGAATTGACAGAAACGTGCGGCGGCCGCAGAGTTTCTGAGGTGGCCTCAGGGTGGCCCTACGCCGTATGGCTATATTTTACAGGCCGTAGGGTCGCCGTGGAATTATAACGCGGAGTTATAACTTTTTCATTTCTACGTTGCCGGTAGCAATTCGACAAGCCGAAAAAAATAACTGGTAAAAAAAAATAAAAAATTAACCCATTCGTTACGTCCGTCTGCCGCACTTCACCTTAGGGCCCCCTGCGGTTGCCTTGCGGGCACCTTGAGGCTACCTTGCGTCTGCTTGAAAATTCTATGGCCGCCGCAGGGCCCCTTAAGGTCACCGTGCGACATCAAATCAAAGACCGTACGGCAACCCCACGTTTTCGGTCTCCACAATTTCTAAGACCTAAGGCCTAAGTCACATTTGCTCTACGGCGAGGATATGGCGGCCGTACGCCCTCTGAATTGACAGAAATGTGCAGCGGCCGCAGAGTTTCTGCGGTGGCCTCAGGGTGGCCCTACGCCGTATGGCTATATTTTACAGGCCGTAAGGTCGCCGTGGAATTATAACGCGGAGTTATAACTTTTTTCATTTCTACGTTCGCCTTAGGGCCCCCCTGCGGTCGCCTTGCGGGCACCTTGCGTCTGCCTTGAAAATTCTATGGCCGCCGCAGGAACGCCCTAAGGTCACCGTGCGACATCAAATCAAAGACCGTACGGCAACCCCACGTTTTCGCTCCACAATTTATAAATACGCCGGCAGCTCCCCGAAAAATAAAAACATATGTGACTGCTACATTGTGTGACCGTGGAAATACTGCGGCCGCCGTATAATTGCTAATGGCCGTAGATTTTGGAGACCCCACGGCCGCCGTGGCAATAGTGACTTAGGCCTAAATACGCCGTGCGGCTCCCCGAAAAATATAAACATATGTGACTGCTACATTGTGTGACCAGTGGAAATACTGCGGCCGCCGTATAATTGCTAGTGGCCGTAGATTTTGGAGACCCCACGGCTGCCGTGGCAAATGTGACCTAGGCCTAAGTGGCATAAAAAGCTGGTTTTCCCACGTTAGTACCATGGGTAATGGTCAGGTCAGGGGGTCAGGTATGGGAGCATGTGCCAGAACAGCGCGTCGCTGCGTCCACTTTCCGCCAGTACTCCAGTGGCTCCGTCTGGCCTTCCCCCAGGCAGATGCCAGGCCCATCCCCATCTCCTTGAGATGCTGGTCAACCTGCTGCAACCACGAGGCACGTGGTCGGCCATTGGCCTCCTCCACTCACGAGACTCCCTCGCTGAGAGAATCTGGTGAGCAGGATCAGCGTCAGGAAAACGAGCCACATGTCCATACAGCCGCAACTGACGCTCACGGACCATGCAGGTAACAAATCTCATCCGAGTCTCTCTCAGCAACCGCTCGTTGGACACAAAATCTGACCAGCGATAGCCAAGGATTCTCCGAAGAGACCTGGTACCAAAGGAATTAAGTCGCCGTCTCAGATCCTTGGTCAGAGTCCATGTCTCGCATCCATAGAGCAAGACTGGAAGCACAAGGACCTGAAGACTCGGACTTTCGTCCTCCCGCACGTAGGTACCGGCAGCGCCACACCCCGTGATCCAGTGAATCCATGATTCCCCAGGCCCGACCCAGACGTCTATTGACCTCTGACTCACAGCCAGCAGAGACATGAATATCACTGCCAAGGTAAGTGAATCTTCCACGACCTCAACATCCTCACCACAAACAGACACAGACAGGACAGCAGCATCCAAGATGTCATTGAAAGCCTGGATCTTAGTTTTGACCCAAGAAACCGTAATCCCAGCAGCTCCGACTCCTCATTCAGCACCTCGAGGGCCCCCAAAAGGATATCTAAAGTCTCCGCAAAGATGACTGCATCATCTGCGAAATCAAGGTCCGAGATCTTGACATTCCCAAACGATGCACCGCAGCTTGATCTTTCCGACATCCTCCCTAAAATCCAGTCCATACAAGTGCTGAAAAGTGTGGGGCCAGTACACACCCCTGACGAACTCCAGTAACACTGGGAAAAGTCAGAGATGGTACCACCACATCTCACAGCACTCTCAGTACCAGAGTAGAGTTCAGACATGAGATCGATCAGATTTGGTGGCACCCCACGAAGACAAAGAATCCTCCAGAGGGCATCCCGATTCACTGAATCGAACGCTTTACAGAGATCAACATAGGCTGCAAGCAGCCCCTGCCGAAACTCTCGTCTGCGTTCGGTGAGGACATGAAGAGCAAGGATACGGTCAATCGTTGACCTCTTTGGTGTAAAGCCTGACAGCTCTGACGCTGGTGCTTAAGCAGATGGTGGCGAACCTATCAAGAATTATCCGAGCAAAGACCTTGCCCGGCACTGAGACAGCGTCACCCCTCGGTAGTTGTTGCAGTCTTGGCGATCACCCTTCCCTTTCCAGAGAGGGACAACAAGGCCCCTATTCCAATCAGTTGGGATGATGCCTGTGTTTCAGGCAGAGCACAAAACTGCATGCAAAGACACGAGTGCAGCATTTCCACCAGCCTTGAGAAGTTCAGCATGGATGCCACAGATCCCTGGAGCTTTACCCCGTTTCAAGCGGTTCACCGCAGCCCGTGTTTCCACAAGCGAAGGTGGACACCAGTTGATTGGAGGTCAGCAACAGGGATTGTAAACCCTTGACGTCCAACTCGACAGCTGGGGGATCAGCCTGGTACAGCCGCTCAAGTACCGCGCAGCGGGCCTTCACTTGGACTCCTCTGTCAAGAGCCTACCACTCTCTGCTCTAACTGCAGTGCTCGAGGATGGGCTTGGATGAACGCAATGCGCGACTTCCCCTGTAAGCGGGACGAGAATCACCTGTCCACAGGTGATGCTCTACCCCCTCACAGATTCCTCGCACATAGGCCTCCTTGTCCACCTTAGTGCACGTACAGTTTTACGCCTCAGCTCCCTGAACAGCTCAGCTCTGCCATTCAGCCTGGCCCTGCGACTCTGGTCAATAGTATCCAGTGTCCCTTGAGAGACAAAATTCTTCTTGCCCTGCGGTGAGTTCCAAGACATCCACCGGCAACATCAAGGACGGTGGTCTTGAAGACACTCCACAACTCTTCAGGACCCCCAAAGCACCCAGACACCCCAAATGTCCACTCAGCCTGTTCGCAAACTCCTCAGCTACTCTCTCATCCTTGAGCTTGCAACATCCAGCCTAGGCTGGGATGGTACCATTCTCCAGGATTTAAGGTGCAGCTTTAGAGTTGTTACAACAAGCCGGTGGTCAGTATTGAGGAACTGAGCACTCCGGTAGACCCTGCAGTTCTGGATCATCCTCCAGCGACCGTCAACGAGGACATGGTCAATCTCTTTTGCCACACCGCCAGCGTTGGAATACCAAGTCCAGCGATGAGCTTGTGGGCGCTGAAACCATGAACCAGCCAGCCTAAGTCCATGACTTCTTGCAAAGTCAAGGAACTTAGTAATGGTCAGGACCGTAAAAATCTCGCCAAAACCTTTACCTACTAGATACCAGCAACAAACTTGCTACACAGCATACTTGGACCATAACCTGCATTTTCAGAAGGGGAGCCAAAGTCGAGGTCACCCATGAAGGTCAAGGTCAAGGTCAAAAACGTCAAAAATGACATTACTGTATTTCGGAGAGATGCATCGCTGTATCTAAATACGCTGTCACAAATTATGCAATATGTTTCATTTATGTTTATATACAACGAAAATGGCAAAATATCTTCAAATCACATACAAACCTGCAGACACCCCAGTTTTCCCACCTTAGTACCATGTCCTGGATCAATTCTCTCAAGTTAAACGGGCCGGGACCTGATCAAAGTAAGTGACATTGGGTAAAGATGGGTTATTGTACCCCATACAAACAAGGTACGACCCCTGAGATCGGGATGAGTAGTCGAATCTTGGCGACAGTAGGTTCCTCTTCCAGTCCCCTCACGAGACGCATATGGGAAACCACAAATCGGATCATTCGCCACCATGTCGTGAAAGACGAATGCGGGAAGATCCCAGCCGACAACGTGCGGCGTTACACCTGGCATCTCCGAGCG
>CM068958.1:52321516-52334915 GCA_035128595.1 Eptatretus atami | reverse complement strand
GTGCGTGTGTGTGCATGTGCGTGCATGTGTTTTTTTTGGTGTGGATCATTCATTGGCATTGAAGTCCCCTCTGATGACGGTGTTTGGGAGGAAGTAAAGTTTCTGTAGGTGCGGTGAGTGTTTGGTTGGTACAGTGGGGGGGATGTGTCTGATTGTATGTAAATGTTTATGATGTTCGTGTGTGCTTTGTTTTGATTTTTTTGATTTTGATTTTGAAAGCTTGAAGTTCAAGTGTGTTGTCTGGTCGGAAAAGTGCTTTTGTATCTTGTGTGATATCTGCAGTAATTATCGAATTGAATTGTGAATGTATATGATGAGGCCTCCACCTCTGGTGGTCGGTGTGTCTGAGCGTATCAGTGCATAGTTGGTGATGGTCGGAGTTTTGTTTTTCTCGTGTCATTTGGTTTCATGTATGATGGCTTTATGAGAATGAAGTGTTTAAGTTGCACGGCCTTGCTGACGAGGCTATTTGTGTTATAGGTGAGGACATTAAGGTTATTTGTTAGTTTCTGAGGTTGAGGTGGTCGGGGCCATGGGTTGGTTTCTATGTCTCCAGCTAGAATGAGGAGAAAGGGGAGGACTGCCTGAGGTAGGTCACTCCGCAAAATGGAAGAAAAAGAAAAAAACGTTTGTTGTGGAAATTAGATGCATGTGTGAGTGTGAAATGTGGTGTTTGAGTGTCTGTGTGTGAAGTGCTCATGTTTAAGAATAAGAGGGAGTGGGCCGGTCCATGGGGATCGATCAGCTCTCTGACTGTGACCGTGCTGCTCCGACGAATCCGGGCAGCATGCAAGAGTGGGGAAGATTTGGCTCCCGTCTTGCGTTGGTTGGACAGTGAAACCACAGCGGAGAGGCATCCACAATAGTTGCATAAGGATTGTTGTTTCGTATGCAGCCTGTGACTGCTTGGTTGCATCATTTCCTGGAGGTGTGGCTGTGCTGATGATGCAATTACCCCTGTTGCCAGCGTGCTGGTACTCATTTTGCTGACCACAGAAGGATGACAACCCACCTGGTGTTATTTCAATGGCACGACAGGAGCTTGAACTCAAGGCCCTATATCTTAAGCCAGCCACCTTAACCGTTAAGCCAACTCCAGGCTTTACACAAAGGTGATTCCTACAAATAATATTGTGAATAAAAAAACACAAGTTCGAGGCACTTCATTCATAAAGCTAAGTAGAGCGAAGTCGATGGCGTGCCATTGCAAATCCTCACGCTTCCCACCAAAAGCAGTTGAAAGATTGCAAAAACTTCCAGCAGGAATGGCCCAATATCAAATTTTGAGTTAAAACGATTTCGTTTTGCCTCCTCCGACCTCAGTTCCACCCCTGAACATGAACTAGAGGTCAAATCCCCCCCCCCCCCCCCAAATTACTTATTTTATGCGTCCCTCAATGTTGATTACATATACAAAGTTTCATATGAAAATGTGCCTGCAATTGCAGCTTTCAGTTTTTCACCTTTTGACGCCTCCCCAAAAACTATACTGCTCTTGCACCTACGTGCCATGTGCTGATCATAACTACCAAGTTTGGTAATTTTCTGCCCAACCATTTAGGAAGAGATTGATAGCGTGACTGACAGACGGACAGACACAGACAATTATAATATTCCCCCAGTTTTTTTCAAAAAGCATGGGGATAACAAGGTTTCAGCAAGAAAATGTTTGGGACGTTCTTTATCGCAAGAAATAATTTATCTAAATTATTATTTCAGTGAAAAATAGACACGTACAATATCAGCTTTCTAAATATAAAGTGCATTAGAGAATGCACTAAATGACACAATATTATGCTGCAAATGTTGATAATCGGGGAATGGGGTAGGGAAATACACCTGCACTCAACATCCTGACTACGTGACTGTGACAATAAGAGAGGTCTGGCATACTTGCATTGTTGCAGAATCATCAGAGTAAGGGTATATTGAAGAATACTGAAGAATGCCATGATAGATTTGTTCAAAAACAATGAGAATATCCATGAAAATGCACATCAATTGGAGCGTTCACCTGGTATAAAAGGAAAGATCAAACGAGTAAAGGTAAATGCAGAAATAAGCAACTCAAGCCATCTTCACCGACATTACATTGCATCACAACACTTGAGCGCTCTCCGCATCCCATGCAAAGGATAATAAGTTCTCCACTGAGGAATGAGAAATAAGAAAAGGAAGGCATACCATAAAGAGGACACAACCATGCATCTCAAGATCAGTGTATTTTGGGGAAGCACTGAAGGGGGAGGAGGAGTAGGGTCAGGGACCATTGCAAACATGGAAAATGTAGTTTTGGGATGCAGAGAAGGAGGGGAGGAGACATGTGCAAACATTTTCCAGCACAAACCATACCATCCCAACAGTACGCACACCAGTCTCTATGCTGTGTAGCCTGGATTTGAATCTCGTCCCAGCTATAAACTGTCAGTCCAGTGTTTCAGAGGCAGGATAATTCATCAATGTGTGTGCCGTCACTCGGATGGACGTTAGGGTTACGTCCTGCACGTCCTGGCTGCAGGCATTAGTTGGTGGATGTTAAAGATCCCACGGAGTCCTTCACAAAGAGAAGGAGAGCTATCACCGGCACCCTGAACAAATTCCAAATTCCTGCCCTGACTTCCTGTGTCAGAGTGGCCACCCGACCAGGATTGTGGCCTAGTAACTGTTTTGGCAGCATAAACGCTCTGCATAGAGCAGGGTACATGATGATGATGAGTTATTAAAGGGAATTAACAAGATAAACTCAGGTAGAGGCTTTTGAGTACAGAAGGTGGAATGAAGTCTTTTTAGTGCACAATTATATGGTGAAGGAAAGGAGGCAAAGCACACACAAATTAGATTATTCTCTCTTTTTTTCCACTCAGAGTAATTAATTATAAGGAATAGCCTGCAAGGAAGGGTTGTGGAAATAACAACAGTAAATTACACGAAAAGAAAAAAATAAGTCCAGCTCCATTCAAAGTACACCGCCCCCATGCCAAATAAATAAATAACATATCCTCCAGCGTGCGACATTGACGGGACGCCCGGCGATGCGACTGTGCAGAACATGGAATAGGAAGGGAGCAGTGTACAATAATTGATTGATTAATTGTGTAATTAAAATAAATAATAATCGTAAAATAATGAATTTCTTATTTGGCTAATAGCATACCGAAACCACCACCGTTTCGTCCGAATCTGTAACTTTTTGAAAATTAATTAATAAAAAATTAAATAATTAGTCGATTAATCAATAAATCAAGAATACCTTTTATAGCCAAATCAATTGGTCACTGTCGTGTCCAAATATCAGCTGCCTAGCTCAAAAGATGCCTGAGATATTGCCCAGATGACAAACAAAATAAATAAGTAATTAATAAATCGATCTTAATTAATTAATTGAGTAATCAAAAAATGAAAAATACCGCTTTTGCCGAAGCACATCTTCATTATTGTGCCCAAATTTCAGCTTCCGAGCTCAAAGGATGGCTGAGATATCAACCGGACAAACAAACATGAAAATGGAGTGAAAA
This sequence comes from Eptatretus atami, assembly GCA_035128595.1. Lineage (NCBI taxonomy): Eukaryota > Metazoa > Chordata > Myxini > Myxiniformes > Myxinidae > Eptatretus > Eptatretus atami. Next base: position 52,331,400 of record CM068958.1, on the reverse strand, counting down.
CTGAGTGTGTCCTTTGGGCGCAAAAAATCATCGCCGGGCGTAAAAAACCATCGACGCTGACGTCGTCCAGCTTCTGGAGATGAAATAGGGAGGTAGTGGTGTGCAAGAGATACTGGTCTAGAGGAAGAACATGAAGTATGTGTAGAAGGCTGGAGATACAATGAAATGCGTCTCTGTGAAGGTTATAATGTCGGTTGTGAGATGACAAATTTGAGTCTCAAGTTGGAAGATGAATAGCACAGCGCACAACGTCACTCAACATGGTCCGTAGATTCCATAGCTTTCCCTCGTGCATGCTCCGCCGCTTTACTTGAGCCTGCGCTCCACAGCTCATATGACAGGGTCTGTATCTGCAGATAATCTATATATAATGGAGCAAGTGTATGTGATTATGTATGTATGTATATCCACTCTTCACCCATTTGGTTGGACAGCTGACCTGACGCGGGCCTGATATTCTCCCGATATTTATCGGTTTCCCGATATTTTTCCACCAAAATAGGTGGTCTCTGAATCAATGTAAATCCGGGTTAAAATTCGGGGGGTTAGGGTGTCTATTTCTATGCCTTTTTCGCCAAAAATTGCTAGGAAATGAAGGGCACATTGCGCCCAAATTGTCATGTTTACAGCGATGTTTTTCTTTGAATTGCGCCCAATACAAAGTTATAAGTTCTGGCAACTTGGTCACATTCTTCTAAGCACGAATCTGATTGGTCATTGTGACGAATTGGGAGCTTACATGTACATTTATTTAAAGCAATTTAAAAGTTTTCAGAGGGTCTAGAAGGCATGTATAGTTGAGAGATATTGCTGAATTTAAGCACTTTGTGCTCAGAAACCCAATTCTTTCCCTTTATACAGCTAAATTCCAGGTACTTCAGGTTGTTGAGGAGATGCCTTCTAGACCCTCTGAAAACCCTAAATCCATGAGCTTCAGGGGCTTCGCCCCCTCGACCCCCAGGGCCTTAAGCGGGCCCCTGGACCCCCGGCCGTGAGGGGCGAAACTCCGGTCGCTACGCTCCCTACGTTCGCTAAAAACAGATATTTTTGAAACGGCCCACTCTCAGGCCTGACCTGACGTCACCCACAATTGTAAACTGAATACGTAACCTAAAGTACCCAGAGGACCCAAAAGACTCCCCCCCCCCCTGTAACCACCCAAAAGACCCCAAAAAACACGAGGACCCAAACACCTGAAGGACTAAAAGATCCCGAGGACCCAAAAGACCCCGAGGAACAAAGACCCAAGACAAAGACCCTGAGGATCCAAATCCCTATTATAGACCCAGGACCAAAGACTAAAAGATCCAATGACCCCAAGACTAAAGACCCAAAGACTAAAGACCCAAAGACCTAAAATACCCCAAAGAACCTGAAAGACCAAAGACCCCCAAATACCCAAACACCCCAAAAGACCCCAAGAAAGAAAAATACCCCAACCCCCCCCCATCTACTTTCTCAACAATACTCTTAAAGAAGTCCTTTTATTCAAGCTTCTGGGTCTCACTATCTGCTATGATTTTTCCAGGGAAAGCCACATTTCCAAGCTGGCCTCAAAGCCGGTCGCCAACTGGCATCCTCCGTCATGCAAAGTCTTCCTTGGCAACACTGAGCTCCTGATCACATGCAAAGCTTTGGTCTGCAGCCTGATGGAGTACTGCTCTCCTCCTGGGCTGGTGCTCCACTCTTACTTTTCTCAGCTTCATGCTGTGGAAACCAAGCATTTAGGATCATTGGTATTCTCGTGATGAGGCTGAGTCTTTGGGTCTCTCACCGCAGGCAGTTCGGTGGTCTTTCTGTCTTCTACCATCTCCTCTTTGGCCTCCCCCCCCCCCCTCCTCCCTGTCTGTCTGAGATATGTCCCCCCCCCCCTATTTCCGCAGGGCGCTCAAGGTCCGCCAGCAACCCCTCCTGGTAAAGCTACCAAAATCAAGAATCACTGCTCACCTTCATCTCTATTTCTGCTTTTTCCCCACCTTTGGAACAAATTCCCACACTCTCTTCAATCGCACTTTTCCCTCCAGGTCTTCAAAACAGCTCTTCACCACCATTCTTATCTTCCCCATCCAAACCACTATCTTTCCTACCCTGCTAATCACCCCTAACCCACCTCCTTCAACCTGCTTCCTTCCTGAAAGTCCCTGTCGTGTAAGGACCTGAAAGTCCCTGTAGTGCCCATCTTGTTTACCCTGTGTACCCACCCGATCCCTCTCCTTCCACAGATCTCCTCATGTCTCTGTTCCCACTGTTTTTTTCTTCCTCTCCTGCCCATCTTGTCTCCTGCTCCCCTTGTGCGTTTTCTGTGTGTTAGCTCTCATACGAGTCTTGACAGTGTGTACAAAAAAAAAAGACAAAAAAGCCCTCAAGGCACAAAAGACCCAGGGGTTCCAAATGACCCGAAGGACCCAAATAATGAGGGACACAAAAGATCCCAAAGACGCAAAAGACCCAGGGATCCAAAAGACCCTGAGGACCGAAAATACCATGAGGACCGAAAATACCTCGAGGCCAAAAACCCAACGGGACTATCTGTAAACCATGGAAATTCTGCATAATGTAAATCTGACTTCAGAACCCCAACCCCCCCCCCCCACACACACACACATACATACACACAGAGCACTCCCAAGTCATCAATCCCCTCTAAATCCAATGTCTCAACTCCCCTCACCTCATAAAGCCTCAAACCCCTCGATCCCAACTTGTCCCTCTCTGCCTCCCTCCTCCAACCCAACTCTATATCCTCCCCTTTCTTTTCAAGTCTCATTCAACCGTCCTCAATCCCCCCCCCCCCACCCTGTCCCAACATCTCAATATTCCTCTACAAACAACATCCCCCCACCCCCAACTCTCTGTCCTCCCCTCCCCATTTCTTCCTGTTCTTAACAATATTACACAGGGAACTTTGGTGCATGAGAAGGCCATTCGGCCCATCATGCCTGTGTTGTTCCTGTCCCCTTTTGTTAAGAACAATGTTAAAAGTAAGTAAAGATGGAACGTTAAATTCACAATCACTTCCCCCTTTCTTCCCTGATCCTTTCTATAATTTGCGGCCTGTTTGTGTGTTTGTTTGTCACACTACTCCTCCTACAGTTGTGGGCCGATTACATCCAGACTTGCTACATCGGATCAGCATGACCCCAATTAGTGTATAGGGGTGTTTGGATCTTTGCCAGTGGTCTTGGGGTTGGAGGAGGGAGATGCAATCTCTCCATGTAAATGTGTATCGTGGAGCGCCGCCTCCAGGTGGGTATTACAGGTCCCCACCGTTTACAGTCCAGTATTCCTGTCCCCACGTTTTCCAGTGTAGTGAGGTGTTTTGAATTATAAGCAGTAGGTATGTTTTTTGCCTTCATGCATTGTAACCATGGGTTTTGTGGGATTTTTTTTTGCCATATACAGACTGTAGTTACTATACGAACGCCAAATAAAGGTATGCGTCAGGAGCAGTGTGACCACTCCTTTGGCTTTTTCACAGGATTTGGCTATGTCGTTGTTCACTGCGTCGTTGGTTTCTCTAGGTCTTCTTGGCGTATGGTTTTCTAATATCATGCGCTTTTTTTTTCCCGAAACCTTGTGAATTCTTGGCTTTTTTCATTGGTTTACCTTGGCATTTATGAAAATGAGGAGTGGGTCACACTGGTCAGGAGAACGTTTTGCATGCTTGGAACAAGATCGCCCATAGGGTGGCTACTCTGCTAGTATAAAGAATTGATCTTGAATTAAGAGTTGACAAGATTATGTTTAGCACTCTGGGAAACGCCGTGAGACTGACTCTTGAAACGTCAGCCCTTCGTCAGAACAAAACAAGGCCTGATACTCATCAAAGTAGACTCTGTGGTGTAATGGTTAGCGCGTCCGCTCCGAGTCTGGGAGATCGGCCATTTGAACCCGATCCCTGCCTATAGTCAAACCAAGACTTTAAAATGGTACATGCTGCTTTCTAGACACTCAGCATTTTAAAAAAAATTACCGAGCATGGAAAAAACAGCCATTGTGCAATCGTTGTGCAACCGTTGTGGGCCTACTGGCCTCCTGTGTTTTTGTTCATTGTAAGGGAGGGAACGCACAATCTGTCCAACACTATATGGTTTTGCCATCCCCCAATATTTAAAAGCCATCGGCATTTAACTGCTTTTCCATATTTTTCATCTAACAGCCACAATGCATAGCTGTTGAGGTGCTTTCCGATCTTCTAATCTTCTTGGTTGTGGTTTCCTGTCAAACAGCCACATTATCTGGGTTCTTAAATGAAGGCATAACGCATTCAACAGAAGATACTATAACCATAATGTTTCACAATAACTATGTCAACTGCTTTGTTTGTTGCAAATTTTAAGAGGAAGGACACAGTCACAACGGTACTTCTCATTTTGTGAGATTAGAAAAAAAAGTTATTCATCTTTCGTTCCTTTTTTTTGAAAAGAACCCAAAGAATCATGCTCATCTCTAACATAAAAATAAACACGAATTGTCTGGTAAATCAATACGTGATTTGGCAAAATGATGGTATTCGTTGCAGAATGCTCGGGGCATGTGCAGGAAAGGCCAGCGGAGAACGTCGTGCGACTTGGCTCATAATATCCAGTATGATCATCTAATCATCATAAATCAGTTTTATCATCCATAAAAACATCAGTACTTTAAATAGTTTTTGGGCCCAATCACTTCAATCGTGAAGAATTACTTATAATAATTTCTCGTATCCAGTCCGGATTTGATCTCACACAAATCGAATAATTCGTCCTGGACACACACCCAATATGTCACCAAGTTCGTCCGAATCGTCCACAACTTTTTGAGATACCGTGCCTACATTATTTTTAGCGCAATCTCTCAATGGTGAAAAATATTTAAAATTCTAGCAGTCGGATCCGACCTGGATCTTCAGCAAAATCAAATCATTTATCCTTTGTCCACACCAATCCTGTCCACAAAATTTCTCCGGATCCGTCCTCAACTTTTTGAGAATATCCTGTGCACAACAACAAACAACATAACAAACGACAGAAAGAAGGGTGTTGAAAAAACAACCTTCCCTTCACTTCGGTGGCAAGAGTAATCAACATCTCTCGGTCTCATCCTCAGAATTTCTCATATTCCTATAGTTCGCACGAGTCCGATTTTCATTCAGGGAAAATCAAGTTGTGGTTAACAGTTGAAATTGCACTCTTTCGTTAAATCTAAAAAGTTATGTTTAAAAGACATTGAATACACAGATTTCGTGCTCGTACGGCGGCGGTTCAAAGTGCCCGACAAAAAGAACGACTCGCTGTAAACACACATACAGCCAATGTTGCAAAGGCTTCGTTAACATTCACACATCCATTTCGAAAGTCCCATATTCAACCACTTTCAAATTTTAAGTGTAATGAGTTGCCCAAATTTTAATTATCAGACAACTAGTATAAAAAGGGAGTGGAAAATGAACGGAGTTGCGACTTATTTTATTCAAAATATTCAGGCGACTGGAAGTTATGATGTTTCGTAGCAAGAAGCGTTATTTAAAACACTCATCGTACAAATGTGATTCATATTTATTTCTGGGATGGTTTCCCTTTTGACGGTACAGTCTCGTGAGCGTGCTAAAGTCTGAAGCCTCGGCTAGCGTCAGGTGTGCTTATGCTTCTTTATTGTGAGATATCTAAGTACGTAGTCCCTGTGAAGTTGCCGTGAAACAATGCAGCTGTTATTTTACCGGTTTAAAAAAAAAAACACTTCTTTACTGATGGTTATCAAGTGACGTCACCACTGGTTCAAGGGTACCATAAAGACTGTGTGCATGTGTACGGAGTGCTGTTGGTGGGGTCTTGTCAAGGGGGGTTGCGAGTTTTTAACCAAGCCCATGCCTCTCCCCTTTGGGGAAGAAAAGAAAAACAAAAAAATAAAAACTACAAAAAAAAACCCAATAAAAGCAACAAACAACCAAATTTTTTATTTCATTAATTAAAACTTTTTTTGCATTTCTTCCTTGGATCTTGTGTCGATAAATTAGTATTGGTGTTCGCGCAGCGCATGATGGGCTGATGGCCTCCACCTGTGTTACATTTCCTTGTATTCCTTGTTATATAAATGAACATCGTTATACTCGTGTACGTTGCACATCATGTGCAGCGAATGTCACTCCTGTGTTCTTGTATTTTATTGTTATTTTTAAAAACGCTTCTGTTCAGCCACCCTTGGGCCCGGTTGCAAGTCACCGTCTACAATTCCAATAGAAGAACGAATTACTCTTTTACGAAAATGTTTTTCGAGTTTTTTTTTCCTGAAAAATAGACTGGAGTGAACACACAGTGTGAAAGGATTGGCCTTTTAAACCCTTCTGAAGTCATCCTTATGAGGGGACGGACAAATACACAAACACACACCTGTTTATAACAGGAACATAAAGTGGATGCCTCCCAGTTGATCATTGCTGTAAATTGCCTTTAAAACGTATACGTTACGGACTATAATATTTTAGCCGGTGCCAGTTTGAAACGATCGCGTTGTTATTTGACCGGTAAACCCCCACTTCTTTGCCTGTGGTTATCAGTGACGTCGCCACTGGTTCAAGGGACCATAAAGGTTATTGACCCGGTAAACCCCCCCACTTCTTTGCCTGCTGATTATTCAAGTGACGTCGCCACTGGTTCAAGGGAACCATAAGTATTTGACCGGTAACCCCCCCCCCCCCATTCTTTGCCTGCTGGTTATCAAGTGCGTCGCCACTGTGTCAAGGCAACCATAAGTTATTTGACCGGAAAACTCGAACTCAACCATCATAAACCAAGCCTAAAACGACATGTTTTCCTTTATTCCGAGAATAAGAAGTGAGGTCAATCAGGATGAAACTGGCAAAACACTTTACCGGTAAAATAGCGTTGAGGTAAATGTTACCAATAGGCTACTGACAAGTATACACTTCGTTCAGATCAAGCATGCCATAAATGTATCGAACCCGAAGGTAGAGAAAGGAATGCGCATTTTGACCTCAATTTGCATGATGGCCATCTCGGAAAAATGGATGCAAGTGAAGGTAAGTGAGGTAAGGGAAGGTGAGGAGGTAAGGGAAGGTGTGAAATGTCATGTAAGTGTGAAGACATTTCATCATTATCTCTTACATGGAATATAAACATATTTGTAATCAATGTGAAAATAGGGATGGAGTCGAATCGCACATTATTATAACAGGCTCAAAGTTAACAGTTTATTCTATATTCGCTGCTCAAAGCCCCCACCGGGTTGTTCAGTCGTGTTTGCGGGTCCGAGGAAGCCGCTTCCACTTTCACGGGGTCCATTTCCCGGGACGGGACATTTCCCGGAAACAGGACAACAAAACTCGCACGACACGCAAACCACCAATACTTAATGTTGTTCCATTTAAACCAACAAAACGTAAATGAAAGTGATTACTATATTTGCTTTTCACGTTCTCTGGCGTTGCATTTCTGAAATAGTAACGGGACGTTCATAGCCGAGCTGATTATATTGTCATACACCGAAATGATGGACAAAACGAAAGTTCACATGAAAATGTTCTAAAGGACTAATTACAGTCCATTAAAAAGGGAAAAGGAAAAGGCGGAATTAATATTGTCGAGCGTAGCATTTACAATCATTTCCGTGTGTGTTGTGTGTGGTGTGTTGTGTTGTGTGTGTGTGTGTGTGAGCAACCACACACGGCACTGAACTTGCAATTAAATAAAACACTTGTCACACGTATGACAGCACAGGAAGCTACAGTTAGCAGATTAAAACAAGTTTTCTTTAAGATCATAAACGACACCAAATATAATTACTCAAACACAAAAGAACAGTAACAAGGACAATTGTGTCAAGAGGCGCGTCATAAAGGTGTTGTCTTCACCAGAGAAGAAGAAGAGAAGAAGAAGAACAAGAAGAAGAAGAAACAAGAGAAGAGAACAAGAATAAAAGAAGAAGAACAAGAAGAGAACAAGAACAAGAAGAACAAGAAGAAGAACAGAAGAAGAAGAAGAACAAGAACAACAAACGCGGAGCTCTCTTGAGCAGCGTTCGCAACGTGACGCGGCTAAAAATATGATACACAAAACACACTGTTTTATACAAATACATACATATATATAATATATATATGTATATAAATACATACACTACCGGTTCAAAAGTTTTTAGAACACCCCCCATTTTTCAGTTTTTACTGAATTTAAGCAGTTTAATGATTTATGTTCTCTGAAATTAAAGCAGAGACAAATAAACAATTATTAGATAAAAAAGAAATCTGGAATCGTTTTTGTTCAACAAAATTTAATCTAAATTTTTGACTCATCAAAGTCGCCACCTTTTGGAGATATAACAGCCGAACTACTCGTGGCATTCTTTCCACAATGGAAATCAATATTGTTCGGAAAGTTCTTTCCAACACTGTTCCGAAGTTCCACAAATGTGTTGCACTTGTAGGTTGCTTTGTTTTCACCTTCTGTCCAGTTCATCCCAAACCAGCTCATGGGGTTTAAGTCTGGAGACTGTGCTGCCATCCATGATTTGAAGCCAACCTATCAAGTTCAACTTTCAGCATGACAATGACCCGATAACACACAGCCAAAGCTACACTGGAGTGGCTGAAGGAACAAAAGATAAATGTTTCTTGAGTGGCTCAAGTTCGAGCTCTGACTTAATCGAATCGAAAAATCTGTGGCATGACTTGAAGATTGCTCTCCATCAATGCTCCCCACACAACTTGATGTGACTTGAACAGTTTAGTGCAGAAAGAATGGGTAAATATTGCCCAACAGTGTCAAAGTATGAGAGACCTATCCAAACAGACTGAAAGCTGTAATTGCTGTCAAAGGTGCTTCCATCAAGTATTCACTCAGGAGTGAACTTATCCAACAAGATATTCTAGTTTTGTATTTTCATTTCATTTTCTGAAATTTGCTTAGAATATGTTTTTCATTTGGACGTTGTGGGTTACGATGTGTAAATAAATTGGCCAAAAGTCCAATTTATTGTAAATTAAATTCCAGGTATAAGGTAACACAAGGTTAAAATTTTGAGGGGTGTGTGGATTTTCTATAGCACTGTATATATGCAAAGCAAGGATCATATGAGAAACAGATTCGCCCAATATCATTAAAGAGATTTCAGCTCCTAAATGCCTGGATCAGCCCAGAGAAGATTCCAGTGTTACTGCAGGTATCCTGAGAGAGATATCTGCTCCTTTGTGGCCTCGAAGCATCAACGAAGCATCAATTACAATGAAGCATCAAACACCAATGATGTACCAAGAATGGTAGGAGGCTGCCTCCCCCATTTAATGGAGAGCTCAGGGAGAGGTGGGGGATTGGTGGGGACCTTCTCCTGAGTTGGTGGGAATGAAAAGATAGCATCACCCCTACCCACTTGCCCAGCCTGGCTCAATTTGACTTAGGGGACCCAGGACGGAACAATGTTACACTATCTGATACAAAATAAACAAGGCTCTCCCCCTGGCGAGTTCTGCACCTGTCATTTATTCTAACACCTGTCCTGACCACAGGTGAAAGTCCTAAAAAGTAAACTGTTCTTGAGGAGGAAATTAAGGCCTGAAGTTCCAACTGCTGCTCCCAATCCCACAAATGTAACAATACCTGGAAAAAAAAAATCATAATGGTCATAGAACAAGAAATTCAAGTGAGAAACGCATGGAGAACATCCGCAGTGAAGGGAAGCATGCAGGATTTCCCAGACAATTTGGAAACTGCAGACACGAGTAGAGAGGCAATGATATCCATTTTTGTTTTTAACTTCAGCTTGAAAGAAGATTATTTTTATTGTTTGATTCTCCTTTGGAACGTTATGCTGCCAGTCGGTTATGTTATGCTGTCTATTGCAAGTTAAAGTTACATGGTCGACTATTATAATACTTCATTGAGTATTTCGTT
>CM068958.1:52292317-52316215 GCA_035128595.1 Eptatretus atami | reverse complement strand
CTCATCAATAAAGAAGACATAAGCACACCTGACGCTAGGCCGAGGCTTCAGACTTTAGCACGCTCACGAGACTGTACCGTCAAAAGGAAACCTCCCAGAAGATAAAATATGATCACATTTGTACATGTAGTGTTTTAAAATAACGCTTCTTGCTACGAAACATCATAATCTTCCAGTCGCCTTGAATATTTTGAATAAAATAATTCCAACCCTTCATTTTTCACTGCCTTTTATACTAGTTGTCTGATAATTAAAATTTGGGGCAACCATTACACTAAAATTTGAAGATGGTTGAATATGGGACTTTCGAAATGATGTGTGAATGTTAACGAAGCCTTTGCACATGCGCTGTATGTGTGTTTACAGCGAGTCGGTTCTTTTTGTCGGGCACTTTGAACTCGCCGTTACGAGCACGAAATCTGTGATTCAAATTGTCTTTTAAACATAACTTTTAGTATTTAAACGAAAGAGTGGCAATTTCAAACTGGTTAACCACAATTGATTTTCCTGAATGCAAATCGGACTCGTGCGAATATAGGAATATGAGAAATATCTGAGGATGAGACCGAGAGATGTTGATTACCTCTGCCACCGAAGGTGAAGAAGGTTGTGTTTTCACCCCTTTCTGTCTGTTTGTTTGTTTGTTTGTTTGTTTGTGCACAGGATATCTCAAAAAGTTGAGGACGGATCCGGATGAAATTTTGTGGACAGGTTGGGTGTGTGACAAGGATGAAATGATTTGATTTTGCTGAAGATCCAGGTCCGGATCCGACTGCTAGAATTTTTAAAGTGATTTTTCACCATTGAGAGATTGGGCTAAAAATGATATGTAGCACGGTATCTCAAAAAGTTGTGGACGGATTCGGACGAAACTTGGTGGACATATTGGGTGTGTGTCCAGGACGAATTGATTCGATTTTGGTGAAGATCCAAATCCGGATCTGGATACGAGAATTATTTAAGTAATTCTTCACGATTGAGTGATTGGGCCAAAAACTATTTAGTACTGATGTTTTTATGATGATAAAACTGATTTATGATGATTTATGATGATCATACTGATTTATGATGCCCTGAACGCCGACGTTCTCCGTGGTTTCTGCACATGCGCGCCGAGCATTCTGCAACGGAATACATCATTTCGAAAGTCACGTATTGATTACCAGACAATTTGGTGTTTATTGTTGTATTTTTGATCAGAGATGAGCAGATTTTTTTATCTTGCAAAGTGTGCAGATAGTTGAATATGTTGATGGCATCGGCTTGCACATGATCGTTACAAGGATCATCTGTCACAACCAATTTTTACATTAAGCCAGAAATGGGTTAGAATTTTGACTCCACCCCCCCCCCCCCTCTACCCGCACGTGATGCATACATCCCTTCCTCACATCAACTTACTCCTACCTATTCCCAGCCTTCATTCCCTTTTCTCCCTCCTTTTCCACATTTCTCTTATCCTCCTTGTTTCTCTCTCTCCCTACTCAAACCCTCAACCTCCTTCCCCCTAGTCTCCTATTCCTGTACTGAACTTCATTTTTCTTCATTTATCTCCCCTCACACCCCACCAAGCTCTTCGTGCTTGCGTAATATATACATGGCCCCTTATTTGTTGATTGTATTTTCTCCGTGAACATGGTTTGAGATGCTGTCCTGTTCATCGATGTGTTCCTCTTACTCTGGAACTGCTTGCCAGTGTACTGGTTTCCCTCATTCTAGAACCGTCCACAGTTCAAGAGGAACATTAAGAAATTGTTTCTGTTCTTTGAAACTCCCATTGTGCAGTTATCACATTCTAAGATATCAACAAGGAAGAAACTTCTCGTAGATTCTAACTGTATCATATCAGTATTTGGTATTTTAACGAATTTTTTCGCAACCTATTTGTTTATTTGTATCTAATGTTAAAAAAAACAACTTTATTGTGGCATGAATACAAATATTTGCACCTTTTTGTTTTTTTTTTTTTTACATTGTTTAAGGCTTGCCATAGAGCTGCCACACACACACATCTCACACACATGGACATACAGACGAATACACGAGACACAACGCAGCCGCTGAGCTTCGGGGAAGTGCCATCATTTCCCGGGATACTCGACGTCACAACAATGGCGCCACCTTTCTCACCGCACTCGGTGGGGCATTTCCAATTTGGTATTTCCTCCTCCCTATGGATGCCAACCGATAGGGATTGTCGGTGCTCTTAACCCTTTAAATGCTGAATGTCAAGCAAGGAAGCAGCACGTACCATTTTTAAAGTCTTTGGTATGACTCGCCGAGATTTGAACCACCGATTTCCCAGACTCAGAGCAGACACTGCAACCATTACACTACTGTGCAACTATATTGAGGATTGGAGGGGAAGGACTGGTGGGTGTAGGGTGGGAGGGATGGAAGGGGAAGGGAGGAGCTGAGGGGATGGGATAAAATGGTCGGGGGAAGAGGAGGATGGGAGAGAAACGTGAAGGTACATGCAGTTTGTAATGGATTGGGAAGAAAGTGAAATTTAAATGCAAGAAGATAGAGTAAAGGGGAACAAATAGAAGTTCCATACAAGGTGTGAGCGAATCGAACGTTCCACTATTTTGTGCACGTAATACGACGATGGACCCAAGTCCAAACGTGTCAGGGTAACTCTTTGTAAGAGTTTATTGTCGCAATGTTTTTTTGCCAAATCACAAAAGTTTACTTCATTTCATGTACTGTAACTGTAATGCTTGTTGTGTCGGTTATAGTTGATAAATCGTAAATTAAAGATTTTTCGTTGAAGAGGACTTTCACACAAATAGCCTTTAGTTGTTTATATATCACTGCAGTTAGTTAACCATGTATTTGGCTTATTCAACAGCCCACAACACAAACTTTGGTTCTCCTACCTATTTCATAGGAAAGATTAAAATAAAGTGTGTGTGTGTGTGTGTGTGTGTGTGTGTGTGTGTAGGGGGGAGGGCTGGGGGGGATATTCAGTATGGGCGGGGAGGAAGATGTCGCTGTGACAGCATATACTTCCAGGTAAAAACATTCCTATGATATGATATATTGCTTCTTAAGCCTGGTGTTGGCTTAGCGGTTAGGGTGGCTGGCTTGGGATCTTAGGGTCCTGAGTTTGAGCCCCTGCCACCGTTTAATTAAAATCAGGTGGCAGGTGGGGTTGACTCAGCCTGTCATCATCCTGAGGTCAGCGAATGAGTACCAGTGTACTGGTAATAGAGGGCACTGCATCAGCGGCACAGCCGAATCCTCAGCCAATGATGCTACCCACAGCCTTGTGTTGCATACGAAGGAGTATTGGTTCACGAAAAAATATTGTTACGAATTCTGGCCCGCCGGCGTGCGATCGGCCACGTAACTCAAATCGCGACACGCCCCCCGGAACGGACAATTCAGTCGTGACCCTCTTGGAACTACCGCCAAGGAGCTAGCCACGGGTGGGGGTTTAACCTCACACAAACCCAGTCCGCATTCTACCGCGCGAATAGGGTGAATCGCCAAATGTCGATATACCTAAGTACCCGCGCGGGTAGCGTACCGAGGAGTTGTACCACGCCGCAGGTCGGCTCCGGACACGAACCGCTTAAGCGGCTCGTTCCGTGCTAAGGGGATAACCGAGCGGAGTTATGCGACCTCGACGGTTCAGATTACTTACTGGGTGTCTAAACCCACTACCAATCCCTTACGTGATGCAAGATGGAACTTTCCAACGAAGGAAAGGACGCAACGAAACGGGAAACAATTTGACAAGCACTTTTATTTCACACACACACAAGGCAAGCACATATTCACAGCCATACAGTAAAAGCACATATAACAGTCAAACAATGAAAGCAACGAGAGCTACAACCGAATAAAGCAATGTACAAGCACTTATTCAGGTTTACTTAAAAGACTGGCACCACACACACATTTACACAAAAAGCAATACAAGCCACCCTCATGGGCAAGGGGGCAGACAGGTCCGTGGACCAAATGTCCGTGGTCGTCAACCTCAACGACGACCTCCGTCTTCACTCGACAGCCCAGCCAGCACAGCACAACTCAACACTCGCGAGTCGCCTTGTGCTCGCGTATTATAGACCGGGGGAGGAGCGTGTATGCTAATTCGCGGATCAAAACGCGCTTGGAGGCGGGGCCACGCCACCCGACGTTTAGCCATTGGTCGGGCAAAAGGGGCGTGAGCCTCTCCTGATCCGATTTCCCTCCTAAAAGGAGTCCACATGCCTCGCGCTTGGGGGCGGGGCCACACCGCCCGACGCTCGCCCATTGGACGGAGAAAAAGGGGCGTGAACCTCCCCTGATCGATTCCCTCTCCCGTAAAGGCATCCATTTGTACTCGCGGCTCGACGCGTTCGGCAAGAATCACCGAACGGGCCCTGGACAGCACGACGTTCGGTGTTGGCAAGTGGTGTGGTTGATGGTTGTGGAAGAAGAAAGGCGAAGGTGGTGGGGGGTTTGCTGTGGTGGTTTGGTTGTTGGCGGGCGTCGTTTGAGAATGGCGGTGAAGCGATGTTTGCGGGTGGAGTTGTGGAGGTAAAGAGGCGAAGGTGGTGGTGTTTGAGTTGTTGGCGGGCTTATTGGTCCAAAATAACGATAGAGAAAGAAAAATGGGCGAACTCAAGTGTCGCAGCCCGGATGAATCACACATATTCCCTCTAAACAACGGGTGTGGACTAACTACACATGAACTTATCAATATATCTAACCTGAGGACCTTTCTGGTGTATTGCAAATTTCCACAGCCGTAACAATATTTTCATGAAAATATAAGTGACCACTATATTCGTTATTGTTGTGTGTCTGTCTGTCTCGTCTGTCCGGTTAGCATAGCTCCGTGGGTTTTGATCGATCCTGATGAAATTTTGGTGGGAGGTTTATATCATGATCTAGTTGTGTTTTCCTGAAAATGGGCGTGGTACGCCCATTATGGACGGAGCCACGCCCAAAAAACGTGTTTTTAGGGGGTAGCCGATTTCAATTTGCATCTTCTCCGAGGGTTTGTCGAATCTGACAGGGGTTTCGGTATTTGTCCCCAATGACCTGCATAGCCCCACGGAGCTCGATTTTCATTTTCGTCCCAAGTCAAGGTCACAAGGTCACGACTTAGAAATTGCGATTTTGACATAAAAAATTTCTTCTCCGGGGGTTTGTCGAATCTGGCTGGGTTTGGTATTTGGTTAGCCCAATGGCACCTGCATAGCCCCACAGAGCTCGATTTTTCATTTCCTCCAAGGTCAAGGCACAAGGTCACGAACTTAGAAATTGCGAATTGTGTTTTTAGGGGTAGCCAATTTCAATTTGCATCTTCTCCTAGGTTTTGTCGAATCTGACAGGGGTTTCGGTATTTGGTAAGCCAATTGCACTGATAGCCCACGGAGCTCGATTTTTCATTTTGTCCCAAGGTAAGGTCACAAGGTCACGACTTAGAAAATTGCGATTTTGACATAAAAAATTTCTTCTCGAGGGGTTTGTCGAATCTGGCAGGGGTTTCTTATTTGGTTAGCCCAATGGCACCTGCATAGCCCCACGAGCTCGATTTTTCATTTTCGTCACAAGGTCACGAACTTAGAAAATTGCGAATTGTGTTTTTAGGGGTAGCCGATTTCAATTTGCATCTTCTCCTAGGGGGTTTGTCGAATCTGGCAGGGGTTTCGGTATTTGGTTAGCCCAATGGCACTGCATAGCCCTACGGAGCTCGATTTTCATTTTCGTCCAAGGTCAAGGTCACAAGGTCATGAACTTAGAAAATTGCGATTTTGACATAAAAATCCATCTTCTCCGAGGGGTTGTCGAATCTGGCAGGGTTTCGGTATTTGGTTAGCCCAATGGCACCTGCATAGCCCCATGAGCTCGATTTTTCATTTTAGTCCCAAGGTCAAGGTCACAAGGTCAAGTCACAAGGTCATGAACTTGAAAATTTCGAATTTTGACATAAAAATCAACGACCGCCCAAACTTTGAGAGCTAGGATGACAAATTTTTTTATGCATAATCTTGAGGTCATTCCCCACCTAAAGTCTTGAAACCATTTTTCTCTATCTCGAACACCTTGCCCGTGGCGCCCCCTTCAAGTTTGTTTTACGCGCTGATTTCATCAAAGTATGGATAATCCGAGGAGTGTGAAATGCATATAGCCTATATGACGTTATATTGTTCCTGGAATGTTCCAGAGGAAGTTTTGCACCAAAGGTCATAATCCTTGACCTTTGACCTTTAAAGTTCACAAAGGTCAAATTTTCAAAGTTGTGGGAATGAACTGGGTTTTCGACTTTCTTCGACGAACTAACTCCATAAGCTATAGCACGTATCCTGTTTCCTTTTTTTAATGTCCACAACATTGTTTTGGGACCTTTAAAGGTTATGCAAAGGTCAAATTTTTAAAGTTGTTGAACGAAACCGGGTTTTCGACATTTGCAGCTATAAACCTGTCACTCGTACCACATCATGTTGATCATTTTTATAACTTGGTCAAACATCATCATATTGTCTCATCCTTGACTTCTGAAACAATCTACATTGTCAAATACCGCTCGTGAACCATCGTCGTCTTCAGACTCGTTGCTTCTTATTTCCGTTTCTTTTTTTTGTAGTCGAATTTCCACCTACTTGCTTTTTGTTGGCAGCAACTTCACCAACGTTCAAATAAGTGTGCTTTTTGTGAATGATTTCCAGTGAAAACCTCATCTTTGCAGACCTGTTGAACCTGAAGGTTGGGATGTCGATGATGTAAAAGGTGGGTTTCTGCAAAGAAAATCCTCCATTTTTACAATACGCACAAAATTCAATGTCCAGAGCTTGAAGCAAGCTGTGCATCCAAGTCTCGGGTCTTTCCGCACATTTCGTCCATCCCTCCCCACATTTATTTTGGACAGCCATTAACCATCCCAAAGCAAACTCTCATTCTTAGGATGAGGGAAAGCAGTACACTTTCAGGTTACTGTGTTTCCTTCTGTCATGTCTCTACTCTTTTCCTACTTATTTATTTATTTCCTTATGCTTGTTCTGTCTTAACTGTGGCCCCACTTCCGTTACCTTGCCATTTTACCCGCCGTCACATCTCACATCACTCTTCCATAGTAGAGCCGGTGATTTTCCATGATCACAGAAAATGGACGGAATTCACGGAATCCGTGACTTAAAATGAAAAACGGAATCTGAAACAAAGAAAACAGAATCGATGACAGTCGAATAAACAGAGCTTGTGTGGCTGTAGCTATGTCAGAAATATTCACTCGTCGATTTGTCACGGCACAGACCAATCGGATCTGCCCGGGTTTTCCCTTCACTCGTCGATTGGTTGCGGCACTAAGGTCATCGCATTATTGATGCTTATGGTGCGGTATCTTTATCACGCACTTTCCTCACCTCTCACAGCGGTGATTACAATATTGGTGATTATGGCACGGCGTAATTTATCATACACTTTCCTCACCTCATGTTTCCTCACCTTCCTCATGGTTCCCACTGGTGTAGTAAATTGCAAGAAAAAAGTCAAGATTAGGTTGAATTACAAATAAAATATTCACTAAATTGTCTGATTTTTTTTTGTGTGCTGTCGTCTCACGAGTATGGATTGGGGTGGGGGGGGGAGATGACCGAAAGTAGTGGTTTATTGAAGCCTTGGAAGGAAGAATGGGATTGAACAGACAGCCTGGATTTTGTGAGTTTCACCAGAAGAGGGTCACTGGCAAACCGTGTGCACCCTGCAGAAAACTGGGAGGTACAGAGCCAAGAGAGGGCAGCGGGTACGAGACCAAAAAGTAAGGGGTAGAATACAAATAGTCCACTAACCTGTTTGCAATGCGAAAGTAACAGGCGTATACACATCCTTCATTGCAGGAGATCCCAATTATTTTGCGGGCCCCGCTTTCCACAGCATCGAATAGGTGAAGGTGTGAGGCTGGGGCACCACCCCAGCGGGGAGAGCAGTAGTCCATCAAGCTGCAAATGAAGGCCTTGTGGGTTTTCAAAAGTTAAGATTGGCCACGAAAAGATATTGCACGATGGAGGACGCCCAGTTAGCAATGCGAGATGATACGGCAAAGGGTGGAATCATCATCAAAGAGATGGGCAGGATTTTCCAGAGAATCACAGATCATTGATGAAGATGAGGAACAAGATTGGGCCCAAGACACTTCCTTCGGGTACTCCAGCCTTGACAGAGAGGGAGATGAGAGGATCCCGTTAAGAGCTGCACGCTGACTATGAGAGTGGAGGAAGTCGGTAATCCATGAGAGGCGGTGGCTTTGGATGCCATAAACAGAGAGTTTGGAGATAAAAGTTTGGTTACAGACTGTATCAAATGCTTAAGACATGTCCAGAGAGATGGCTCTGATGTCAAGTCTGAGATTGAAGCCTTCCATCCATTGTTGGGAGACTTGGAAGTTGTGGGTTACGATGTGTAAATAAAGGAGGAAAAAGTCTGATTTAATGTAATTTAATTCCAGGCTATAAGGCAACAAAAGGTGAAAACTTTGAAAGGTGTGAAACCAAAGGTGTGGACTTTCTACAGGCACTGCAGTTGAAAGCCCTGACTGTAGATGACTCTGTGGTCGTGATAGTAAATGCTTCTTGACATGTTCTCCAAACCTCCTATTATTGCGTTAATTGATGTTGATTATTTTAGCTTGCACATCGGTTTGATAAATGTTTATTTTGCTTTTCTTGTCCTGGAAATCCGAGTTGTTGGTTTTTCTTCTATTTATCACAAGTTGTTTGTTTCCCATAAATTGCCTCGTGCAGGTTCAGGGGAGCCAAAATTTGAAGATTACGATTCTCCCATTGACCAGTACTCGCCGAATGGTAACGAAGAGGACGAAGAACCGATCAACTTGAAAATAGAACGGAGCAGTGTTATATACTCCCGTGCTGGTAAGGAACAACACCGGGTATTGAAACCTGTTTGCTTTACAGTATCGTTCGTAAAAAAAAAACACATCTTAGAGAGATTCAGTGTGCCTTTTTATTTTTATGTGCCAGAGTGCTTCAAGGTAATTGATTTTGATTTGCTGGTTCTGTTGAGTGCATTTCCCATCCTGTCCAACTTGTGAACGTGTTCAAATGCATTTATTGTTTCCCTTTCAGTTTAGATTAATTATAAAACATGCTTCCAGTCACTGAAAATGTCACGTGAAATGTCACTGGTGATCATGTAAAATGCCCATTTATTGGTTCACGAAAAATATTTTCACGAAAAAATAAGTGACCACTATATTCGTTATTGGTGTGTGTCTGTCTGTCTGTCTGTCTGTTCTGTCGGATGTTCTGTCTGTCTTTCTGAGCATAGCTTCCTGGGTTTTGATCCGATCTTGATAAAATTTTGGTGGGAGGTTTATATCATGATCTAGTTGTGTTTTCCTGAGAATGGGGTGGTCGCCCATTATGGCGGAGCCAGCCCAAAAAACATGTTTTTAGGGGGTAGCCAATTTCAATTTGCATCTTCTCCGAGGGTTTGTCGAATCTGGCAGGTTTCGGTATTTGGTTAGCCAATGGCACCTGCATAGCCCCACGGAGCTCGATTTTTCATTTTCGTCCCAAGGTCAAGGTCACAAGGTCACGAACTTAGAAAATTGCGAATTTTGACAATCATACGACCGCCCAAACTTTGAGAGCGAGGATGACAATATTTTTTATGCATAATCCTGAGGTCATTCCCCACCTGAAGTCTTGAAACCATTTTGCTCTATTCGAACACCTTGCCGTGCGCCCCTTCAAGTTTGTTTTTGCGCTGATTCATCAAAGTATGGATAATCGAGGAGTGGAAATGCCATATAGCCTATATGACGTTATATTGTTTCTGGAATGTTCTGGAGGAAGTTTTGCACCAAAGGTCATAATCCTTGACCTTTGACCTTTAAAGTTACAAAAGGTCAAATTTTCAAAGTTGTGGGAATCAAACTGGGTTTTCGACCTTCTTCGACGAACTAACTCCATAAGCTATAGCACGTATCCTGTTTCCTTTTTTTAATGTCCACAACATTGTTTTGTGACCTTTAAAGGTTATGCAAAGGTCAAATTTTGAAAGTTGTTTAACGAAACCGGGATTTCGACATTTTGCAGCTAATACCTGTCACTCGTACCACATCATGTTGATCATTTTTATAACTCGGTCAAACATTATCACATTGTCTCATCCTTGACTTCTGAAACAATCTACATCCTGTCAAATACCGCTAGTGAACCATTGTCGTCTTCAGACTTGTAAATACGGATTTGTCGACGGGGTTGCTCATGCAGACCCGCTGCACCGAAGCAATATGCTTCATGAATGGCCAAATCACTTGGAACCATGTTTTAGCGGAAATGCAGTATCTTCCCCCGGATGGAATCTGTATCCCGCCGGTCTCTTAAAACGAGTTTGTTAAACCAACTTGTATCTTCCCCAGGGATTTACCAACCAGGCCAGAACGTTCGCACGCATTAGAAGATGGGAATTGAACACCATGGTTCATTTAAAATGCACAGGAGAACTCCAACGATGAATACCGGGACAACAGATAGACTGAAACAGATTAATAAAAAATAAATAAATACACTTAACTACAGAAATAAACTACAACGGCACCGGGTAGAGCACATAATGTCATGTACAAAAATATTGGCACCCTTATACTTTTTTCAAATAGCTCAATTTTCTCGAAAAATAAGTTGAAATTGACAAAAGTATTTGGTCTCCACAATTCTTTATTTCACTGTTAATATTACAGAACCTTTGTTTTTGATTCAGAACTTAATATATCCTTTTAAATCAGAAAATAAAATGAAATGGCATTGACAAAATTATTGACACCCTCGACTTAATATTTGGTAGCACAGCCTGTGGACAAAATAACTGCAGTCGTGTGCTTCCTATAGCCATGAATGAGCTTTCAATACCTCTCTCCTGGCAGTTTGGCCCACACTTCTTGTGCAAATTTCTCCAGTTCTTCTGGAAGAAATGGTGCATTATTTGAAAAATGTGCAAGGGTGCCAATATTTTTGGCCATGACAGTACCTCCACCAAGCTGTACAGTTTACATTTCTAATCTGGATCCGGACCTCCAAAATCTAATTGGCTTGTTCTTGTTACCTACCCAACTCATCCACCAAGTTTCGGCTGAATCCGTCCACAACTTTTTGAAATATCATGCGAAATATCATTTTTGGCTCTATCTCTCAGTGGCGAATAATGACTTGAAAAATGAAAAAAATTAGTGTCCAGATTTGGTTCTTCACCAAAATCTAATAATGTCATCCTTGTCACACACTGAACCTGTCCACAAAATTTTGCCCAAATCTGTCCACAACTTTTTGAGAGATCCTGTTCACAGGCAAACAAACAGACAGACAGGGGTGAAAATATTTAACCTCCGCCCACCTGTTGTGGCGGCGGTAAAAACTAGGGTGCCATGAGCACACAACCCCATTCACTCACAATGGGGTGGGTGGGATGAGAGGAGTTTTTTGGGGGGAGGGGGGGTACTGATTATGAACAGCCTTCACTGAAGGCAGCACAGATCAGCTCCACGGCCACGACACCAGGCGAGCTAATGAAACTCGATGCCAGAGAGTGCAGCCCAAGATTCCAATGAAGAGAGACAGAGACAGAAACGCCTTTTTGTCCTCTTCCCCCTCCATGCCCATCACCCTCAAGCGTCCTTTTGTCATGATCCAGCACTGACTAATGAAGTTGCACATCACCGCCTCTATGGTAGTCATGTGGACGGGGTGTTTCCATTGGTGCCACCTCAACCAATGATGAAACACCTTTCAGCCTGCCAATGCTGTCTTGCCCTTGGGGGTCCCTGTGATGGCCAGTGCCATGCTAGATTCCTTGTACTCTGAGTGCATGCCATGAGGGGTTGGGGGGGGGATTTATCTGCCCACACATGAAATACTGACACCTCCAAATCCACCCCTCTCCTTTCTTTGCCTGGTTTTACAGAGAGGAAATGTACAAATTACACTTTCCTATGTCACCTCTCCCATCCAAACCTCAAATGTCATCTATGCCACTTCCACGGCATACATAAAAATGACTTCACTCTAATGGGTCCCTTGTTATAGAAAATGTTCTAACCTACACGGACCACGCTACCTTAACATACTAACTAGTACCTCCTCCAACGTAACAAAACTCCAGTGAATTCAGAAAACTTGTTTGACACAATGTGTATGATCTTAATGGAATGATATTAATTATTAACAAGGTCACATGCAACTCGATGCTGAGAGAAACTAAAACTTTAACTCTGGATTAATTGTAAATTCTGATTTTGTGTCCTTATAATTCCAGTAACATAACCTCAGAGCATCATTTTGGTGGAATATTGTAGAAAATACTAAATTCTCACGTAAGAATGTGAATGGGTCCCTGTTCTATAGAACCAGATTGTTATGTTTTACATTGGAGGGGGGTAGGAATTAGATATAATTTAAGTTCGCATGGTCCATGTGTTCGTGTAGGTTGGAACATTTTCTGTAACCAGGGACCCATCACAAGAGTGGAGTTGTCCTGTTCTTATGTATTCCATGAAAGGCAGTTATAGTTGACATAGCAATTAGACAGTAAAATGTAATTTGGTACACATCTTCTCTGTAAACCAGGCAAGGTAAGGAGAGCGGTGGGATCAGGATGGTGATGGTTGTGTCTGCGTCCCATGTGTGACTCTAAAAACCTCCTCGCAGCCCACGATGGTTCGGGGGCACCGTGACGCCAGCCGAGCTGTGTGACGTCACAGTGGCGGCAGCTACATGCCGCGTGATTGGAGCCGGGCTGGGGGCGACGGACGCTCGGGCACTGTGGATGTGACCATGGGTGAGGTAATAAAAGGGGCCGTGCACTTGGGCAATGAGTCAGTAGGACTTAGAGCCTGGAGTCAAGAGGAGCTGAAGTCCAGGTAGTTTATCCTCTCTCTCTCTCTCTCTCTCTCTCTCTCTCTCTCTCTCTCTCTCCTCTCTCTCTCTCTCTCTCTCTCTCCTCTCTCTCTCTCTCTCTCTCTCTCTCACCTCTCTCTCATCTCTCTCTCGGCAGAGGGCTGATCCATGCCTTCCTGATTCCCACCCATGCTGCCAATACTGGAGCTTGCTTTGACTCCCACATCCTTTAAGACCTTGCCTTCCTGCTCCTCACTCCATTGTAAGTGAATAAGAGATCATGTGCTTGTGGCACCTGATATTGTTACCCAGCGCATGCGAAGCGAAAAGCAGGGTTAAGGAATAGGTTATCTTCTGTCTGTCCGTCCGTCCATCCACAAACCTCAGTTTATGATGGAGGAACAACTTAATTTAAATTGAATGTGGCACGAGTCGAGTGATTAAACAAAAGTAAGCACCGGTCCACCGAACAACCCAGACGTCGTCAGGGCAGAAAATAAACAGACACTGATGTGCCTTTAGTGTTGTTTTAAGGGTGAAAAAATGACAGGAGACAGAAAGGTAATGGAATAAGAAAATTTTATTCACCCCTAATGTCTACCATAAACGCAATAACATTAATTAAATGTAGCAATGAATGACTTTCCAAAGAATCCCCAAATTGAATAAGTACGAACTTCACATACAGCAATTTGGGGCTATACTTTAACTCACAACTCTCGACGTGGAAACTCAGCTTAATGAAACAGTTTGCACATTAAATCCAGCGCGTCATAAATGGATGAAAGGTCGGCGGTGAGCTCCATTGGAATGGTCAAAGTTTGGAGGGTGCGCACAAATGGTGAAGCCGACACAGGCAGTCACGTTCAATATGTCCTCGGAAGGTAAATCACCGAAGCATAGAGAACCTTTTTCAGCCATTGTAGCTGTACCACAGATGATGAAGACTGCAACTCCAAGCTGAAAAGGGTGATTTGGTTGAAGGACAGGAGAGGTTAGAAGGACGATAAGTTCCAAAAGTTAGCACCGGTCAACACGCCCAATCGCCTTCTCAAAATGATGCGTAAATCACCAAAATGGCACCAACAAGGTAATACAAGCCGGTAGGCGACGAGGGATTCGCTAGGATCGAAGCGCTGGATACGATGCTTTTCATTCTGACGACTCCAGCCGACGAGATTCATTGCCAAATGTATTGGTTCACACACAATTGTTCCTCTACCTGGCAAGATTTTTCCTATTGCGTATTTTGCCAACTGGCACTCATAAAAAATGACGGTAAATAGACACCCTATTTTTGAAGGACTACCATTTGAAAAATAATCGGTTTGCTGGTTTGTGCTGTGGAGGCTCGCGTTGCAGACACACACACACACACACACACACACACACACACACACAGACGGAAAACCCGATAAACTTCTCTCAATGCTCTTGTTTGACCACAACTCCTGAGCCACACAATATTTTTCATAAGCCACGCCCACTTTCCTACGCCACTCCCACTTTAAATAATAAATAATTGGAGGTGGTGTGTGGGTCGTGGAATCGTTTTCGGTAAATAAATAAATAATTGGAGGTGGTGTGTGTGTCGTGGAATCGTTTTCGGTAAATAAATAAATAATTGAAGGTGGTGTGTGGATCGTGGAATCGTTTACGGAAAATAAATAAATAATTGGAGGCGGAGTGTGGTTGTGGAATCGTTTTGGGTAAATAAATAAATAATTGGAGGTGGTGTGTGGGTGGGGAATCGTTTTCGGTAAATAAATAAATAATTGGAGGTGGTGTGTGGGTCGTGGAATCGTTTTTCAGTAAATAAATAAATAATTGAAGGTGGTGTGGGATCGTGGAATTGTTTTCAGTAAATAAATAAATAATTGGAGGTGGTGTGTGGGTCGTGGAATTGTTTTCGGTAAATAAATAAATAATTGTAGGTGGTGTGTGGGTCGTGGAATTGTTTTCAGTAAATAAATACATAATTGGAGGTGGTGTGTGGGTCGTGGAATTGTTTTCAGTAAATAAATAAATAATTGAAGGTGGTGTGTGGATCGTGGAATCGTTTACGGAAAAGAAATAAAAAATTGGAGGCGGAGTGTGGGTCGTGGAATCGTTTTCGGTAAATAAATAAATAATTGGAGCTGGTGTGTGGGTGGGGAATCGTTTTCGGGAAATAAATAAATAATTGGAGGTGGTGTGTGGGTCGTGGAATCGTTTTCAGTAAATAAATAAATAATTGGAGGTGATATATGGGTCGTGGAATTGTTTTCGGTAAATAAATAAATAATTGGAGGTGGTGTGGGTCGTGGAATTGTTTTCAGTAAATAAATAATTGGAGGTGGTGTGTGGATCGTGGAATCGTTTACGGAAAAGAAATAAATAATTGGAGGTGGTGTGTGGGTCGTGGAATTGTTTTCGGTAAATAAATAAATAATTGGAGGTGGTGTGTGGGTCGTGGAATTGTTTTCGGTAAATAAATAAATAATTGGAGGTGGTGTGTGGGTCGTGGAATTGTTTTCGGTAAATAAATAATAATTGAAGGTGGTGTGTGGATCGTGGAATCGTTTACGGAAAATAAATAAATAATTGGAGGCGGAGTGTGGGTCGTGGAATCGTTTTCGGTAAATAAATAAATAATTGGAGGTGGTGTGTGGGTCGTGGAATCGTTTACGGAAAATAAATAAATAATTGGAGGCAGAGTGTGGGTCTGGAATCGTTTACGGAAAATAAATAAATAATTGGAGGCGGAGTGTGGGTCGTGGAATCGTTTTCGGTAAGTAAATAAATAATTGGAGGTGGTGTGTGGGTGGGGAATCGTTTTCGGGAAATAAATAAATAATTTGAGGTGGTGTGTGGATCGTGGAATCGTTTTCAGTAAATAAATAAATAATTGAAGGTGGTGTGTGGATCGTGGAATTGTTTTCAGTAAATAAATAAATAATTGGAGGTGGTGTGTGGGTCGTGGAATCGTTTTCGGTAATAAATAAATAATTGGAGTGGTGTGTGGGTCGTGGAATCGTTTTCGGTAAATAAATAATTGGAGGTGGTGTGTGGGTGGGGAATCGTTTTCGTAAATAAATAAATAATTGAAGGTGGTGTGTGGATCGTGGAATTGTTTTTCGGTAATAAATAAATAATTGGAGGTGGTGTGTGGGTCGTGGAATTGTTTTCGGTAATAAATAAATAATTGGAGGTGGTGTGTGGGTGAGGAATCGTTTTCGGTAAATAATAAATAATTTGAGGTGGTGTGTGGGTCGTGGAATCGTTTCAGTAAATAATAAATAATTGAAGGTGGTGTGTGGATCGTGGAATTGTTTTCAGTAAATAAATAAATAATTGGGTGGTGTGTGGGTCGTGGAATCGTTTTCGGAAATAAATAAATAATTGGAGGTGTGTGTGGGGTCGTGGAATCGTTTTCGGTAAATAAATAAATAATTGGAGGTGGTGTGTGGGTGGGGAATCGTTTTCGGTAATAAATAAATAATTGAAGGTGGTGTGTGGATCGTGGAATTGTTTTCGGTAAATAAATAAATAATTGGAGGTGGTGTGTGGATCGTGAAATTTTTTTCGGTAAATAAATAAATAATTGGAGGTGGTGTGTGGGTCGTGGAATTGTTTCGGTAAATAAATAAATAATTGGAGGTGGTGTGTGGGTCGTGGAATTGTTTTCGGTAAATAAATAAATAATTGAAGGTGGTGTGTGGGTCGTGGAATGTTTTCGGTAAATAAATAAATAATTGAAGGTGGTGTGTGGGTCGTGGAATCGTTTTCGGTAAATAAATAAGTAATTGAAGGTGGTGTGTGGTCGTGGAATCGTTTTCGGTAAATAAATAAACATATTATATTATTAGAAATCCACAAAGACAGAAATGCCGGTGATTCCATTTATTTTGGATCCTTTTCACTTTGGTCAATAACGTTTGGATCGAGAGAGAGATCGAGGTGGAACGCGGTGTAGTTCCTTACAAACACTGTATACACACCTTAAATGACGGTAAATAGACACCCTATTTTTGAAGGACTACCATTTGAAAAATAAAACCTCAATCAAAAATCGGCTCGAGTAAAATTTTCTAAATATCTCGAAGTGTTTAATTCCGAAGTCTCATTTCTCTACATTCAAAACTGAAGGACAAGTATTGAAAATACTGTACGCGGTTTTTCGGCCGCTGCACAGCAACGGGTGGTTGCTAGGCAACAAAATTCAAACGCGCACCTTCCCAGACCATATGGCACCTGTTGGCAAAGTTTCATCGAAATCGGTTCGCTGGTTATGCTGTGGAGCCTCGCGTTGCACACACACACACACACGACACACAGCACAACACAACACACACACACACACACACGGAAAACCCGACAATAAGGGATATCTAGCATATATAGCGAATCCAACAAGGAGCCATGATGATATCGTCACCGAGATAACAGAAGTGCATTGTCCGACAGGCAGGTCCTATGAATAGTCGAGGGAGTTAAGCGGAGAAGAATACCTCAAAGGGTAGATATCAGAAACGAAGCTGAATTTCCTCCACTAACCAGTGCACAGTGGATTAAAGTTCAGCCGCCATGGCAAAGGAATCGGTGAATCATTAGACCTTCACAGGTTCGCATACGGAAGACCCACAATTTCCTTTTCTCTGAATGTCGGATTGAAATGATAGCACCACTGGAAAAATAGCATGGCCGCTCAAGAGAAGTCCCACCAGGGAACACAGCCTTCCACCTGCTTGCTTTCCTTAATCCTTGTCCCTCTTTATCTGGAGTCTGGAAATTTGGCAGCAAATCTAACCTTCACCAATCACAATTAAATCTTAGAAATAGAGATTTGACTGGTCTGTAACAGATGTTATATTTTGAACACCAATCGGAAAACAAACCTGCAGTTTAGCAATACTTTGGCTCAAATTTTGCCTGACAGCACATGCGCAGAGAGGAACGAGTTTTTTTGGTTGTTTGTTTTTTTACTCTGTCTGGCAGTCAAACAAAATTGAAAATCATTCCAAACAGGAAACTTAGTTTTTAAGGACATCTTAAAAGACACAAACAACAGGCACAAAGAACTAATGTAATTTGTTAGATAACCACTGCGTCAACGTCCGGATTTTTTTTTTTAATACAACTTTTAAAATCATTATTTTATTTCAATTGAATTATAAACTTGAACACTTTAAAACTCTCGAGGTATTCTATGAACTCTCGAGTTGTATCTGTATTAAGTGTGTTTTTGATTTCTGACGTGTGTATTTATTTATGTCTGGTTTTGGTTGTTTCAGTCCTCCTCTCGTTCCAATATTCTCTTTTTTTTGTCATGCTGTGTGTTTAAATAAACCTTTGTTTGTTAAGATACAGTATGTATGGCCTAATTCCTGCCTTCTCGTGTATGTGAACCGTTTCAGCAATCGGTAAATCCCTGAGGGGGGGAGGATTAAAAAAAAATTGTCAAACAGTCATTTTAAGAGACCGGCGGGATACAGATCCCGTCTGGGGGGAAGCTGCATTTTCCACTTGAATGTGGTTTCATTTTGCCATTCGAGGAGGAAAGAGATTGCTTTGGTGCAGCGGGAATGCGTTAAAATTATATTTATCGTCGTTATCCTTTTGGTGTTCAGAACAATATTTCCCGTTGAACTATAAACTTTAAATAAGCCAAGATTGCATGTTTCTGGAATAAAAAAATTTGGATTACATCTAAAAACAGTTTGTGGAACTCAAGTGTTATTAATTATTTTACTCTATTGTGACAAGGTCTAAGTCTCATCTAAATTCACCATAGTATCTCAACAATCCCATTGCATTTAACGACGTAACTTTGTGTTCAGTAATTTTGTTTTGATGAACTATTCTTCCACTGCAATCACACAGTAAAAATTTCACAATTGTGTGGTATGTTGCAGAATTAATTACCACTCAAAACTTTTTGTTATTGTTTTGTGATTTTTTTTTAAATCTCTATTATTATTAGGAAGAGGCAGGGTGTGTAAGTTGTGATAGAATACTAGTCTTTATGAAGGGTTGTGTTGGTCTGCGTCAGCTAGGCAACCTCAGCAATGTATTTAATCAACTTAACCCTAGCTGGAGGGGGGGGGCAAATCCCCCCCTCCCCTCCTCCCCCCCCATCGTCGATTTTTGCGATAACTTCCAAACTGCTGCCAAAATAGCCAGCCAGATAGGGTTAAAACCAATTAGAGAATGTTAATTACAGACCGTGGGAAGCGAGGTGCAGTTGACATCTCTAGCCCTTTGTCACAGCAAAAGCAATTGCTATAATTTGGTCACACAGGAAGGCATTTTGCTCTAATTACGGGTGGATGCTCAAATAGTCACCCTGCACCTCATTTCTGTCAAATCTAGTCTTTCCATCAGGAGGCAGAAATTTTCCCGGGATTCACCGTTGCATTAAATGGCGCCAATTATCCCGGTGACATCACAATATCCTGACGTAAATTGCAACTGATTTTCCCCTTTGTCCACATGCATTGAACAATGTGAAATGCTTCCAAACCTCCTGGACCTCCTGTCCAACTTCATTGTATGGATGGGGTAATATTCATGCTGTTGTGAAGGTTGGGGGGGGGGGCAAGGAATGTTTCAGGTAACATTTTTAATTTTCTCAAATTGTTCCCCCAGGGAGACCTGTGAAGTTTCCCAACAGGTTTCATGGAGATTGCATCACCCAAGTGGACCTTCAACAGCGGCCAGAAAATCACCTCTTCACCTCGGAGGAGAACCATGAATACAGCCATTGTTCTGATAGCTCTGCAAATAATCAGGTCATAAAATCCTACATTGGAATTCACACAAGGGATAAACTTCACAAGTGCGCAACGTGTGGCAAGGCATTTTCCCGCTTTAATCACCTGGAAAAACACATGAGAATTCACACCGGGGAGAGGCCCTACATGTGCACCGAATGCGGAAACACATTCTCGCAATCGATCCATTTGAAAACACATATGAGAATTCATACCGGAGAGAGGCCACACATTTGCCCTGCCTGCGGAAAATCATTTGCCATCTCTAGTTCTCTGCGGAGACACTTGAAGATGCACCTGAAGAAATTTGCACAGGCAAGGACGGGATACGTTGAGACCTTCTCAGAGTCATTAATGTTGGAGGAATACCTGAAAACTCGCACAAGAAGGAAGTCTAACAAGTGCATGGACTGTGGCAAGGAGTTTACTCAGTTCAGTTTTTTGGAAACGCACATCAGGATTCACACAGGAGAAAGGCCCTACAAATGCGTAACCTGTGGGGCGGCGTTTTCCCAATTGCCTCATTTGAAAAGGCACATGAAAATCCACACGGGAGAGAAGCCCTTCAAATGCCCAGCGTGTGAAAAGTCCTTCACTCAGTCAGGAAATCTGAAAAAACACATGGAAATTCACACCAGAGTTGGCAATTTCCTGAACGCGTCGAGCATCGTTGTAAACAATATAACGATTAATAACGATGGTGTAAGTGAAGTCGATAACTCGTGCATTATTAAGGATGAGGTGAAGCAAGATGAAAAAAAAGAGATTTCATAACTTTCATTGATTTACTTTTTCATGGAAATTCACACCAGAGTTGACATTTCTGGAACACGTCGAGCATCGTCGTAAACGGTATTAACATTCAACAACAATGTTGTAAGTCAAGTCGATAACTCGTGGGTTATTAAGGATGAGTTGAAGCAAGACAAAAAAAAAAAACATCTCGTAACTTTCATTCATTTACATTTTGAATGTTAACAAAGATTGTCCTTGAAGGGGAGGCTAGCTTGTGTCATTGTTGTAATAAATTATTTTTCTTTTGTAGAAAAGTATTTATTTTTAATATCTCAAAACAAAACAACCTGTGGTTGAAATGAATTCTGAAGCATTGATTGTTGAAAGTCGGAATTTTTTTTTTTGTTGTTCAGTAATTTATTGATGTGATTCCATGAAAGTTGCGAGTAATTTGAACGATTACGTTTGGCTCTTCTGCCGTTGTAATAATGGGGAATTAAGGTAATTTTTTTCAAATGGTTTATTTTTCTGGGTGATTGGTCTCATTTCATGTTTTCTTTTAGGATTTTTCTGTTGACGTATGTGATATTTTTATTTTGACAATGATATAATGATTAATCCAGTAATACTTGCTTGCATTTCAGAAACAGGGTGCACATGAAGTCCCCTGCACCCGTGTGACGAGTCTGTATTAAAAGTGAACTTGTATTTATATAACAAGTGAACACGGTCACAGACATGTTAAATTTGATTCCAAGGACATAATGACACTTGCTTTGAGGTAGGGCTTGGGTCAAATATAATATATTTTGTATTCTGAAGAAATGGTGAGCAGAAAGTAGATTGCTCTGTTTGACTAAGGGATCATCGACCTAATGCATGTGCAAAATGAAATGTTTGACACTGCCTTCCCACGGGTGAGGTAATAAAAAGAGATATGTCTCCCACGATCCCGCATGCCACCCTTAGGTTCCCATATTTGAGTCCGTCAATTTTATGTACACATTGGGTGGGAGGAGGTAAATTGAGAAAAGGAGAAAGTGTAGAGTAGAAAGAAAAGTGAAGGAGGTTGAGAGTAGTGCTGGGAATCGGAAGCAAAAATTCAGTTTCGAACCAGCACGGTAATTTTGGCGAAAGTGCTGGGATCGTCTCGGAAATCGGATAACTTTGCAAAAATATTTTTAGTTTTTGTAGTTTTTTTTAGTTTGTATCTTGGTCACGTTCGCCACTGAATGCTCGTGAAAATTAGTACAGAAAACCCCCCATTTCCACTTCCGCCACACCTGAGCAGTCAGCTATCTATAGCTGGGTATTTTAGATTTGCATACAAATTTTCCCACGGTGGTCGAGAATGTGCATGTTTATGCATGCTAAAATGCAATGGTGAAGCATGACATGGGCTATGTAAGCACTCTCTAGTTTACTTGACCAAATGCAGTCACTCTCGCAAAAAAAATCCAGGAGAACCATTTGCACCTCTCGCAGATTTAACAAACACAAGTCTCTGATGAAGTGGAAACTTTCATGCTGTGTTCACACATTTTGTTAGTTTGTGGAGTGGACACAAGACGCATGGCAATCTCATTGACGTTAACTGTGTGAAACCTCAGCGGACATTTAAATACGTGGGGAGAAAATAAATTCTTGTGTAACCAAAACTGAAGTGAAACGAGCATCAAAACTTACGTTATTATAAACTAAGGTTTACTGACCTCATGTAAATTATACAGAACCAATGTAGCACTGTACAGAACCAATGAAGCACTGTACGTAGTTTGCAATCCTCATGAAATAAGGATTGCAAACTATGACGGTTAAGTACAGTAAAGCACATCAAATCAATAGTTACTATGCGACTTTCGAAATGATGTAATCTGCCCCAGAATGCTCAGTGCATGAGCGTAGAAACCCCAGGAAACTGCCGAATTTGGGGCGAAATAATATACTGTATATCATGTGTGCGATTGATATAAGGATTGTTACCTGAAATGGCTCACAAAGCTTCTAAAAGAAGTTGAAAATACTTGGAAAAGTACCGGAGAGAAAGGGCTGTGCCCTCTGTGCAACGAAAGACTTGGAGAACTTTCTCAGCTTGCAGAATGGGCAGGTGCTCATAGTACAAACTCCCAACAATGTGGTGCAATGCCAGAGTGTAATGTGGTGCAATCCACAGCAGACGCGAGCTTGTACGAACCAGGTACCTCTCATCCATGGATATTTCTCGTATTCCTATAATCTTGTAAGTCCGATTATAGGATGAACAACAACAGAAGCGATAGATTTGATTATATAGATGCCCACAAATACAGATGCTAACATCACACCCAAGCAATACGTTGTCACGTTCACGTCCACCACTTGACTGCCAAAAATAGGTCCATTGACATTTTCGCGTACTTGGGCTTGGAGGTCTAAAATAAAATGTCGTGTGACCTTGCTTGTTAACCCCAGAATTAACCCACATCATGTGATTTTTAGAGATTGCTCAAACACACTTGAGAATGACCACCAAGAGGAAGGTTTCTGCCAATTTTATACAAGTTCCCTTACAAGGAACTTTTAACACAGCAGGAGGCCATCAAGCTTGTGCAATGTTTGCTAACCATGGTTTTGTCCATGCTCCATCCATTTTAAATGCTGAGCATCTAGCAAGGAAGCAGCACATTCCATTTTAAAAGTCTTTGGTATGACTTGGCCATGGTTGGGTTCAAACCGCCGACCTCCCAGACTCGGAGCGGACGCTCCAACCATGACACCACCCAGTCTGTTACCTTGAGAATGTTTAAATTTTCTAGAATGAAAAAGAATGTAAATGGGTGCATGCATATTACATCATCATGTGTGGATATTGCTTCTCAAACTTTTCCTCTTTCCTGACCTTTGAGTCCTTTGTTTATTTCCCATTGTGCAGCTGTGGACATCTTCCAGTACCCTTAAATTTATTTAATGGTGCGTTTGATCAACCCAATTTGAGTTTGGTGTTTTTTTGTCAATGTTAGATGATGTAAAAATTTATTGGATAATGCACGTTCTCCTGTTCAATGTGGTTTTCACTTCCAATAAATTTGAAAGCATGAATCTAATGAATAGCATAGGCAAGCTCAGGTCATATGAAGTTGTGCAAAAATCTTGTTTGAAAGTATGGTAATTACCATTCTCTTGCTCACCTGTGTGCATGCTTTGTGTTCCTATGTATTGTCTCTAGCCCACCTTACATTGCACCACTGTGGGCTGTGGTGTAGTGTTGGTTGTCATTGTGATTGCAATGTAAATTCCAATGATCAAGACCCCCAACTGGAGTAAAATAATAGATTTAGACGTCAAAAATTCACTTTGCCACTTGAATGCATCAATCGGTCATCAAATTCTCAGCAATAAGGGCTGTTAGCAATCTCTTGCATTTCGACAATGAATGCGCTTCCTTGAAGATTATACTTTTAGCAACTGAGCTGTATTAAGATTGTTCATTCTCGTATAATATAGTATGTTAAATGTAAAGCACTGACACATGACACTTGTACAAAATAAACTTTTAAAAATTAACCTTGCTGGTACAAATG
>CM068958.1:52276202-52290182 GCA_035128595.1 Eptatretus atami | reverse complement strand
AGAAAGAGAGAGATAATTTGGTTAGCAAACATCTTCTCTTAAACCAGGCAAGGTAAGGAGAGCGGTGGATCAGGATGGTGATGGTTTGTGTCTGCGTCCCATGTGTGACTCTAAAAACCTCCTCGCAGCCCACGAAGGTTCGGGGGGCACCGTGAACGCCAGCCGAGCCGTGTGGACGTCAAGTGGCGGCAGCTACTGCCGATGATTGGGCCTGGGCTGGTGGGCGACGGAGACGCTCGGCACTGTGGATGTGACCATGGGTGAGGTAAATAAAACGGGGCCGTGCACTTGGGCAATCGAGTCAGTAGGACTTAGAGCCTGGAGTCAAGAGGAGCTGAACGTCCGGTAGTTATCCTCTCTCTCTTTTCTCTTCTCTCTCTCTCTCTCTTCTCTCTCTCTCCTCTTCTCTCTCTCATTTCTCTCTCTCTCTCTCTCACGTCCTCTCTCTCACTCATCTCTCTCTCGGCAGATTGGGGCTGATCCATGCCTTCCTGGATTCACCCATGCTGCACAATACTGGAGCTTGCTTTGACTCCCACATCCTTTAAGACCTTGCTTCCTG
Source organism: Eptatretus atami (assembly GCA_035128595.1). Classification (NCBI taxonomy): domain Eukaryota; kingdom Metazoa; phylum Chordata; class Myxini; order Myxiniformes; family Myxinidae; genus Eptatretus; species Eptatretus atami. The sequence goes on along the minus strand of CM068958.1, from coordinate 52,289,620 downwards.
CTCCTCACTCCCATTGTGAGTGATAAGAGTCATGTGCTTGTGACCTGATATTGTTACCAGCGCATGCGAAGCGAAAGCAGGGGTTAAGGAATAGGTATCTTTCTGTCTGTCCGTCCGTCCATCCACAACCTCAGTTTAATGAGGAGGAACAACTTAATTTAAATTGAATGTGTGCACGAGTCGAGTGATTAAACAAAAAGTAAGCACGCGGTCCACGAACAACCCAGACGTCGTCAGGGCAGAAAAATAACGGTCACTGATGTGGGCCTTTAGTGTTGTTTTAAGGGTGGAAAATGCAGGAGAGCAAAAGGTAATGGAATAGAGAAAATTTTATTAACACCCTAATGTCTACCATAAACGCAATAAACATTAATTAAATGTAGTCAATGAATGACTTTCCAAAGAATCCCCAATTGAATAAGTATCGAACTTCACACATACAGCAATTTGGGGATACTTTAATCACAACTCTCGACGTGGCACTCAGCTTAATGAAAAGTTTGCACATTAAATGCCAGCGCGTCATAAAATGGATGAAAGGTCGGCGGTGAGCTACATTGGAATGGTCAATAGTTTGGAGGGTGCGCACAAATGGTGAAGCCGAACATCAGGCAGTCACGTTCAATTGTCCTCGAGGTAAATCACCGAGCATAGAGAACCTTTTCAAGCGCATTGTAGCTGTACCACAGATGATGAAGACTGCGGAACTCAGCTGAAAAAGGGTGCAATTTGGGTTGAAGCGGCAGGATGAGGTTAGAAGCACGATATAGTTCCAAAAGTTAGCACCGAGGTCAACACGATGCCGCATCGCCTTCTCAAAATGATGCGTAATCACCAAAATGGCAGCCAAAAAGGTAATACAAGCCGGTAGGCCGACGAGGGCATTCGCTAGGATCGAAGCGTGGATACGATGCTTTTCATTCTGACCGATCCACCGACGAAGATTCATTGGCCAAGATGTATTGGTTCACCACAATTGTTCCTACTGGCAAGATTTTTCTATGCTAATTTTTGCCAACTGGACTCATAAAAATGACGGTAAATAGACACGCTATTTTTGAAGGACTAATACATTTGAAAAATAATCGTTTGCTGGTTTGTGCTGTGGAGGCTCGCGTTGCAGACACAGCACACACACACACACACACCCACACACACACAGGACGGGAAAACCCGATAAAACTTCTCATCAATATGCTTCTTGTTTTGACCAGAACTCGCTGAGCCACCAATATTTCATAAGCCACGCCCACTTTCCTAACGCCACTCCCACTTTAAAATAATAAATAATTGGAGGGTTGGTGTGTGGGTCGTGGAATCGTTTTTCGGTAAATAAATACAATAATTGGAGGTGGTGTGTGTGTCGTTGGAATCGGTTTTCGGGTAATAAATAAATAATTGAAGGTGGTGTGTTGGATCGTGGAATCGTTTAACGGAAAATAAATAAATAATTGGAGGCGGGAGTGTGGGATTGTTGGAGATCGTTTTGGGTAAATAAATAATAATTGGGTTTTTGGGTTTGGGGGGGGGGGTTGGGTTGGGGTGGGGGGGGAAAAAAAATCGTTTTCGTAAATAAATAAATAATTGGAGGTGGTGTGTGGGTCGTGTTTAATCGTTTTTCAGTAAATAACATTTAAATATATTTGAAGGTGGTGTGTGGATCGTGGAATTGTTTTCATAATAAATCAAAATAATTGGCAGGTGGTGGTGGGTCGTGAACTTGTTTTTCGGTAAATAAATAAATAATTGGTAGGTGGTGGTGTGGGTCGTGGAAATTGTTTTTCAGTAAATAATACATAATTGGAGGTGGTGTGTGGGTCGTGTGGAAATTGTTTTCAGTAAATAAATAATAATTTTGGAAGTGGTGTGTGGATCGTGGAATCGTTTAGGAAAGAAATAAAAAAATTGGAGGCGGAGTGTGGGTCGTGAATCGTTTTGTAAAATAATAATAATTGGAGCTGGTGTGTGGGTGGGGATCGTTTTTCGGACCATAAATAAATAAATTGGAGGTGGTGTGTGGGTCGTGGAATCGTTTTCAGCTAAATAAATAAATAAATCTGGTTTGAGGTGATATCATGGGGTTCGTCGGAATTGTTTTCGTAATAAATAAATAATTGGAGGTGGTGTGGGTCGTGAATTGTTTTTCAGTAATAATAATTGGAGTGGTGTGTGGAATCGTGGATCGGTTTACGGAAAAAGAATAAATAATTGGAGGTGGTGTGTGGGTCAGTGGATATTGTTCTTCGGTAAATAAATAAATAATTGGAGGTGGTGTGTGGGTCGTTGGAATTGTTTTTCCGGTAAATAAATAAATAATTTGGCGTCAGGTGGTGTTGTGGGTCCGTGGAATTGTTTTCGTAATAAATAAATAATTGAAGGTGGTGTGTGGATCGTGAATCGTTTAGCGGAAATAAATAAATAATTGGAGGCGGAGTGTGGGTCGTCGGAATCGTTTTCGGTAAATAAATAAATAATTGGAGTGGTGTGTGGGTCGTGGAATCGTTGACGGAAAATCAAATAATATTGGAGGCAGAGTGTGGGTCGTGGAATCGTTTACGGAAAATAAATAAATAATTGGAGGCGGAGTGTGGGTTCGTGGAATCGTTTTCGGTAAGTAAATAAATAATTGGGGCTGGTGTTGGGTGGCGGAATCGTTTTCGGGAAATAAAAATAAATAATTTGGAGGTGGTTTCGTGTGGATCGTGGAATCGTTTTCAGTAAATAAATAAATTAATTGAAGGTGGTGTGTGTGATCGTGGAATTGTTTTCAGTAAATAAGATAAATAATGGAAGGTGGTGTGTGGTTCGTGGAATCGTTTTCCGTAAATAATAAATAATTGGAGGTGGTGTGTGGGTCGTGGATCGTTTTCGGTAAATAATAATTGGAGGTGGTGTGTGGGTGGGGAATCGTTTTCGGTAAATAAATAAATAAATTGAAGGTGGTGTGTGATCGTGGATTGGTTTTCGGGTAAATAAATAATATGGAGGTGGTGTGTGGTCGTGGAACTTGTTTTGGTAATAAATAAATAATTTGGAGTGGTGTGTGGGTGAGGAATCGTTTTCGGTAAATAAATAAATAATTTGAGGTGGTGTGTGGGTCGTGGAATCGTTTCCACGTAAAATAGAAATAAATAATGTGAAGGGTGGTGTGTGGATCGTGGAATTGTTTCCAGTAAATAAAAAATAATTGGGAGTGGTGTGTGGTCCGTGGAATGTTTTCGTAATAAATAAATAATTGGAGGTGGTGTGTGGGTCGTGGAATCTTTTCGGTAAATAAATAAATAATTGGAGGGTGGTGTGTGGGTGGGGAATCGTTTTTCGGTAAAATAAATATTGAGAGGTGGTGTGTGGATCGTGGAATTGTTTTCTAAATAAATAACTTGGAGGTGGTGTGTGGATCGTGGAATTTTTTTCGGCAAAAAATAAATAATAATTGGAGGTGGTGTGTGGGTCGTGGAATTGTTTCGGTAATAAATAAATAATTGGAGGTGGTGTGTGGGTCGTGGAATTGTTTTCTGGTAAATAAATAAATAATTGAAAGTGGTGTGTGGGTCGTGGAATCGTTTTCGGTAAAATAAATAAAAATTGAAAGGTGGTGTGTGGGTCGTGGAATCGTTTTTCCGGTAAATAAAATATAGTAATTGAAGGTCGGTGGTGTCGGTCGTGGGAATGCGTTTTCGGGTAAATAAATAAACATATTATGATTAATTAGAAATCGCACAAAGATCAGAAATGCCGTGATTCCATTATTTTGGATCCTTTTTCACTTTGGCAATAACGTTTGGATCGAGGAGAGATCGAAGTGAAACGACGGTGTAGTTCCTTACAAACCTGTATACACACCTTAAATGACGGTAAATAGACACTATTTTTGAATGGACTACCATTTTGAAAAATACAACCTCATCAAAATCGCTCGAGTAAATTTTCTAAATATCTCGAAGTGTTTAATTCTCGAGTCTGCATTTTCTCTACATTCAACAACTGAAGGACAAGTTTGAAAAGTACTGTCACGCGGTTTTTGGCCGCTGCACAGCAACATGGGTGGGCTTGCTAGGCAACAAAATTTCAAACGCGCACCTTCCCAGACCATATGGCACCTGTTGCGCAAAGTTTTCATCGAAATCGGTTCGCTGGTTCATGCTGTGGAGCTCGGTTGCACACACACTACACAACACACACACAGACACACACACACACACAACACACGAAAACCCGAAATAAGGGATATCTAGCATATATACGAATCCAACCAGGAGCCTATGAATGATATCGTCACCGGGAGATAACAGAAAGTGCATTGTCCGACAGGCGTCCTATGAATAGTCGAGGGAGTTAAGGCGGAGAAGAATACCTCCAAGGGTGATATCAGAAACGAAAGCTTGAATTTCCTCCACTAACCAGTGCACAGTGATTAAAGTTCAGCCGCCATGGCAAAGGAATCGGTGAATCATTAGACTTCACAGGTTTTCGCGATACGGAGACCCACAATTTCCTTTTCTCTTGATGTCGGATTGAAATGAATAGCACCACTGGAAAAATAGCATGGCCGCGTCAAGAGAAGTCCCACCAGGGAAACACAGCCTTTCCACTGCTTGCTTCCCTTAAATCCTTGTTCCATACTTTATCTGGAGTCTGGAAATTTGGGCAGCAAATCTATAACCTTCACCAATTCACATTAAATCTAGAAATAGAGATTTGAACTGGTCTGTAACAGATGTTAATATTTTGAACACCAAATCGAAAACAAACCTCAGTTTTATGCAATACTTTGGGGCTCCAAATTTTGCCTGACAGCACATGCGTAGAGAAGGAACGAGTTTTTTTTTTGGTTGTTTGTTTTTTACTCTGTCTGGCAAGTCAAACACAATTGAAAATCATTCCAACAGGAAACTTGTTTTTAAGGACATTTAAAAGACACAAACTAACAGGCACAAAGAACTAATGTAATTTGTTAGATAACCACTGGCGTCAACCGTCCGGATTTTTTTTTTTAATAAAACTTTTAAAATCCATTATTTATTTCAATTGAATTATACCTTGAACACTTTTAAACTCTCGAGGGATATTCTATGAACTCTTCGGAGTTCGTATCTGTATTAATTGTGTTTTTGATTTCTGACTGTGTGAATTTATTTATGTCTGCGTCTTTGGTTGTTTCAGTCCCCTCTCGTTCCAATATTCTCTTTTTTTGTCATGCTGTGTTAGTTTAAATAAACTTTGTTTGTTAAAGATACATGTATGTATGGGCTAATTCCTGCTCTCGTGTTATGGAACCGTTTCAGCCCAATGGTAAATCCCTGAGGGGGGAGGATTAAAAAAAAATTGTCAGAACAGTCATTTTAAGGAGACGGGCGGGATTAACAGATCCCGTCTGGGGGAAGCTGCATTTTCACTGAATGTGGTTTCATTTGCCATTCGAGAGGAAAGAGATTGCTTGGTGCAGCGGAATGCGTTAAAATTATAATTTATCGTCGTTATCCTTTTGGTGTCAGAACAATATTTCCGTTGAACTATAAACTTTAAATAAGCCAAGATTTGCATGTTTCTGAATTAAAAAAATTTGGATTACATCTAAAAAACAGTTTGGTGGAATCAAGTTGTTATTAATTAGTTTACTGCTATTTGTGACGAGGTCTAAGTCTCATCTAAATTACCATAGATTCAACAATCCCATTGCATTTACGACGTAACTTTGTGTTCAGTAAATTTTGTTTTGATGAACTATCTTCCACTGCAATCACAGCAGTAAAAATTTCAACACATTGTGTGGTATTTGCAGAATTAAGTTACCCACTCAAACTTTTTGTTTTGTTTTCTGATTTTTTTTTAAATCTCTATTATTATTTAGGAGAGGCAGGGTGTGTAAGGTCTGTGTAGAATACTAGTCTTTATAAGGTTGTCTGGTTGGTCTGGCGTCAGCTAGCAACCTCAGCATTGTATTTAATCAACTTACCTAAGCTGGGGGGGGGGGCAAACCCCCCTCCCCTCCCCCCCCCATTCGTCGATTTTGCGATAACTTCCAAACTGCTTTTGCCAAAAAATAGCCAGCCACGATAGGGTTAAGCAACCAATTAGAGTAATGTTAATTCAGACCGGTGGGAAAGCGAGGTGCAGTGACATGCTCAGCCTTTGTCCAGCAAAGCAATTGCTATAATTGGTCACCAGGAAGGCATTTTTGCTCTAATTTACGGGTGATGGCTCAAATAGTCACCCTGCACCTCATTTTGTCAAATCTAGTCTTTCCGATCAGGAGGCAGAAATTTTCCCCGGGATTCACCGTTGCATTAAATGGCGCCAATTATCCGCAGTGACAATCACAATATCCTGACGTAAATTGGCAACTGATATTTCCCCTTTGTTCCACATGCATTGAACAATGTGAAATGCTTCCAAACCTCCTGGACCTCCTGTCCAACTTCATTTATGGATGGTGGTAATATTCATGTGTTGTGAAGGTTGGGCGGGGGGCGGCAAGGAATGTTTCAGGTAAACCCATTTTTAATTTTCTCCAAATTGTTCCCCATGGAGACCTGTGAAGTTTTCCAAACAGGTTTCATGGTAGATTGCATCACCCAGTGGACCTTCAACAGCGGCCAAGAAAATCACCTCTTCACCTCGGAGGAGGAACCATGAATACAGCCATTTGTTCTGATAGCTCTGCAAATAATACAGGTATAAAATTCCTACATTGGAATTCCACACAGGGATAAACTTCACAATGGCGGCAACGTGTTGCAAGGCATTTCCGCGCTTAATCACTGGAAAAACACATGAGGATTCACACGGGGAGTAGGCCCTACATGTGCAGCCGAATGCGGAAAACACATTCTCGCAATCGATCCATTTGAAACACATATGAGAATTCAATACCGGAGAGAGGCCACACATTTGCCCTGCCTGCGGAAATATTTGCCATCCTCTTAGTTCTCTGCGGAGACACTTGAAGATGCACCTGATAGAAATTTGCCACGGAAGGGAAGGACGGGATACGTTGAGACCTTCTCAGAGTCCATTAATGTTGGAAGGAATACCTGAAAACTCGCACAAGAAGGAAGTCTAACAGTTGCATGGACTGTGGCAAGGGAGTTTACTCAGTCAGTTTTTTGGAAACGCACATCAGGATTACACAACAGGAGAAGGCCTACAAATCGCGTAACCTGTGGGGCAGGGGCGTTTCACCAATTGCTCATTTGAAAAGCGCAATGAAAAATCCACACGGGAAGAGAAGCCTCAAATGCCCAGCGCTGTGAAAAGCCCTTCACTCAGTCAGAAAATCTGAAAAAAAAAACACATGGAAAATTCACACCCAGAGTGCAATTTCCTGAACGCGTTCGCAGCATCGTGAAAAACAATATAACGTTAATAACGATGGGTGTTAAGTGAAGTCGATAACTCGGCATTATTAAGGGATGAGGGTGAAGCAAGAGGAAAAAAAAAGAGATCTTCATAACTTTCAATTGATTTTACTTTTTCATGGAAATTCACACCAGAGTGACCATTTCTGCGAACACGCTCGAGGCATCTCCGGTATAACGGTATTAACATTCAACAACAATGTTGTAAGTCAAGCGATAAACTCGTGGGTTATTAAGGATGAGTTTGAAGCAAGACAAAAAAAAAAAACATCTCCGAACTTTCATTCATTTACATTTTGAATGTTACACACAAGATTGTCCTTGAAGGGAGGCTAGTTGTGTCATTGTTGTAATAAATTATTTTTCTTTTGTAGAAAAGTATTATTTTTATATCTCAAAAACAAAACGAACCTGGGTGAAATGAAATTCTGAAAGCAATGATTGTTGAAAGTCGCGAATTTTTTTTTTGTGTTCAGTATTTATTATGATTGTGATTCCATGAAAGTTGCGAGTAATTGAACGATTACGTTTGGCTCTTCTGCCGTTGTAATAATGGGGAATTAAGAGTAATTTTTCAAATGTTTATTTGCTGGGTGATGGTCTCATTTCATGTTTTCTTTTAGGATTTTTTCTGTTGACGTATGTGATATTTTTATTTTACAATAGAATAATGATTAATCCAGTAATACTTGCTGCATTTCAGAAACAGGGTGCACATGAAGTCCCCGCACCGTGTGACGAGTCTGTATAAAAGTAACTTGTATTTATATAACATAGTGAAACACGGTCACAGACATGTTAAATTGATTCCAAGGACATAAATGACACTTGCTTTGAGCGTGGGCTTGGGTCAAATATAAATATATTTTGTTGATTCTGAAGAAATGTGATGAGCAGAAAAGTAGATTGCTCTGTTTGACTAAGGGAATCATCGACCTAATGCATGTGGGCAAAATGAATATGTTTGACACTGCTTTCCACGGTGAGGTAATAAAAAAGAGATATGTCTCCCACGCATCCCGCATGCCACCCTTAGGTTCATATTGCAGTCGGTCATTTTATTGTACACATTGGGTGGGAGGAGGTATTGAGAAAGGAGAAAGTGAAAGTAGAAAGAAAAGTGAAGGAGGTTGAGGAGTAGTGCTGGGAATTCGGAAGCAAAAATTCAAGTTCGAACCAGCCCGGGTAATTTGGCGAAAGTGTGGATCTCGTCGGAAATGGATAAACTTTGCAAAAATCATTTTTAGTTTTTCTAGTGTTTTTTTAGTTTTGTATCTTGGTCACGTTCGCCACTTGAATGCTTCGTGAAAATTAGTACAGAAAACCCCGCCATTTCCACTTCCGCCACACCTGAGCAAGCAGCTATCTATAGCTGAGGTTTATTAGATTTTTGCATACAAAATTTTCCCATGGTGGTGAGATATGCTGCTGTTATGCATGCTAAAATGCATGGTAAAGCATGAAATGGGCTATGTAATGCAACTCTTAGGTTTACTTGACCAAATGCACGTCACTCTCGCAAAAAAAATCCAGGAGGAAGAACCATTTGCCAGCCTCTCGCAGATTTAACAACACAAGTCTCTGATATGAGTGGAAACCTTTCATGCTGTGTTCACACATTTTGTTAGTTTGTGGAGTGGACACAAACACATGGCAATCTCATGACGTTAACTGGTTGAAAGCCTCATGCGACATTTAAATAACGTTGGGGAGAAAATAAATTTCTTGTGTAAACCAAAACTGAAGTGAAACGAGCATCATAAACTTACTTATTTAACCTAAGGTTTTACTGAGACCTCATGTAAATTATTAACAGACCATGTAGCACTGTACAGAATCAATGAAGCACTGTACGTATGTTTGCCAATCCTCATGAAATAAGGATTGCAAACTATGACGGTTTAACGTACAGTAAAGCACAATCAAACAATAGTTTACTATGTCGACTTGTCGAAATGATATGTAAATCTGCCCCAGAATTGCTCGATGCATGCAGCGTAGAAACGCAGGAAACTGCCGAATTTGGGCCGAAATAATATACTGATATCATTGCTGTGCGATTGATATAAGGATTGTTACCTGAAATGGCTCACAAAGCTTCTTAAAAGAAGTTGAAAATACTTTGGAAAAGTACCGGAGAGAAAGGGCTGTGCCCTCTGTGGCAACGAAAGACTTGAGAACTTTCTTCAGCTTGCAGAAATGGGCACGGTGCTCATAGTTAAAACTCCAACAATGGGGTGCAAATGACAGAGTGTAATGGGTGCAATCCACAACAGAACGCGAGCTGGTACGAACCAGGTACCTCTCATCCATGGATATTTCTCGTATCCTAATATCTTGTAAGTCGATTTAGAGATGCAACAACAACAGAAGCGTATAGATTTGATTTATATAGATGCCACAATACAGATGCTAAACATCACACCCAAGCAATACGTTGTCACGTCACTGTCCACGCACTTGACTGCCAAAATAGGTCCATTGACTTTTCGCGTACTTTGGCTTGGAGGTCTAAAATAAAATGTCATGTTGACTGCTTGCTTTAACCCCAGAATTAACCCACATCAATGTTGATTTTAGAGATTGCTCAACACACTTGAGCGAATGACCACCAAAGAGGAAGGTTCTGCTCAATTTTAATACAAGTTCCCTTAACAAGGAACTTTTAACACAGCAGGAGGCCATCAAGCTTGTGCAATGTTTGCTAACCATGGTTTTGTCCAGCTCATCCATTTTAATGGCTGAGCATCTAGCAAGGAAGCAGCGCACATTCCATTTTAAAGTTCTTTGTATGAACTTGGCCATGGTTGGGTTAAACCGCCGACCTCCCAGACTCGGAGCGGGACGCTCCAACCATGACAACCACCCAGTCTGTTACCTGAGAATGTTTAAATTTTCTAGAATAAAAAGAATGTAAAATGGGTGCATGCACTATTACATCATCATGTGTGGATATTGCTCTCAAACTTTTCCTCTTTCCTGACCTTTGGTCCCTTGTTTTATTTCCCATTTGCAGCTGTGGGGACATCTTCCAGTACCCTTAAAATTTATTTTAATGGTGCGTTATCAACCCAATTGAGTTGGTGTTTTTTTGTCAATGTGTTAGATGATGTAAAAATTTATTGGATAATGACGTTCTCTTGTTAATTGGTTTCACTTCCATAAATTGAAAGCATGAATCTAATGAATAGCATAGGCAAGCTCAGGTCATATGAAGTTGTGCAAAAATTTGTTTGAAAGTATGGTAATTACCATTCTCTTGCCTCACCTGTGTGGCATGCTTTGGTGTCCTATGTATTGTCTCTAGCCCACCTTACATTGCACAACTGTGGGCTGTGGTGTAGTGTTGGTTTCATTGTGATTGCAATGTAAATTCCAATGCATCAAGACCCCCAAACTGGAGTAAAATAATGATTTACGACGTCAAAAATTCACTTTGTCCACTTGAATGCATCAATCGGTCATCAAATTCTCAAGCATAAGGGCGTGTTAGCAATCTCTTGCATTTCGACAATGAATGCGCTTCCTTGAAGATTATACTTTTAGCAACTGGCTGTTATAAGATTGTTCATTCTCGTATAATATAGTATGTTAAGTTAAAGGCAACTGACACATGACACTTGTACAAAATAAACTTTAAAAAATTAACCTTGCTGCGTACAAATGTTTTTTTTTTTTTTAAATGCACCCACACTTTGTGCAGTTTTTCTACTGCTGGATGTTGAATGCATTTAGAAGTGGATTTGTATACCTATTCCTCTATGTATTCTCCTCTCCCCCTCCCCCACCCCTTTGGATATCCTGGTCTATACTCTACATTGGCAGGTTGACCTGCAGTATGCACTCGCATCTCGTCGCTGTCTAGCCTGGTTGAATCCTGACCCACTATATATTGGCTCAGTGTGTGTGCCGTCTCTCGGACTGGACCGTTAGCTGGGCTTCACGTCGGCCAGCATGAGTTGGTGGACGTTAAAGGTCCCACAGTGTCTTATAGCGAAGACTAGATCGCTATCGCCAGCACCAAGAACAAATTCAAAATTACTGCCCAACCTCAAATCCCCCTGACGGAAGGCAATCTCAGTGCTTTCCTAAAAGTCCGCACCAGTGTGTGTCCACTTTCAAGGAGAGCCAGAAAACAACATCTGTCAACCTCAAAGATTGTATTTCAAACTTGTGTCCTACCTCTTCAAACCTGTGGTGCTGTTGCTGATGTATGCTCCCGCTTATGTTGTTTCTGATTGTTTGCTGATTTGTTTGCTGATTTTGCTTTTGCCTAAAAAAGGAGAAAGGAAGAAAAAAACAGAGAACTTAACCAAAACAGTCAGGCAAGGAAGGTTAAGGTGGTACAAGCTCCATCTCACCTGGTCTAAGGTCATCACAACCCAATTGCATCCTCAAGAACGCTCCGAACCTGCATTTGTTTACCCATCGATATCACCGTGCCACCATTGCTTTGTGTCAACCCTGCTGTCCACATGCAGCCGCCTTGTTGCCTACTGCTGCTTGTGAGTAGGCATATGGGCTCAAAGCATTTTTGTGACCATTGAGGCCAAAGTGCTTTTGGTGGGCCGTTGTGGCCGAAGATGATGCCATTTGTGGGTTTCAGTGGCCCGAAGACTCTTTGTGAGATTAGGCCACTGGGGCCAATGAACTCACCTGGTAGAGGCCAATAAAAGGCCACGAAGTAGGATAACCCTCAGGGGGTTGAATGGGACGATACTGCCGGGGAGGGGGCATGAAGGAGCGAAACGCGTGAAAGAACTTTGAACCTTTGATGTTCTGCCTCCTATGCAAACAGTGGTGCTTAAAGTAAAATTTGAAATCCCCTCCCGTTCAAACCCATAATTAGAATGTTAGTAGTGGCATAGAGTGTGAATTTGTTTGTTAAGATTGGTGACCTGAACCACTAGGAAGGGACAATGCAATCTTACTGTGACACTTTGGTTTTTTTGGAGTTAAGTGCTTCCCATGTTGTGGGTTAGAGTAAATCGGAGATCTCTGCTGTACGTTAGACAAGGGCCATTGCCCGTGGGCTGCCCAGATGGGGTCAGAGCCTCGGGAAGGGCTATAAGTTTTCGGAAATGGCCCTTCCTAATGCTGCCTAATATGGGATTAGATCAGAATCCCACGATCTAAAGCATTCTGAGTTGTTTGGTAAATATGGACGTTACATTGTGTCGGGAGGTGTAAGAGGCATGTTATTGTTTTGTGCGGTGGAGGTGGACGGAGCTCCTCTTCTTCTTCCCCATCCCGGACGAGGCCCCGCCCAGTCGGCTGAGAGGGTGGTGGCCAAAAAGAGCAGTGAAACTGAGGGAGGAGGTTGTCGGCTTTGAAAGAGGGGGAGGAGCGAGTGGCTTCGAGCGGAGCGAAAGGAGACCTGTTAAAGAAAAAGGGTTCAGTTGTGGAAACAGTCGGTTCTCGAGCCGTGCTCGGGTTTCGAAGCTGAGCGAACCCCCCAAGCAGAGGAGGGACAGTGTGGAATCTGCCGGGAGAGACGCTGAAATCTGAGATGCCGCCGCAGTCTGCATTTTTGTCAGGCGGAGAGGTTGGCCCTGCACGTCGATATTGCCTTTTTGGGCAGTGGGAGAGGCGGCCTGCACGTTCGAGTCGGCAAATCGACTCTTATGAGGAGGTGATCTGCCGTGAAAGAGGCGAGCGTCTAGAGAAGAAAGAAAAGGTGATTCTGCGAGACGAAACTGAGAGGACGAAGTTGAGAAGTTCGGCTCGAGGCGGAAGGCAAGAGAGGAAACGACGGAGCGCTCTGAAGGTCCTTGCTCACCATCACGGCTCGACACGTGTTTGCCGATCGCTTGCCGGAGCCCAGCACCTCGATTCGGGCCTTGTTCTGGTGAACAGGCCAGGCTGGATTTGTATGCTCATGCTGGACCTTGAGAGAAATCAGCTGAGGCCCATCGTTGATCTGACGGTCTTGTGCCGTCGACCTTATGTGGGGTCAGAGCGCGCGGAGACCGCGTGCGGTGCGGAAAAGAAAGGCGAGCGCCGTCTCGCCACGCGGCGTGTTCGAGTTCGAGCTGGGGGCTCGAATCCGTGGACATCCGC
>CM068958.1:52235865-52251004 GCA_035128595.1 Eptatretus atami | reverse complement strand
ACAGGAACTTTGGGGTAGAGCGCAGATGAGTAGCAAGTGGCACTGGCGTGTGTCACTTGGTCTTCAAACCCCTCTGAGGACACGAGGGGATTGGCTAGCTGAGTAGAGTTTATCTGTGTTCAGAGAGTTATGGAGAAGAGGGGGAGGCCGCTTCCCCGAGTGGGGTTTACCTGATTTCCGTGAACCCTGGAGAAGAGGGGGAGGCCATTCCCCCGATTGGGGTTTTCCTGATTTCCGTGAACCCTGGAGAAGAGGGGGGGGCGCTCCCCAGATTGGGTTTACCTGACTTCCGCGAACCTGGAGGAAAGGAGGGGGTGGACCAACAACCCCATTGAGGCGTGACCCCTTTGAGCCGGGCGGAAAGGCGCGGGTCATGTAATGGGTACTGAGGGATTCGTTCCTCACTCCCCTTCCAATGAGCCAAAGAAGCAGGCCGTATTGGGATGTAAAAATTTTGATTGAAATTATCTGAGAGTGGTTGCAATTGAGTGATGATAGAAGGATAGAGTGCACGAGTGGATTTGGGTGATATTGAAAAAAATAAAAAAAAAGCGGTGAACATCACAGGCAGAGTGTTAAATACACCTGAAACGAGTGGATGACAAAGAGTGGCTTGTTTGAGGGAGGATTGAAATGCCTGGTTGGACCATGCGAGGTTCATGGGGCGTGGTGAAGAGATTTTGATGTTTGTTTAAATTGTTGGAAATAAACATTAGGGCAGTATGGAGGAGGCCAGCGGACACGGACGTAGTGACAAATTGATTGGGTTGATGAAAAAGTGTACCAGTTAAATTTGATGACCAAGTGGGATCTGAGGGACTGGTGTGTTTTGTTTCACATAAACGTGAACGGTGTTGGATGGTGTTGTGGACTGGGTGTGCGGCACGTGGAATGAATGACTAAGGTTTTGGGTGAATGGCGTGATGTGCAAATGGGAAGAGTGAGTGCGAACAACGTACCCTGTGGTAGGAGTTTCTAACAAGTTAGTGTAGGTAGGGGGACTTAGAGATTTGACATGGATTCTGGCTGCTGTTCATTGTGCAGGCGGACTGCGAGGGGTAGGTGCGGCCAAGGTATGGGATACTGGCTGGTAGTGTGACAGTATGGAAGTTGGTGAGTCGGAAATAGGGCACCAGGCTTTGGGTTCTGGCAGGTGAGCTGTCAGAGGTGTCAGGAGAGCACGTGGGGTTCAGTGCCAGGAGAGCACGTAGGTTCAGTGCCGGGAGAGCAGGTAGGGTTAGTGGCTATGAGGGCACAGTATGGGGGTAGAGAGACACCCCTTAGTTAGGAGCGCCAGAAGCCGCTCAGTGTGAACCCGAGGTCGCTGGGTGTCCTCCACCCCCGATTGGAAGCAGGCAAAGAGGTCTAGCAGTCGTCACAACCACAGCCAGCGAGTTATGCCTGGCACCACCAATATGGAAAAAGACAAATAAGGGCCTTGCTCAGTTTAATAGAATGGAACGTGTGCCAGGTCGGGAAAAATGGGTCATTAGAATCATTCTAGCCATAGCAGGGTTTGTTGCATTGTTTAGAGCTAAAAGTAAATGGTTAGGTTCGATGGACTCCCTCGCACCATTCATGTGTTGACACCTGGTACGAGTAGTGTATAGGGAAAATTTGTTAGCAAGGCCAGGCTGGGTCACCCTCTCCAACTGCCAGAGAGGCCACCAGTTGTCATGAGCACACACCCACGAAGATAACGTTGAGTAGAACACACCATCCTGTCTGTAAAAGAAAAAAAAAAAGAGAAAGGAAAAAAAAAGAGAACTTAACCAAAAAAGTCAGGCAAGGAAGGTTAAGGGTACACTCCATCTCACCTGGTCTGAGGTCATCACACCCATTTGGCGTCCTCAAGAACGCCTCCGAACGCATTTGCATAACCATCGAGAGGGAGAATATCATCTCTACTGTATTAATGCACCCATCGTCTCAAGTCGCACTGTTTGACTGTACGAAATGCAGGCGACTATTGTTTGCTCTGACTTGCGCTCATGGTTTTCGTCGCTTGTTGAATGGTAGGCATCGATGCCTGATTTTTAGAAATGGTAAACAATATGTCGCATAGTGATCATAATAGCGTAACGAGCATTTATTGAGACTAAGGAGCACCGAATCAAGATGGCCCAAGTGAGCTTGAGTTGAGGCTTCTGTGTCTCGCACATTTGCGCGACATTTTATGAGTATGTTGACCCATATGCCCGTTAGTGGCGAGTAGGCTTCAGATGATGTCTCAGACCATTTATGAGCACCGTCTCGCATGATGATAGGTCTACTGACCACGTGAGACTACAATCTTTTGTTATCGATATGAAATGCAGAGAATAGGCCCAATAAGATGCCACAGAAATGAAGGAACCTTGGCTGGGTATGGGATACGAAAAACGTTGGTGTCTGGTCGAAAAAGCTGGTTTGGTAGAGTCCTGGGGGGGGGGGCGTGCAAGGGACGAGGCCATGAAGGAGACGAACACCGTCGAAAAGACATTTGAACCATTTGAATGTATCTGCTCCGTGACAATATTGTGTATAAAGTAAATGAATGACCTCCCGTATCAATTTCCAATAATTAGAGCAATCGATTAAGCGTAGTAGATGCTAGGTGGTGAATCATTGATTTTAGTTTCCTTGGTGACCCGACACAACTAGGAAAGTGGACAATCGCCAATCTTATAGTCGTACACAATTGAGAGTTTTGGAGTTAAGTGCTTCCATGTTGTGGGTCTTGAGTAAATCGGAGATCCTTGCATGAGTCACGTCTACGAGCGCGTCTCAATCGACACAGAGCCTCACGTAGGTCTTTGTCCCCTAGGCTGAAGTATGTTCAGATGAAGTGGTGGGCGATATGTGCGTTAGCAGATAATGGGCCCAACTTGAGGGATGTTAGTACATCATATGGATGGACAGCCCAAGATCTCCTAACTTAAGAAAATGCAGTGTTGTTTACGGCAAGATATTCCGGAAAGTAATAGATCATTAAACTTTGGATACGTTCAATTGTCGTAAGCACGATGGTATGTAGCGAGAGCGACATGGTGTTCCTAAATGCTCAATATCTGACCAGATGGGGTCTGGTGTTCCAGAAGTAGCCATGAATGTCATCACATCGCCCCTTCGCGTCTATGAGCAAGGAGGTCTTCTACTCTCCTTCTGCTCTTACTGGAGCAGAGGGCCCTGCAGTCCTGGAGCCGGAATCAACAAAAGTACCTGCTGGTGCCCCACTGGCCACCACAGACGATATTCGGCCATCAACCTGAGAGGGTGTGGCCTAGAGAAGGAAGTGACACTGAAGGGAGGAGGGTCTGTTTGTCCTTCTGAGACGCGTGGCAGGCGGCTATCGTAATGCGTCCCAGCCCTTCTCTTTCTCTCTCCCCTCTCGCCAAGAGAGTAGTGTCAGGTAAACACAGAGTTAAGCTGTCGACCGCTTCCGCGAGTCACGGGCCACTTGGCCTCGGGAGTTGTCCTTTTCCGCGAGCGCCCGACTGCGACTCGGGCTACAGACGCTATAGCGGTGATATACCTGAGCGTCCCGTAGGTTGGTGTATACTTGTTTTCCAGTCTTTTGGTCGCTTAAAGAGCGGCCAAATAGACTGGCCGGGAAGCGCTGGCATCTCTCTCATGAGATCAGCGTCTGTTCCAAGCCTATCGGGCTCGAGCCAATGCACACTATGACGTCGCAAGTAGTACGCGCTGCACTTTCGACTGCCCCTTGAATGTATAGGCAACATTTTGCCGATCTTAGAAGAACCTTGATAACTCCTGAGGGTCGAGTCCGCCATCTGCCGAGGGCGACGTTATATCTGTACTTCCCTCCGAGATGTCGAGTGAGGATTGCCTTCTGTGCTTTGTTATAGGAAATCGTTTATAAGTTGAGTGCCCGCTGCAATCTGCAGTATCGAAGAGCACCTCCATCGGTCTCTTCCCGCTCTGGGTTCGCTAGTTGCAATCTTTCTGTAGTTAGAATGCCGGCTGTTTCGAGGAGCCATAGCTTCTGTATTTATAATAAATACTGCTTGTTTATCAATGTTGGAGGGGTCAGTTCCCCATGATATACTTCTGGGAACTGTGACGTTTGTATCACGGTGAGTGTTTTACAAACGCTCTGCGGTACTACCACGGCGGAGGCGCGGACGCTTTCTGTCCCCGATTCCCACAACGCATATCCGTTAGGGGATGCCGAGCTCGAACGAATATTGTCGAATCTGCTGCGGAGTCCCACACACGTTGCCGCACTGATGACCTGTCGATTTCCTGATCTGGTGAAAGGTCACCATTGTGGGCTGCTAGGCCTGGAAACGTTGATTGTGTTTCTGCGAGCAACTATCCCTCAGGTGAGAGGTCTAATGGTTTTGAGGGTCAGTGTTATATTGCGTAAGAACAAAACTATGTACTAGAATATCCGCTCTCATTCATCTGACCTGGTTCTTGTGCGCGTTTTGGTGCCAGGTCGACCTTTACTTTAAAAGGTTCTAAGAGATAAACACGTTGCGGCAAGTCACAACGCGCAGAGGCTGCGTGCGCAAGCGGTGCCGGGGAAGGAGGAACGCGCCATTTTGCCCACTTAGCGTGTTTGAGCTGGGCGCTCAAATCGGTAGACATCGGCTTTGTCACGAGTCACATTCGTGCTTTGACACTTTTTCCTCTTGTCCATGAAGACCACCAAGTTACTCTGTGTCTTGTCTGCATGCTGTCCATGTTCTTGTCTGCATGTTGTTTATGGTTTATCTCGTTAGGTCCCCTTCGAAACCCGTGGCTCCCTAGTTAGAACGGGTAATGGATTGGATTGTAACATTGTCGTGCATGCTTGCTTGTGTTGTGTTCCCCGAAAAGTCCCCAGTGGATCTGGCTGATTCGTATGAAGTTGCCGCTCTGAATTAATTGTGCCGCGCCGAGAACGATCCGCTCAATTTGGACATAAAAACCAAAAATGGTTACAACTGGCAGAATTCGCTCGGTCTCTGACAAAACCAGTCTGTAACCGGGGTCTATTCCCCCAACTGTAAGGTCCAGGGTACGTTGGTGTCGCGATTCGAGACCGCGTGACCCGAGCCTGTGCCGAACCAGCCGGCGTTATACCCCGGAGACGGTGGTGGTTAGGGTGGGCGAATTGTAACATTTGGCTGTCGCAGGGAGTGCGGCACGCGAGAGAATAGAGACCCAAACTGGTTACGGACAGTGATTGACATCACTCGTCCGAATCCCGCCGTCGCCGATCCGTAACAATATGATAGGGTAAAGTTTTATGGTATAACAGGCAAGGTCAGGTGGAGGATTTGTGTTACCTGGCAGTTGGAATGATACCATCACGAATCGTTTGACCGGCAGACTTCAAGCCATGGCATAAAGTGAGCTGTCGAGCTCGGGATGAAAGTGGAACACTTTCTTTTGAGGGAAGGCACTACCCACACCAACGTGCGACCGGTGAGAGGGACCTTCCATGTATGAGGGTGGTCCCAGAGGTGAGGAATGCCCTGCTCGCATATGCGCATCTGCAGTTGCTTTGCTGTGCATGCAGCATCTGAGCAAAGTGCTTCAGCCTTCACATATCACTTTTGCTTTATCTTTTAAATACACACAAGTTTAGAATTCACTCACCTGCTGGTTGGACATCGAACAAATCAATAACCATTTGCTTTTGTGACAATGACCAGTTGCTTATCATTGTCAGCTTATCATCAAAGGGACTGGGATACTATTTGTTGACCGTTTCAAAAGCAGGGAATGATTCCAGACAGTTTCTAATGCTCACGGTATGTACGGTGAGATGCCCCTGACCTCTTGCTTGAGATTGAGGGTCCATATCAATTGTTGATATCGTAGAAGCAGGATGCACCGGGTGGAATAACATGGGTAGAAACCAAACTGATGACCAGGGATCAGAGAAAAGACGGGTTGTGAAGTCTGCTGAAATGGTCGATTCCATTACTTTGTTTATGATGTCATACCTCATATCTTTATGATCCTGGCCCAGTGATAGAAAATATTTTAAATATAGTACATGGTGCTTCCTTGCTTCACGTTCAGCATTTAAAAAAGGACAGAGCATGGTCGAACAAGCATAGGTTGGCAATACCAATGCAGGCTTTGATGGGCCTAATGGCCTGCGTTGAAGTTCCAGGTCACGGAACTCATATTATCCATTTATAGAGTGAAGGTAAATATGAGGTGCATGTCCCAGTGATGGACTTTATGAACTGTCATCGAGTATTTGCGGATGCTGAGAGAAATAAAAATACACAAACACAATCAACTCGAAGCTTTTTTAAAAATGTTAGACAAAGGCTCAGAAAGTCCAAGATGCCAGTTCCAGCTACATTGTGGTTTTCCTGTTGAAGGTCATTCTGTGGTTGAGGAATCAAATTTTCTGAGCCTTTGAATTTCACAATTGTTTTGTTTTTTTAGTTGATTGTGCTTTATTCTGCATTGTGGTTCTCAACTCTTATTAATGTAGAAATTGCATTTTATGCATCAGATTTAAATTACCTCGGCTGGCATAACAAATATTAGAGGACAGTATTAGTGTTTGTTGACTCTCACTCTTGAGTATTACAATTAGATGTATCTGGTGACATCTAATAAATAAAATTTGCTGTCTGTCTGTTTGTATGTTTGTGTTTTTTGCAAAGACCGCTGGGCCGACAACCACCAAATTTGGCACACAAACCGGATTGTCCAAAGGGTATTTTCATCCACAACCTCAGCCTTTGAAGACCCCAAAAACAATTTAGACCCTGAAGAACCATAAGACCTATAAGATCCTTTACGACCTTGAAGACCCTTTAATACCTCCAATACCCTGAAAACCCCAAAGACCTTGATGACTCTTAAGACCTCAAAGACCCCTAAGTTCCTTTCCACTCCAAAGACCCCTTAAACCCCAAAGACCCATAAGATCCTTCCTCGGCCCACCTGAGCTCCTGACCATATACAAAGCTTTCATCCGCAGCCTGATGGAGTACTGCTCTCCCCTCTGGGCTGGTGCTCCCACCTCTCACCTTTCTCGGCTTCACACTGTGGAAACCAAGGCGTTTAAGATCATTGGTATCTCCTGTGATGAGGGTGAGTCTTTGGGTCTCTCACTCTCTCACCACAGGCAGGTCGGTGGTCTTTCTGTCTTCTACCCTCTCCTCTCCAGCCTGCCCCCACCTGCTCTGTCTGCGATATGTCCCCCCCCCCTCCATATTTCCGCACGGCGCTCAAGGTCCACCAGCAACCCCCTTCTGGTAAAACGACCAAAAGCTCACCTTCACTCTTTCATTCCTCTTTTTTTCCTACCTTTGGAACAAACTCCCATCCCACTCTTCCCTCCAGGTCTTTAAAACACCTGTTCACCACCACCACTTATCTTCCCCCATCCAAAAACCTCGATCTTATCTACCCCCGTTAATCCACCCAAAACCCATCTCCTTCAAATTCCCTGCTTTCCTTCCTGAAAGTCCCTGCCTTGTAAGGACCTGAAAGTCCCTGTACTGTAGCGTCCATCTTGTTTACCCTGTGTACCCCGCTTCATCCCTCTCCGTCCACAGATCTCCTCTTGTCTCCTGCTTCCCTTGTTTACGTTCTGTGTGTTAGCTCTCATACGAGCTTCGACATTGTATACAAAAAACACCCCTCTTCAGACATGAGACAGCTTGGACTCTCCACCATTTCGAGCTTTAATCCACCTGGACCTTTTTAGACCCTTTTACATGATTGAGAGTTTAGACCCTTTTGATGCGAACTACAATTGGAACGTACCATTTAGAGTTTATACCATTTAGAACCTTTTAAGTGCACACCACAGAAACATATCTAGTTTTCTTACAAAACACAGACCCCAAAGAACCATTAGACCCTGATAGTGCGCAAACACATTTTGCAGCAAGTGGTGCGCAAACTGGATCCCCATACAGGTGGATGGGTCGGGTTAAACACTCACAGATAAAACTCTACAGTCCCAGAAAGTATCATGCAGGGAACCCCAAAAACGTTTTATTTAATACAGAAGCTATGGCTCTCGAAAAGCTTAATACATGAATGGAAGGGGAAGAGTGAGTTGGGGAAAAAAAAAGGCAAGTTCAGGAGAAGAAAAAGTGGAGTAAAAAAGAAGGCGAAAATGTTGTATACATCAAGGGGCAGTCAAGTGCAGGTTTTTGGGGTTGTTTTGGTGTCCATGATTGAGGCTCATGGAAGAGCTGGAGCAGAATGGAAGGGAACAAAATGGAAAAGAAGAAACACCACCGGCAGAGTAGAAGTTAGAGTGAGATCAAGGGGAGTGGGAAAAGGACACAGGGGGGTGAGGAAGCTGCACATTAACTGAATGAAACACAGCAAGAAGAGAAAGAGGAAGGTGGGACAATACGAGGTGAAGAGTATGCAGGTGTTGATGGGAGTTCGTTTGCCATGGCACCAGCAGGTACTTTTGTTGATTCGGCTCCAGAATGAACGCCATCCTTGGCATCAATGGCCTCCTGTGCAAGAAGGAAGGGCCATGTGATGACATCATGCCTTTGGAACCGCCACATCAGTATTGCATGACACATTGCTGCACTTGCTTGGCATTGGCTACAAGATGATCTATTACTTTCCGTTTCCACCACATTCTTAAAGATCTGTGCACATGCTCCCCAGTTGCCATCTGAATGCATATGAAAATTGGAGCAACATGTGAGGCTCTTTGTGATGACAGGGTTGATATAGGATGGACACCAATCCAACCACAATAATTCTCAGGACTAAAGTGAATTGCTTACAATTGGAGAATTTGTGAAGCTAATTCAGTGCCTTTAAAGGAATAGGGGAGTATTTATGGAGGGTATCCGTGCACCGCCCCCCCCCCCCCCCCCCCCAGGACTCTACCAAACCAGCTTTTTCTACCAAACCAACTTTTTCTACCAAACCAAAGCTTCCTTTTATGGTCCTATTATGCATTTGAAATGTTAACAAAAAAAATTTCCCGGCACTCTGGTGATATTCAACATGGCGTCCAAAATGGGTAAAATCATAGAATACGGGCTATAACATCTCAAAAATGTGGCAAATTGGAAAAATAATCATTGGGATTTGGTTCTTGATCATTAGTTATTAGTTTCTGATAATTGGGCTTTGTTGCCATTTTTAAAAATCCAAAATGGCCACCACAACAGGCAAAATGATAGAAAATTGTACAGTATATAACAGCCTGAAACGAAGAATAATATACAGTAAATTAATATTTGGATTCAATGTAGTATATGTTCCTGATTATTAGAAACTAATAGGCCGATGTGGTGATTTATGTTTTGTTGCCATCCATAAAATCCAAGATGGAGTTCAAAATGGTTTTTAAAAAATGGTAAAATCAAAGTAAATATCAAATGTCAGCTTCAAATAATCATTAATGTAATAATACTGGAGGGACAGAACCATGGAATATTCGTCTTGTAATTCTTATCAAGGATGTTTATTATTGTTATCGTACTTTGGAATTGAAGATGGCAACAATATGAAAGCCAGAAAAACACACCCACACCCCCCCACACAACACACCCCTATACACATTGAAATATTAACAATACATTCAAAGTATTGTGTACTAATCTTTTTATGTGTATTTTTTTTCTCTTTCCAGGTTAGATTAGTTAGCTTAGCAAGACCGTAGCTAGTCAAGATCAAGATCACAAGTCAAGATGTCAGACAAGCAAGAAATAGTTTAATGTAATTGTCAAAAGAAAGTTGTTGAAATGGAGAGAAAACGCAAACGGGAACATTGTGTCATTCATATGTCTGGAATAAAGCATGGATCGTTCACATATTTTTCATACTTGACGAATCCAGATGATAGATTGGCACTTCTCAAAAATATACGGGATCGTCGCTTAGCTGAACCACCAGGTTCTTCATATCGAATGACAGATATCTGTCAGGGAATTCCTGATGAGATCCAGGAGAACGAGGGCTATCACCGAGGAGTTTACCAAAGATTTACCCTGAACCTACATAGGTTAACAGCTAGTAAACCATCAGACGATCCTGAAGCTCTGGACCATCTACCAGCAAGAAGGAAGGGTAAAGCACAAGAAGCATCAGAAAGAATCATTTTTGAACCTGATTGTATTTTCTGCAATACTGAAGGCCGAATCCATGTGAAAAGGCAGGCATCGAATAAAGGAAGACGACCTCTTCATTTGAACGTGATGGTTGGCAGAAAGTGCTGCAAATCGCAGAAGAGAAACAATCATGAGCGGTGGCTCTTAAGGCGAATCCGAGGATTTGATTGCTCGGCAGCAGAGGCCCAATACCACCCAAAATGCAGAAAGCAGTTTACAGGCAATTATCAGAAACTAGTAACTAATGATCAGGAACCAAATCCCAATGATTATTTTTCCAATTTGCCAAATTTTTGAGATGTTATACACCGTATTCTATGATTTTACCCATTTTGGGCGACCATCTTGGACGCCATCTTGATAATTGCCAGAGTGCGAGGATTTTTTTTTGTTAACATCTCAAATGTGTAATAGGACCATAAAAGGAAGCTAAAAAAATATTGGTTTGGTAGAGTCTTGGGGGGGGGGGGGGCACGGATACCCTCTGTAGATACTCCCCTCATAAGGACACAAAATCAGAATTTACAATTAATCCAGAGTTAAGTTTTAGTTTCTCTCAGCATCGAGTTGCATGTGACCTTGTTAATAATTATATCATTCCATTAAGATCATACACATTGTGTCAAACAAGTTTTCTGAATTCACTGGAGTTTTGTTACGTTGGAGGAGTACTAGTTAGTATGTTAAGGTAGCGTGGTCCGTGTAGTTAAAATTTTCTATAACAAGGGACCCATTAGAGTGAAGTCATTTTTATGTGTGCCGTGGAGGCGGCATTTGTGGTTAGGATGAGGTTAGGATGGGAGAGGGCAAGACACCATTGGCAGGCTGAAAGGTATTGCATCATTGGTTGAGGTGGCACCAATGGAAACACCCCGTCCACATGACACTACCATAGAGGCGGTGATGTGCAACTTCATTGGCCAGTGCTGGATCATGACAAAAGGACGTTTGAGGGTGATGGGCATGGAGGAGGAAGAGGACAAAAAGGCGTTTGTGTCTCTGTCTCTCTTCATTGGAATATTGGGCTGCACTCTCTGGCATCGAGTTTCATTAGCTCGCCTGGTATCATGGCCGTGGAGCTGATCCGTGCTGCCTTCAGTGAAGGCTATTCATAATCAGTACTCCCCCCCCCTAAAAAAAAAATAATGGCCAACATGTCCTTACATGTAGCTTTAAGCATACATCTAGTTGTGTTGTCTATAAAGGAAAGTCAGTTCTGAAAGATTTGTCTTTTATGGTTGATAGTATACAACCTGAGACAGTATACAGTTTATTGAATTGCATGTCGCTCATATAGTCATATGTCCAGCCTTTTTGTGTGGATCTTTTGTGCTACTGGAAAATTCTTCACACTGAT
Organism: Eptatretus atami; assembly: GCA_035128595.1. NCBI lineage: Eukaryota > Metazoa > Chordata > Myxini > Myxiniformes > Myxinidae > Eptatretus > Eptatretus atami. The sequence continues at coordinate 52,239,586 of CM068958.1, read as the reverse complement.
GACATTCCCTTTCTCAGTCAGGTCAGGTCAGGTATGGGAGCATGCGCTGGAGCAGCGCGTCGATGTATCCACTCTCCGCCGGTACTCCAGGGGCCTCCATTTGGCTATCCTCCAGGTAGATGCCTAGCAAATCCCCATCTCCTTGAGATGCCGATCAACCTGCTGTAACGACGAGGCATGTGGTCAGCCCATTGGCCTCCTCCACTCACGAGGCTCCTTCGCTGAGAATCTGGTGAGTAGGATCAGCGTCAGGAAAACGAGCCACATGTCAATTGTAACCAAGAAACGTTCCTTTCTTTCATGAAAGAAGATACATTGTTACAGCGCGTGCGCTGTATACAATTGCACCGAGTTTGAAATGTCCCCGGTGTCCCCCCCCCCACCAACGTGGCCATCCAGTGAGCCAATGACGGCCGTCCGGTAGATGCAGTGCGTAACCTCGACGGAAATGGCGACAATTGACGGAAATACCCGAGTATTTCAATGGAGATTTGTGAAACTAATGTGTTATATATGTAAAAAAACCATTGAATTTATTGCTTGACAGAAAAAAAAAAACCAAGAAACGCCCCTCTCATGTACGAACGAACGAAAGACGTCATTTCCCGCCCACCATGGCATTTCGCGCCGAACGCCGAACAAGCTAAGTTCTTCTTATGCCATCATTCTCTTAATATTAGCCATAAACAAGTGTTTCGTCATGCATTATTGTAATTAATTGTTTTTCAACTGAAAAAGCATAATTTGCATATTTACACATTAGTGTACTCATTTGCTTCACCACACGCGCTGTATTGAAGGATTTCACTTGTTTAGTCTTCAAATGTACGGAAAGTCAGAAGTCCTCGAGTGTAATTTAAAGCGGTTACATTATATTATGGTCAAATGTAGTTACCGGGATTACATACATGAAGCAAAAAGATGGTTCATGCATATGATGGGCGACAATTGGCTCATCCCTTCATTTGGGCGGTGTATAGACAATAGACCGCTGTGTTACGAGGAAACACAAGGAAATCAGACACAGGTGAATCAGACACACGGGTTTTTTTTTAATTATTTTTTTAAATAAAGTGTTTTTTGTATCGCTTTTTGTGTTTTTTCCTTGGGATACATTTGCTACTCTCAAATCCTCCGGTACTTGTCCTGACTCCAGTGAACTATTGAAAATATCCGTTAACATCTCGCTTACCTGCTCAGCCACCTCCATCAAGACTCTCGGGCGAATAGTGTTGCGGTTCTGGAAACCGCGTCCCTCCAACACCAATAGCAGCCAACATGTCGTGGTCCCCAGTCAGTTATTTCATTAATGTACGTTCAGATAGTCCCTTCCTTCTTGTCTAGTGGGTCGAACGGACAAGTGCGTTATGTAAATCTCATAGCTAAGTCTGACTAAACCTCTGAACTCATTCCTATTCTTTTTTCTCTATTCCTGAGGTAAATCCAAGCAAGGGGTCCTCGCCAGGCTGGGAGGTACTCCGCTCGGATACCAATCTGTAAAAACCACAACCGCGCCCTGCGCGTAACAATGCATCCTCACAGAAGATCAAGGGCAGCAGTAGAAGCCAACAACAAACGCTAGCGTTGCACGGAACGCGTGCCCCACAGCGATGACCCCGCACCCACTGTTCAGGTGATCAGAGACATCACCAACACACCGAATGTTAACAACGCACAGTACGCACACAGCGCATTCTTCTTCAATCCACTTATATCTATGCTATTTCCTTCAATTTGTGGCGCGGATTGGGGTTGGCACCGTGCACCCCACCGCCTCTGATAATCGCGAATACAATGCTCGATGACGGGCATACCCGCGCGCTGACCACATGTACAATGGCGGACTCTCGCATGCTTGATGGCGGGGGACCCATGCGCTGACCACGTGTACAATGGCGGACCCGCGCGCACTGTACGGGGCATGCTTGATGGCGGGGGACCCATGCGCTGACCACGTGTACAATGGCGGACCAGCGCGCTGACCACGTGTACAATGGCGGACCCGTGCGCACTGTACAGGGCATGCTTGATGGCGGGGGGACCCATGCGCTGACCAAGTGTACAATGGCGGACCCGTGTGCACTGTATGGGGCATGCTTGATGGCGGGGGGACCCGCGCGCTGACCACGTGTACAATGGCAGACCCGTGCGCACTGTATGGGGCATGCTTGATGGCGGGGGGACCCATGCGCTGAACACGTGTACAATGGCGGACCTACGCGCTGACCATGTGTTCAATGATGGGCTCACGTGCAGCCCGTGATACTTTATCATCTTTCAGAACGGGGCATGAATAACACACATCTTTGGTCGGGTCTGCGCATGGGGTTACAATTACGTCTTACCGTCGGTCTTCGCTCACCACGACGGCCACAAATGTCTCCCGCGGACGGCAGACACCCTCCCGCACCTCCGCCTCGATGCAGCTGCTATCATGGCAGATATGCTTTGCGGCCGGATCGCTCGGGCGCTTGGCGCATCACGGAGCAGGCACATTGACCAACGCCAACCGCAGGTCGCCGAGCACATCACGGGGTTCGGTGCAAGGCGATTCATATCACGGAGTTCGGGTGCAAGGCGATTTATATCACGGGGTTCGGGCAAGGCCATTCATATCACGGGTTTGGTGCACGGCGATTCACATCAACGGGTTCGGGAAGGCGCATTCATATCACGGAGTTCGGTGCAAGGCTTTATTCACGGGGTTCGGTGCAAGGCGATTCACATCACGGGTTCGGGGCAGAGGCGATTCATATCAACGGGTTCGGGGCAAGGCGATTCATATCACGGGGTTCGGGGCAAGGCGTTCACATCAAGGGGTTCGGGGCAAGGCGATTCATATCACGGAGTTCGGTGCAAGGCGCTTCATATCACGGGGTTTCGGCAAGGCGATTCATATCACGGGGTTCGGTGCAAGGCGATTCATATCACGGGTTCGGTGCAAGGCGATTTCATACACGGAGTTCGGTGCAAGGCGATTCATATCACGGAGTTCGGTGCAAGGCGATTCATATCACGGGTTTGGTGCAAGGCATTCATATCACGGGGTTCGTGCAAGTCGATTCATATCACGGGGTTCGGTGCAAGGCGATTCATATCACGGGGTTCGGTGCAAGGCGATTCATATCACGGGGTTCGGTGAATGGTGATTCATATCACGGAGATCGGTGCAAGGCTGATTCATATCATGGGTTCGTGCAAGGCGATTCATATCACGATTTGGTGAAGGCGATTCATATCACGGGGTTCGGTGCAACGCGCTTCACATCACGGGGTTCGGGCAAGGATTCATATCACAGGGTTCGGAGCTCGGACGATTCCACAGCTTGGACCATCTGGGCTGGAAGTAAAGTGGAGCCGCCTTCCGGTCATAGCGGCTGGCCCATTGCATGGCCAGGGCCCAACCAGACACGCCCGATTGTGGGTGACGACATCGCCTTCGGGTCGTCCCCCCGCCCTGCACCTTGGGGTCTGTAAAAGGACGGATCGCGAAGCCGTCCTCCTCTCTCTCACGTGCTGAATCTCCAAGTCGCCTTCTCCAACCGCCCTTCTTAACCGACCCACTTGCTGACTCCGCCTTCTCTGCCCACTTGCCTACTGACTCTGCCCTTTCTTCACCACCTCGTCGCTGACTCCACCCACCCACCTGATCCTGTCTGCCACTCCGCCCACTTGCTTTGGACTCCACCTTTCTCCACCCACTCGCTGCTGGCTCCACCCA
>CM068958.1:52200472-52221928 GCA_035128595.1 Eptatretus atami | reverse complement strand
GGATTTTGCAAGTATCCTGCTCTGCACGACGTCTTTTTCTTGTTTGTTTGTCAATCGCCTACATGTCACAATTTTAAACTAATCTTCACCAAATGAGAAAGTTGGTCATAAGCAAGAAGCCTTATGATTTGGAGGTAAAAGATCAACATAGGCCAAAGGTCATCAACATTGGTTAAATTTCTAAAATCCTCAATTTTCATCGCGATGAACTTGAAATTTGAAGAGGATTTGCATATCAGGTAACTGAATTCAACCACCAATTATTTTTGAGGTCAAATTTGTTTCAGGACCTCGCAAGTATTGTGCTCTGTATATCTTTCTTGTTTGTTTGTTCGACTTTTATGCAGTCCTGAACCGCTGTACTAATGAGTTAAAAACTAGTGGTTGTCATAAGTGTATCCACAGGAATTTTTAGGTTGTTAAAAAAATATAGTCCCGGCATTCAGGAGGACCCCAATTTTCTCTACGTAAATGTGTAATGTATGGCACCAATACCAGTGGCAGTGGGTATTACAAGTCATAATAAAACACGGTAATTACCTGCATGGAAGCCATAGACATGATCGAAGTGGGGATTATTATACTACAATATCATACTGTTTGTGTGTTTGTTTGTGTCTGTTTTGTTTCTATTCATTCCTCCCTCAACCACTGTATGGAATGAGTTAAAAACTGGTGGTTGTACTCAGGGTGTTGGTTTTAGGTGGGGAAAAAAAATCATAGCCCCTGGGTACGGCTTGGGTGGGGGAGGAAACAAATTCTCTCTACGTAAATGTAACCCATCTGTTAAGGAAAGGGTTCTTTGCTAGTAAGTAATAATAATAATAACAATAATAATAATAACTAGAGTTGCAAGCAACTATCACAGCTTCCAAGCTGTTTACCAAAATTGAAAGGGGGGGGGGGGGGGTAATGATAACGTTGATATAACCTCACCTGTAGCATCCATCCATACTCTTTCACAGAGCATTGGTGCTGCCAAAGCAGTTTTCCTTAGCAAGGGTTATACTGGGTAGTTTGCCATTGCCTTCCCAGCATTCTTTGTCCATGTATTAATACTTTTAAATGCCAAGCATCAAGCAAGGAAGCAGCGCGTACCTTTTTAAAATTTAAATGAAGTCTTTGGTACGAATGACTCGTCCAGGGTTTGAACCACCAACCTTCCAAACTCAGAGCAGACAATCTAACAATCATGTCACTCAGCCTGGTTGAACTTTGATAAAGGGATCTTCAAATTTAGCATTTTTTAAACTGGCAAAACTACAAACCTGTAAAAATTTGTTATTCTTGCAGACATCGGCTTATTCTTCCATCTCGATAACTATGGAAGCCATATTAATTTCTAAGGAAGGATTGCTCCCTGCTCACTCAATCTGAGTGTCTGGCCCGACAACTCTGAGCGAGAACAGCTTTGGAGGCCAAACTGTTCCTCCTGTTCAGTGTTCCAAACTATGAGATTGACCTTTTTGTGATTCACATTCACACCATCTCCCTCCCCCGACCCAGAAATCCGTGCCAAAAAAGGACGGAGAAAGTTTACTCTTTCGAGAGAGTTTTTGGCCTAAACCGGCTTAACGTCCATCTGATGGACGGCACACACATATTGATGCCTCTCCCTGCATGTACACACCGGGATGAAAGTTCATAGCTGGGTTGAGATTCAAACCCAGGCTGGAGAGCTCAAAGGCAAGTGTGCGTATACCTCTTAGCTATAATTCTTCCAGCTCTCCCAAATGAATAAGCCTACAATATGATTTCAGATCAAATCACCTTTTTATCCAAAGTACGTACATCAAGCAATTGTAATTAATATTGATGCTTGTTCATTCTTCTAACAGGGCTGGCAGTGAGCCACATTCGTGACGACTTTGTGTGACAGATACAGTGCACTCACTCACACACTCACCCACTCACTTATATCCTACGCAAGCTCAGGAGCACATAGGTAATCCACCAGCTCCATCCATTTATTTCACTCTTCTTCACCTCTGCCTAGGCTTCTGACCGTCCTATTGATGAAAATGGGGAAAAAAAATTTCTCCATTCTTTTGCATAATATGACTCAAACTCGCCATCTTTTTAAACAACTTCAAGCAAATACACATCTTCAAATTGCACTTCGTCACCAAGCGTCATGATCCTGCAAAGTGAAGGTCAAACACACAAGGAAACCACAAGAGAAGGTCTGTCACAAATCTTAGAATGATGTGCATGCTAATTATATAATCCCATTTTGGGGGTTGATCCCCCTCCTTCCCCCCAACCTTCATTCTCTGGGTGTTTGGACTCGTCCGATGCAGACAATGGAAACGCTGTATGAGGGCATGTGTGTGTACGTGCACTGGGCAGGCGCCATGTTGGACGTGCATTAAAAGAGTCCATCACAATTCAATCTGTTTGTACATTTATCGCTGCGACCGTTATCGGGTCATTGGGCCCAACATTTCAGTGTTTTATCTACATTCTCATTAACTTAACCTACATCAATTAACTTATCTTCTCTGCATTAACTCCACTTAATATAACTTGACATTCATACCAGATTTATCCGCATCGGAATTGATCTCTCAGCACAAGTTTAACGCCAGGGTAGGGTACCGCCAGGGTAGGGTACCGCCAGGGTAGGGTACCGCCAGGGTAGGGTACCGCCAGGGTAGGGTACCGACACCGAGTGTGGATCCAAAACAGGGTGGGAGAGGGTCGAATGTTCCGCCGAAGGATCCCTCCCCATCCCATCCCATCCCACCCCCCTACTACCCAATCGCATGGAGCCAGCGTTGGTCGTTTCAAAATGAACGATGACTCGCCACTGAATCATCCAAGGTTTAGTGACAATTACACTCCCTACACGATCTGTGTCGTCTCTATTATATACAATTGGGTTAACGACATCAGCATATCGGATTAAAGATGGCTGTGGATACATTTGCAACCTACGTCGGTATGAAATCTCTGTTTATAGATGAACAATGGTGTTTAAGGTTCAACAAAGAGAGTTCAGAGGTGGTGTCGTTTGATTATTTATTAATTTAAATCATCAACACATTACGTCATTGTTCACGACAACACTGACAGTAGTTGGGAAGATATATGTTGAAAAGTGAAGGTGCTTGCACCGGCTGGTAGAGTTGCCTAGCAGGCAAGGATCAAGTCCGACGTTTCGGACGCAATGCCTGAATAGTCCCGGATGAAGACCACCGGGTGGTCAATACGTACAGTAGTGGGACAAGGTGGTGCCTTGTGTTTTTAATAATATGTCATTGTACTACTTTGCAATGAAATAGACTTAAAATTCAGTGGAAGAGGAACAAGATCTAAGGTGAGGTTATTTGCTCACCTGTGTCAATACAAGGTAAAGAGATTTCATGAAAAGGGCATATTTTCATGATTTTGAATGCTTTGATGGTGAGCAAATGGATGCCCTGTAAACCCTTCCCACATACACCATCATTTGTGCACACAAACTGTCTCTTCTAAAATTCCCCATCTGCACCTGCACGCACAATGTCCCGTTCATTTAAACAAAAACGTTCCAACAGCTTAATGGTTAGGGTGGTGGGCTTGGGATCTGAAGATCCTGAGTTCAAATCCCGCTCAGCTGTTGAATTATTACCAGGTGGGGTTGATTCTGCCTGTCATCCTTCCGAGGTCGGCAAAATGAGTGCCAGCTTGATGGTATCCTGTGTCGGAGTGGCGACCCGTCCAGGATTGTATCTAATAGCCAAGGAGACTGCTTAGGCAGCACCAACGCTCTGCACAGAGTGTGGTCCCAATGGATGGATGGATCTGAAGACTGAGCTGACAGGGTGGTGCAGAGGTAGGGAACTCACCTTCGAGCTGTCTAGTCTAGGTTTGATTCCCGACCAAACTAGAATGTCAACCTAATGCTTTACAGGTAGGGCATCAATGGGTGTACTGTCCTTGGGAGGGATGAAGACCAAGGTGTCCTACATGCTATCCTTCGCTGATGGGGGTCACAATACAATTGTGCCTTTTGATAAGAGAGAGAGGCACAATGGGATCGTGACCATAACCCGAGCCTACAGCACTCTGCCACAGTGTTTGACCTTCCCAGCCTTGGTTCTCAATTACGGAAATGTTTAACACCTGTCGTGGGTGAACCGACACTGAAACCAGTCTGGTTGTGGATGGGTGTAAAGCTTGGCATATTCCAAGGTGCGGCACTCCAAGAGGGCAGCAGTTTTAGTCGGATTCGACTACACAGGGTATGAAAAACATCAGTGATTCGACAGGTCAGTGGCGAGCACGCAAGGTGGTGAGACATCTTACTGTCCTTCAACATCCCATCCAAGTACTAACCACGGTTGACTCTGCCTCGACTCTGAGTCTGATGGGTCCAAGTTAATAATTACCCTCGTCGGAGGGTATTGCATTTGAGTCGTTTGTTATTTTGTCCGTCTGTCTGCACATCCTGTAATGTGCTCACCTAAACCACAAATGCCACCTGGTGGTAGCCAGTATTGCACGTTATCTGTTTTTCAACCAGGTACGTCAATTGTGAGTTCAATATTAGCATCGGCCTACCTTCGGTGGGCAATGTAAAGTGCTGATATTTCCATGAAGTGATACTTTCTTCCACTCCACTGTGCACTTGGAGAAAAAAAAACAAAATTGGGACACACCGTCATCATATTTGGCCTTGCTGGATGACACTGTCGAGTGTTTGTGATGTGAAATGCAAAAAAAAAAGTTAAATGTACACGTAGTGATCATTTTTTTCTGGGACACAATGTACACCATTAAATTATTTTTGGGACATACTATAACCATATTTTGCCTTGCTGAACCACACTGTTAAGGCTTTATGATAGCACACAACTGGATGGTTCTGCCTGCGTAACACCAGGATGATAGTTCATAGTTGGGTCTGGATTCGAACCCAGGCGAGACAGTTCAGAGGTGAGTGTGCATACCTCTAATTGTCGGCTGTTCCGCGGAACAAGCATCCATCGTGTAGTTCCATTGTGGATTGCTTTCGGGAATTGAGTTATGACATACGCAAAAGGGGATGGGACGGTCAAAATGAGAAAAATAAAACATGGAAACCAAAGTGACAAAATGATGACAGACGAGAGACAGAAGCTAGAATAGGGGAGGGAAGAAGTGGGGACTGAAAGTAAAGAATGTTGCCAGTTGATAACTACAAGAGGAATAAAGGAGCACGTATGAATTATAAGGTGTGGGGGAAAGGGGTCAAAATATCTGCCCAAATTACGTACACAATAAATAGCTGGCCCAATTCATCCATCACTATCCGTCACCCTACCAGGATGACAGTTTTTTATAGGTGGGTCGAGATTCAAACCCAGGTGAGACAGCTATGAGGAGTATACATCCATATGTTTTGCTATGGATAATGAACGTAGTGTAAAGGCAGTTTCTCTGGTTTGTTTTTGGCACACTGTGTTTGTATGGATGTCGTCATTCCCTGCAGTGATTCAGCGTGACTCACCTCCGGAAGCCTTCCCTGCTGTTGACTGTAAAATCAGAGATATTTCGTCGCAGCGGTTTTATAACCACGTGTCTGAAAAATGTCCGGTTAAGAGCAAAGCTAATCAGATAGTGAAGGAAGCACTTTACATGGATAGACATTATCCTCCATATTATATTTGGGTCGTTCAAGGAGTTCTCGGAATGAGATATTCCCACTAGTGCAAGAAAGGCTAATCGTGTGTGTGTGTGTGTGTGTGTACACATACATTATAAATGTTGCTTTTAATGTCTCTTTACACTTATTATAGCATGTCTTTGGACTGTTGTGAGGACATCTCATTCGTCCTCCAGTCCGTTTTATCCAAATCTTTATCTAGTAATGGTAAACACCGTTTAGCTAAGTTAGTTTTCATCATAGAATGTGCAAAATTGCGCTCATTACCTCCGCCACCGAAGGTGAAGGATGTTATGTTTTCACCACTCCCTGTCTGTTTGTCTGTGTACAGAATATCTCAAAAAGTTGTGGACGGATCGGGATTAAATTTTGTGGACAGGTTCAGTGTGTGTGACAAGGACGAATTGATTCCATTTTGGTGAAGATCCGGATCCGGATCTGGATACGAGAATTATTTAATATCTAAAGTGATTCTTCACCATTGAGAGATAGGACCAAAAACGATATAGTACTGGAAAGCATGATATTTCAAAAATGTATTGGGAAGAAAATGTTCTCGTGCATCAGGCATTACGTGGCGGAGGTATGCGCTCCACCGAGTGCCTTCTAGTTTATTTATTTATTAACAAGTCAGACAGGTGTAATCACAGGTTTAAGACTGATAGCGATACATTTTCCTTTTCATTTACAAACTTTTTAATTTTTTTTTCTTTCAGCTTTCATTCATCAGTCGTTCATGGAGAAGCTTAATTGTACACAAATCACAGGTTGGACAAAAACGTTGGGTGACATCAGTGTACTTTAATAAACTTGGTATTGGCTCAACGGTAAAGGTATAAGACATTAGGGTGTTGAGTTTGAGCCACAATCACTCCGTTAAATAACACCAGGTGGGATGACTCAGCCTATCATCCTTCTGAGGTCGCAAAATGAGTGCCAGCTCACTGGTAACAGGAGCACTGCATCAGTGGCGCAACGACACTCCCGGCAATGATGCAACCAGCAGCCACCGGCTGCATACAAAATAATAATAAAAGTATACTTTAACACGAATCATGATGGCTTCAGTAGACAAAATGGACGAACACATGTAGCACAAGGGATTTGAATCTGGGGCTCCTGACAGTAATCAATGCGAGGAATGCTAAACAGACTATAATTTGGGTTGGTTTGTTTTTCAGTTAGAGGTTTTATAAACTTGCTGAAAAAAAAAAGTAAACGCTCGATAGACGAAGAATCGTAAGCGCGAAGTACGTGGAAATGGCATTGTGTTTCGAAGCAAGCAAAAGAAGCACCAGAGAGACAGTTTACAGCTGGGTTGAGATTCAAACCCAGACCAAGGTGAGTGCACATACCTCTTGGTTGTCCTACCAGTCCTCCGAGCTGGATAACTCAGATTAGAGAAAGCGTATCGATATAACGAATACTGTATATATAACGTTTTTCAATTCGGTAATTTACGATTTTTTTTCCCAACGAGTCATTCGATATATTTAATATAAGTCGTAAGAAAAAACCCAAAATGATTAGCTCGATTGAATCCTCATCTCAACACGTGTTGGCACACGTGATGCGAGTAACCCAGCTGGGTTCAAATCCCACCGATACCATATGTATGCATGTCCCTCATCTATAAGTGTCCCTATAATTCATGTTAAAGCGCACTGGCATTTAATAGTGCCCTTTGTCCCTCTGTGATTTACGTACAAGCTCCTCCATGAGTCGTCAGATCAACGTAAGTGAAAATAAACAACGTTGCAACGTGAAGAGCAATTTTGTCGATCTGTCAGCGTTTAACGCAATAAAATTAAGTCAAGTTGTTATCCACATTATATGGAAAACCGTACAATCCATGACAATTTGTAGAGCTACAAATGCCGCAGCTATCGTCGGACATAAAAAAAAAATTGCCCAAAATGATAGTTTTAACTTTTAAATTTAAAGCTTGGGATGCAATTCACAAGAAGATTGCTCATTGCTTTATTTCGGATCGACGGAATACTTATGAAGGCACACGCATGTTAGGATGGTACGATTCAGCACAATTCACTTCCTGTGAATGAACAACAGGTGTAAGAACATTCAGGTCTTTGAAACCAAAACTTCTTCGAACACGTGATGGAACTGCATTTAACACAAAACTGCATCTCACGCTCAGGTGAGAGTTTCTCAACAGGTACACATTTTATGAAAGAGCTTTTAAAACGAAAATTTTGAAAAACTTTTGTTTTTTTGGTTTTAAAATGAAGTCACGTAGGGTAATGAACAATGAACTTTGTGTGTTAATTCTTTAAGAAGTCTAATTCGAAAAGTCTCGGCCGTTGGTCCCACCCATAATGGAAACAATTGAGCGGGGCGGGGATTACGCTACCACAATGCCATCAAAGTAAGAAAATTCAGCAGGCTCCTCCAATGCTTGATCTGGCAGGGAGCCTAGGCCCTCGAGGTATGCACACTTTCCTCTGCGCTATTTGGCCTGGGTTTGAATCCCGACCCAGCTATAAACTGTCATCCTGGTATATCACAGGCAAGGCGAGGCATAAATGTGTGGGCCGTTCCTCGGATGGATGTTCAGCTAGGCAACGAACATGGAGGACACTTGGCCCATCATGCCTGTGCTTTATCCACACCACATTAATTTAATGTATCAGTTTATTCATCAGCTATAATACTCTTCCATAAGACTAGCTCCAATAAGGAAAAATAAATAAATAAACTCAATTTGTACCATTTGCTTAGTTTCACTTGGGGATGCAGGGATAGAGTTAGAAAGGGGTGGTCAGAAGTCAGAAGAACAGTGGAAGGCACAGGAACATCACCAGGGGTTTTTTAATTTTTTGGCCCGAAGATGGTTGTTGGGTGAGGAATGAACAAACACAAACAGCACATTCATCTTTTGATGAAACTTTCTTACGGAAAACACAATCACTGTTCAGGTATATAATCACCCATCCACACCAAAGCTCCCACATTGTGTTCTTTGCGTAGATTAGGCAAGTTATCGCGGACACCCTGAAGAAATTCCAAATTCCTGTACCCTCAGTCGAGTATCCTACGTCGGAGTGGCGACCCGTCCAGTATTATCAACCTTGCCAAAAAAAGAAAAAAAACTTGCTTTGACAGAAGCGACGCTCTGTATGGAGCATAGCGCGCCGCCTATGCTGCAGTGAAAGCAATAGCAGACCACCCGGTGTAATCCTCACCATGAGACCAGTCCGGCACCACCAAACCCGCGTGTGAGCATCTCAGCGAAGAGCGGCACACACGGACTACCATTAATGGACAGCTGGTTCAAGTATTTCATGAAATATCAATTCAATCTCAATATCTCATAAAACAGTTGTACTTAAGTATTTTTTTTCAACAAAGTTCTCCTACTGCCATGATATCGTCACGTGGTACATGGCCTCACACGGCGGCGTTTTGTCAGGGGGGGTGGAGTGGTGGGAGGGAGACTGGGAGGCACAAAACACACTGGAAAATCATTCACACCATCGATTGAAAGGTGATCGTAACTAGAAGTGATTGTAAATTTGCATATTTGCATTTATTTAGACAAACACAATGTACTAATTCAGTAAAACTTTAGTTTCAAGAACACAGAATATTTAAAAAATGTTTATATATGCACATGTACATAATATAGAGATTACATGATTGGGTTAGGGATGTCGTTATATTACATACTATTAATGATCACATGAGATGTGAACACGAACCCGATTCAAACTCGGCAATGACTTGCAGAGCTTCCCATTGATCAGCAGCGTTCGCCAGGTCGGCGGGAGTGCGACCTAGGTTATCCGTGGTGTCGAGCTGTGCTCCTGCCTGTGCCAGAAGCCTCAGGGTATCGGCGAATCCTTCCCTGGCAGCGTCGTGTGCTGGTGTTAGGCCGCAGGAGGGGTCTCGCACGTTCGGCTGAGCACCAGCCTCGAGCAAGAGGCGGGCTACTTCAGTGGAACCCAATCGCATCACCTGCAAACAGGTCGTTATGGAAGAGACTGCTCAACTCCACAATAGGTAAGTGCTGCCATTTAAATGTTAATCTTGTGGAGATGTATTTGAAGATTCAATTTGGAAACATGATTTTGTGAAGATCACACGTCAATTTACACAGTATATGGCACATGTGTTTCAAGTAAGGGTGTGAACACATGATGGAAATGTGAAGGAATGAATGGGGGCAGGAGGGATCCCAGCCCCCCCCTCCAACTCCAAGATAGCTGCAAATGAGAACCTCACTCACCCCCCTCAACCCCTCATTCTCTCGAGCTATATATACAGAATAGTCTTTTAAAACTAGAGGTTCATTGCAAAATTAAACTGGTGGGTTAATCAGTCATAAGTGTATGGGACTTGCAAGCATTGAATGGGGCTTTCCAGGTGAATGACTGGCATCACATTTTCTCCAGTAAAAATGATAGTCATACATATAGCATCACTTTGCTCACCAGAACATCAGCTTCTTGATTTCCATATGCACAGGTAACAGGTAGAAGTTTCATGGACTTAAATATGGTGAATATTGAGACTGGTGCAAAAACTCCACTTCTTCGATTGCAACAACAAATACCGAGTTTTCCCTGTAGTGCTATTTACACCGCATAAGCAAAAAATCACAGACATCTTGTAGAAATTGTAATAACTGATCTTAAGTAAGGGTGTTCTTAATAATAATTATCATTGTTCTTAACAACGTAAACATGTGTATCGATGAACATATACAAAATGAATGCAGCGTGTTCGTTGCTTCATTTCAGACCACCCTGTGGAAGGGAGATGTTGATGGAGTTACAGCAAAGATGGAGTGTTTAAAGTTTTGCCTCAATCAGACAGGCAGTTGCAAAGAAAAACATATTAAAAGTGAAAATATACAGACGTGGACAGACACACACAGAGAAACACAAATTATACATGTTGCTATATACATACATATTGATATGTTCATGTGATCATACACATTATACATAATGTTATACACACATGTTATACATGTCATATTGCACTAGTTATATACACACGTTATGCATAACATTGCACAAGTTATATGCATGACACGTTAAGCATAACGTAACATACATGTTACATAAATACATGTTACACATTGCACATATACACACGTTACGAGTGACATATTGCACATGTTATACACGTTATACACACGTTATGAGTGACATATTGCACATGTTATACACACGTTATGAGTGACATATTGCACGTGTTATACACACGTTATGAGTGATATATTGCACTGTTTATACACACGTTATGAGTGACATATTGCACATGTTATACACCACGTTATGAGTGACATATTGCACGTGTTATACACACGTTTATGAGTGACATATTGCACTGTTATACACACGTTATGAGTGACATATTGCACGTGTTATACACACGTTATGAGTGACATATTGCACGTTATACACATTATGATGACAATTGCACGTTATATACACGTTATGAGTGACATATTGCACATGTTATCACACGTTATGAGTGACATATTGCACATGTTATACACACGTTATGAGTGACATATTGCACATATACACATGTTATGAGTCACATATTGCACATGTATGCACACATTCTAGTGACATATTGCACATGTTATAACACACGTTATAGTGACATATTGCACATGTTATACACACGTTATGAGTGACATATTGCACTGTTATACACAGTTATGAGTGACATATTGCACATGTATACACACGTTATGAGTGACATATTGCACATGTATACACAGTTACGAGTGACATATTGCACATGTTATACACACTTATGAGTGACATATTGCACATGTTATACACACGTTATGAGTGACATATTGCACATGTTACACACGTTATGAGTGACATATTGCAATGTTATACACGTTACTAGTGACATATTGCACATGTTATACACATGTTATGAGTGACATATTTGCACATGTTATACACATGTTATGAGTGACATTGCACATGTTATGCACAAGTTATGAGTGACATATTGCACGTTATGCAGCACGTTATGAGTGACATATTGCACATGTTATACACATGTTATGAGTGACATATGCACATGTTATACACATGTTATGATGACATATTGCACATGTTATGCACACATTATGAGAGTGACATATTGCACATGTTATCACACAGTTATGAGTGACATATTGCACATGTTATGCACACATTATGAGTGACATTTGCACATGTTATTGCACACGTTATGAAGTGACATATTGCACATGTTATACACGTTACTGAGTGACATATTGCACATGTTATAACACATGTTATGAGTGACATATTGCAAATGTTATACCACATTATGAGTGACATATTGCACATGTTATACCCACGTTATGAGTGACATATTGCACAGTTATACCCAGTTATGAGTGACATATTGCACATGTTATACCACGTTATCAGTACATATTGCACATGTTATGCACATGTGATGAAGTAACATTACAACATGTTATACACATGTATGAGTGACATATTACACATGTAATGAGTGACATATGGACATGTTATACCATGTTATGAGTGACATACAAATGTTATGCACATGTTATGAGTGACATATTTACACATGTCATATACATGTTATGAGTGAACATATTGCACATGTTATAACACCACATTATGAGTGACATATTGCACATGTTATAGCCACGTTATAGAGTGACATACTGCACATGTTATACACAGTTATGAGTGACATGCACATGTTATGCACACGTATGAGTGACAATATTACACGTGTTATACACACGTTATGAGTGACATATTGCACATGTTATGCACACGTTATGTGACATATTGCACATGTTATGCACACGTTATGATGAGTGACATATTGCACATGTTATCCAACACGTTATGAGTGACATATACACGTGTTATACACACGTTATGAGTGACATATGCACAGTTAACACACGTATGTGACATATTGCACATGTTATGCACACGTTATGAGTGACATATTGCACATATTATGCACACGTTGAGTGACATATTGCACATGTTATCACACGTTATGAGTGACTATTGCACATGTTATACACACATGTTATGAGTGACATATTGCACATGTTATACACCATGTTATGAGTGACATATTCACATGTTATACACATTATGAGTGACACATTCACATGTTATACACATGTTATGAGTGACATATTGCACATGTTATACAACATGTTATGAGTGACATTGCCACATGTTATGAGTGACATATTGCACATGTTTATACACATGTTATAGAGTGACATATTGCACATGTTTATACCACCATTATGAGTGACATATTGCACATGTTATGCACACGTTATGAGTGACATCATTGCACATGTTATACACACGTTATGAGTGACATATTACACTGTTATACACACGTTATGAGTGACATATGCACATGTTATACACACGTATATGTGACATATTGCACATGTTATGCACACGTTATGAGTGACATATTGCACATATTATGCACAACGTTGAGTGACATATTGCACATGTATTGCACACGTTATGAGTGACATATTGACAATGTTATACAAATGTATGAGTGACATATTGCACATGTTATGCACACTGTTATGAGTGACATATTGCACATGTTATACACATGTGAGTGACATATCACTGTATACACACGTTATGAGTGACATATTGCACATGTTTATCACAGTATGAGTGACATATTGCACATGTTTATGACACGTGAGTGACATATGCACATGTTATGCACACGTTATGAGGACATATCACATGTTTATACAATGTTATGAGTGACATATGTGCACAGTTATACACATGTTATGAGTGACATATTACACATGTTATACACATGTTATGAGTGACACATACACATGTTATACACATGTTATGAGTGACAATTGCACATGTTATACACATGTTATGAGTGACATATTGCACAATTATACCCCGCTTATGAGGGACATATTGCACATTTATACCCACATTATGAGTGACATATGCACATATATACCCACGTTATGAGTGACATATTGCACATATTTATACACCGTTAGAGTGACATATTGCACATGTTATACACAAGTTATGAGTGACATATTGCACATGTTATACACATGTTATGAGTGACATTGCACATGTATGAGTGACATATTGCACATGTTATACACATATGAGTGACATATTGCACATGTTATACCACATTATGAGTGACATATTGCACATGTTATACCCAGTTTAGAGTGACATATTGCACATGTATACCCACGTTATGAGTGACATATTGCACATGTTATGCACACGTTATGAGTAGTACATACACATGTATACACGTTATGAGTGACATATTTACACATGTTATATGCAGTTATGAGTGACATATGACATGTTATACACATGTTATGAGTACATATTACACGTGTTATACACATGTTATGATACATATTACATGTTATGAGTGACATAATGCACATGTTATACACAGTTATGAGTGACATATTGCACATGTTATACACATGTATGAGTGACATATTGCACATTATACACACATATGAAAGTGACAGTAGTATTACACGTGTTATACACATGTTATTTGAGTGACATATTGCACATGTTATGCACACGTTATGAGTGACATATTGCACATGTTATGCACACGTTGAGTGACATATTGCACATGTTATGCACCGTTATGAGTACATATTGCACATGTTATACACATGTTTATGAGTGATATATGCACATGTTATGAGTACATATCACGTTATTACACATGGTGAGACATATTACACGTTATCACACGTTATGAGTACATATGCACACGTTATGAGTGACATATTGCACATGTTATGCACACGTTATGAGAGTACATATTGCACATGTTATACACATTATGAGTGACATATGCACATGTTATGCACACGTTATGAGTGACATTATTGCACATGTTATCCACACGTTATGAGTGACATATTACAGTTTTATACACGTTATGAGTGACATATTGCACAATGTATACCACACGTTATGTGACATATTTGCACATGTATGCACACGTTATGAGTGACATATTGCACATCTTATGCACACGTTGAGTGACATATTCACATGTTATGCCACACGTTATGAGATGACATATTGCACATGTTATACACATTGATGGTACAATTGCACATGTTAGCACACGTTATGAGTGACATATGCACATGTTATACACAGTTATGAGTGACATATTACATGTTATACACACGTTATTGAGTGAACATATTGCACATGTTTATGGCACACGTATGATGACATATTGCCACGTTATGCACACGTATGAGGACAATTGCACATGTTATGCACACGTATGAGTGACATATTGCACATGTTATACACAAGTTATGAGTGACATATTGCACATGTTATACACATGTTATGAGAGTACATATTCACATGTTATTACACATGTTATGAGTGACACATACACATGTTATTACACAGTTATGAGTGACATATTGCACATGTTATACACATGTTATGAGTGACATATTGCACAATTAATAACCACTTATGAGTGACATATTGCACATGTTATACCACCTTATGAGTGACATATTGCACATATTTATACCCACGTTATGAGTGACAATTGCACATGTTATACCCTTAGAGTGACATATTGCACATGTTAACACATGTTATGAGTGACATTGCACATGTTTATACACAGTATGTAAAATTATACACACAGTTATGAGTGACATATTGCACATGTATACACAGTTATGAGGACATATTCACATGTATACCACATTATGAGTAATATTGCACATGTTATACCCACGTTATGAGTACATATTGCACATGTTATACCCACGTTATGAGTGACATATTGCACATGTTATGCACACTTATGAGTACATTACAATTAATACAGTTATGAGTTGACATACTCAATGTATACATTATGAGTGACATTGACGTTATACACACTGTTATGAGTGACATATTGCACATGTTTACACAGTTATGAGTACATATTCACATGTTATACATATGACTATTATTGCACATGTTATACACACGTTATGAGTGACATATTCACATGATTTATGAGTGAACATTATACTCACATGTTAAGCACATTATCGAGTGACATATTGCACATGTTATGCACAGTTTATCGATGACATATGCACATGTTATACACACGTTATGGAGTGACGTTATATACACACTGTATACACACGTTATGCATGACAATTGCCACAGTTATGCACAGTTATAGTGACATATTGCACATGTTATCAACACGTTAGCGTGACATATTGCACATTTATCATACGTTATACACATATGCTCAATGTTTATACACACGTTATGCAGTGCCATTATATCACACAGTTTATGAGTTGACATATTGCACATGTTAGTACCACATTGCTATGAAGACATATTACACGTTATACACATGTATATGAGTACATATTGCACACGTTAACTGAGTGACATATTGCACATGTATGCACACTTAGAGTAAGTAACAATATTGCCACATGTTATGCACACGTTATGAGTGACATATTGCACATGTTATACACACGTTACGAGTGACATATTGCACATGTTACACACATGTTATGAGTGACATATTGCACATGTTATGCACACGTTATGAGTGACATATTGCACATGTTATGAGTGACATATTGCACATGTTATACCCACATTATGAGTGACATATTGCACAATATTATACCCACGTTATGAGTGACATATTGTACATGTTATGAGTGACATATTGCACATGTTATGCACACGTTATGAGTGACATATTGCACGTTATGCACACGTTATGAGTGACATATTGCACATGTTATACACACCTTATGAGTGACATATTGCACATGTTAAGCACACCTTATGAGTGACATATTGCACATGTTATACCCACATTATGAGTGCCATATTGCACATATATACCACGTTATGAGTGACATATTGCACATGTTATACACACGTTATGAGTGACATATTGCACATGTTTACCCCATGTTTATGAGTGACATACTGCACATGTTATACCCACGTTATGAGTGACATATTGCACATGTTATACCCACGTTATGAGTGACATACTGCACATGTTATACCCACGTTATGAGTGACATATTGCACATGTTATACACACGTTATGAGTGACATATTGCACATGTTATGCACACGTTATGAGTGACATATTGCACATGTTATGCACATGTTATTCGTGACATATTGCACATGTTATACACACATTATGAGGAACATATTGCACATGTTTTACACACGTTATGAGTGACATATTGCGCGTGTTATATACACAAGTTATGAGTGACATTGCACATGTTAAACACATAAGTTATGCGTGACATATACATATTACATACATACGTTACGCATAACATATTGCACATTATATACACACGTTATGCCTGACATTATACATATTACATACACACGTTATGCGTAACATATTGCACGTTATATACATACATACATGCTATGTGAGACATACACACGTTATGCATGATATTGTACATTATATACACGTTATGAGTGACATATTGCACATGTTAGAAACATATTTTATACATGACATATTATATACACACACACTGATATGTGATAATACACACATTATACCTGAGATATTATATGTAACCCACACACGCACACACTGATACTTTGAGACCTGGTAGGTTTCCGTTCCATCTCCACAAACCCACCCATGTGTAGAGGTAGCAGCCAGCAACAGCAACTTTCATGCACACATGTATGTGCACACACACCACCCTCCAAAGGCTTCCAAAGTTTTCCAATGTTGATGCCACCTGAGCTTATGTCATGATCCTTTCAAATCAAACACTATATACGGAGTCTTCACAAGCTACTCCAAAATAATAAAGCTAAAACATGTCGATAAAATGTGAATCAGGTCGATTCACAGATAAAATCTGATGATTCTTGGTTGCATAAGTATTCGTTGCATAAGGTTCAAACACTTTGCTAATTAACCCAAAATCACTTCAGGAGCAAATTATTTGTTTGAAAAGTTACAAAATAAGTGTAATAGGTTTCACCTGCATGTAATCAGAGTGGTTTAACTTAAAAATAAGCTCGCCAACTTATCTAAGGCGTTTTAAGGTCGAACTCACTTTGTCAACCAACAAGGCAAACATGAAGACCAAGGAGCTTTCCAAAGAAGTCATACATACAGTGGTGGAGAAGCACCGTTCAGGAGAGAGTTATAAGAAGATTTCAAAGTCACTCATCATCCCTTTGAGTACGGTGCAATCCATCATTAAGAAATGGAAGATGTATCATACCACCCAGACGTGACGCAGATCAGGTCGCCCATCCAAACTTAGCAGCTGGGCAAGCAGGAAATTGGTTCGGGATGTCACAGTGAGTCCAACAATGACTTTGAAAGATCTGCAAGGCTCTATGTCCGAGATGGGGGTCAGTGTTCATCAATCAACAATATCCCGTTCCCTTCTCAAAGCAGGCCTCAATGGACAGATGGCAAAAAAGAAGCCATTACTTGAAAACATGCATTGAAAAGCTCATATGGAGTTTGAGAAAAAGCATCTTCATGATTTTGCAGTCATGTGGAGAAAGGCTTTGTGGTCAGATGAGACAAAAATTGAACTTTTTGGTCTAAATTCAAAGCGTTACGTCTGACGCAAGCTTAACACTTCACATCACCCAGTCAACACCATCACTACTGTCAAGCATGGTGGTGGTGGCATCATGTTATGGGGCTGCTTTTCATCAGCAGGGACTGGCAAGCTTGTCAGGATAGAAGAGACAATGGACGGTGCAAAGTACAGGAGAATACTTGATGAAAACCTTATTGAGTCGGCCATGAATCTGAAACTGGGTTAGAGATTCACATTTCAGCAGGACAATGATCTGAAACGTAAAGACAAAGCCACACTGGAGTGGCTGAATAATAATAAAATAAATGTTCTTGAGTGGCCCAGTCAAAGTCCTGACTTGAACCCAATTGAACATTTATGGTGAGACTTGAAGATTGCAATCTGTCAACGATCCCCATCAAACTTGGCAGAACTTGAACAATTTTCACATGAAGAATGGGCAAATATTTCACCACGCACTGTGCAAAGCTGGTGGAGACCTACCCACAAAGACTCATCGCAGTCATTTCTGCAAAAGGTGTTTCCACCAAGTTCTGGATTAAGGGGCTGAATACTTTTACAACCAGTGAATTTGGATTTGTACATGTGTTTTTACAGGTAATCCTGACATGTAACCTCCTTCAACTATAACAGTGTTTTAAGGCCCAGTCACACCTTGACGTTTTAGCCAGCTTATGCCGATTTTTGGAAAATTTGTCTAAAACGCTGGTACACGTCGAATACGTTATGGGTAAGTTTTGATAACATTGAGAGCACGCTGAAAAACACTGCCATACGTCGTAGTACGCTGCTTTAAACGTTGTACTTTTCGGTTGTCCTCAAATTTTCCATGCTTGAAATTTTAAGACTTATGCCAGCGTATGACTCACACGTTCCGCATAACGCTGGCCATAAGTTGTAGGCACGTCACGCGATCGTTGACACACGTCGACACACGTTAATTGAAGTTACTCATAAGTCGAAACACGTCGAGGTAATGTTTAGCGTACCCGAAAGTTATTTCTAACCTATGAGTAACGTGTTGTACTCACGTTACGCGATCGGTGACACACATCGACACACGTTACTTGTAAGGTGCTCATAAGTCGAAACACATCAAGGTAATGGTTAGCGTCAGTGTTCCAGACTCCCTGGTTTTTTTTCTTTCTTCTTCTTCCTCCTTCCTTCGTATGATGGTGATTTTGACACTTCGATTTCTAGTGCGGTTATAATATAATATAATTAATAGCTGCCGCTCAACGATTTAGATAATAACCGCACTGTACACTGAACAGCGTCATACCGAAGAAAAAAAAAAAACAACCGGGAGTCTGGAACACTGACGCTAACCATTACCTTGACGTGTTTCGACTTATGAGTACCTTTCAAGTAACGTGTGTCGATGTGTGTCAACGATCGCATATCGTGCGTACAACTTATTCCCATCGCATGCGGAACGTGTGTCATACGGCAAGTACGTCGTAAAATTTTCAACATGTTTAAATTACAAGACGTACTCCACTTACTACGACGTATGATAGCGTACTTTAGCGTTCTATTCACGTATACCAAACTTACCCATACCGTATTCGACGTGCGCCAGCGTTTTAGACGCATTTTTCAGAGGTCGGCATACGCTGGCAAGATCGCCAAGGTGTGACTGCGATGTTGACACTTCCATTTCTGCGGCGGTTATGATTTGAATCGTTGTGCGGCAGCCTTTTCATAACCTACGCCACGTCATCGTCGGCGATGCGTGCACGCGCTATGCATAAGTTCGACTATCGTTGGGCATAGGTTGGAAGGCCGACAACAGGTTCAGCATTCCTTGGTATAAGTTATCTATAACACAACGAAACGTTCTGTGTCCGTTACTAATACGTTATGCATAAGACCAAGTCGTTATGAATACGTCCGAATCTTTAAAAAAAAACATCAAAAGTTCAACGTAAGCACAGCGTTTTACATACATTTTAATACGTTGCCAATGCTGGCTAAAACGTCAAGGTGTGACTGGGCCTTTAGTTTGATCTCTTCAGGTCTTCATAAAAAGTTCATTTGGAAAAATTGTTTTAAAAAAATTTGTAATTCATGTAAATGTTGCATTGTTCGTAGGGGTGAATACTTTGGCAGGCCACCGTGTATGTATGTATGTATGTATGTATATATATATATATATATATATATATATATATATATTGTTACGGCTGTGGAAATTCGCATTACACCATAAAGGGCCCTTAGGTGAGATATCTCGATAGGTACATGTGTAGTTAGCCCAAACCCGTTGTATAGAGGGAATTTATGTGATTCATCCGGGCTGCGACGCTTTGAGTTAGCCATTTTTTCTTTTCTGTCGTTATTTTGAACCAACCACGTCTCAACCGCCATCACACAAACAACCACCTTAACCACCACGCCAGCCATCGTCACCAACTACAACCACGCTCCAACCCTCAGACAACAACCACAACGCCAACCCTCACCACAGAAGAACCTCCACCACCTTCGCCTTACCTTCACGAATTCATCCCACATCATCGCTTCTACGGCCATTCCCGCACCACCTGTGAACACTGAACGTCGGGCTGTCTCGGGCCCGTTCAGCGATTGGTGCCGAACGCATGAGCCGCGAGCGCGAATGGCGGCCTTTCCGAGGGGAGAATTCGGATAAAAACGCTTCACGCCCACTTCTCCTCCGTCCAATTAGCGAGCGTGGGGCGGCTTGGCCCCGCCTCCAAGCGTGTGTATGTGAAGTCCGTATGTGCAAATTTTAGGATCAGGAGAGGTTCACGCCCATTTTGCCCGACCAATGGCTGACCGGGGGCGCGTGGCCCCGCCTCCAAGCGCGTTCTGATCCTAAAATTTGCATATTGGCTGCTCCTGCCGCCTATAAAAAGGCGGGCGCAAGGCGAATCGAGACAGTTGGGTTTTGGAGTTGCTTGGAGAGAGTTGGGTTTTGGAGTTGCTTGGAGAGTGTGGTCGAGAGGTTGCTCTTGGGGACAAGGAGCGTTGCATTGGCGGAGTTGAGGGGAGTGAGCACGGCGGAACTGCAAGCAAGGGAGCTCGGGTCCGAAGCAGGAAGGACGGCAGTCGGCGACGAGGCTGCGGTGTGGGGGATCGCTCGTCTCGTCGCGGGACCCAAGCCAGC
>CM068958.1:52161806-52172177 GCA_035128595.1 Eptatretus atami | reverse complement strand
ATCTATATATAGAGACACGTCCAAACTTAGTGCAAGATAGTCCCTAACGTATGCATGCGTGCTGCAGCGTACGGATCGTGGATTACGTGAGTTTTCTATTCATAGGCTGCAACTTCACTTTTAATAAATCGCCTGCTCCCTGCCTATTCGTCTTGACGCTGGTGCAGCATTGTGCATTTTCACTGTAACGAGTTTAATCGTTCCGACAGCACTGCTGCACAAGAGAGTACTCGGCCTCATGGCTATTGCAGTCAAGCGATCTTAATGATACCTGCTTGGTTATCCTTGGCGCACATCGTGCTAGACAGCTCGCTCGGGAACGATCGGCTGGGGGCTTCGCAGGAAGTATGGTGAAGAGGCATGGGTCCTCGTTCCGAAGTACATCACATGAGCTGGGTCATATATGCCATAATGGCGTCGATCCGATCATGGTCTCACCCAGTTTCATCTCCTCGTTAACTCTTCTTCCTCTACCGGCTCTATTGGAACGCACTGGTGCGTGTCTACTCGATGAGGTATGTTGATGTTCGAGGAAGGTATGGTTATTGTCGTCGTAGCGTTGCCATATCCTCATCCTCTCGAATGAATGGAACTGTACTCACCCACAGAAGTCTTAAAAAAAGAGGGGTTTTCTCCTGCGAGCACTTTTTATATAAAATTTCCCCGAATCACGTGCATATAGACCATCATAAGTATTGTAGTTAGAAACACTTTCATTAAGTTCTGTGGTGTCTACATACGTATTTTGTGCGTAGGGACATGCTTTATGAAATAATTGAAGCACGTTACTCATGAGGTTATAAAGTAAGTCAGCGGGTACCTAACATTACTTTGGAGTGTTTGAGGTATGAGGAACTTTCACGTAAAGTGTTCAAGTGTGTAAAAGTTGTGTTAGCGTCTTACAAACGTTCTCATAGGTTAGGAATAAGTTCGTTGGTAGATAAAATTCCTGACGTGTTTCGACTTATTGAGTAACTTAAAAGTAGCTGTGTGTCGACGTGTGTCACGATAGCATAACGTGCCTACACTTATGGAGCGTAGCGGAGTGTGAGTATTTCGACGGCATACGTGTAAATTTCAGCATGCAAAATTTGAGGAAACGCAAAGTACAAGTTTAAGCCAGCGTTACGCATATGGAGTGTTTTTCCAGCGTGTCTAAGTATACAAAACGTACCTAAGTCATTGCACGTGTGCACGGTTTTAGCAAATTATTTTCATACATCGGGGCATACGCGGGGCTAAATCGTCAAGGTGTGAGCTAGCGGCTTTAGACTTCTTTGCATGAGATGGATGTTCGCATTGCAACTTCCCAGGATATGGGTCTGAGAGGCTGAAGGTTGTAGATGTGTGATTTTAACTACTTGTGCTTTTTTTACACGATGGGAATGGGTCTTCTGGGGGCTTGTTGATGTAGCACAAGTTTAAAATGATGATATTATATACTTTGGCATGGAAAGGGGAGGAGGGGTGGTTTGATGTGAGTGCTTATAAATTAGATATTTTTAGGTGGTTCAAAGTCAGAAGAGAAGAAATATCAAGAATCATTATCTGTATTTAGTGTTATTTCTGCAACAAGTATGATGCACAAATTATGCTCTAAGTAGAGAATGTCTCGAATGACGAATTCAGTCGACTAATGGATTGGATGTGGATCTGGGCGTGTGGGCTCTTTAAAGTTGGATAATGGGTGCAATTGTTCGGGGAATTGTGAAGGAGGAAATTTTCATCTCCACTAACAACAGTGAACGGACAATAAAGCTTCAGGGGATGCTTTTTATGAGCATCATCTCAGAAATGGACAAGATGTCGCCGAAGGACATGGAGAAAAATTCAAATTTGTGTGGAGAATGGAGGGAAGCAATACGATAATTCAAAAACTCCAAATTCTAACTGCTGCATAGGGATTTGTGGCATTTGTAGAACCCAACATACTCACTGAAACTGGAAATCTGACAATGTGAATCACATGGACGTACTAAGGTGCCAGAATTGCTAAGTGATCAAAAACGTCAACCCCCATGGTAAATTGTTTAACTTAATAACAAAGTTGATGAACAAAAGACAAACACAATTTCAAAGTTAATCAAACACTATTAACATATATAGCCTAAGTTGACCTTAATATCCCTCAAAAATATGGGATGAAGTTAAAAACTTTAAATGATACAAAAAAATCCATAAATAAGGTGACATTATTGCATAAATTCATAAAAACAAATATTTCCTCATCCAACACCACTTTGCATAAGAAAGCACACCTTCATTGATGCATCAATGCTGAGGAACCATGTACATTGTCCATACCACCATTCCAGACACAAAAATATATTGCAGCAACTTTAAATAACTGTTTTAAAAGATGACAAGCATCTTTAAACATAACTCAGAATTTTATTTTTACATATAATTTACAATCCTCTTTACACAGGCAAAATAATACTCATTGGACACAATGATCCATCATGAAAACCATCATGCCTCAGCAGGAATTATATACTTTGTTTGGTATTACACATTAAACATCAAACAAGATCGGGGAGAAAAACCAAATTAGGACAAAGACTTGTAAAATAGGTTGTAATTGACTTGGCACTATTATTACAACTTGCTCTCACTTGCACAATGCGACATTAATATTTACATTTCTTCTTATCATATTTTGGGATCCAGTAAGAGCGGCTGGTTACTTGGGGCTGTGGCTTCCCAGGTGGAGGGCGTCATGGAGATTACCCTTTGTACAACGCATCATTATCAAAATGAGTGGTCGATGGGAAGCACAGACTGGATTTTAAACTTATTGAGTTTTTAATGGTGAGAAAGTGTGCAAGTTGATACTAAAGAAGATAAAGTCTAAAAGCATTCATATGGCAATTCAGATGGATCATGTTGTAGTGAATGAGAAGAGTTGGCTATGCATAATGGATGAGAGTTTGGGATTAATCAAAGTTTAGCACTATTGGCTGGGTGAATGATCGGGGTTGACATTGGATGCTTTGTCTATATGTATATGTGGATCAAAATAGCAGTTTGTTCCTTGAAGTATGAAATGGGATTAAGTTTGTCTTGCGTTTTAATAAAGGAGATGAGGCATAAACATATTTGGGGGCTTGCTGCAACCATGATAAAATCTTTTTTTGGAATACAAAGTAAGTTCTCAGGGAAGATTGGAAATAGAACAGATCAGTTGAAAGACGAAAGGAACAGCAGAAAGAGAGTTTGGGGGTGGGGACAACGTGAAAAGAGAGCAGAGGGACAAAAATAGAGGAGATTGGACAAAGGAATGGGGTAAGATGAGGGGATAGGAGGAGGATGCAGGGGTGGACAAGTATGGATCAAGAAGCAAACTCACTCAAAGACAAAACTGGAAATTACAAATGAGGTGGAAATTGGGGGAAGAGGGGTTAATGGGTGTAGAAAAGATTTCCTGGTTTTGAATGGGAAGTGAGCTGAGGTGGTGGTGAACCATGTTGTTTTGGGAAACTGAGGGAATAATGAGATTGAAAGAATGTGGAAGTTGGTTCCAGCACGTTGGGGAAAACAAAAGAGGAACGAATGAGTGGAGGTGAGCAGTGATTCTGGATATTTGGGAGTTTCATAAGAAGGGGGTTCTGGTAGATGACGTGCGGCTTTGTACAGAACCCTGGGTGGAGGATCAGAATGAGGCGGTAGAAGGAAGAGACACGAATGTCGTATGGCATAAGTGATAGGCCCATAGACCGGCTAATCATGGAGATTTCCAATGATCTTGAAGTCCATTGGTTTCAATGGTTTCAGCTGAGCAGGTGTGAGTTAGGGGCTATAGCTCAGAGGGTGGAAGAGTACTACTCTATCAAGTGTGAATGAAAGGCTTGGTCGGTGGTAAGAGTTCAGGTGTGCAAAGGCTAAGGCTATTGCATGATGGAGGATGCAGTCAGCAACTGAATTTGGATGCAACTTTGACATGTGGTTTGGCAAAGAAAGGATAATGGTTGATAGTAAGACCCAGAGAGTTTGGTGCCTTTATTTATTTATTGAATGCAGGCATGTGGCTGTTGTCTGCATAATTTTTGGGGGTGGCTGTGCGCTGATGCTTTGAGTGACTGAACTTCTTTCAAGAGGATTGTGAAGAACTAGATGTTGAGGGTTTTTGCCGATGGTCTTTCGAGAGGTGAGAGTGAGAGATATCAGCATTGATAGACATAAGTCAAGTGGTTTGACAGATTGTGGATTTCATGAAAGTTATGAATAGATGGAAGAGGCTGCTGTTGCCATCTGAGTATAGAGGGATGTATGGCAAGGATGCAGTCATCAGGCAATATTTTTTTCAAAACAAATAGAGGATTTTTGAGTCAGAGAGATGTTGATGAAGATTAGGAATAAAGATGGGGGGCAACGACATGCAGCCTTGACAGGGAGAGTTTTATATGATTCTGTTGAGAGCTCTAAATTCTGTTAAAAGGACTTGAAATAATGTTTTAGGCAATGTGAATTGAATATGGAACTGGGAAGAGTGGTTGGTGGGGGATGGATTTTTTGCCTGCATTGCATTTCAGCATGTCAGGCATCTTGGATTTTTACATGGTGAAAGCAAAACTGTGTTGAGGAAGGCAGAATGAACAAAGAGATTTATGTGTGATGGATAGATGTAATAGGTGAATAAGATGGCCAAATTATTTTGTGTTGCTAAAATTATATTATTAGAAATGCCAGCGATTAATTAATTAATCGTAAGGTTTTGGATGGGGTTGAGATAAATTGCCATATTGCAACAAGGTTAATAAGATGACGCCTAATAAGTTTTCCTGGGGTTACGTTACTGCGTTCGCTAAAGCATCTATCTTTTTCCGAAAATCTCAAATCCTTGACATCCATAGCTGAATGCATGGCTGGTTTTCGCGGAACAGCATAGTTAAGAGTTGGTGGTCCCTTAACTTCTATTTTATATCATCAAATGGCAATTTTATCTATTTGAATCCAAGGGGACTAAATCGAACTTTTAGAGGCACTTGGTAGATCGCATACGTTGCAGGGGAACAGTTTACGGTTTTTTTGTATGCAGCTGATAGGCCGGTTTTGCATCCAGACCTGAGCAAATAATCCGGTTGTTTTGTCAAGTATCCATCTCTCTTAGTTTGTCATTTACCGCTCAATCTTTTGAGAAATTGTGCTATATTCGGTTTTGGCCTATTTCTCAAATGTAGAAGAATATGAAAATTTTGTTATCTGGGCGGATCTAACCGAACTCTCATCGATTAGTCCTTGTCTCATCATTAACTGTCCAAGGTTCGTCCAAATCCGTCCAGAAACTTTTTGAAATATGATGTTAATATATCGTTTGAGCTTATAATTCAAATTGTGAAGAATATCGGGAATTAAAAAAATTATGATCTGGATCCTGAAAAATTAATCAAATTCATCCTCTGTCAACCGGGAACATCCTACAAAGTATTTCTTGAATTGTCGAATTATTTTGAGATATACGTGTACATCTGTTAATGGCTTTCTTCAATGGTTGAATTTAACTCATTTAAAACTGAGTCCCATTCCAGATCAGGATTTCAGCCCAAATCAATCATTCTTTTGTAAACACGACCCATCTCCAAGGTTTTGGTTTGAAATCCATCTAATTTTTGAGATATCTGCTTCAGACAAACAGCCGGAAAACAGGGGGTGAAATACACACCGCTCCTTTCACCTTCGTGGCAGAGGTAAGAGACAGTAGAGGTGATCACACTTCTTTAGCTATTTGTTGCCTGCATATAGAAGGGGTGTTCGTGGAATCTACAACAGACTCCATTTTTTTAGATTGAACATAGAGACAGACACGTTAAACCAAATTTAAACTAGATTTTGAAATTCTTTTAAATGCAATTTTAGGCACCCTGTTCTCGTACACCCATACGATGGGTTGTAAAAGAAAAGGAAAAGTTACAGAAGACCACACCAGAGTTTTGCAGCACTGTGTTTTAAACTTGCGCTAGGAGATTAGCCAGAAAGCTGGTTCGTACAAAAAAAACAGCCAAGTTATGTACAGATTATTGAATATGTTTCTTTCTGCCTTTACTAAGATTTCAAGCAGTTGATAACTCAGTGTATGCATAAAAAATTCTATTTTAGCAGATTTAACATCCTATAGACAGTTGATGTGGTGGTTAATAATGGTTATAAGCAAGAAATTCATTTGCTGGAAGTGAAAATGTATAGAAAATCCTGTATTTTCTTTAACAAAGATTAATTTTTTTTATTAATTTAACATTTTATAAGTGCAGCTGAAGAAATTGGTGCATTGACTTTCATTAAAATTTTTCATGGCATATATTATAGAAGTAGTTCAAGTTGATGTGGCTTTTTTATTCAAAAATAAATTGAAAAGGGAGAGGGAAATTAATGAAACTTGATTTATATTAAGGGTTGCCCTGCTCCCATGTAAATGCGCTTTTGGCTGTCATTGTTAATTCTTTTATGAATTTATGTGTGCGAATTTTGAGATGTTATCTATTTTCATGATATTCTTTTACATCTTCATATCTCTAAACGTAATGCTCCTCCAGATTAGTCCAAAGCAGTCAAAGATAAGAAATCAAAATACAAGCTATGCCAAGGTTCTGGACTTGTATATGGGGATGATTTAGAATTCAAACCTACTTTCACTGAAATAACTTGGTAGTTGATATGAGAGTGGGGGGTTTTTGATACCACTTATGGCATCCAAAAATGTTGGTTTTTGGTAATATGCTGCTGCAGTAAATGGGGTAGGTGTAGGGAGTTTTTTTTTTGGGGGGGGGGGGGGATTGCATGTTAATTGGGAGCGTAGGCATTTTCGATGTCTACATTTTCGAACCGTACATTGATATTGAAAAGATATAGAATTATGACTTTTAACTGTCTCGGGTGGAGATACAAATTGGGTAAATAGTATTGTGTACATAGTACAGAGGATTAATGAAATTTATATATCTATACTCAGTTTCCTTTAGCAGACATTGAAAGTGGTTCTCAAGAGTGTGATAAAAAGACAACATATATTAAAAAAGGATGCTCAACGAGAACATATTGTACAAGGCTGTGGAAATTTGCACACACAGAAGGGACCTTAGATAGATTATGAATGATTAAGTAATTGTGTAGATTTAGTTAGATAGATTTCCAACGTGTTTAGAGGGATTTCCGTGTTCACGGGTGGCTGGGCGATCCTTTGAGTTAGGCGTTTTTATTTTTCTCCTATCGTATTTTTTTTTGGACAAGATATTCCGAACACATTTCCAACGGCGCCACTCTTCGCTCTTTACTCAAATACTCATCCGCAAACTAAATCGGCTTCACCGCATTCTCTACCAACTCCACGGACGCCGCGCCAACAATCAAACAACCTACGCGCCCTCGATCTTTTACTGCAGCAACTTATCCCGCAAACATCGCTTCAAACCGCCACATTTCCCTCACAAAAAGACGCCCGGCCAAAACCAACTCCGCCTACGATCCACTTTCTAGATAAACTAATCGCCGGGCCATGGGTCTGTGATGGTTTCATTTCGCCCGCGAGAAGCGGATCAGAAATCAACGCCCGCCTTTTTCAAAGACTATCATGATCTAGAGCATCGGGTATGGTAGGCCGCTCGAACGCCGCCTGTGATGCGTTCCTTTGCCTGCAGAAAAGCGGATGCAGGAATGGCTTCACGCCCCTTTTGTATCCATCCAATGACGTGAGCATGCGGTAGTGGTAGGCCCCGACTCCGAAACCGGTGGAATGCTGTTTCCTTTTGCGCGAAAAGCGATCAGGAATGCTTGCGCCCAGGTCTTTAATTCCATCTCATGACGAGCAATCGGTAGTGGTAGCCCTTCCGACGCTGTGATCAGAAAATTTCAATAATACGCGCTCAGGGCTATATAGGCGCGAGCACGGGCGTGCGAGCTCGCGAGGTAAGTAGGCGGGAAGTCAAGTGGAAAGTCAGTTGCGCGTAGTGGCAGAGAAAGTGTGAAGCAGGGTAGGAGTGGCTAGGGGCGGAGAGTGCGGGGAGACTGGAGTCGAAGCGACGGGAAGGCCCCATAAGGTATGGGAGCGCGGAGAGAGTCGGAGCAGCTAAGAGGCATCGAAACAGGCGCAGCTAGCTGAATTGCGGTTGCCCGATTACGGCCAGTGGTCGCAGGTTAGGACCTTCGGTTGTGGACCTGGCGTCTCAGGTTCCACGGCATTATGGCACGGACAGTCTGATACTTTTGGGTTGAGTGGGGTCTTTCCCTTTGCTGTTTGTGTGAATGCGTGTTGTGGCTCGTGTTTGTAAAGTAGAACTGTTTAAGTGCTTGTAGATAAATTTGTTGTAGTCGGTGGTATTACTTTTATTGCTTGGCTTGTAAATTGGATTCGTACTTATGGCTGTGAAATACGTGCTTGCCTGGATAGTGTGGTTTCAATAAATGTGCTTGGTCGACTGCTCCGTTTCGTTGCGTCTTTCTTTGTTTGAAAGTTCATCTTGCATCCAGAAGGAAATGGTAGAAGGGTGAACAGCACCGGTATAATCAGTCGTCGGGGGGCCGGGATAAAGCGCTCGGTTATCATGAAGAAGGAAAGGACGCTAAAGCGGTAGTGTCAGGCCAGGCCAGTGGCGAGTACGATGGTTAAATACCGGCAGAGTATGCTAGGTAGGTGAGTTTGGCGAACACCCTTATCTTCGCGGGTGTCCGATTGGCAGTCGATTGTGGTGTGGTCGAAAGACACACCGTGACTAAGTACTCTGGCGGTAGTTTCAGCGGAGGGTGACGACTGAATTGTCCGTTGCGGTGGGCGACGGCGGTCACGTTTCGAGTTCGTGGGCCGATTGCGCACGCCGGGGGCGTAAATTAGTAACAATATGAAGGAATTGAAGAATACATAATCTCCGCATTCATATCTCTTGAAAGAATTCTTGTATATTCAGATATTGACTGTTTTCCAGTTGACAAAATGTAGATTATGTTGTTGGGGGAATCATAAGTATATACTTCAAATAAGAACTGTAACCTGCCCCCCACCCAACTAATGACTTTTAAATTTTATTTCTGCAATACTATGACAACTAGCATTGGTTATGCACTCCACCAGATACTCTCTTCTTCCCCTCTTTCTTCCTCTTCCCCTTTTCCCTTAACTCCCAGCACATCCTTTCTCCCTTCTCTCTTCCCTCTCTCTCGTTCGCATTCTCTCGGTCTTCTTCCTCCTTCTCTCTCTTCTCTTTTCTCTTTTCCCCCCTCACTCTCAAATGTATTTGTCAGTGGACACCCAGTGGCAGGTGATAATTTGCTGTAATAAAGATAAAATGTGTATACTGTTTTGTCGGTATAACAGGCTATCCTTCAACGCCTCACAACGCAGTTTATAGTACATTCTATTAAAGGCACACACGAACTGAGATAATGATCTAATTTGTCATTTATTTTCCCTTTGCAACAAAAACTGGCCTAAAATGCATTTTTTGAAATTCATTCTGTATTTTAAATATTAGAAGAGATATTTATATTTCATTTTCGATTTTTCAAATCGAGTTCAAACGTAAGGAGGCTTTTCTTCTTCATCTTTATTCTACAAGTAAACCTTTTAGTGTTTTTTTTGGTGGGTTGCCGTTTTTTTGGCCAAAATAAGTATGTCAAATGTCGACCTATTGAGAGTTTGGGACCATATTCTTAAGAGGTGTCTAGGTGCTGCCTAAGCGTATCCTTGGCTTTGAGCACAATCCTGGGTGGGATTCGCCATCCGACACAGGTATAAGCATGCTGGCTAGCTCATTTTTGCCATCCTCGAAGGATGACAGGTCGATGTTAACCACTGGTATGAATTCAAAGCTTGAGCGGGGAATTTGACTTCAGGACATAGCTCCCTTTCCCTTGTTTAATGGGTAATTAAATGTTCATGCGCTGCGGAGTTATTTTGATAGTCAGGATTTTCTTTTATTTTTACACCACCAACATCATCTACAACAACACCAGCGTCACCCTCACCTTCACCTCGCTCTGACTGACGCCATTGCCTATGTGCGTGTCAGCACGTATGTGGGCGAAGCCCATGCAGGATAATGTTCCTCTGCCTGTTTGGTGGGCGCGAGCTCCATCAGATAAGTTCCTCGCCCTGTGTGGTGGTCCGCAGCGACGGCCGTCACGCCCCCCCCCAGTCCAATCACGTCTTTGGCGCCAGTTTGGCCAATGACAGGGCGACGAGCACATTTTGCACGCCAAAACCGTCCAGTGAGGGAAACCGGGAGGGAGGAGGCGGCACCTCCCCCCCCTGGACAAGGGTGAATAAGGTTGCGGCGCGATTGGACCGAGAGGAGAGTTTTTGAGATAGTTGATGACCATCGAGCAGGCAAGGTTGAGGTCAATCTGACGGGCAGGTTGAACAAGTGTGGAGTTATCAGCCCTCGC
>CM068958.1:52139735-52154184 GCA_035128595.1 Eptatretus atami | reverse complement strand
AGACGCTTGGGCAGCCTGCTCCCTGCGTCAAGAGATGGCCATGTGGGATGGCATATGGCAATGCCGGTTGGGGTTGAGTTGCCTCCAGCAGCTGAAGCATGAAAAGGTTCTGTGACAGGCAACGGGGCCTTTTGAACAGGGCCCCCGAAGAACATCTGACCTTCAGCTGCGAGCGCTCACCCTAAATTATGACTAACGTTTGCCATGCCTTTTTCCCATAGAGTCCATGCAGTCCGGGCCATGGTTTTAGTGTAAATGTATAAAGGTAAGTTAAGGTAAAATTTGCCACATGAGTTTGCTCCCCCTGCATGTTTTGTCGTAGCGCCGCATTGTAGTTAAGCTTTCCTGTATGAGTGAGTTTGTTTAGTTAGTTACACAGCCCGTAGGTTTATTACTTTTGGGACAGGATACATCCAAATGTCAGCACTCAGGGATCGAAGGTAAATCGTTACTAGGGGAAAACTTAACATGAAGGCACACGAAACATTTGACGACCGGGACGAGTCTGT
Source organism: Eptatretus atami (assembly GCA_035128595.1). Taxonomy (NCBI): domain Eukaryota; kingdom Metazoa; phylum Chordata; class Myxini; order Myxiniformes; family Myxinidae; genus Eptatretus; species Eptatretus atami. The sequence goes on along the minus strand of CM068958.1, from coordinate 52,153,675 downwards.
AAAAAGGGGAGGGGTAGTGTTACGGTTGTGGAAATTCCAGAACACCATTCCGGTTCCCAAGATCGGTTATGTCAATAGTGATGTGTTCCGGTTAGATTTCCCACCTGATGTAAAAGGAATCTATTTGTGTGCCGGGCTGTGCATCTTTTGAGTTAGCCGTTATTCTGGTTTTTTATTTTATTTCAAACAAACAGCATCTCAAACAAACCCACGCCCATCCCCACCACATAGCGCCAACCAACTACAACCACGCACCTCCACCCACCAACAGGCATCTCAACAACCACGCCATCCCTACCACAGCGCCAACCACACTACAACCACGCACCGGACCACCACAACAGATCTCAACAACTCCCCGCCCCAGTATCCCTCAAACGGGTAAACAGAAAGTGACGGTTGGGGCGGTCCTCAGAACGGGCGTAAAAAAATAGAATGTGGGTTATCACGACAAAAGAGCCAAGCCGAGCTTCTCCTGGAATTTTCCCCCGCGCGCCCGGGAAGGAGGGCAAAACGGCCCCATCACGGAAATAAAAAGGCGCGCGTTGGAAACCGCTGAAGGGCGTTGGCGAGTTGGTGATGGGTTTGGAATGGTGTGGAGAGCGCCCAGAGTTGGCGAGTTGGTGGAGAGAGTCAAGTTGGAGCGGAGAGATAGTCGCATGCGATGCGCCGGAGGCCGTTGTTGGAGTTGGTCGTTGGAGACGCCGTTGGAGGCCGCCGTTGAGTCGAGAGTTAGTTAAGGGAGCTGGTGGAGTCCAGTCGATTGCGGCATTGGACATTGGAGGGTGCGCCCAGCGGAGTCACCAAGGGGGTGGCAGTAGCCTGCTCGGTCTCTCGGGCCCCTGCGTCATCCCGGCGCCGAGCAATTATAAAGGCTTACGAGCCCGGTGGCTGTTGCTTTCTTTCTTTCTTGCGGGTTTTTGCACTGAAAGTCTGTGGCGCTTGTCTGCTAAGTAGTGAACTGACTAAGTTGCATGTAGATAAATAATAGACATCGGCGTAGTCTTTCTTGCTCGTGTCTTGTCCCCTACCCCCATCATTGCCTTGCCTTGCATATGTGCATTATTGAAATAAATGTCCCCCGTTTGTTTGAAATTACATTGCTCGTTGCGTCCCTCCTCCATTTGAACTGCCGTAATTTGCCGTTTCGGAATTTAGCTGGTTTTTAACACCGATAAGATAATCGGGTCCAACGGGGCTTGGCGATATAACCGCTCGCATCGCAAAGGAACGAGTGCTTAAAGGCGGCTCGTTTTCGTGCAGCTCCGTTGAGGTGTAGATCCCCGGAGCATTTCTGTCTGCCACATAATTAGGTACATCGCAATCGGCGATCACCTGTAGCGCGTGGACAGAAAGAGTTGCTGCATCGTGGTGTGGTTACACTACCCGTAGCTGGGTTTCGGCGTTGATCCGAAAAGCTGCGACTGGATTTCCACGTTCGGTGGGGCGCGCAGCGGCCGCAATCGGTTAAAGTGCGGCCGTCCGCACGCCGGAGTTTGGCGAGAATCACCACAATATAATAGAATTAATTATATATATATACTATATCCATCCAATCACACACACACACACTAAAAGTTTGTATTATTCCAAATGTTATTCATACTTTATGGTAAATTCATCAAATTATTAGTGGTAACAGTCATACATATTTATTATTGTAAATGACCAGCCTTCTTAAATGTGGTGACACAAACCTGCTCAAAGTGAATCATAAGAACAGTGTAAAGTTTAATAGAATTGGTCAACTACTATTTTTGCAGCCTTTGCCTTCTTTAAGGGCATCACCCTTTTACCCATGCTTCCGGAATGAAGCACTCTTCCAGGAATATTGTTCAAATATCCTGGAAGTAAATTCCACAGTTTGTAAGGTTGTTGGGACCTCTTCTTCTTCTGTTTCCAGGGGTTTTCCCATTCGCATGATATCCTTGGTGGGACTCCCTGTCTGACTCTGGCGTGCCATTCCTAACACTTGGAGCACTAGCAGCTGGAACCTTGTTCTCCAAGTACTGTTTTCACTAACATTGGAAGTGTTTTTTGGATCAATCTCTTTTTTTGAAAATGAATCCTCTTATAAATTAAACAATTTCCCACCTTGAACTACAGCGGTGCTTGCAGTATATGCTTGTACTTTTCACTTGTTGGCATCCCATTGATTTTAACAAGATTTCCTACTCTAAAAACCTGAGACAGTCACAGGTTCACAGAGGCCTCCGCCATGTTTAACAGTCGGCTATTAATAACATTCTCCCGGTCTTCTGTGTTGAATTGGCGTCTCTGGATCCAAAAAGTTCAAACTTCGATTCATCAACCACGATACCAATTCCATTGTTCAGTCGCTTCAATCTTGGTGTTGCCTTGCAAATCTCGTTCTTTATTCACCTTATTCTGTGGGCTCAACAGTGGTTTCTTTGCTGGCAGCTCTGCCATGAAGTAAAAGTGTGTTTGGGCTCTGTAATAACACAGGCTGGAATAGCCTTAATGGAATGAAATTCTATGTTAAAATTACAAAGGGGTTTTTAAAACATTAACAGCAGATGGGGGATTGGAGAAAGAGACAGACACGAGGATGAAGCGGCGACAAGGATCTAACTTAAAACAGATAATTCTGGTCGTGCCAGTGGATTTTACTAAATGCTTATGCTGACACTCATTAACATAACTACTGAATAATTAACCCCTCTGTCATTACCAAATATTATATATAATATACACAATATATAAATAATATTATAAGGAATATATATATATACACAAGTCTGGAGACGGCGATGGTTGCACGAGCATGCTACACGGTTCGCCTTTTTATTTTTTGACTTCGGGGGCGCCACGGGGCAAACTGGCGGGAATCGGGAAAACGTAAATGAATGGAAAAGTTGTAGATACTCGAAGAGCACTACTTGCATACCAATTCATTCGAAACAGTTGAAAACCCTAAGGAGCCGATGCCCAATTTATTGATTTTTTTGGACATTTTCTAAGTCGTGATCTTTGAGTTCCTTGGACCCTTGGACGAAAATGAAAATCGAGCTCTGTGGTTGGCTATGCAGGTGCCATTGGGCTAACCAAATACTGACACCCCTGCCAGATTCGACAACCCCCTCAAGGAAGATGCAATTGAAAACCGGCTACCCCCTAAAACACAGGTTTTTTGGGCGGGCTCTCGCCATAAGGGCCACACACGCCATTCTCCGAGAACACAACTAGATCATGATACAAACCTCGCACCCTAATTTCTATCAAAAGATCGGATGAAAACCCGACGGAGCTATGCTCGGGACAGACAGACAGACAGACAACACCCATAACGAATATAGTGGTCACTTACTGACTCGTGAACGCAATAGATTATATACTATATATATGTACATATACATATATATCATATATTGTTAACGGTTGTGGGAAATTCACACACAACACCAGTCAGGTTCCCCAAAGGTCAGTATTTCTATAAGTGTGTGTTTTTTCTACGGTTAGAATTCCCACCGATAGTATATAAGGGAATTATTCGTGTGCGCGGGCTGTGACATCCTTTGAGTTAAGCGTTATTTGCTTTCTCTATCTTTTATTATTAAAACAAACACATCGTCACACCAACAACAAACGATTTCCAACCACAGTCCAGCGCTTGATCGGCGATTTCACCCACCGTCGCGATGTTTTATGCAGCGATTTCACAGCAAAATCGGAATTAAGAAACGGCGTTACCCTCTGAAGGTAGTTGGCCAATCAGAAGTGAGAGGGGCGGATTCCAGCCTGGGTTGAAGGTTCCAAAGTGAAAAGGGGGAAGGCGGATTTCGGGTGACGAAGCCACAGCGGCCCCCTCCCTTGGGGCTATAAAAGCCGCTGTTCGCTCGCCGCAAGGCAGTTGGTGGTTGGAAGACCGACCGAGTGGGAATTCGGCTGTTAGCGGAGTTGGTGGTGAAACTGGCCGAGCGGAGTGGGAGTTCGTTGGTCGAGAGTTGAGTGGTTCATTCAGACAGTGAAGTTTGTTGGGAAGGTTCGCCAGCGCAACCAGGAAGGCGCGGTCGAGACCCGTTCGCGTCCTCAGCGCGTCGTCGGCTAGGGCAGCCGCAGTGAAGGCCGGACACTCGAGGGGAACCGGCAAGGCCGCTCGCCAAGCCGCTCAAGCGATGCCGCGTTCAGACCACCTGGACCGAGCAGAGACAAACAGAGGCGCACCGCCCAAGACCATCAGTCAGCCACCAGGCGCGGAGGTTAGCCGGCCCGGTATCTCAAGGCCTATTCCGGTCATCCCGGCCCTGAGTGCATTAAAGGCCACGAGCCCGATTCTTTATTTCTTGGGTTTTTGCTGAAAGGTCGTGTGGGCGCCTTGTCCTTAAGTAGAATTGTTTTAAGTGCCTGTAGTATACTTGCTTTCCGATAGAACTCGGCTGTAGGCTTTTGCTCGTGTTCCTGTCCCCTATTCCCCAATTGACTGCTTCCGTGCTGGTGAGAAATAAATTAACCCATTGTTTGAATGTCTACCGCAGCTCATTGCGTCACTTTCTCCACTTGAGCTGCCATGATGCGTCGTGGAAATAGCTGCTGATTATAAAGCCGATAAAATAATCTTGGTCCGACGGGAGTCTGAGCGAATTAAAAACGCTCGGGCATTCCACATAGCGGAACGAGCACGCTTAAGCGGCTCGGTTTTCGTGCATGGCCCGTCGAGGTATAAACTCCGGCATTTCTGTCCGCCGCGAATCAGTACTCGTATATCGATAATCGGCGATTGCCCTGTAGCGCGTGGAAGAAGACATGGCTTGGTTATATGGTGTATTAAAGACACCCGTAGCTGGGTTCGCATTTGTCCGGAAAGCTACGACTAGTTGTCGCGTTCGTGGATCGCGCGACCTGGATTGGGCTGAAAAAGGGTCGTGCGCGACGCGGCGAACGGGCGGAATCTACAACAAATATACATATATATATATATATATATTAGTTATATATATATATATATATATATATATATATATTTGATTGCAATTGGCAACCGTTCATGACTGCGTTAAGATGGTGAATACGCAGCACTTTCTTGGTGAGTCAGTCATGGCAGTTGCATTTCTGTGATGACTTGCAGGCCGATCGGCAGCGACAAGAGTCTAACATGGGTGCTGGATCTGTTGTAGTTGGTGTGGTTGTGCTCCTGCAGTCTTGGGGCGATGATGTCGTCTGTGGTGAAAGCTCCGTCACGCAGCTGCTCCAGCAACTGGTCATCGATGATGGCTTATCCGCAGCCATAATTGATGGTTGCCACTGTGTCTCTGGAGTGGCTACAATTTCCCACATATCAAATCGATGTGTAGGGCTTTCAATTCACGTTACAATATCCTAACACCATAGCTTTGAGTTGCCCTTTTGGTCTTTTGGCCACTGGCTATGTCCCCATATAGGGCATCTTTGGGATACGCCATCTTCCATCCATTGCACATGCCCAAGCTGAAAAATCATCTTTTGCTTAATGAGTGCAAGGACGCTTGGGCAGATTTGCTTGAGAGGAATTCTGCATTTGCTCATCTTTCTTCATGTTTAGTCAAGATTGCGTCGTAGACAGTGGAAGATGGAAATTAAGTGTGCCATTCTTGGCAGCATAAGTTCGTCCATGTCACAGCCATAGCAGTATCGGAAAGCTGATGATGTACACCTTGTAGATCAGCATTTGGTTCTGAGAGTCACAGCTTGCTGCTCTTCCATGCTCTCTTTGTTAGTACGACCGAGGTGGTAGGCTGCCTTCCCGATGTGTGTACGTTCACAGTTTTATCAGAGAGCAGGTTGTTTGTCACATATAAACCCCAAATAAAACTGATTTGGCTGACTACTTTCCAGCAGAGTATTGTTTGTGCAATCAGGGGCGGGTTGTGACACCTTGTCCATCACATGTTGTTTTTTTGACACCGATGGTGAGGAGAGAACATCATGCATGCATGGAGAGCGATGATCGATTAGGCTTCTGGAGCTGGTCTTCTGTGTGGAGGTGACAGTGCAGCGTTGTCCGGTATCGAGAAGTGTGTGTGTGTGTGTGTGTGTGTGATGTGTGTGTGGGTGTATAATATATATACACACACTTCTCGAGTGCCGACAACGAATATATTATTAGTTGTAGATCTGGGTGTCACACGAGGAAGCTCCTGCGGATATTTCGCCAAGCCTCAGGTCCCGAGCCACCGATCACAGATCATTCTGCAGTCATGACGGGTTGCTAAAGGCAACTGAGGCTGCAGGATTAGAACCGTGGAGCCTAACGGCTTGTTTTCGCTCCTACGGTGTACGAGTCACCTTACCACCATCGCCAACGGCAACCCTAATTAGGGGTCCGCCCTCAAATAGCGCACCATGTATTTTATTATGTACGCCGAGGAAAATGTGGATGGCTGTGAGTGGCTAATTCATGGAGCATCAGTGGGGTAAGAACTTCCGTCTAAACTAAAAACTTACAACACGATATCGGACCATATGGAGGAATGGACAAAAGCGAGCAGGCCAAGAAACGTTTAAAGCCAAATTCAGTCTTATTAACAGCACAACAAGCTTTTATTCATTCAGCAATGGCAGGTATTACAACAGCATTCATGAGCATGTACCTACAATGGATGGACGGAAATTACATAAAAAGGCACGAAGCTAACAGTAATTTCTTTACGTTACGGAGCCCACTATATGGCATTAACCTAGTCTATCCACGGACATGGCACACCATCAATCATTCCGGGGAACGATAGATAGAAAGCAAGTAGATAGAGTCAGAGGCGGAGCATAGGTATGGCTCCATCCCGGCAAATAGAACGAGAGTCGAGAGCAAGCGAGACCTCCGTGGAAGACTACTTGGTCAAGACCAGCGCTTGCAGATTTCCTTGCGGAAGGCACCCGACTATTTGTTGATCTCTGTGTTGCAGAGAAAGAGGAATCCGGGAGGAATGCTTGAGTGAGAACGAGATGAAGAAACCATCAGGCCAGATCATTGGGGGCAGCAATCCAGCCAGTTGTTGCAAGGTGTCGGAGCATGCAAACACCCCACCATAGCATCTTCTACCATTTCTTCTTCTTCAACCTCGCATCTCTCCACTTCTCGGATGTATGTCTTGGCACAAATAAGTCGAATGTTAATTCACTGATTCATATTCCGAGGCGGGTATGATCGCGTAGGGTAATTTGGAGAAGTGTTATACGTACCTGTAATATTTGTATATAATTGCTTGTATGCCTGTGCGGCTTTCCCACCATTTCTTGTACATTCAACAAAGCTTCATATCTCCGCATTTCTGCTTGCTTGCTTGATTAAACCCAGGTGATAAAGAACAGTGTCTTTGACTTATCCTGTTAGGTTTGGTCGGAGATGGCGCCTCATGGAGGCTAATTTAGCCCAAAACGGTTAATTGGTCCCTGATAGAACCGAAGGGTGTGCACGTAGCATTGGTCGCTCGACAAATTGTCATCCGTTGCATGGCAGCTAGCAGGTGTCCCATCTGCTTAATCATCTCACAGGTAACAGTGCAAAATACTGGCCACGGGGATTTAGACCAGGTGATTGGTGTAGCATGATGACATGGTCTTTTATCGACGAGTCGGCCTTTTCGTAGGTATCCCGAGCCAACGTCCATCACCTAAGGGTGGTATAAAAACGGGCACAGTAGCCATTCAACAATGGTGTCAACGAGTTTGATTTGATCTGAGGTGCAAGCGATTGGACCTCAAAGTAATTAAGGAGCGTAGTATGTGGAATTTTTAGCAGGAAGCTGTATGTCCGATCAAAGACGAGCAGGACAGCGTGAGTGCTACGCTAGTTGAACACTATCTGGCCCAGCGGAAGTTTCCGTGGAGGAGTCCCATAAGAGCACAGGGAGTCGTCCCACTGCCTGATAGCCTTCTTTGCATCCCATCAGTTACCCCGGAGCTTGAAGGGAGCAGGTGTCGTAGCGACAGCGATACGAGCTTCTCACTGCAACAGAACAAAAGTAACTCCAAAATGATGCTAATACATGAAGCTGAGGGTGACAATGGAGTATGGGGCAGGCTGAGGCAAAGGATGGGCTGAACAGTCTAAGGCATGGCATTGGAAGTGTGAATGAACACAGGGTGGACTTGGCAGGAAATATGACGCATGCCTCGGGAAGCTTGTGGAAAATTTAGGAGCAATGTGGGACACACAGCAGCGTGAGAAGGTGACCGGGCAGGCCAGGGCCAAAGTAGAAGGTACCAGGAATAGAGCCACTGAGAGTAAGGAGCGAAGCAGGCCCATGGAGATAGAGAAAAGTAAAAGCGAGCCAGAACGTGTCATTTTGAAAAGTTAGCAGGTTACATTCATTGTAACCGAACGCAAGACAGAAGGTTTTATAAACAAAGCGGCAAGGATGAAACAATAAAATATTATTAACCTGGGCCAGAAAGTTAAAAAAGGAGATAAAGTAGGCTCTGGGAGAAGGGATTTGGGCACGTAGGGAAAATGCATGCAGGCACATGTGGACACCACTGTAGAATGCATCGTAAGCAGAAACGCGTCATTGTCTGATCATGAGGTGGAGCCTGATTTGCCACCAGCACAAGTAGCATGGACAAGCACACACAATGGCCAAATGTGGAGTGTGAGTTTTCGTTCAAGGGACTCTCTACAGGCTGTGTGTGCGTGCCTGCAGTATGCGGGTTCCCAGTTGTTGTGGATCAATGATGGCAAGGTTACGTGGCGATCTCGCAAACCGTTGTGGCTTTGAACGCAGGTGCGGACGTGCCACGGCACAAAGATTCACGTTCCGTGTCAATGCAGGTGTTGGGAAGTTCGAATGGGCCAGCGTGAATCCATGTACCATGTGAGAGTGTGAAAGTGAGGGAGTGATGTGGCGTCGTTGACCGAGGGCACAATTAGTATGGACCATGAGGAGGTGAGGGGAACGCTAATAGGAAGGCGATTAGACAGGAGTGTGTTATGGTTAATTTTAAAAGGGCTTCCCCTTGGTGTTGACGGTGTGAGTATGGTTCGAGTGGCTGACGCGGAGGGGAGACAAAGGTCACTACATATGGGAGCATGTATGCAGGCAGGCATTTGCCAGATGAGATAGCTTGGTTTTTAAATGCTTCTGCAGTTTTCTATCATATAACCTGCGATATAACACAAAAAAGTTGCCATTTGGTGTGTTTTTGCACCTTGGTAAATCTTTACGGAATGATGGGAGAGTAAGGCAAAGATGGGAAAGGAGGGATATCCCAAAAGAACCTTGGAGAAAGAAGAAGTGTGGAGAAGCTAGGAAAATTTTTCCATGTGTTTCCAGCACTAATTGGTGGATTTCTGGAAACCAGAGAGACATGTCAGCGAGGGGTCACATGGGGACCCGGGGAATGTGCTTGCCAAACTGTCAAGTATGCAGGAGTATAGCCGTGCTGAGAAGCATGGCGTGCAAGATGTGCTCGTGGTCGTGTGGGCACGGCCGGAGTGTGCGTGGAAACCGCAGCTGCGGTGGGAGGCTTCACAGGGGCACGACAAGGTCCCGTGTGCAATTTCATGCGAGCTCTCGTGTGAATTATGCAGGGAGTCTGGCAGAGTGGCGTGTTGAAGTTATGCGGCAGCAGATAACATGATGCGGCTTTATGGCATGCTGCGCCGCACAAAGGCTGAAGCCTGGTCCGTGCGGAAACCAATGACCCAGAGGGTAGTTATTTAGCAGGGCAATGAGAAACGAGCAGGCAATCGATGGGACCCGGAAACAATTAAGAGGAGTAGTGACATTTTAAGTTAATTTTTTGTTTGTTTTTTGTTTACAATTGGCAGACGATGTTGGACATTCCTCATTCTTCTCGATCTCGACTAAATGAGGGATGAATGGAGGAATTGATTTTGTATTGTGTAATGATGAGGAGTGAATGAGAGTGTGTGCAATTTTGTTAGTGTTGTGTGGTGAAGGTGAATGGTTACATTGAGGCGCGTTTTGTGTATGAGTGAGCGAGCTACCCCTGGAACACACTCGCCTTTTTGGGGGTTTGACTCAATAGGGTTTCAGAAAATTTGGTAGCAGGATGTCGTTCTGCAGTTGGTGCTGGGGAGTAGAAAGTTTTGGTTCTGCAGGGTGAATGTTCATTGATGGGCTGGGGGGGCTTTGGTAGTGTGAAGTTTTGGACAAAGAATAGCATGCTGGCAGCTGGTGGCACCAAGCCAAGCGAGAAGCTATGGGGCAGTGGAGTATAGAGGTGGGCCGAAGCATTCCAGGAGAGGGGGTTCAAGCACCACGGGCCTAGAGAGGCACCAGAAAGGGGAAGGTATGAGAGGCCTCCTCTTAATAGTTAGTGGAGTGTGGAAGCTGCGGGTAGGGTGACGCCAGTGCACAGCTGCCGAGAATTTGAGAAGTAGGAGACCTGCTGGGAAAAGTCACACTGCCAAGCCTGAGTATTTGCGGAGCACGGAATGAAAATTGAGGGCCAGGCCCAAACCTGAAAGACACCAACACACAAGACGAGGGTAAATTGGTTGCATAGAACCACCGTAATGATAAAAGAAGAAGCGTTTTTGAGGAATTTCAGGTAGAGAAGGGATGCTCCCCTTTGTACCATTTTTTGATATATGCTGGCTGCTGGGACGTAATGGAGTGGGGAATTGGATTTTGCATGACCCATTGTCCAATTTTAGTAAAGGGTAGGCACACCCCACCCACCCTCACCATTGGCCTGCATCCACCATCGAGTCTTGCAGGGCAAGCCATTTCATCATGTTTAACGCCATATGATGCCTCGATTTTCCTCCTAGGAGTAGATTAATTAATGGGATTAGTGGGGCCGGGGAGGACGGGGAGAAGGACAGGGACGGAGGGCATTAAAGGGCAAGGAAAAGAGTTAACACTTGAGGTATTAGCAGGGCAGATTAGGTTAGGTTAGGGCCGATAGCCGGCCACCTTGATGCTGCTGCCCCGGCATGCTTCGCCCACGCAGTACGAGTATGTGAAAGAGGCCAGCCCACGACAATCTGTGTCTCTTGCCCTTTTCCATTTATTGCCTGTTGCCAGCCCACTCATGCTACTGTGTCCTGGACACTTGAAGCAAAAAAAAGTTGATTCTCAGATCACCCTGCTTGAAAAAATAGAAGGCAAAGAAGGCCTTTGTTCAAATGCGGACCCAGTGAAGACACCCACGCTTGAGTGGACACGTGGCCCCACCTATGTGTTGTGGCCTGCAGGCATTTTTTGTTCATTGATGCTACATGAGTACTGAAGAAGACTCACCGCTACATTGAGCGGCATGTGAGAGTGGGCCATCCAGACCAGAAGAGTCTAAATTAGCTTGTTGGGGAGGGTCGATACCGAGGCAGCAAGGCAGCTCAAAAATCTGGACTCTGTTAGGAGCATCAGGAGCACCCACCTGCCAACCCTCTTCCCTACATGTACATGTGTACAGAGCGTTATCCAATTTAAGGTATAAGTATTGCTTAGTGAAAACATGTGTAGCCTGAGGTATGCAACGCATCGTTTTCATAATTTCTATTGCATTAAAAACCCAATGTGTAAACTGCAATTGAGAGTCAGAATAAGCGGGAGTTGTTTGGTGTTGATAATGGGAACTGAGAGCTGTGGAAACAGTGAGAAGGAATGGAAACAGACTCTGGAGAGGCTGTGAAATCAAGAAGATGGGGATAATTAGCCCAAGCAGTTAATTGGTTCTCTGATAAGCGATAGGGTGTGGCACATAACGTTGGTTCGCTCAGCCAATTGTCATCGCTGCGCAGCCGGCACGTTCCCAACTGCTTTCAATGCCATCTCAAACAGTAAACCAACATACGTTAGGATCCGACCCAGAGGCGAGTGTTGTCGACGCAGTTCGTGGTCTTTTTTGTACATTTTGTTGGTCATTCGTTGATCAAGCGTATCCAAGGCGATGTCCGCTCACGCTGGTTTCAAGAACGTTCACGCTGGCTCCGTCGTTAACAGTTAATCCAAGGCGCAGTCCGTCACGCTGGTTTCAAGACTGAACCCCAGTGCATTATATATATATATATATTGCCAAGCTACAAAAAGAAATCTGAATTGACAATAAGAAAACTATGTTATGTGAGAGTCACCATCCAAACATCTTATGATAATGTTCACTTGTGCAGCGACCGTTGCGGTTGCCGGATTCAAATGGCAGGTTGCTGCAAAGTGACCGCAACAGCAGTCGAGCCTTTTGACACTCATGCTGAATCTGCCTCTGACTACCGCATTACCATGTAAAAGCGCCCAGTGTAGGCAGTAAGGTCGCGTGACTGGATCTATCTTAGGCGCAGCAATCTAAGTCAAGTGACGCAGTCTTACGAAGCAGCGTGGAGAATGCGATCAATTAACCTAACTGCGTCTTTATAAAACCACCAAATGAAAACAACCAACAGACGAATTCCACCCCAGACTAGGTATATTTAATAAAGGTGAATGATGGCATGGGGGTAGGAAACAGGAAGAAGCAATCAATAATAAACAAGAAAACCCCCTAACCCACTCCGGAAAAAGCACACGAAACAACAAAGATGGGATTCCTTAATTAACCACTTAAGTCTTCAGTCATACCTCGTGAGATAGACAAGAGATAGAGGCAGTCAGGGAGCTGAATACCCTGCCTGTGCCCCGGTGTGGCACAGCAGGACCCGAAAAGTAAAGTCAAAGGTTGCATCCTTGCTGCATTGGTGGGGCAGCACGCAGTGTGGGCTCTGATGTACGCTGGCTGGGTGGGCGGCATGGCTTGGCCGGCAATTTGCAGACTCCAGATGCACCTTAATTTTCACAGGTTCAGTCATGGCAACTCCTCGTACCGCCGTGCAGCAGGTTTTTTGTTAACTCTGGGGCCGCACCTCATGCCATGACTGTCTCTGAACCTCTGCCCGCTCACTCGTGATTCGGCGGAAATCATCCTGGGTGTTGGAGCGACCTTGTCATACATTTCACCAAACTTGAGAGGCCAAGCACGGGAGTCATGATGCCGCTCGTGAACCCTCGAAGAAACAAATGACAGATTACAGAGGGGAAAAAAACCACAATAAACGGGATCAAATGGGTGATAATTCTACCACGCACATACGAGGCGGTTTACGGGGCCTAACTATTACATTTCATGACGCATTTCCAACATCACATTTTATTGTTTTACACTTAAAATGCTGAGACACAATTAAAGAAATTACTACACTTTCTTATTAAGCATCTTTAACACCACTAGGAGTGATTGCCACCAGCAATAATGGGAATTTTTCAATGGAGAATAACTCGCAATCCATACATCTTCACGTTTACCATGCCAAAAACCTGGGGAAAACTGATTTTATGAAGTCAGAAACTGACAACAAAAAAAAAAACATTCACCAAAAAAGGTAGACAGAGGGTTGAGAGTCAAAATGTACATGAACTACAACCACATAATGGAAAAAATAAATAAAGTGATGTTCAGCAAATGGCTGAATATTGTCGAGAAAAGGAAAATCCGCAAATTTCTTCTCTCAAAAAGATAATTATAAAAAGGATTCTGTTATTGTACAGTCTTGACGACTTACGTATGTGCTGCTGTTTAGGGTGCGGCGCAACGGCAAATCCTGGCTTACGACGTCTGCCTGTTAAATACGTAGAGATGAAATCCGGTGTTTTGTAATTGTGAAGAGAAAAATTTAGAGATGAAAGAAAAGGGGGTTTAAAAGGAAAGAAAATGCAGCGAAATGTGATTAGAGCCACATAAGACAGACTACTGATGGCTGACAAGCAACGAGTTTGGACTATATCTGTCATCTCTCTCTTGACATCTGACCTTCAGCTGCGGAGCGCTCACCCTAAAATACTGACTAACTTTGCCATGCCCTTTTTCCCATAGAGTCCATCAGTCCTGGGCCATGGTTTAGTGTAAAATGTATAAGGTTAAGTTAAGGTAAAATTGCACATGAGTTTGCTCCCCCTGCATGTTTGTCGTAGCGCCGGCAATTGTAGTTAAGTCGTCTGTATGAGTGA
>CM068958.1:52111584-52123733 GCA_035128595.1 Eptatretus atami | reverse complement strand
GATCAGCATTTTGGTTCTGAGAGTCAGCTTGCTGCTCTTCCATGCTCTCTTTGTTAGACGACCGAAGGTGGTAGCTGCCTTCCCGATGTGTACGTTAAGTTTATCAGAGAGACAGGTTTGTTTGTCACTATAAACCCCAAATAACTGAATTTGCTGACTACTTCCAGCAGAGTATTGTTTAGTGCAATCAGGGGCTGGGTTGTGACACCTTGTCCAATCACCATGGTTTTTTTTGACACCGATGGTGAGAGAGAACATCATGCATGCATGGGAGAGATGATCGATTAGCTTCTGGAGCTGGTCTTCTGTGTGGGTGACAAGTGCAGCGTTGTCGGTATCGAGAAGTGTGTGTGTGTGTGTGTGTGTGTGTGTGTGTGTGTGTGTGTATATATATATATACACACACTTCTCGATGCCGACAACGCATATATATTATAGTTGTAGATCTGGGGTTATCACGAGGAAGCTCCTCGGATATTTCCCAACCTCAGGTCCCGAGGCCACCGATCACAGATCATTCTGCAGTCTGACGGGTTGCTAGGCAACTGAGGCTGCAGATTAGAACCGTGGAGCCTAACGGCTTGGTTTTCGCTCCTCGGTTACGAGTCACCTTACCATCGCCACGGCAACCCTAATTAGGGGTCACGCCCTCAATAGCCACCCTTATATTTATTATGTACGGCCGAGCGAAATGTGGATGGCTGTTGGCTAATCATGGAGCCAATCAGTGGGGTAAAACTTCCCGTCTAACTAAAAACTTACACACGATATCGGACCAATGGAGGAATGGACAAAAGCGAGCAGGCCAGAAACGTTTAACCAATTCATTTATTCAACAAGCACAACAAGCTTTATTCATTCAGCAATGGCAGGTATTTACAACAGCATTCATGAGCATGTACCTACAATGGATGGACAGAAATTACAATAAAAAGGCACGAGCTAACAGTAATTATTCTTTACGCTTACGGAGCCCACTTATATGGCATTAACCTAGTCTATCCACAGGACATGGCACACCATCAATCATTCCGGGGAAACGTAGATAGAAAGAAAGTAGATAGAGTGCAGAGCGGAGCATAGGTATGGCTCCATCCCGGCAAATAAGACGAGTCGAGAGCAGTCGAGACCTCCGTGGAAAGACTACTTGGTCAAAGACAGCGCTTGCAGATTTCCTTGGGAAGGCACCCGGAATCTATTTGTTGATCTCTGTGTTGCAGAAAGAGGAATCCGGGAGGAATCTTGAGGAGAACGAGATAAGAACCATCAGGCCAGATCATTGGGGGCAGCAATCCAGCCAGGTTGTTGCAAGGTGTGTCGGAGCATGCAAACGACCCCCACCATAGATTTCTTACCATTTCTTCTTCTTCAACCCTCCGCATCTCTCACTTCTTCGGATGTATGTCTTGGCACCAAATAAGTCAGAATGTTAATTCACTGATCAATATCCGAGGCGGGTATGTCGCGTAGGGGATAATTGAGAAGTGTATACGTACCTGTAATATTTGTATATAATTGCTTGTATTGCCTGTGCGTGCTTTCCCACCATTTCTTGTACATTCACCAAAGCTCATATCTCCTGCCATTTTCTGCCTTGCTTGCTTGATTAAACCCAGGTGATATAAAGAACAGTGTCTTGACTTATCCTGTTCAGGTTTGGTCGGAGATGGCGCTCATGGAGGTAATTAGCCCAAACGGTTAATTGGTCCCTGATAGACGATAGGGTGTGCACGTAGCATTGGTTCGCTCGGCCAATTGTCATCCGTTGCATGGCAGCTAGCACGGTTCCCCATCTGCTTCAATCATCTCACAGGTACAGTAGGCAAATACTGGCCACGGGGATTTGACCAGAGGTGATTGGTGTAGATGATGTACATGGTCTTTTATCGACGAGTCGGCCTTTCGTAGGTATCCGAGCCAACGTCCATCACAATGGTATCAAAAACGGGGCACAGTAGCCATCACAATGGTGTCAAGAGTTTGATTTGATCTGAGGTGCAAGCGATTGGACCTCAAAGTAAATTAAGGAGCGTAGTATGTGGAAATTTTTTAGCAGGAAGCGTTATGTCCGATCAAAACGAGCAGGACCAGGTGAGTGCTAGCTAGTTGAACACTACTGTGGCCCAGCTGGAAGTTTCCGTGGAGGAGTCCATAAGAGGGCACAATGGAGTCGTCCCACTGCCTGATAGCCTTCTTTGCATCCCATCAGTTACCCCGGAGCTTGAAGAGGAGCAGGTGTCGTAGGACAGCAGATCAGCTTCACTGCAACAGAACAAAAGTAACTCCAAAATGATGCTAATAATGACAGCTGAGGGTGACAATGGAGATGGGGCAGGCTGAGGCAAAGGATGGGCTGAACAGTCTAAGGCATGGCATGGAGGTGAAAATGAACACAGGGTGGACCTTGGCAGGAAATATGACGCATGCCTCGGGAAGCTGTGGCAAATGTTAGGAGATGTGGGACACACAGCGTGAGAAGGTGACCGGTCAGGCCAGGGGCAAAGTAGAAGGGGTGACAGGAATAGAGCCACTGAGAGTAAGGAGCGAAGCAGGACCATGGGAGATAGAGAAAAGTAAAAGCGAGCCAGAACGTGTATTTGGAGTTAGCAGGTACATCATGTGTAAAGCCGGAACGCAAGACAGAAGTATTTATAACAAAGGGCAAGGATGAAACAATAAAATATTAATTAACTTGGGCCAGAAAGTTAAAAAAGGAGATAAAGTAGGCTCTGGGAGAAGGGATTGGGGCACGTAGGGGGAAAATGCATGCAAGGCACATGTGACACCACTGTAGATGCATCTGTACAGCAGAAACCGTCAGTTGTCTGATCATGAGGTGGAGCCTGAATTTGCCACCAGCACAAGGTACATGGACAGCACACACAATGGTGCAAATGTGGAGTGTGAGTTTCGTGAAGGGACTCTCTACAGGGGTGTGTGCGTGCCTGCAGTATGCGGGTTCCCGTGGTGTGGATCAATATGGTCAAGGTTACGTGGCCGTCTCGCAAACCGTGTGCTTTGGAACGCAGGGTGCGGACGTGCCACGGCACCAAAGATTCACGTTCCGTGTCATGCAGGTGTGGGGAAGTCGAATGGGCCAGCGTGAATCCATGTACATGTGAGAGTGTGGAAAGTGAGGGAGTGAATGTGGCGTCGTTGCACGAGGGCACAATTAGTATGGACCATGAGGAGGTGAGAGGAACGCTAATAGGAAGGCGATTAAGAACAGAGTGTTTAGGGTTAAATTTAAAAGGGCTTCCCCTTGGTGTTGACGGTGTGAGTATGGTTCGGAGTGAGCTGACCGGAGGGGAGCAAAGGTCACTACATATGGGAGCATGTATGCAGGCAGGCATTTGCCAGATAGATAGCTTGGTTTTTAAATGCTTCTGCCAGTTTTTATATATAACCTGCCGATTAACACAAAAAAGTTGCCATTTTGGTGTGTTTTGCCACTCTGGTAATCTTTACAGGAAGGATGGGGAAGTAAGGCAAGATGGGGAAGGAGGGATATCCCAAAAGAACCTTGGAGAAAAGGTGTGGGAAGCTAGGAAAAATTTTTCCATGGTGTTTCCAGCACTAATTGGTGGATTTCCTGGAAACAGAGAGACTGCAGCGAGGGGTCACATGGGGACCCGGGGAATGTGCATGCCAAACTGTCAAGTATGCAGGAGTATAGCCGTGCTGAGAAGCATGGCGTGCAAGATGTGCTGTGGTCGTGCTGGAGGCACGGCCGGAGTGTGCGTGGAAACCACAGCTGCGGTGGGAGGCTCACAGGGGCACGACAGAGGGTCCGTGTGCATTTCATGCGAGCTCTCGTGTGAATACTGCAGGGAGTCGTGGCACGAGTGGCGTGTTGAGTTATGCGGCAGGCAGGTCATAACATGATGCCGGGTTTTATGGCATGCATGCGCCAGCACAAAGGCTGAAGCCTGGGTCCGTGCGGGAAACCACATGACCCAGAGGGTACGTTAATTTAGCAGGGCAATGAGAAACTGAGCAGGCAATCGATGGGACCGGAAACAATTAGAGGGAGTAGTGACATTTTAAGTTAACTTTTTTTGTTTTTGTTTTTTGTTTACAATTGGCAGACGATAGATTGGAACATTCCTCATTCTTCCTCGTCATCTCGACAAATGAGGGATGAATGGAGGAATGATTTTTGTATTGTGTAATGATGAGGAGTGAATGAGGTGTGTGGCAATTTTGTTAGTGTTGGTGGTTGAGTGAATGGTACATTGAGGGCGTTTGTGTATGAGTGTAGCGGAGTACACCCCCCTGGAAACAAACACTCGCCTTTTTGGGGGTTTGACTCAATAGGGTTCAGAAAATTTGGTACAGGATGTCGTTCTGCAGTTGGTGCTGGGGAGTAGAAAAGTTTTGGTTTGCAGGGTGGAATTGTTCATTGATGGGCTGGGGTGGGGCTTTGTAGTGTGAAGGTTTGGAAAAGAATAGCATGCTGGCGCTGGTGCACCAAGCCAAGCAGAAGCTATGGGGCAGTGGAGTATAGAGGTGGGCCGAACATTCCAGGAGAGGGGGTTCAAGCACCACGGGCCAGAGAGGGCACCAGAAGGGGGAAGGTATGAGAGGCCTCCTCTTAATAGTTAGTGGAGTGTGGAAGCTCGGGTAGGGGTGACGCCAGTGGCACAGCTGCCGAAATTTGAGAAGTAGGGAGAACCTGCCGGGAAAAGTCACACTGCCAAGCCATGATATTGTGCGGAGGCACGGAATGAAAATTTGAGGGCCAGGCCCAAACTTGAAAGAGCACCAACACACAAGACGAGGGGTAAATTGGTTGCATAGAACCACCGTAATGATAAAAGAAGAAGCGTTTTTTGAGAATTTCAGGATAGAGAAGGGATGCTCCCCTTTGTACCATTTTTGAATATATGTGGCTGCTGGAGTAATGGAGTGGGGTAATTGGATTTTGCATGGACCCATTGTCCCAATTTTAGTAAAGGGGTAGGCACACCCCACCCACCCTCACCTATTGGCCTGCTCCACCATCGAGTCTTGCAGGGCCAAGCCATCTCATCATGTTTAACGCCATATGTGCCTCGATTTTCCTCCTAGGAGATAGATAATTAATGGGATTAGTGGGCCCGGGGAGGGACGGGGAAGGACAGGGACGGAGGGATTAAAGGGGGCAGGAAAAGAGTTAACCTTGAGGGATTAGCAGGGCAGATAGGTTAGGTTAGGGCCGAAGCCGGCCACCTGATCTGCTGCCACCGCATGTTCCTGCCCCACGCCAGTACGAGTATGACAAGAGGCCAGCCCATGACATCTGTTGGTCTGCCTTGCCTTTTCCATTTGTATTGCCTGTTGCCATGCCACTCATCTACTGTGTCTGGGACACTTGAAGCAAAAAAAAGTTTTGTTCTCAGATCACCTGCTTGAAAGAAAATAGAAGGCAAAGAAGGCCTTTTGTTCAAATGCAGCCCAGGAAGACACCCACGTTGAGTGGACACGTGGCCCCACCTATGTGTTGTGGCCTGCAGGCATTTTTTGTTCATTGAGGCTACATGGACTGAGAAGACTCACCGTACATTGAGCGGCCATGTGTAAGTAGTGTGGGCCATCCAGACCAGAAGAGTCTAATTAGTGTGTTGGGGAGAGGGTCGATACCAGGCAGCAAGGCCAGCTCAAAAATCTGGACTCTGTTAAGAGCATCAGGGAGCACCCACCTGGCCAACCCTCTTCCCTACATGTATATGTGTACAGAGCGTTATCCAAATTTAGAGGTATAAGTATTTGCTTAGTGAAAACATGTGTAGCCTGAGGTATGCAACGCATAGTTTTCATAATTTTCTATTGCATAAAAACACAAATGTAAACTTGTAATTGAGTCAGAATAAGGGGAGTTGTTTGGTGATAATTGGGACTGAGAGCTTGGAAACAGTGAGAAGGAATGGAAACAGACTCTGGAGAGGCTGAATCAAGAGATGGGGATAATTAGCCCAAGCAGTTAATTGGTCTCTGATAGCTGATAGGGTGTGGCACATAACGTTGGTTCGCTCAGCCAATTGTCATCCGTTGCGCAGCCGGCACAGTTCCCCAACTGCTTCAATCATCTCACAGTAAACCAACACTAGGCGTAAGGATCCGACCAGAGGCGAGTGTTGTCGACGACGTTCGTGGTCTTTTTGTACATGTGTTGGTCATTCGTTATCCAAGGCGATGTCCGTCACGCTGGTTTCAAGAACGTCACGCTGTCCGTCGTTACAGTTATCCAAGGCGATGTCCGTCACGCTGGTTTCAAGAACGGAACCCAGTGGCCATTATATATATATATATATTGCAAAGCTACAAAAAGAAAATCTGAATTGACAATAAGAAAACTATTTTATGTGAGAGTCACCATCCAACATCTTATGATAATGTTTCAGCTGTCAGACCGTTCCGGTTGCCCGGTTCAAATCTGGTAGGTTGCTGCAAAGTGACCGCAGCAGTCGAGCACTTTGACACCTCATGCTGAATCTGCCTCTGACGACCGCATTACCATGTAAAAGCAGCCCAGTGATAGGCCAGTAGAGGTCGCGTGACTGGATCTAATCTTAGGCCGAGCAATCTAAGTCAAGTGACGCAGTCTTACGAGCAGCGTGGAGAATGCGATCAATTAATCCCTTAACTGGTCTTTATAAAACCACCAAATGAAACAACCACAGACAGAATTCACCCCCCGAGACTAGGTATATTTAATAAGGTGGAAATGATGGCATGGGGGTAGGAAACAGAAGAAGCAATCAATAATAAACAAGAAAACCCCCTTAACCCACTCCGGAACATAAGCACCCACGAAACCAACAAACGATTGGGATTCCTTAATTAACCAACTTAAGGTCTCAGTCATACCTCGTGAGATAGACAAGAGATACAGGCGGTCAGGACTGAAATCCCCTGCCTGTGCCCGGTGGGGCACAGCAGGACCCGAAGTAGAGTCAAAGGTTGCATCCTTGCTGCAGTTGGTGGGCAGCACGCAGTGTGGGGCTCGTGATGTACGGCTGGCTGGGTGGGGGCATGGCCTGGCCGGCAATTTTGCAGACTCCAGATGCAGCCTTAATTCTCACAGGTTCAGTCTGGCAACTCCTCGTATCCCGCCCGTTGCGCAGGTTTTTTGTTAACTCTGGGGCCGCACCTCATGCCATGATGTCCTGAACCTCTGCCCGCTCACTCGTGATTCGGCGGAAATCATCCTGGGGTGTGGAGCGACCTTGTCATGACATTTCACCCCAAAGCTTGGAGGCAAGCCACGGGAGTCATGATGCTCGCTCGTGAACTCGAAGAAACAAATGACAGATTACAGAGGGGAAAAAACCCATCAATAAACGGGGTCAAATGGGTTGATAATTTTACACGCACACACGAGGGGTTTACGGGGCCTAACTATACATTTCAGTGACGCATTTCCAACATCACATTTTATTGTTTTACACTTAAATGCTGAGACACTAATTAAAGAAATTACTACACTATTCTGTATTAAGCATCTTTAACCCACTCGGAGTGATTGCCACAGCAATATCATGGAATTTTTCAATGGAGAATAACTCGCATCCATACATCTTCACTTTTACCATGCCAAAAACCTTGAAAACTATTTTATGAAGTCAGAAACTGAAACAAAAAAAAACACTTCAACCAAAAAGGGTAGACAGGGGTTGATGAGTCAAAATGTACATGACCTACAACACACATAAATGGAAAAAATAAATAATAGTGATTGTTCAGCAAATGGTGGAATTATTGTCGAGAAAAGGAAATCCGCAAAATTTCTTTCTCAAAAATGATAATTATAAAAAGGATCTGTTAATTGTCAGTCTTGACGACTTACGTATGTGCGTGCGTGTGTAGGTGTGCGTGCGCACGCAGAATCCTGGCTTACGGACGTCTGCCTGTAAATACGTAGAGGATGGAATCGGTGTTTTGTAAATTATGAAGAGAAAAATTTAGAGATGAAAGAAAAGGGGGTTTAAAAGGAAAGAATAATGAGCGAAATGTGATTAAGAGCACATAAGACAGACTATTGATGGCTGAAACAAAGCAACGGAGTTTGGATATATTTGCGCTTCACCATTTTGCATGAATGACACAACTTGAAGGGATTAAAGCACGTATGCAGTATTTTTGCATGAATGACACAACTTGAAGGGATTAAAGCACGTATGCAGTATAACGACAATCAGACGTGCAGGGAGAGAACACAATTGTAGGTTCGAAAAAGAGGCATATTTCAATTATATGTTGTAATATTTTCGCATGGAAAATATTGCAACAAAAGTTGTACATACAGTACGATAGTCTACACTGCACAACAAACAGAGCTATGAAACACCAATGTATACCTGCTGTCTATGCCTAATCATGAGATTTCATGAGGAAAGACTTTCTGAAAAAGTTTAGAAATGTTTTTTATGGTTTATTCAGGGTGATATACACACACAAGACTTGCACACTCACACTTTCTTTAAAGGACTGACGAGGTCGAGACGTGTATGTTTTTGAATAATTATTTCAAAAAGGTGATGATTTAACAAAATTACAGTTTATGTTATACATCCTGACGATTGACATGTGTCGAGTTGGACAAAAGATCAAGTGTCCCATAAAAATTCAAATTGCAATTGGTGTTTTTAAAGACCATTTTCCCATTAATTTTCCAAGAGATACTAGATTTGACTTGATGGAATAGCTTTGAGGTATGCACGCTTCTGAGCTGTCTATCCTGAGTTTGAATCTCAGACCAGCGATAAACTGTCTCCCTGATGTTCTTCGATAAGAGTAGGTGAGTTATCACTGGTACCCTACAACAAATTGCAAATTCCTGCATTATAGTCATCTTGGAGATTCCTTGACAACAAGTTACACTACTCAGTGTCGTTGCTGTCTGGGCAGCAGCTTCTGCACGAAGAAAAATTGACCGGGTGGTTTGAATGTTTCATCTGAATGTCCTTCTTTGGATATGAAGGGCAACTTATTAAGCCGGAGGACCCATCTGATAATATACTGGTCGTTAGCGGACATTAAGGATCCCATGGTGTGTTTCGCGCAGGCAATTGTGGAGTTATTGCCAGCTCACTGAATAAGTTACAAATTCCTGCCACCTTCCGTTAAATGTCAGGCCCTTGGACCAAAAACCTACCCAACAAGACAATGGAATTATTTGGGGCCATTATAAAAAAGGTAGGGAGAGAGTAAAAGAGGAAAAGAGAAATTAGCGCATAATCACGTATGTGTGAGTGTGGACATACATTTCAGATTGTCGTTTAACGTACGGAAAAAAGCACTAAATTAAATTCTTCATTTCCTTCAGAGTTTTGTCTTTTTGTGAAATAATCTGACAATTTAACCCAAGACTTCAATGCATTATTAAATATAGCCACAAGTAAGAAAAAAAAATTACTTTACTGTATATTTGATTAAATCCATTCAACTGTATTTTAGCATTTCTGTACCTTTATTTTCAGTTAATTTCAAGTTTTGACATTTGAGGATCAAACTCCGATTTTTATTTTTTGTATTTTTTACCCCTTTTCCACTTTGAGTCCAATAATAGCGAAATACAGCAATCACTTTCCAATGATCTTTCCATGTATCGTCGATTAAGACGACGATCCAGCTCTTCCTCAACCCCTGTAAAAAATAAATAAATAAAAAATAAAAATCTTTAAAACACCGAGCAAAACACACCATCTGACTGTAACCTGTTTGTTGTGTATACCAGGCCAGACCATGCGAAACAGTATACGTGAAGAATTTCAGACTGTGGGATTAAACGCTAAACAATATACTGTACGGTGGGAATTGAAAGGAACGGCAGAAAAAATATGTTTAGAGAGATTTATAAAAATAAATAACGAGTCTGGCAGCTAGTTTGGCGTTCCTATCAGAGCACAGAACTGTCGGCTAGTGTGTCCTCCAGGTTCAAATCCCATATTGTGCGTTGATTGTCTAATCATGAGAGTTCACCACAAAGGGGGAAAAAATACTTCATAAACGTGTTGGTGAAGGATGACTAACATATATATATATTTTTTTTTTTTACAAATCACTTTAAATTACTGACCTTGTCGAGATGTACATGTTTTTACGTATTTGTGTAACCATTTCTAACATGGTTATGATTTAATAAAAATATAGTTAATGTTATACATCCTGATAATTAATCGATGCACATTGCATTGGACAAGAGAGAATGTGTCGAACAAATGTTTAATGCCGTGCACATACGCTTTCGGCCAACGCGCTATTATGTCGCGATGAGCGGAAACCTTGGGCAACCGGCAAGAGCATGATTAGACAAGGAGGGGATTCCATAAACTGGTGTGAAAGGGCGTTGTAGACAAGTGTGGACAGACGAAATTGACGAACACCTGAGGACCCATTTGTCCGATAACTGGATTGGTGGTGGCAATCACGGGAGATTTGACACAGCGCAAAAGTCGTTGCGGGGGAATCCGGAGGTCTCCAACCTGTGTGTACTCCATGGTTAGGCACAGCATCCCATTTTTAATCATCCAAAAGCATTTTCATCGAATTTTAAAATCAAGGACAAGTCAATGTGTACACAATTCAACGCATACCTTTTCAACATTAGCCTGGCTGTGATTCAAACAGAGCTCATGCGTCTCCATACTTTCCCGCCCTTTCGCTTTGCCCGGCAAGTAACGGTGCTTTTTTCAGATAATCGTCGATCAATAAATTAATGCTTTGAATTAACAATCACAAAAATAGCGGAACAGGATCATTGCTGTTTAAAAGTGTGAGACGTACGTGCGGCCTGGATTTTTACCTGCACCCAAAACTCACCTACTACAGACAATGTACTGCATATGGACGGCTTTGGAATGTCCCGAAAAAGACAGAGATCCGGGAGGGGAATATAAATCATTGCGCCGCTCCGTCGTCGACATCTTAGTGAACTCAGTTTGGAAATTTATGGGGAAAAATAAAAAAAATAAAATAAATAAAACTCATCAGTATCGCGTACGGGCAGTGCACAAAATGATGTTTCGCGAATTGCGAATTCGTTCTTTTCTACCTCTCCCAGTGTAAAAAATACTTTGGAATCTGCTCGTGAGC
Organism: Eptatretus atami; assembly: GCA_035128595.1. Lineage (NCBI taxonomy): Eukaryota > Metazoa > Chordata > Myxini > Myxiniformes > Myxinidae > Eptatretus > Eptatretus atami. The sequence continues at coordinate 52,112,657 of CM068958.1, read as the reverse complement.
CATTGAAAAAAAAATAAAAAATAAAAGAAAGAGTTATCGGACCGAGTATTCACAATGGTCCGGAAAAAATTCCACATTATTAAATGTACAATATATATAATATATTATATATATATATATATATATATATATACACGATTCAAACTTAGCTCACCGCTCTCATACTTTCCACTGACATATGTATATATATATATGATTCGAACTTAGCTCATGTGTCTCCATACTTTTCCACCTGACATATTGTGTAATATATATATATGATTCGACTTAGCTCATGTGTCTCCATACTTTTCCACCTGACATATTGTGTATATATATATATATATATATATATATGATTCGAACTTAGCTCATGTGTCTCCATACTTTTCCACCTGACATATTGTGTTATATATATATATATATATATTATATATATATATATGATTCGAACTTAGCTCATGTGTCTCCATACTTTTCCACCTGACATATTGTGTGTATAATGATTATATTTGAACTTAGCTCAATTGTCTCCATACTTTTCCACCTGACATATTTTGTGTGTATACATATATATGTATATATATATGGACTATTGCTAGTATCTTTCAAGTAATTTATGTAAACTTAACAGGTAACAGGTGTAATTGTGCAACAAATGCCAAATTAAATGCCATTCCAAAGCAGGAAAATAAAAATAAATAAATAAATAAACCGATTATTTATAATGATCAAAAAAAAAAATCCGATTCCGCATAATGGACGATGGGAATTTGTTTCGGGACCACGATACTGTGTCCACCGGTGCTGTGTATAAAGTGACATCGACCATAAGGAGGAACACGGTGGGTACAACACCTGCCGTACGTTTTGACATCAAGAACAAAGAAAACAGATCTGAGACCGAACTGATAATTATTTGTTCCGACGACTCGAGAGAGATTTCAAATCTTCGAGGCCGAAGGAATGATATTTATAATTGTGTCATGATGGAGGAGAGTGTAATGGAGCAGGGCAGACAGTGTGTACATCACTAACCGGCCCAGAGTAACCCAAGGTGTGCCAGGACCCCCGTTGATAGGCCTTCTCCCCCC
>CM068958.1:52100411-52111559 GCA_035128595.1 Eptatretus atami | reverse complement strand
CAGGCTACAGTAGGAAAATACTGGCCACCGGGGATTTGACCAGAGGTGATTGGTGTAGATGATGTACATGGTCTTTTATCGACGAGTCGGCCTTTCGTAGGTATCCGAGCCAACGTCCATCACAATGGTATCAAAAACGGGGCACAGTAGCCATCACAATGGTGTCAAGAGTTTGATTTGATCTGAGGTGCAAGCGATTGGACCTCAAAGTAAATTAAGGAGCGTAGTATGTGGAAATTTTTTAGCAGGAAGCGTTATGTCCGATCAAAACGAGCAGGACCAGGTGAGTGCTAGCTAGTTGAACACTACTGTGGCCCAGCTGGAAGTTTCCGTGGAGGAGTCCATAAGAGGGCACAATGGAGTCGTCCCACTGCCTGATAGCCTTCTTTGCATCCCATCAGTTACCCGGAGCTTGAAGGAGCAGGTGTCGTAGGACAGCAGATCAGCTTCACTGCAACAGAACAAAAGTAACTCCAAAATGATGCTAATAATGACAGCTGAGGGTGACAATGGAGATGGGCAGGCTGAGGCAAAGGATGGGCTGAACAGTCTAAGGCATGGCATGGAGAGTGAAAATGAACACAGGGTGGACCTTGGCAGGAAATATGACGCATGCCTCGGGAAGCTGTGGCAAATGTTAGGAGATGTGGGACACACAGCGTGAGAAGGTGACCGGTCAGGCCAGGGGCAAAGTAGAAGGGGGTACAGGAATAGAGCCACTGAAGTAAGGAGCGAAGCAGGACCATGGGAGATAGAGAAAAGTAAAAGCGAGCCAGAACGTGTATTTGGAGTTAGCAGGTACATCATGTGTAAAGCCGGAACGCAAGACAGAAGTATTTATAACAAAGGGCAAGGATGAAACAATAAAATATTAATTAACTTGGGCCAGAAAGTTAAAAAAGGAGATAAAGTAGGCTCTGGGAGAAGGGATTGGGCACGTAGGGGGAAAATGCATGCAAGGCACATGTGACACCACTGTAGATGCATCTGTACAGCAGAAACCGTCAGTGTCTGATCATGAGGTGGAGCCTGAATTTGCCACCAGCACAAGGTACATGGACAGCACACACAATGGTGCAAATGTGGAGTGTGAGTTTCGTGAAGGGACTCTCTACAGGGGTGTGTGCGTGCCTGCAGTATGCGGGTTCCCGTGGTGTGGATCAATATGGTCAAGTTACGTGGCCGTCTCGCAAACCGTGTGCTTTGGAACGCAGGGTGCGGACGTGCCACGGCACCAAAGATTCACGTTCCGTGTCATGCAGGTGTGGGGAAGTCGAATGGGCCAGCGTGAATCCATGTACATGTGAGAGTGTGGAAAGTGAGGGAGTGAATGTGGCGTCGTTGCACGAGGGCACAATTAGTATGGACCATGAGGAGGTGAGAGGAACGCTAATAGGAAGCGATTAAGAACAGAGTGTTTAGGGTTAAATTTAAAAGGGCTTCCCCTTGTGTTGACGGTGTGAGTATGGTTCGGAGTGAGCTGACCGGAGGGGAGCAAAGGCACTACATATGGGAGCATGTATGCAGGCAGGCATTTGCCAGATAGATAGCTTGGTTTTTAAATGCTTCTGCCAGTTTTTATATATAACCTGCCGATTAACACAAAAAAGTTGCCATTTTGGTGTGTTTTGCCACTCTGGTAATCTTTACAGGAAGGATGGGGAAGTAAGGCAAGATGGGGAAGGAGGGATATCCCAAAAGAACCTTGGAGAAAAGGTGTGGAAGCTAGGAAAATTTTTCCATGGTGTTTCCAGCACTAATTGGTGGATTTCCTGGAAACAGAGAGACTGCAGCGAGGGGTCACATGGGGACCCGGGGAATGTGCATGCCAAACTGTCAAGTATGCAGGAGTATAGCCGTGCTGAGAAGCATGGCGTGCAAGATGTGCTGTGGTCGTGCTGGAGGCACGGCCGGAGTGTGCGTGGAACCACAGCGCGGTGGGAGGCTCACAGGGGCACGACAGAGGGTCCGTGTGCATTTCATGCGAGCTCTCTCGTGAATACTGCAGGGAGTCGTGGCACGAGTGGCGTGTTGAGTTATGCGGCAGGCAGGTCATAACATGATGCCGGGTTTATGGCATGCATGGCCAGCACAAAGGCTGAAGCCTGGGTCCGTGCGGAAACCACATGACCCAGAGGGTACGTTAATTTAGCAGGGCAATGAGAAACTGAGCAGGCAATCGATGGGACCGGAAACAATTAAGGGAGTAGTGACATTTTAAGTTAACTTTTTTGTTTTTGTTTTTTGTTTACAATTGGCAGACGATAGATTGGAACATTCCTCATTCTTCCTCGTCATCTCGACAAATGAGGGATGAATGGAGGAATGATTTTTGTATTGTGTAATGATGAGGAGTGAATGAGGGTGTGGCAATTTTGTTAGTGTTGGTGGTTGAGTGAATGGTACATTGAGGGCGTTTGTGTATGAGTGGTAGCGGAGTACACCCCCTGGAAACAAACACTCGCCTTTTTGGGGGTTTGACTCAATAGGGTTCAGAAAATTTGGTACAGGATGTCGTTCTGCAGTTGGTGCTGGGAGTAGAAAAGTTTTGGTTTGCAGGGTGGAATTGTTCATTGATGGCTGGGGTGGGGCTTGAGTGTGAAGGTTTGGAAAAGAATAGCATGCTGGCGCTGGTGCACCAAGCCAAGCAGAAGCTATGGGGCAGTGGAGATTAGAGGTGGGCCGAACATTCCAGGAGAGGGGGTTCAAGCACCACGGGCCAGAGAGGGCACCAGAAGGGGGAAGGTATGAGAGGCCTCCTCTTAATAGTTAGTGGAGTGTGGAAGCTGCGGTAGGGGTGACGCCAGTGGCACAGCTGCCGAAATTTGAGAAGTAGGGAGAACCTGCCGGAAAAGTCACACTGCCAAGCCATGATATTGTGCGGGGGCACGGAATGAAATTTGAGGGCCAGGCCCAAACTTGAAAGAGCACCAACACACAAGACGAGGGGTAAATTGGTTGCATAGAACCACCGTAATGATAAAAGAAGAAGCGTTTTTTGAGAATTTCAGGATAGAGAAGGGATGCTCCCCTTTGTACCATTTTTGAATATATGTGGCTGCTGGAGTAATGGAGTGGGGTAATTGGATTTGCATGGACCCATTGTCCCAATTTTAGTAAAGGGGTAGGCACACCCCACCCACCCTCACCTATTGGCCTGCTCCACCATCGAGTCTTGCAGGGCCAAGCCATCTCATCATGTTTAACGCCATATGTGCCTCGATTTTCCTCCTAGGAGATAGATAATTAATGGGATTAGTGGGCCCGGGGAGGGACGGGAAGGACAGGGACGGAGGGATTAAAGGGGGCAGGAAAAGAGTTAACCTTGAGGATTAGCAGGGCAGATAGGTTAGGTTAGGGCCGAAGCCGGCCACCTGATCTGCTGCCACCGCATGTTCCTGCCCCACGCCAGTACGAGTATGACAAGAGGCCAGCCCATGACATCTGTTGGTCTGCCTTGCCTTTTCCATTTGTATTGCCTGTTGCCATGCCACTCATCTACTGTGTCTGGGACACTTGAAGCAAAAAAAAGTTTTGTTCTCAGATCACCTGCTTGAAAGAAAATAGAAGGCAAAGAAGGCCTTTTGTTCAAATGCAGCCCAGGAAGACACCCACGTTGAGTGGACACGTGGCCCCACCTATGTGTTGTGGCCTGCAGGCATTTTTTGTTCATTGAGGCTACATGGACTGAGAAGACTCACCGTACATTGAGCGGCCATGTGTAAGTAGTGTGGGCCATCCAGACCAGAAGAGTCTAATTAGTGTGTTGGGGAGAGGGTCGATACCAGGCAGCAAGGCCAGCTCAAAAATCTGGACTCTGTTAAGAGCATCAGGGAGCACCCCCTGGCCAACCCTCTTCCCTACATGTATATGTGTACAGAGCGTTATCCAAATTTAGAGGTATAAGTATTTGCTTAGTGAAAACATGTGTAGCCTGAGGTATGCAACGCATAGTTTTCATAATTTTCTATTGCATAAAAACACAAATGTAAACTTGTAATTGAGTCAGAATAAGGGGAGTTGTTTGGTGATAATTGGGACTGAGAGCTTGGAAACAGTGAGAAGGAATGGAAACAGACTCTGGAGAGGCTGAATCAAGAGATGGGGATAATTAGCCCAAGCAGTTAATTGGTCTCTGATAGCTGATAGGGGTGGCACATAACGTTGGTTCGCTCAGCCAATTGTCATCCGTTGCGCAGCCGGCACAGTTCCCCAACTGCTTCAATCATCTCACAGTAAACCAACACTAGGCGTAAGGATCCGACCAGAGGCGAGTGTTGTCGACGACGTTCGTGGTCTTTTTGTACATGTGTTGGTCATTCGTTATCCAAGGCGATGTCCGTCACGCTGGTTTCAAGAACGTCACGCTGTCCGTCGTTACAGTTATCCAAGGCGATGTCCGTCACGCTGGTTTCAAGAACGGAACCCAGTGGCCTTATATATATATATATATATATATATATATATATTGCAAAGCTACAAAAAGAAAATCTGAATTGACAATAAGAAAACTATTTTATGTGAGAGTCACCATCCAACATCTTATGATAATGTTTCAGCTGTCAGACCGTTCCGGTTGCCCGGTTCAAATCTGGTAGGTTGCTGCAAAGTGACCGCAGCAGTCGAGCACTTTGACACCTCATGCTGAATCTGCCTCTGACGACCGCATTACCATGTAAAAGCAGCCCAGTGATAGGCCAGTAGAGGTCGCGTGACTGGATCTAATCTTAGGCCGAGCAATCTAAGTCAAGTGACGCAGTCTTACGAGCAGCGTGGAGAATGCGATCAATTAATCCCTTAACTGGTCTTTATAAAACCACCAAATGAAACAACCACAGACAGAATTCACCCCCCGAGACTAGGTATATTTAATAAGGTGGAAATGATGGCATGGGGTAGGAAACAGAAGAAGCAATCAATAATAAACAAGAAAACCCCCTTAACCCACTCCGGAACATAAGCACCCACGAAACCAACAAACGATTGGGATTCCTTAATTAACCAACTTAAGGTCTCAGTCATACCTCGTGAGATAGACAAGAGATAAGGGGTCAGGACTGAAATCCCTGCCTGTGCCCGGTGGGGCACAGCAGGACCCGAAGTAGAGTCAAAGGTTGCATCCTGCTGCAGTTGGTGGGCAGCACGCAGTGTGGGGCCTTGATGTACGGCTGGCTGGGTGGGGGCATGGCCTGGCCGGCAATTTTGCAGACTCCAGATGCAGCCTTAATTCTCACAGGTTCAGTCTGGCAACTCCTCGTATCCGCCCGTTGCGCAGTTTTTTGTTAACTCTGGGCCGCACCTCATGCCATGATGTCCTGAACCTCTGCCCGCTCACTCGTGATTCGGCGGAAATCATCCTGGGTGTGAGCGACCTTGTCATGACATTTCACCCCAAAGCTTGGAGGCAAGCCACGGGAGTCATGATGCTCGCTCGTGAACTCGAAGAAACAAATGACAGATTACAGAGGGAAAAAACCCATCAATAAACGGGTCAAATGGTTGATAATTTTACACGCACACACGAGGGGTTTACGCGGGCCTAACTATACATTTCAGTGACGCATTTCCAACATCACATTTTATTGTTTTACACTTAAATGCTGAGACACTAATTAAAGAAATTACTACACTATTCTGTATTAAGCATCTTTAACCCACTCGGAGTGATTGCCACAGCAATATCATGGAATTTTCAATGGAGAATAACTCGCATCCATACATCTTCACTTTTACCATGCCAAAAACCTTGAAAACTATTTTATGAAGTCAGAAACTGAAACAAAAAAAAACACTTCAACCAAAAAGGTAGACAGGGGTTGATGAGTCAAAATGTACATGACCTACAACCACATAAATGGAAAAATAAATAATAGTGATTGTCAGCAAATGGTGGAATTATTGTCGAGAAAAGGAAATCCGCAAAATTTCTTTCTCAAAAATGATAATTATAAAAAGGATCTGTTAATTGTCAGTCTTGACGACTACGTATGTGCGTGCGTGTTTAGGTGTGCGTGCGCACGCAGAATCCTGGCTTACGGACGTCTGCCTGTAAATACGTAGAGGATGGAATCGGTGTTTTGTAAATTATGAAGAGAAAAATTTAAGATGAAAGAAAAGGGGTTTAAAAGGAAAAATAATGAGCGAAATGTGATTAAGAGCACATAAGACAGACTATTGATGGCTGAAACAAAGCAACGGAGTTTGGATATATTTGCGCTTCACCATTTTGCATGAATGACACAACTTGAAGGGATTAAGCACGTATGCAGTATTTTGCATGAATGACACAACTTGAAGGATTAAGCACGTATGCAGTATAACGACAATCAGACGTGCAGGGAGAGAACACAATTGTAGGTTCGAAAAAGAGGCATATTTCAATTATATGTTGTAATATTTTCGCATGGAAAATATTGCAACAAAAGTTGTACATACAGTACGATAGTCTACACTGCACAACAAACAGAGCTATGAAACACAATGTATACCTGCTGTCTATGCCTAATCATGAGATTTCATGAGGAAAGACTTTCTGAAAAATTTAGAAATTTTTTATGGTTTATTCAGGGTGATATACACACACAAGACTTGCACACTCACACTTTCTTTAAAGGCTGACGAGGTCGAGACGTGTATGTTTTTGAATAATTATTTCAAAAAGGTGATGATTTACAAAATTACAGTTTATGTTATACATCCTGACGATTGACATGTGTCGAGTTGGACAAAAGATCAAGTGTCCCATAAAAATTCAAATTGCAATTGGTGTTTTTAAAGACCATTTTCCCATTAATTTTCCAAGAGATACTAGATTTGACTTGATGGAATAGCTTTGAGGTATGCACGCTTCTGAGCTGTCTATCCTGAGTTTGAATCTCAGACCAGCGATAAACTGTCTCCCTGATGTTCTTCGATAAGAGTAGGTGAGTTATCACTGGTACCCTACAACAAATTGCAAATTCCTGCATTATAGTCACTTGGAGATTCCTTGACAACAAGTTACACTACTCAGTGTCGTTGCTGTCTGGGCAGCAGCTTCTGCACGAAGAAAAATTGACCGGGTGGTTTGAATGTTTCATCTGAATGTCCTTCTTTGGATATGAAGGGCAACTTATTAAGCCGGAGGACCCATCTGATAATATACTGGTCGTTAGCGGACATTAAGGATCCCATGGTGTGTTTCGCGCAGGCAATTGTGGAGTTATTGCCAGCTCACTGAATAAGTTACAAATTCCTGCCACCTTCCGTTAAATGTCGGCCCTTGGACCAAAAACCTACCCAACAAGACAATGGAATTATTTGGGGCCATTATAAAAAAGGTAGGGAGAGAGTAAAAGAGGAAAAGAGAAATTAGCGCATAATCACGTATGTGTGAGTGTGGACATACATTTCAGATTGTCGTTTAACGTACGGAAAAAAGCACTAAATTAAATTCTTCATTTCCTTCAGAGTTTTTTCTTTTTGTGAAATAATCTGACAATTTAACCCAAGACTTCAATGCATTATTAAATATAGCCACAAGTAAGAAAAAAAAATTACTTTACTGTATATTTGATTAAATCCATTCAACTGTATTTTAGCATTTCTGTACCTTTATTTTCAGTTAATTTCAAGTTTTGACATTTGAGGATCAAACTCCGATTTTTATTTTTTGTATTTTTTACCCCTTTTCCACTTTGAGTCCAATAATAGCGAAATACAGCAATCACTTTCCAATGATCTTTCCATGTATCGTCGATTAAGACGACGATCCAGCTCTTCCTCAACCCCTGTAAAAAATAAATAAATAAAAAATAAAAATCTTTAAACACCGAGCAAAACACACCATCTGACTGTAACCTGTTTGTTGTGTATACCAGGCCAGACCATGCGAAACAGTATACGTGAAGAATTTCAGACTGTGGGATTAAACGCTAAACAATATACTGTACGGTGGGATTGAAAGGAACGGCAGAAAAAATATGTTTAGAGAGATTTATAAAAATAAATAACGAGTCTGGCAGCTAGTTTGGCGTTCCTATCAGAGCACAGAACTGTCGGCTAGTGTGTCCTCCAGGTTCAAATCCCATATTGTGCGTTGATTGTCTAATCATGAGAGTTCACCACAAAGGGGGAAAAAATACTTCATAAACGTGTTGGTGAAGGATGACTAACATATATATATATTTTTTTTTTTTACAAATCACTTTAAATTACTGACCTTGTCGAGATGTACATGTTTTTACGTATTTGTGTAACCATTTCTAACATGGTTATGATTTAATAAAAAATATGTTAATGTTATACATCCTGATAATTAATCGATGCACATTGCATTGGACAAAGAGAATGTGTCGAACAAATGTTTAATGCCGTGCACATACGCTTTCGGCCAACGCCTATTATGTCGCGATGAGCGGAAACTTGGGCAACCGGCAAGAGCATGATTAGACAAGGAGGGGATTCCATAAACTGGTGTGAAAGGGCGTTTTAGACAAGTGTGGACAGACGAAATTGACGAACACCTGAGGACCCATTTGTCCGATAACTGGATTGGTGGTGGCAATCACGGGAGATTTGACACAGCGCAAAAGTCGTTGCGGGGGAATCCGGAGGTCTCCAACCTGTGTGTACTCCATGGTTAGGCACAGCATCCCATTTTTAATCATCCAAAAGCATTTTCATCGAATTTTAAAATCAAGGACAAGTCAATGTGTACACAATTCAACGCATACCTTTTCAACATTAGCCTGGCTGTGATTCAAACAGAGCTCATGCGTCTCCATACTTTCCCGCCCTTTCGCTTTGCCCGGCAAGTAACGGTGTCTTTTTCAGATAATCGTCGATCAATAAATTAATGCTTTGAATTAACAATCACAAAAATAGCGGAACAGGATCATTGCTGTTTAAAAGGTGGAGACGTACGTGCGGCCTGGATTTTTACCTGCACCCAAAACTCACCTACTACAGACAATGTACTGCATATGGACGGCTTGGAATGTCCCGAAAAAGACAGAGATCCGGGAGGGGAATATAAATCATTGCGCCGCTCCGTCGTCGACATCTTAGTGAACTCAGTTTGGAATTTATGGGGAAAAATAAAAAAAATAAAATAAAATAAAAACTCATCAGTATCGCGTACGGGCAGTGCACAAAATGATGTTTCGCGAATTGCGAATTCGTTCTTTTCTACCTCTCCCAGTGTAAAAATACTTTGGAATCTGCTCGTGAGCCATTGAAAAAAAAATAAAAAATAAAGACAAAGAGTTATCGGACCGAGATATTCACAATGGTCCCGAAAAAATTCCAACATTATTAAAATGTACATATATATATATATATATATATATATATATATATATATATATACACGATTCAAACTTAGCTCACGCGTCTCCATACTTTCCACCTGACATATTGTATATATATATATGATTCGAACTTAGCTCATGTGTCTCCATACTTTTCCACCTGACATATTGTGTATATATATATATGATTCGAACTTAGCTCATGTGTCTCCATACTTTTCCACCTACATATTGTGTATATATATATATATATATATATATATGATTCGAACTTAGCTCATGTGTCTCCATACTTTCCACCTGACATATTGTGTTATATATATATATATATATATATATATATATATATATGATTCGAACTTAGCTCATGTGTCTCCATACTTTTCCACCTGACATATTGTGTGTATATATATATGATTTGAACTTAGCTCAATTGTCTCCATCTTTCCACCTGACATATTTTGTGTGTATACATATATATGTATATATATATGGACTATTGCTAGTATCTTTCAAGTAATTTATGTAAACTTAACAGGTAACAGGTTTAATTGTGCAACAAATGCCAAATTAAATGCCATTCCAAAGCAGGAAAATAAAAATAAATAAATAAATAAACCGATTATTTATAATGATCAAAAAAAAAAATCCGATTCCGCATAATGACGATGGGAATTTGTTTCGGGACCACGATACTGTGTCCACCGGTGCTGTGTATAAAGTGACATCGACCATAAGGAGGAACACGGTGGGTACAACACCTGCCGTACGTTTTGACATCAAGAACAAAGAAAACAGATCTGAGACCGAACTGATAATTATTTGTTCCGACGACTCGAGAGAGATTTCAAATCTTCGAGGCCGAAGGAATGATATTTATAATTGTGTCATGATGGAGGAGAGTGTAATGGAGCAGGGCAGACAGTGTGTACATCACTAACCGGCCCAGAGTAACCCAAGGTGTGCCAGGACCCCCGTTGATAGGCCTTCTCCCCCCCACACCCCACACACACCCACACACACCCCCCCGTACCTGCAACGGGGTTCTTCCAAAGCGTTCCTCCCGTTGGGATCCACTCCAGCTTGCAACATCAACGCAACCACATTGCGGTTTCCACCGCCGATGCACTCGAGAGGACATCGATTGCGCTCCTGTCCATTTTCTCAAGGCGAGAGGATCGAAGCAAGCAAAAAAATAAAAAAAAAACCGAAATGGGGGAGAAAATAAATAAATAAATCGGCAATCAAAGCACCTCTTTCGAGTTCAGCTCGTCCAATGAGCGTTTGGTTTGTCGAATTTACTCACAAAGGTCGATGGAAAAATTGTTTCCTTTCCCACGTGCTCGAGTTTGTCGGAGCAAACGGAGGCAAATTTGTGACGGTGAACGGTGACGTCACGATCGGTGGGCGGGGACACGTCGCAGGGGGCGGGGCTCAGACACCCGAGGAATATCGGTGGCCCGTTCTGCACCACCATTTTCATGCAGCACTCGCCCTGAACACCCCCCGTCACGTTGACCCACGATCTTCTTTGGCGACAAGTCGAGCACGGGCACAGACCGGGGGGAAGGCCGAAACCGCACCCACAGGCCTCTCCGGGCATGCCTGAGCGTGCCTCCGTTAACCCCCACACATTGCCTGTTCATCCGGGCGGTCCCGCAACATCAAGTTCTCCGTGCACCGAGGCCTGAGGTAAACCGGTCACCCGGTGCGACGTCCTTCCGTGTCCCGGAAGCACCATCACTGGACCGGGAAATCCTGGCGATTCTTCTTTTCAATTGCCTGGAGAACCGCGTACAGTGAGTAGTAGTAGTAGTAGTAGTAGTATTCCGCCGTGCCTTCTGTAACTCCTCTTTTT
>CM068958.1:52072095-52100386 GCA_035128595.1 Eptatretus atami | reverse complement strand
ATCCCACAGGACATGGCACACCATCAATCATTCCGGGGAAACGTAGATAGAAAGAAAGTAGATAGAGTGCAGAGCGGAGCATAGGTATGGCTCCATCCGCAAATAAGACGAGTCGAGAGCAGTCGAGACCTCCGTGGAAAGACTACTTGGTCAAAGACAGCGCTTGCAGATTTCCTTGGGAAGGCACCCGGAATCTATTTGTTGATCTCTGTGTTGCAGAAAGAGGAATCCGGGAGGAATCTTGAGGAGAACGAGATAAGAACCATCAGCCAGATCATTGGGGCAGCAATCCAGCCAGGTTGTTGCAAGGTGTGTCGGAGCATGCAAACGACCCCACCATAGATTTCTTACCATTTCTTCTTTCTCAACCCTCCGCATCTCTCACTTCTTCGGATGTATGTCTTGGCACCAAATAAGTCAGAATGTTAATTCACTGATCAATATTCCGAGGCGGGTTATGTCGCGTAGGGATAATTGAGAAGTGTATACGTACCTGAATATTTGTATATAATTGCTTGTATTGCCTGTGCGGCTTTCCCACCATTTCTTGTACATTCACCAAAGCTCTATATCTCCTGCCATTTTCTGCCTTGCTTGCTTGATTAAACCCAGGTGATATAAAGAAACAGTGTCTTGACTTATCCTGTTCAGGTTTGGTCGGAGATGGCGCTCATGGAGGTAATTAGCCCAAACGGTTAATTGGTCCCTGATAGACGATAGGTGTGCACGTAGCATTGGTTCGCTCGGCCAATTGTCATCCGTTGCATGGCAGCTAGCACGGTTCCCCATCTGCTTCAATCATCCACAGGTACAGTAGGCAAATACTGGCCACGGGGATTGACCAGAGGTGATTGGTGTAGATGATGTACAATGGTCTTTTATCGACGAGTCGCCTTTCGTAGGTATCCGAGCCAACGTCCATCACAATGGTATCAAAACGGGGCACAGTAGCCATCACAATGGTGTCAAGAGTTTGATTTGATCTGAGGTGCAACGCATTGGACCTCAAAGTAAATTAAGGAGCGTAGTATGTGGAAATTTTTTAGCAGGAAGCGTTATGTCCGATCAAAACGAGCAGGACCAGGTGAGTGCTAGCTAGTTGAACACTACTGTGGCCCAGCTGGAAGTTTCCGTGGAGGAGTCCATAAGAGGGCACAATGGAGTCGTCCCACTGCCTGATAGCCTTCTTTGCATCCCATCAGTTACCCCGGAGCTTGAAGAGGAGCAGGTGTCGTAGGACAGCAGATCAGCTTCACTGCAACAGAACAAAAGTAACTCCAAAATGATGCTAATAATGACAGCTGAGGGTGACAATGGAGATGGGGCAGGCTGAGGCAAAGGATGGCTGAACAGTCTAAGGCATGGCATGGAGGTGAAAATGAACACAGGGTGGACCTTGGCAGGAAATATGACGCATGCCTCGGAAGCTGTGGCAATGTTAGGAGATGTGGGACACACAGCGTGAGAAGGTGACCGGTCAGGCCAGGGGCAAAGTAGAAGGGGTGACAGGAATAGAGCCACTGAGAGTAAGGAGCGAAGCAGGACCATGGGAGATAGAGAAAAGTAAAAGCGAGCCAGAACGTGTATTTGGAGTTAGCAGGTACATCATGTGTAAAGCCGGAACGCAAGACAGAAGTATTTATAACAAAGGGCAAGGATGAAACAATAAAATATTAATTAACTTGGGCCAGAAAGTTAAAAAAGGAGATAAAGTAGGCTCTGGGAGAAGGGATTGGGGCACGTAGGGGGAAAATGCATGCAAGGCACATGTGACACCACTGTAGATGCATCTGTACAGCAGAAACGTCAGTTGTCTGATCATGAGGTGGAGCCTGAATTTGCCACCAGCACAAGGTACATGGACAGCACACACAATGGTGCAAATGTGGAGTGTGAGTTTCGTGAAGGACTCTCTACAGGGGTGTGTGCGTGCCTGCAGTATGCGGGTTCCCGTGGTGTGATAATATGGTCAAGTTACGTGGCCGTCTCGCAAACCGTGTGCTTTGGAACGCAGGGGTGCGGACGTGCCACGGCACCAAAGATTCACGTTCCGTGTCATGCAGGTGTGGGAAGTCGAATGGGCCAGCGTGAATCCATGTACATGTGAGAGTGTGAAAGTGAGGGAGTGAATGTGGCGTCGTTGCACGAGGGCACAATTAGTATGGACCATGAGGAGGTGAGAGGAACGCTAATAGGAAGGCGATTAAGAACAGAGTGTTTAGGGTTAAATTTAAAGGGCTTCCCCTTGGTGTTGACGGTGTGAGTATGGTTCGGAGTGAGCTGACCGGAGGGGAGCAAAGGTCACTACATATGGGAGCATGTATGCAGGCAGGCATTTGCCAGATAGATAGCTTGGTTTTAAATGCTTCTGCCAGTTTTTATATATAACCTGCCGATTAACACAAAAAAGTTGCCATTTTGGTGTGTTTTGCCACTCTGGTAATCTTTACAGGAAGGATGGGGAAGTAAGGCAAGATGGGAAGGAGGGATATCCAAAAGAACCTTGGAGAAAAGTGTGGGAAGCTAGGAAAATTTTTCCATGGTGTTTCCAGCACTAATTGGTGGATTTCCTGAAACAGAGAGACTGCAGCGAGGGTCACATGGGGACCCGGGAATGTGCATGCCAAACTGTCAAGTATGCAGGAGTATAGCCGTGCTGAGAAGCATGGCGTGCAAGATGTGCTGTGGTCGTGCTGGAGGCACGGCCGGAGTGTGCGTGGAAACCACAGCTGCGGTGGGAGGCTCACAGGGCACGACAGAGGGTCCGTGTGCATTTCATGCGAGCTCTCGTGTGAATACTGCAGGGAGTCGTGGCACGAGTGGCGTGTTGAGTTATGCGGCAGGCAGGTCATAACATGATGCCGGTTTTATGGCATGCATGCGCCAGCACAAAGGCTGAAGCCTGGGTCCGTGCGGGAAACCACATGACCCAGAGGGTACGTTAATTTAGCAGGGCAATGAGAAACTGAGCAGGCAATCGATGGGACCGGAAACAATTAGAGGGAGTAGTGACATTTTAAGTTAACTTTTTTGTTTTTGTTTTTGTTACAATTGGCAGACGATAGATTGGAACATTCCTCATTCTTCCTCGTCATCTCGACAAATGAGGGATGAATGGAGGAATGATTTTTGTATTGTGTAATGATGAGGAGTGAATGAGGTGTGTGGCAATTTTGTTAGTGTTGGTGTTGAAGTGAATGGTACATTGAGGGCGTTTGTGTATGAGTGTAGCGGAGTACACCCCCTGGAAACAAACACTCGCCTTTTTGGGGGTTTGACTCAATAGGGTTCAGAAAATTTGGTACAGGATGTCGTTCTGCAGTTGGTGCTGGGGGAGTAGAAAAGTTTTGGTTTGCAGGGTGGAATTGTTCATTGATGGCTGGGGTGGGGCTTTGTAGTGTGAAGGTTTGGAAAAGAATAGCATGCTGGCGCTGGTGCACCAAGCCAAGCAGAAGCTATGGGGCAGTGGAGTATAGAGGTGGGCCGAACATTCCAGGAGAGGGGTTCAAGCACCACGCGGCCAGAGAGGGCACCAGAAGGGGGAAGGTATGAGAGGCCTCCTCTTAATAGTTAGTGGAGTGTGGAAGCTCGGTAGGGGTGACGCCAGTGGCACAGCTGCCGAAATTGAGAAGTAGGGAGAACCTGCGGGAAAAGTCACACTGCCAAGCCATGATATTGTGCGGAGGCACGGAATGAAAATTTGAGGGCCAGGCCCAAACTTGAAAGAGCACCAACACCACAGACGAGGGGTAAATTGGTTGCATAGAACCACCGTAATGATAAAAGAAGAAGCGTTTTTTGAGAATTTCAGGATAGAGAAGGGATGCTCCCCTTTGTACCATTTTTGAATATATGTGGCTGCTGGAGTAATGGAGTGGGTAATTGGATTTTGCATGGACCCATTGTCCCAATTTTAGTAAAGGGTAGGCACACCCACCCACCCTCACCTATTGGCCTGCTCCACCATCGAGTCTTGCAGGGCCAAGCCATCTCATCATGTTTAACGCATATGTGCCTCGATTTTCTCCTAGGAGATAGATAATTAATGGGATTAGTGGGCCCGGGGAGGGACGGGGAAGGACAGGGACGGAGGATTAAAGGGGGCAGGAAAAGAGTTAACCTTGAGGGATTAGCAGGGCAGATAGGTTAGGTTAGGGCCGAAGCCGGCCACCTGATCTGCTGCCACCGCATGTTTCTGCCCCACGCCAGTACGAGTATGACAAGAGGCCAGCCCAACATCTGTTGGTCTGCCTTGCCTTTTCCATTTGTATTGCCTGTTCCATGCCACTCATCTACTGTGTCTGGGACACTTGAAGCAAAAAAAGTTTGTTCTCAGATCACCTGCTTGAAAGAAAATAGAAGGCAAGAAGGCCTTTTGTTCAAATGCAGCCCAGGAAGACACCCACGTTGAATGACACGTGGCCCCACCTATGTGTTGTGGCCTGCAGGCATTTTTTGTTCATTGAGGCTACATGGACTGAGAAGACTCACCGTACATTGAGCGCCATGTGTAAGTAGTGTGGGCCATCCAGACCAGAAGAGTCTAATTAGTGTGTTGGGGAGAGGGTCGATACCAGGCAGCAAGCGCAGCTCAAAAATCTGGACTCTGTTAAGAGCATCAGGGAGCACCCACCTGCCAACCCTCTTCCCTACATGTAATGTGTACAGAGCGTTATCCAAATTTAGAGGTATAAGTATTGCTTAGTGAAAACATGTGTAGCCTGAGGTATGCAACGCATGTTTTCATAATTTTCTATTGCATAAAAACACAATGTAAACTTGAATTGAGTCAGAATAAGGGGAGTTGTTTGGTGATAATTGGGACTGAGAGCTTGGAAACAGTGAGAAGGAATGGAAACAGACTCTGGAGAGGCTGAATCAAGAGATGGGATAATTAGCCCAAGCAGTTAATTGGTCTCTGATAGCCGATAGGGTGTGGCACATAACGTTGGTTCGCTCAGCCAATTGTCATCCGTTGCGCAGCCGGCACAGTTCCCCAACTGCTTCAATCATCTCACAGTAAACCAACACTAGCGTAAGGATCCGACCAGAGGCGAGTGTTGTCGACGGCGTTCGTGGTCTTTTTGTACATGTGTTGGTCATGTTCGTTATCCAAGGCGATGTCCGTCACGCTTGTTTCAAGAACGTCACGCTGTCCGTCGTTACAGTTATCCAAGGCGATGTCCGTCACGCTGGTTTCAAGAACGGAACCCAGTGGCCATATATATATATATATATATATATTGCAAAGCTACAAAAAGAAAATCTGAATTGACAATAAAAAACTATTTTTATGTGAGAGTCACCATCCAACATCTTATGATAATGTTTCAGCTGTCAGACCGTTCCGGTTGCCCGGTTCAAATCTGGAGGTTGCTGCAAAGTGACCGCAGCAGTCGAGCACTTTGACACCTCATGCTGAATCTGCCTCTGACGACCGCATTACCATGTAAAAGCAGCCAGTGATAGGCCAGTAGAGGTCGCGTGACTGGATCTAATCTTAGGCCGAGCAATCTAAGTCAAGTGACGCAGTCTTACGAGCAGCGTGGAGAATGCGATCAATTAATCCCTTAACTGGTCTTTATAAAACCACCAAATGAAACAACCACAGACAGAATTCACCCCCGAGACTAGGTATATTTAATAAGGTGGAAATGATGGCATGGGGTAGGAAACAGAAGAAGCAATCAATAATAAACAAGAAAACCCCTTAACCCACTCCGGAACATAAGCACCACGAAACAACAAATGATTGGATTCCTTAATTAACCAACTTAAGGTCTCAGTCATACCTCGTGAGATAGACAAGAGATAGAGGCGTCAGGACTGAAATCCCTGCCTGTGCCCGGTGGGGCACAGCAGGACCCGAAGTAGAGTCAAAGGTTGCATCCTTGCTGCAGTTGGTGGGCAGCACGCAGTGTGGGGCTCGTGATGTACGGCTGGCTGGGTGGGGGCATGGCTGGCCGGCAATTTTGCAGACTCCAGATGCAGCCTTAATTCTCACAGGTTCAGTCTGGCAACTCCTCGTATCCGCCCGTTGCGCAGGGTTTTTGTTAACTCTGGGCCGCACCTCATGCCATGATGTCCTGAACCTCTGCCCGCTCACTCGTGATTCGGCGGAAATCATCCTGGGTGTGGAGCGACCTTGTCATGACATTTCACCCCAAAGCTTGGAGGCAAGCCACGGGAGTCATGATGCTCGCTCGTGAACTCGAAGAAACAAATGACAGATTACAGAGGGGAAAAAACCCATCAATAAACGGGTCAAATGGGTTGATAATTTTACACGCACAACGAGGGTTTACGGGGCCTAACTATACATTTCAGTGACGCATTTCCAACATCACATTTTATTGTTTTACACTTAAATGCTGAGACACTAATTAAAGAAATTACTACACTATTCTGTATTAAGCATCTTTAACCACTGGAGTGATTGCCACAGCAATATATGGAATTTTTCAATGGAGAATAACTCGCATCCATACATCTCACTTTTACCATGCCAAAAACCTTGAAAACTATTTTATGAAGTCAGAAACTGAAACAAAAAAAAACACTTCAACCAAAAAGGTAGACAGGGTTGATGAGTCAAAATGTACATGACCTACAACACACATAAATGGAAAAAATAAATAATAGTGATTGTTCAGCAAATGGTGGAATTATTGTCGAGAAAAGGAAATCCGCAAAATTTCTTTCTCAAAAATGATAATTATAAAAAGGATCTGTTAATTGTCAGTCTGACGACTTACGTATGTGCGTGCGTGTGTAGGTGTGCGTGCGCACGCAGAATCCTGGCTTACGGACGTCTGCCTGTAAATACGTAGAGGATGGAATCGGTGTTTTGTAAATTTGAAGAGAAAAATTTAGAGATGAAAGAAAAGGGGTTTAAAAGGAAAGAATAATGAGCGAAATGTGATTAAGAGCACATAAGACAGACTATTGATGGCTGAAACAAAGCAACGGAGTTTGGATATATCTGCTGCTTCACCATTTTGCATGAATGACACAACTTGAAGGGATTAAAGCACGTATGCAGTATAACGACAATCAGACGTGCAGGGAGAGAACACAATTGTAGTTCGAAAAAGAGGCATTTGCAATTATATGTTGTAATATTTTCGCATGGAAAATATTGCAACAAAAGTTGTACATACAGTACGATAGTCTACACTGCACAACAAACAGAGCTATGAAACACCAATGTATACCTGCTGTCTATGCCTAATCATAAGATTTCATGAGGAAAGACTTTCTGAAAATTTAGAAATTTTTTTTATGGTTTATTCAGGGTGATATACACACACAAGACTTGCACACTCACACTTTCTTTAAAGACTGACGAGGTCGAGACGTGTAGTTTTTGAATAATTATTTCAAAAAGTGATGATTTAACAAAATTACAGTTATGTTATACATCCTGACGATTGACAGTGTCGAGTTGGACAAAAGATCAAGTGTCCCATAAAAATTCAAATTGGAATTGGTGTTTTTAAGACCATTTTCCCATTAATTTTCCAAGAGATACTAGATTTGACTTGATGGAATAGCTTTTAGGTATGCACGCTTCTGAGCTGTCTATCCTGAGTTTGAATCTCAGACCAGCATAAACTGTCTCCCTGATGTTCTTCGATAAGAGTAGGTGAGTTATCACCGGTACCCTGCAACAAATTGCAAATTCCTGCATTATGTCATCTTGGAGATTCCTTGACAACAAGTTACACTACTCAGTGTCGTTGCTGTCTGGGCAGCAGCTTCTGCACGAAGAAAAATTGACCGGGTGGTTTGAATGTTTCATCTGAATGTCCTTCTTTGGATATGAAGGGCAACTTATTAAGCCGGAGGACCCATCTGATAATATACTGGTCGTTAGCGGACATTAAGGATCCCATGGTGTGTTTCGCGCAGGCAAATGTGGAGTTATTGCCAGCTCACTGAATAAGTTACAAATTCCTGCCACCTTCCGTTAAATGTCGGGCCTTGGACCAAAAACCTACCCAACAAGACAATGGAATTATTTGGGGCCATTATAAAAAGGTAGGAGAGAGTAAAAGAGGAAAAGAGAAATTAGCGCATAATCACGTATGTGGAGTGTGGACATACATTTCAGAATGTCGTTTAACGTACGGAAAAAAGCACTAAATTAAATTCTTCATTTCCTTCAGAGTTTTGTCTTTTTGTGAAATAATCTGACAATTTAACCCAAGACTTCAATGCATTATTAAATATAGCCACAAGTAAGAAAAAAAAATTACTTTACTGTATATTTGATTAAATCCATTTAACTGTATTTTAGCATTTCTGTACTTTTTTTTCAGTTAATTTCAAGTTTTGACATTTGAGGATCAAACTCGATTTTTATTTTTTGTATTTTTTACCCCTTTTCCACTTTGAGCCAATAATAGCGAAATACAGCAACACTTTCCAATGATCTTCCATGTATCGTCGATTAAGACGACGATCCAGCTCTTCCTCAACCCCTGTAAAAATAATAAATAAAAAATAAAAATCTTTAAACACCGAGCAAAACACACCATCTGACTGTAACCTGTTTGTTGTGTATACCAGGCCAGACCATGCGAAACAGTATACGTGAAGAATTTCAGGCTGTGGGATTAAACGCTAAACAATATACTGTACGGTGGGAATTGAAAGGAACGGCAGAAAAAATATGTTTAGAGAGATTTATAAAAATAAATAACGAGTCTGGCAGCTAGTTTGGCGTTCCTATCAGAGCACAGAACTGTCGGCTAGTGTGTCCTCCAGGTTCAAATCCATATTGTGCGTTGATTGTCTAATCATGAGAGTTCACCACAAAGGGGGAAAAAATACTTCATAAACGTGTTGGTGAAGGATGACTAACATATATATATATTTTTTTTTTTTACAATCACTTTAAATTACTGACCTTGTCGAGATGTACATGTTTTTACGTATTTGTGTAACCATTTCTAACATGGTTATGATTAATAAAATATAGTTAATGTTATACATCCTGATAATTAATCGATGCACATTGCATTGGACAAGAGAGAATGTGTCGAACAAATGTTTAATTGCCGTGCACATAGCTTTCGGCCAACGCGCTATTATGTCGCGATGAGCGGAAACTTGGGCAACCGGCAAGAGCATGATTAGACAAGGAGGGGATTCCATAAACTGGTGTGAAAGGGCGTTGTAGACAAGTGTGGACAGACGAAATTGACGAACACCTGAGGACCCATTTGTCCGATAACTGGATTGGTGGTGGCAATCACGGGAGATTTGACACAGCGCAAAGTCGTTGCGGGGAATCCGGAGGTCTCCAACCTGTGTGTACTCCATGGTTAGGCACAGCATCCCATTTTTAATCATCCAAAAGCATTTTCATCGAATTTTAAAATCAAGGACAAGTCAAGTGTACACAATTCAACGCATACCTTTTCAACATTAGCCTGGCTGTGATTCAAACAGCTCATGCGTCTCCATACTTTCCCGCCCTTTCGCTTTGCCCGGCAAGTAACGGTGCTTTTTTCAGATAATCGTCGATCAATAAATTAATGCTTTGAATTAACAATCACAAAAAAGCGGAACAGGATCATTGCTGTTTAAAAGTGTGAGACGTACGTGCGGCCTGGATTTTTACCTGCACCCAAAACTCACCTACTACAGACAATGTACTGCATATGGACGGCTTTGGAATGTCCCGAAAAAAGACAGAGATCCGGGAGGGGAATATAAATCATTGCGCCGCTCCGTCGTCGACATCTTAGTGAACTCAGTTTGGAATTTAGGGGAAAAATAAAAAAAAATAAAATAAAAACTCATCAGTATTGGTACGGGCAGTGCACAAAATGATGTTTCGCTGGAATTCGTTCTTTTCTACCTCTCCCAGTGTGTAAAATACTTTGGAATCTGCTCGTGAGCCATTGAAAAAAAATAAAAAATAAAGAGAAAGAGTTATCGGACGAGATATTCACAATGGTCCGGAAAAAAATCCAACATTATTAAAATGTACATTATATATATATATATAATATATATATATATATATAATATATATAACACGATTCAAACTTAGCCTCAAATGTGACTCCATATATATATATATGATTCGAACTTAGCTCATGTGTCTCCATACTTTTCCACCTGACATATTGTGTATATATATATATATATATATATATATATATATATGATTCGAACTTAGCTCATGTGTCTCCATACTTTTCCACCTGACATATTGTGTGTATAATATATATATATATATGATTTGAACTTAGCTCAATTGTCTCCATACTTTTCCACACTGACATATTTTGTGTGTATACATATATATGTATATATATATGGACTATTGCTAGTATCTTAAGTAATTTATGTAAACTAACAAATTAACAGGTAACAGGTGTAATTGTGCAACAAATGCCAAATTAAATGCCATTCCAAAGCAGGAAAATAAAATAAATAAATAAATAAATAAACCGATATTTATAATGATCAAAAAAAAAATCGATTCCGCATAATGGACGATGGGAATTTGTTTCGGGCCACGATACTGTGTCCACCGGTGCTGTGTATAAAGTGACATCGACCATAAGGAGGAACACGGTGGGTACAACACCTGCCGTACGTTTTGACATCAAGAACAAAGAAAACAGATCTGAGACCGAACTGATAATTATTTGTTCCGACGACTCGAGAGAGATTTCAATCTTCGAGGCCGAAAGAATGATATTTATAATTGTGTCATGATGGAGGAGAGTGTAATGGAGCAGGGCAGACAGTGTGTACATCACTAACCGGCCCAGAGTAACAAGGTGTGCCAGGACCCCCTTGATAGGCCTTCTCCCCCCACACCCACACACCCACACCACACCCCCCCCGTACCTGCAACGGGGTCTTCCAAAGCGGTTCCTCCCGTTGGGATCCACTCCAGCTTGCAACATCAACGCAACCACATTGCGGGTTCCCACCGC
Organism: Eptatretus atami; assembly: GCA_035128595.1. Classification (NCBI taxonomy): domain Eukaryota; kingdom Metazoa; phylum Chordata; class Myxini; order Myxiniformes; family Myxinidae; genus Eptatretus; species Eptatretus atami. The sequence continues at coordinate 52,089,425 of CM068958.1, read as the reverse complement.
CGATGCACTCGAGAGGACATCGATTTCGCTCCTGTCCATTTTCTCAAGGCGAGAGGATCGAAGCAAAAAAAAAAAAAAAAACCGAAAATGGGGAGAAAAATAAATAAATAAATCGGCAATCAAAGCACCTCTTTCGAGTTCAGCTCGTCCAATGAGCGTTTGGTTTGTCGAATTTACTCACAAAGGTCGATGGAAAAATTGTTTCCTTTCCCACGTGCTCGAGTTTGTCGGAGCAAACGGAGGCAAATTTGTGACGGTGAACGGTGACGTCACGATCGGTGGGCGGGGACAGTCGCAGGGGGCGGGCTCAGACACCCGAGGAATATCGGTGGCCCGTTCTGCACCACCATTTTCATGCAGCACTCGCCCTGAACACCCCCGTCACTTGACCCACGATCTTCTTTGGCGACAAGTCGAGCACGGGACAGACCGGGGGGAAGGCCGAAACCGCACCCACAGGCCTCTCCGGGCATGCCTGAGCGTGCCTCCGTTAACCCCCACACATTGCCTGTTTCATCCGGGCGGTCCCGCAACATCAAGTTCTCCGTGCACCGAGGCCTGAGGTAAACCGGTCACCGCGTGCGACGTCCTTCCGTGTCCCGGAAGCACCATCACTGGACCGGGAAATCCTGGCGATTCTTCTTTTCAATTGCCTGGAGAACCGCGTACAGTGAGTAGTAGTAGTAGTAGTAGTAGTATTCCGCCGTGCCTTCTGTAACTCCTCTTTTTTAACCTTTCATTTTCCCTCTTCCTACAACCGTACAAAAGTCGCGCGCGCCGGTCCCGGAAACGCCACCCCCTCACCCCCTCACCCCCACCCCCTCGCGCGCCCACCCATTCAAACTCCCATTCCGCGCGCGGACGCGCTCTCGTGCCCATTGGATGTCCGAATGGGTGGAGCGATGCCACCCGCCGGCGATGCCACCCGCCGCTCCTCTCGTCGTCCTGTCTCGTAGTTGTGTTACACACATCAACTACATGATGACGTCCGAACGTGAATCCCAGACCTTGATTCATTGTTTTCCTTCCTTGTGTCCCAACCTGAACGCAGCGACCGCTTTCACGGCGTCAATCGGCTGTCAACAAATAAATAAATAAATAAACAAACAGAACTCTGCCGCCGCCCCCGGCCCCGGCCCGCCCCCGGCCCGCCCCCTCGCAAAGGCGTAAATCGGCATCGAGACAAATGCCAATGAAATGAGACGGATATACAATGCTTGCTGCTGGAGATGTTTAATATTGTGTTTGCTTCCCTCGTGTTCACACAGGCACCAGGCAGGCAGTGAGTGCTTGTTATATGGGAAGTAACCTGATCGGACCAGAAACAATAGATGCGAGAAGGACATTTGGCTCATCACACCTGCGACATATCCACATATTACGTACATGATCTGGTGGCTCTTCGGGGTTTGCTGTTATTTTTGACGTATGTAAATGTAATGAGTTCCCTTTCAAGGCCATCACGAGGCCATCGTGCCCATTCAAAGGCTTGTGCTATGGTTGCCAACCTATCTATGGTTGTTTGTCTGTCCTTTTAAGTTGCTGAGCCACAAGCAAGGGAGCGGCAAGTACCATTTTTGAAGTCTTTGGTAGGGCTCAGACGGGATTTGACTTTGAACCGCCGACCTCCCAGACTGGGTACGGGCGCTCGAACCATAACGCCACCGAATATGGCGGGAAAGTTTGACCTCCGCACCACGTACGCTTGCAACACTCATTAATCCAAAGCTTCTCCCAAACTTGTATCCTTTCTTTCTCCGATCGTCTTCTCTTCTATTCCTTTTCTTGATCTTTATTTGTTTTCAATTAATCCACCACCCTCCCCTTCTGCAATTCTTCCTCCTTACATATTAATAAATAAATGCCCCCTATTCTGATTTCCTATAATGGCATGGTTGGTCTATCTGGCCACGATACCAACCTGAACGCTGACTTGAGAAACTGTAGGACGTATGACATCTTCATAGCAACCGGTGAAACAGGACAGCCAATTTACATCCTCTCCCAAGGAAGGCATATTCCACGATGCAACACTCTTCATTTAAGAGCACCACACTAAAACGGAATTTTTAGTTGAATTTGGTTCTTTAAAGGATCCAAACCAGAACAACGCAGCTTGCAAACGTATCAAATAAGCGATCCTACCCTTGAAAGTAGAATGAAGAACTATCGTCCCGCTTGTGAAGTCATATCGATCTGCATCAGCGTTCATCTCGGTATGCTAACCACCATGGGAAGCGAGAAGCTAACGTTTCAGGCGTTAACTCTTCGTCCGAGCAAAACACGTGGAGAAACTGCCCTCGTTGGGTTAACGCCACAAATGCCAGCTCCTCCTTACTTCCCACGGCAGTTAGCTTACCTCAATCAACCTTCTATTGATTTAATCCATTACCCTTCCCCAGAAAGCCTAACCCATTGTATAAGTTGGAGAAATTCTCTAGATCTTTCTTCGGTGTTGACCTGCCCAACAGGATATCTCAAGAATTGTGTGTCGGCCTTTATCTGTCCAGCTTGGGTTCATTTCCCAACGGAATAAGATCCAATTACAAACTGTCATCTCATCGTGCTCCATGCGGCACAGAGTTGCATCGCATAGAAAGCCATGGCTTTTGGAAGAGATGTTAAGCTGGCTGTACCATCTGCTCGTAATTTTTTGGAGGATGTTAAAGATCTGATAGTGCAAAGTCTAGGACATCGCTTGCTGGCATTCTGGCCAAATTTCAAACACCTGCCCTTCACGACCACTGGGAAGGCAATTGCAAATAACAATGTATCCCTCGCAACGAGACTGCTTCGGCAGCACCTGATTGACTGCCTAGAACGGTCCGTGGGATTGTAAGGCATGAATGTTTGATACAGCAACTGCGTACATCAGAATTCATCCAAAACTTGGAAAATTTGCATTACTCTATTCATAACTATAAGCTATAGTTGTCAACTGTGAGTTGTCTCCCAGTAGTCTTTTTTTTGTCTTAGTCCATAGAGTGAGCCGTAATCAATAAACATCTTCAAAATATCTGCTTCTGGCAACGGCCTGCTTCAAAATGAAACTACGTATGACATCAACAGCATCACCGTCTTTATCTTTACAATAGTGATCCTTGGGGCTGGCAAAATGGCCTATAGGTATGCACACATGCCTCTAGGCTGTTGAGTCTGGATTTGAATCTCAGCCCAGCTATAAACTGTCATCCTGGTGTTTCACAGGCAGGATGATTCATTAATGTGTGTCCCATCTGCAGGCATTAGTTGGTGGGTGTTAAAAATCCCACGTTGTCCTTCGTGAAGAGTAGGTGAGCTATGGCCGGCACCATGAACAAATTACAAATTCCTGCCCTAAATATTGATGGGAAGGTAGCGGCAAACCACCCAGTATGATCCTTGCCAAGAAACTGCTTCAGCAGCACCGACGATGTGTAGCAGAGTATGGTACATCAGAATCAGAAAAAGTGACACCTGAATGGGAAAAATGGGTGTGGGGGGGGGAGGAGGTGAGGAGGTTGTATTGTGTGAATGCTTGTCAAACAACATGGTTGCCAATGCTGTTTGCACAGTGATTATGATATCATTGAAATCCTTTGTCCTACTTGAAAAATGTAACCAAAATCAAACAACGTTTTCTTTGATCAATCGTCATCTGTCTGTCTCCATGACCTCTAGCAGATTGTTATGACTCGACGTGGTGGTGTTCATTTTTGCTGTGGGCCATAAAACAGATGGCGTTTTAGTTTTTTTTAGGAAAAAAGTTTTTAGTTTTTTTTTAGTTTAGGAAAACACGAAGTGTTTTCCAGTTTTCCAGGGAAAACTGGAAAACTGACAAAAATTACAGGAGACAGTAATTCATGGTATTGGACCAGGGTGCTAACCATAACTTCCCTCCTTTTCATTGAAAGACGCTGTGGGATCTTTAACATCCTTCAATGTTCATTGCCAGCAGTCACCTCCCCAACTTAACGTCTATACAAGAGACGGTGCCCTTTGTGATGCAACTCCCTACCTAAGAAGCACCAATCCAACAATTCATTCAGGTCAGTAATCAAACCCAAACTAAACAGCTCAAAGGTAAGTGCGCAACTTCCGCATCAACACTGACTTCCAAACGATGTTTTTCCTCCAAATTGTGCCTTGCACTGGAGTAATTTTCTGTTTGCAATGTAGTACTGTAGTAAGTTACAAATTGCACTGTCGTAAATTTGCACGGCAGTAATTTTCAAACTGAAAACACAGGTACATAAAGTATAAGCATGATAAAAAGCTGCGCCTCGCCATTCAGACTTTCACCTTGAACTCTCGACCCTTATTCGAACACAGACATGGTTATCAGTAATCACACAACTAGAAACAACTCCTCCCATTGTTGGGATGGGGTGGGTGTAGAAGGGTGGGCATTGGTGAAGCCAGATGCAAGACACCTGATGATAAGTTTGATTGAATTCACTGAAAGAATTTGGTCGTTATAAAAATAGATAAAACACTACTTGAAATAAATAAATAAATAATGGATTGATTAATGATGGCTTAAAATAAACTTGATAGCTTCTTAAGTAACAGAATCGACAATTCATTGAAATGGACACAGTTTATAGGGAGAAAAATCATGGAACATACATCAAATATAATAGTAACAATATATATTGAGAACCAGACTTGGTGGTGTAATGGTGAGAACATCCGCTCTGAGTCTTGGAGGTGGGTAGTTCAAATAACACTGCCTGCCCCTGAGTCATACCAAAAACTTTATTTATAAAAAATGGTACGTGCTGTTTCCTCACTTGATGTTCAGCATGTAAATGGATAGAGCATAGACAAACAATGCTGGGAAGGCAATGGCAAACCACCCAGTACATAACCCTTTCCAAGAAACTGCTTTTGCAGCACCAACACTCTGTGTAGAGTAGAGTACACAAAATCAAATCAATATATCGACAATCGTAATTTGTCCATAACTAAACTCCCTTTTTATGTCTAAACCTCATGTACGCACACAAAATCAAATCAATATATCGATAATCTTATTCGTCCAGCACCAAACTCCCTATTTTGACGCTAAACCTCATATACGCACACAAAATCAAATCAACATATCGACAATCGTAATTTGTCCATAACCAAACTCTATTTTTATGTCTAAACCTCATGTACGCACACAAAATCAAATCAACATATCGACAATCGTAATTTGTCCATAACCAAACTCTATTTTATGTCTAAATCTCATGTACGCACACAAAATCAAATCAACATATCGACATTCCTAATTTGTCCATAACCAAACTATTTTTATGTCTAAACCTCATGTACGCACACAAAATCGAATCGACATTCTAATTTGTCCATAAACAAACTCTATTTTTATGTCTAAACCTCATGTACGCACACAAAATTAATCAAATATCGACAATCGTAATTTGTCCATAACCAAACTCTATTTTTATGTCTAAATCTCATGTACGCACACAAAATCGAATCAACATATCGACATTCCTAATTTGTCCATAACCAAACTCTATTTTTATGTCTAAACCTCATGTACGCAACACAAATTGAATCAAGATATCGGACATTCGTAATTTGTCCCTAACCAAGCTCTATTTTTATGTCTAAATCTCATGTACGCACACAAAATCAAATCAACATATCGACAATCATAATTCGTCCATAACCAAACTCCCTCTTTTGACGCTAAACCTCATGTACGGCCGTCCGAATCCTCACCACCACGATACAAAGTAACGTATTGAAACTTAAGTTATATTCACACAGCTCATCCATCGGAACTAGTCTGTAGTCAAATCCAAAACTTAATTAACACTCGTTAAACGGAATGAAGAGAGCTAGTTGGCATCAAAAAGGAACTATGCCAGTGGAACACATGATGCCTGTTCTTGAACAATCGGTGGACCCTGATATGAATGGTAATGCTGTGTTCATTCTTTTAGTGTAGATGCTTGAAATAATCTAGGAGGAATTAATAACTAGTCGGGACCCATGGTAAAATGTGTAATGTGACTACCACCATGTAATGTAAAATGTGACTTCAAGTCCTCAACTTCCCTCCCCCTCACAAACCCAAAGTGCTCAACCTCTGTCTCCCAACCCCAAGTCCTCACCCTCCCCCTCCCAACACGAAGGCGTGTTCCCTTCCCCACTCCAAGCCTTCAAACCCTCTCCTCACCCGACACGGCTGCCTGTCCAACTCACAATCCCGTGAGATATGTGGAAAAGATATGTGACCATAAGCAGGTCATGGCCTCTCACGGTCACCTGTCCAACTTACAATCCAGCGAGATATGCGGAAAGGATATTTGACAATAAACGACCCGATATCAATTATCTCTTCCTGGTGCATATATACACACATTGTTAAAAGTAAATAATGACCAAAGACTTTTAATAATGACATGGGTTTAAGCCCTTCTTGAGAGAATGTCAATCCCCTCCCCACTTCAAGCCTTCAAACCCCCTTCCCACCCATCACGGCCACCTGTCAAACTGACAATCCCACGAGATATGTGCAAAAGACAAGTGAGCGTGAACAGGTGCCTGTCCAACTCACAATCCTGCGAAACCAATTATCTTCTTCCTGATGCATATATACACATCGTTAAAAGTAAATCATGACCTCTGGCAGAGACCTTTTATAATGACATGAGCCTAAGCCCTGCTTGAGAGAATGCCACAGTGATTTAGGCACCGTATAAGTAAACAGACCACTTCCTCGATTCGCTGAGGCCGATCTTCACAAGGCCTGTGATATCTTTTTGTTTTGTTTTTGTACACATAGTTGAGGCTCGTGGAAGTGCTAGTACTAGTACTGAACTGATCAGGATGCAACAGGACAAAAGGAGCAGAGAGAGAATGTGGGGGGGAAATGTCAACAGCGGAGCCAAAGGCTAAGATGGGGTGAGGCAGACAAACAATGGTTGTGGGGAGGAATGTGGAGCAGGAGAGGAAGGATGCATAGGGTAGACAGGATGCATACAGAAGGGAACTATCAGGAGGGAAAACTGGAAGTTTGGAAGTCGGAGGGGTTAATGAGGGTAGGAATGATCATGGTTTTGGATATGGAACAATCTCAGGTGGTGGTGAACAGCTGTCTTGAAGAGCTGGAGGGAAGAATGAGACTGAAGAGGATGTGGACGTTAGTTCCACAGGTTGGAAAAAAGAGAAACAAATGAGTGAAGTTGAGCAGTGATCCTGGATTTAGGTAGTTTCATCAGAAGGGGGTTGATGGTGAACTGTGTGACCCATGCAGAAACCCGATGGGGAACAAAGCACGGAAAGAGCAGAGGGTGCAAGACCAGAAAGGAGGTGGTAGAAGTCAGAGAGACCACCGACCTGTCTGTGATTGGAAAGTGGTGGGCTCATCAACTCAGCTTCATCGTGGTATATTCCAATCATCTTCAAGGCCTTGGTTTCCACCGTCAATCAAGCTGTGGATGAAAGTCTTGTTGGTGGATAGGAGTTCAGGTGTGCCAAAGAAGTACTTTGTACGACGGAGAATGCCCAGTCGGTGACTGGCTTTGGAGGCCAAAATGTGGATGACCCAAGAAAGATCATACCTGATAGTGAGACCCAAGAGATGGAATGACTGAACTTCCTCAAGAGGATTGTTCAGAAAGTAGATTGGAGGGTTTGCCAGACGGTCCTTTCAGAGAGAGATAAGTGAGAGTGTGAGATTTGTCAGGATTGAAAGACATTTTCAAAGTGTTTGACTAGCTTCTGATTTATTTCAAGGTCTGAAAAGAGGGAAGAGGTTGCTGCCTGTCGAGCTGAAGAATGACAGATGTCATGGCGGAGGGTGGAGTCATCAACAAATCGATGAAGAGGATTTTCCAGAGAGATAATTGATGAAGATCAGGAATAGGACGAGGCCCAGAACTCTGTTGTGGCACTCCAACCTTGACAGGGAGAGGAGATGAAAGTATTCCATTGAGTGCCACATGTGGGCTTCAAGAGTAGAGGAAGACAGTAAGCTATGTGTGGAGTTGACCTTGGATGCCATAGGTGGAGAGTATGGAGAGTCAGGCAAGATGCCAAACTATCAAAAGCATGAAATATGTCCAGGGAGATGGCCCTGATTTCATGTCTGACATTGAGGACCTCGATCTATTGGTGGAGGAGTATAAGCAGCATGTCCAAGGTGGAGTGACCTAGTCTGAAACCAAATTGGTTATCTGAGATGAGGTTGTTTGAGAAGGAGAAGGATTACATATCAACTACGATGATGGATTCAATGACCTTGCTGCTGATTGGAAGTAAGCGAATTGGTCTGTAGTTAAGGGGATTCGTTTTTGCACCTTTTCATTTAATGCTGTGATGTTGGCAAATTTCCAAGGAGATGGAAGTTGACTGAGTGCAAATGACAGGCAGGGTGAAAATGGCAGAGAGAGGATGTGCAAGAACAGTAGAGAAGGTTTTTCAGACACGTGAGGCGATACCATCCTGTCCAGTAGCAGAGTCAGAGTCGAGGGTTGAAAGAAACTTCTCTACCTTCTCAATTGCAAACGACACAGAGTCCAGGAGCAGTTGGGAACGTCAGGGAAGGGTGCGTACAGAGAGTGAGGGGTTTGGGACACAAGATTTGGAACGCAAACCCAGAATTGAGGCATTCAACCTTCTCACAAGTGGAGTCGGCTGTGGAGCTAGTTGAAGAGAGGGTGGGTATGGAAGGGGAGCATACGCAAAGACAGACTTACAAGGTGCCACCAAGTTTTAGAGAGGGGAGACAAGTTTAAAAGTTCATTCTTGAAGTTGGACAGATGTTTTATGGCTCCTCTAGAGTAGACACACACTTGTTATGGACTTTTGGAATACCCTGAGATTGCCTTCGTTCAGATTAGCCTCCAATAAGAGAAGGCATGTTGTCTCAGAGCAACTGCCTCGCCATAGGAAGGGTAGTATAATGAAGATGAGGTTGAGGATGAGAGAGAGAGAGAGAGAGAGAGAGAGAGAGAGAGAGAGAGAGAGAGAGAGAGAGAGATGAGAAGAGAGAGACGAGAAAAGCGAGAGAGAAAGCGAGAGAGAAGGCGAGAGAGAAAGCGAGAGAGAAAGCGAGAGGAAAGCGAGAGAGAAAGCGAGAGAGCAGTTTTCTGTGGAAGAATTCCAAAGCTGAGTTAACATCAGGGGCAGTCGATATAGGAGACCAGTCCTGAAGTGAGATGACTGCTTGCAGTCCCTGCCAATCTCCCTGAGTGAACTGCTAGACTTGCTGTTGCTGAGGCAGCTCTCTGGGAATAGCCAGAGAGATGTGGACTTTCACAAGCATATGATCAGATGAACCAATTGGAGCAGAGGAAGAGCACTCGACATTTGCGAGAAATTCGTCATTACAAAGTCCAGAAGAGAGAATTTGCCTTTGGGAGATATCGGGTGGGAAAGTTCTCAGATTGAGTCAGTCCCATCACAGAAGTCCTTTGCTGAAGTGTCATGTTTGGTAAGAGAGGTACCAACACCCAGCCCAGGGGCAAATCCAGGAATTGGGTAGGGGGGGGGGGGTTCCAAATAACAGAAAATTATAAATTTTCCAAATTATTTCCAAATAAATTACTGTGAGCTGTTAGTGGTTTATTGTTTATTAGGTACTGTATTGACCAGTTTTTCTGAGGCTTCTGGCCTTTTTTGTGGCACACTTTTGTGGGAGAAGGAGTTCTGGGTGACCAGGGACCCCTGGGTTTGCCACTGTAATGGTAATATTTTTTTGTTGGGAGGGGGGGGGGGTTCTGGGCAACCAGGAAACCCCCCTGGATTTGCCAACTGCAGCCGGTGCATGGTGACAAATTAAATCACTATATATGAGGAAGAGAGAGAGTTCGGATGAGTGGTTAAAAGTTTATTCATGTCGGCTGAGAGAGAGAAAGAGATGTAGATGGAGTCATCACTGTTAGGAGGACGGCACAACACACAGATGAACAAGAGGTTGGAGTAGAGGGGAAGTCACAGCCAGAGCTACTTCTATGGGTTGGAAGGTGGAAGATCCATAGAAGGGCAGTGAGAAATTGATGTAAAGTGTAACTTCGCCACTGTGGCGTGGTTCAGGCCTATCGAATCAGAGGAGACAATAACTGGGAGAGACGCTAAGGAGTTGGGGACGTCCTGTGGGAGGAAGGATTCTGTTAAACAGATGATGTCTTGTTTATTGGCAGCGGTCTGGATTGAGAGTTCTGTCAGGTTAGAGCGGAGACCTCGGATATTTGAGTTCCACACAAGAGAGAGATCACCCTCCCTCCAACACGAAGGCGGTTCCCTTCCCCACTCCAAGCCTTCAAACCCTCTCCTCACCCGACACGGCTGCCTGTCCAACTCAATCCCGTGAGATATGTGGAAAAGATATGTGACCATAAGCAGGTCATGGCCTCTCACCGGTCACCTGTCCAACTTACAATCCAGCGAGATATGCGGAAAGGATATTTGACAATAAACGACCCGATATCAATTATCTCTTCCTGGTGCATATATACACACATTGTTAAAAGTAAATAATGACCAAAGACTTTTAATAATGACATGGGTTTAAGCCCTTCTTGAGAGAATGTCAATCCCCTCCCCACTTCAAGCCTTCAAACCCCCTTCCCACCCATCACGGCCACCTGTCAAACTGACAATCCCACGAGATATGTGCCAAAAGACAAGTGAGCGTGAACAGGTGCCTGTCCAACTCACAATCCTGCGAAACCAATTATCTTCTTCCTGATGCATATATACACATCGTTAAAGTAAATCATATGACCTCTGGCAGAGACCTTTTATAATGACATGAGCCTAAGCCCTGCTTGAGAGAATGCCACAGTGATTTAGGCACCGTATAAGTAAACAGACCACTTCCTCGATTCGCTGAGGCCGATCTTCACAAGGCCTGTGATATCTTTTTGTTTTGTTTTTGTACACATAGTTGAGGCTCGTGGAAGTGCTAGTACTAGTACTGAACTGATCAGGATGCAACAGGACAAAAGGAGCAGAGAGAGAATGTGGGGGAAAATGTCAACAGCGGAGCCAAAGGCTAAGATGGGTGAGGCAGACAAACAATGGTTGTGGGAGGAATGTGGAGCAGGAGAGGAAGGATGCATAGGGTAGACAGGATGCATACAGAAGGGAACTATCAGGAGGGAAAACTGGAAGTTTGGAAGTCGGAGGGGTTAATGAGGGTAGGAATGATCATGGTTTTGGATATGGAAACATCTCAGGTGGTGGTGAACAGGCTGTCTTGAAGAGCTGGAGGAAGAATGAGACTGAAGAGGATGTGGACGTAGTTCCACAGGTTGGAAAAAAGAGAACAAATGAGTGAAGTTGAGCAGTGATCCTGGATTTAGGTAGTTTCATCAGAAGGGGGTTGATGGTGAACTGTGTGACCCATGCAGAAACCCGATGGGAACAAAGCACGGAAAGAGCAGAGGGTGCAAGACCAGAAAGGAGGTGGTAGAAGTCAGAGAGACCACCGACCTGTCTGTGATTGAAAAGTGGTGGGCTCATCAACTCAGCTTCATCGTGGTATATTCCAATCATCTTCAAGGCCTTGGTTTCCACCGTCAATCAAGCTGTGGATGAAAGTCTTGTTGGTGGATAGGAGTTCAGGTGTGCCAAAGAAGTACTTTGTACGACGGAGAATGCCCAGTCGGTGACTGGCTTTGGAGGCCAAAATGTGGATGACCCAAGAAAGATCATACCTGATAGTGAGACCCAAGAGATGGAATGACTGAACTTCCTCAAGAGGATTGTTCAGAAAGTAGATTTGGAGGGTTTGCCAGACGGTCCTTTCAGAGAGAGATAAGTAGAGTGTGAGATTTGTCAGGATTGAAAGACATTTTCAAAGTGTTTGACTAGCTTCTGATTTATTTCAAGGTCTGAAAAGAGGGAAGAGGTTGCTGCTGTCGAGCTGAAGAATGACAGATGTCATGGCGGAGGGTGGAGTCATCAACAAATCGATGAAGAGGATTTTCCAGAGAGATAATTGATGAAGATCAGGATAGGGACGAGGCCCAGAACTCTGTTGTGGCACTCCAACCTTGACAGGGAGAGGAGATGAAAGTATTCCATTGAGTGCCACATGTGGGCTTCAAGAGTAGAGGAAGACAGTAAGCTATGTGTGGAGTTGACCTTGGATGCCATAGGTGGAGAGTATGGAGAGTCAGGCAAGATGCCAAACTATCAAAGCATGAAATATGTCCAGGGAGATGGCCCTGATTCTATGTCTGACATTGAGGACCTCGATCTATTGGTGGAGGAGTATAAGCAGCATGTCCAAGGTGGAGTGACCTAGTCTGAAACCAAATTGGTTATCTGAGATGAGGTTGTTTGAGAAGGAGAAGGATTACATATCAACTACGATGATGGATTCAATGACCTTGCTGCTGATTGGAAGTAAGCGAATTGGTCTGTAGTTAAGGGATTCGTTTTTGCACCTTTTCATTTAATGCTGTGATGTTGGCAAATTTCCAAGGAGATGGAAGTTGACTGAGTGCAAATGACAGGCAGGGTGAAAATGGCAGAGAGAGGATGTGCAAGAACAGTAGAGAAGGTTTTCAGACCACGTGAGGCGATACCATCCTGTCACAGTAGCAGAGTCAGAGTCGAGGGTTGAAAGAAAACTTCTCTACCTTCTCAATTGCAAACGACACAGAGTCCAGGAGCAGTTGGACGTCAGGAAGGGTGCGTACAGAGAGTGAGGGGTTTGGGACACAAGATTTGGAAGCAAACCCAGAATTGAGGCATTCAACCTTCTCACAAGTGGAGTCGGCTGTGGAGCTAGTTGAAGAGAGGGTGGGTATGGAAGGGGAGCATACGCAAAGACAGACTTAACAAGGTGCCACCAAGTTTTAGAGGAGGGAGACAAGTTTAAAAGTTCATTCTTGAAGTTGGACAGATGTTTTATGGCTCCTCTAAGAGTAGACACACACTTGTTATGGACTTTTGGAATACCCTGAGATTGCCTTCGTTCAGATTAGCCTTCCAATAAGAGAAGGCATGTTGTCTCAGAGCAACTGCCTCGCCATGGAAGGGTAGTATAATGAAGATGAGGTGGATGAGAGAGAGAGAGAGAGAGAGAGAGAGAGAGAGAGAGAGAGAGAGAGAGAGAGAGAGAGAGAGAGAGAGAGAGAAAGCGAGAGAGAAAGCGAGAGAGAAGCGAGAGAGAAGCGAGAGAAGAAAGCGAGAGAGAAAGCGAGAGAGAAAGCGAGAGAGCAGTTTTCTGTGGAAGAATTCCAAAGCTGAGTTACATCAGGGGCAGTCGATATAGGAGACCAGTCTGAAGTGAGATGACTGCTTGCAGTCCCTGCCATCTCCCTGAGTGAACTGCTAGACTTGCTGTTGCTGAGGCAGCTCTCTGGGAATAGCCAGAGAGATGTGGACTTTCACAAGCATATGATCAGATGAACCAATTGGAGCAGAGGAAGAGCACTCGACATTTGCGAGAAATTCGTCATTACAAAGTCCAGAAGAGAGAATTTGCCTTTGGGAGATATCGGGTGGGAAAGTTCTTCAGATTGAGTCAGTCCCATCACAGAAGTCCTTTGCTGAAGTGTCATGTTTGGTAAGAGAGGTACCAACACCCAGCCCAGGGGCAAATCCAGGAATTGGGTAGGGGGGGGGGTTCCAAATAACAGAAAATTATAAATTTTCCAAATTATTTCCAAATAAATTACTGTGAGCTGTTAGTGGTTTATTGTTTATTAGGTACTGTATTGACCAGTTTTTCTGAGGCTTCTGGCCTTTTTTGTGGCACACTTTTGTGGGAGAAGGAGTTCTGGGTGACCAGGGAACCCCTGGGTTTGCCACTGTAATGGTAAATATTTTTTTGTTGGGAGGGGGGGGGGTTCTGGGCACCAGGAAACCCCCCTGGATTTGCCACTGCAGCCAGGTGCATGGTGACAAATTAAATCACTATATATGAGGAAGAGAGAGAGTTCGGTAGAGTGGTTAAAAGTTTATTCATGTCGGCTGAGAGAGAGAAAGAGATGTAGATGGAGTCATCACTGTTAGGAGGACGGCACAACACACAGATGAACAAGAGGTTGGAGTAGAGGGGAAGTCACAGCCAGAGCTACTTCTATGGGTTGGAAGGTGGAAGATCCATAGAAGGGCAGTGAGAAATTGATGTAAAGTGTAACTTCGCCACTGTGGCGTGGTTCAGGCCTATCGAATCAGAGAGACAATAACTGGGAGAGACGCTAAGGAGTTGGGGACGTCCTGTGGGAGGAAGGATTCTGTTAAACAGATGATGTCTTGTTTATTGCAGCGGCTGGATTGAGAGTTCTGTCAGGTTAGAGCGGAGACCTCGGATATTTGAGTTCCACACAGTTGGAGATGGGGGGGGGGAGGGAGGACGCATTGGGATGGTGCGGAGATGAGGTGGGGGAGGCTTGGTGGGACAAGGTGGGCTTTGGGGGGGGGTGGGTGACAGGTGAGGTTTGAGTGTATGGGTTGTGGGGGAAGGTTTGAGTGCGAGGGGCGCAGAGGAAGGGATGAGTGGTTGGCATGCGGGGAAGATTTTGAGTATGTGACGTGCGGAGGAAGATTTGAGTCTGTGCGGTGGAAGGGAAGGTATGAGTGTGTGGGTTGTGGAGAGGTTTGAGTGTGTGGGTAGGGGAAGGTTTGTGTTGTGGAGTGTGGGGGAAGTTGAGTGTGTGGGGTACGGGGAAGGTATGAGTGTGTGGGTTGTGGGAGAGGTTGAGTGTGTGGGGTACGGGGAAGGTTTGTGTGTGTGGAGTGTGGGGAAGGTTTGAGCGAGAGGTTGTGTGGGGAAGTTTGAGTGAGAGGTGTGTGGGGGAAGGTTTGAGCGAGAGGTGTGTGGAGGAAGGGATGATTGAGTCGAGAGAGTAGGTGTGGGGAGTTAATGAAGTGATGGGAGGAAGGCTTGAGTGGGAGGAGGTGATGGGTGGGGACTGGTGAGAGGTGTGTGGGGAAGGTTAGAGTGAGAGGTGTGTGGGGAAGGTTTGAGTGAGAGGTGTGTGGGGGAAGTTTGGGCGAGAGGTGTGTGGGGAAGGTTTGAACGAGAGGTGTGTGGGGGAAGGTTTGAGTGAGAGGTGTGTGGGGAAGGTTTGAGCGAGAGGTGTGTGGAGGAAGGTTTGATTGAGAGTGTGTGGGGGAAGGTTTGAGTGAGAGGTGTGTGGGGGAAGGTTTGAGTGTGTGGCATGTGGGGGAAGGTTTGTTTGTGTGTGTGCGGTGAGGGGAAGGCTTAAATGCGTGACGTGTGGGGGAAGGTTTGAGTCTGTGTGGGATGTGGGGGAAGGTTTGTGTGTGTGGGTGTGAGAGAATGTTATGGTTGTGTGTGGGGGGGGGGTATGGGGGAAGGTTTTTGTGTGCCGCCGGGTGCGTGGAAGGTTTGAGTGTACTCGGGAAGGTTTGAATGTGTCGGGTGCGGGGGAAGGTTTGAGTGTGTGGGGTGCGTGGGAAGGTTTGTGTGGAAACGGCGGCGGGGATATAGGAGAAGGTCTGTGTGTATGTGAGGGGTGCGGTGAAGTTTGGAGTGTGAGAGCTAATTTGTGTGTGCGAGGGAAAGTTTGTGTGGAGGGGTGGATGGGGGATGGTTTGTGTGTTTGGGGTGTTTGGGAAGGTTTGAGTGTGTGGGGTGCGAGGGAATGTTTTGTGTGGTGGGTCGGGGGTACAGGGGAAGGTCTCTGTGTATGGGATGGATGCAGTAAAGGTTTGAGTGTGTAGTGCAGGGGATGGTTTGAGTGTGTGTAGTGTGGGGGAAGGTTTGAGTGTGTAGTGCAGGGGATGGTTTGAGTGTGTATAGTGTGGGGAAGGTTTGAGTGTGTGGAGTTAAGGGGGAAGGTTTGAGTGTGTGGAGTTAAGGGGGAAGTTTGAGTGTGTGGAGTGCGGGGGAAGGTTGGAGTGCGGGGAGGGTTGAGTGCGGGGGGGAGGGTTGGAGTGGCGGGGGAGGGTGGAGTGGCGGGGGAGGTGGAGTCCGGGGGAAGGTTTGAGTGTGTGGGTTGCCTGGGAAGGTTTGAGTATGTGGGATGCCTGGGAAGGTTTGAGTTGTGGATTCCTGGGAAGGTTTGAGTTTGTGGATACCTGGGAAGGTTTGAGTTTGTGGGATGCCTGGGAAGGTTTGAGTTTGTGGGATTCCTGGAAGGATTGAGTTGTGGATTCCTGGAAGGTTTGAGTTTGTGGGATTCCTGGAAGGTTTGAGTTTGTGGGATTCCTGGGAAGGTTTGAGTTTGTGGGATGCCTGGGAAGTTTGAGTTTGTGGGATGCCTGGGAAAGTTTGAGTTTGTGGAATATCTGGGAAGGTTTGAGTTTTGTGGAATGCCTGGGAAGGTTTGAGCATGAGGGGTGGGGGGGGAGGTTTGAGTGTGTGAGGTGTGTTGGAAGGTTTGAGTGTGTGGGGTGTGGGAAAGTTTGAGGGTGCGAGGTGCGGGGAAGTTTGAGGGTGTGATGTGCGGGGAAGGTTTGAGTGTGTGAGGTGCGGGAAGGTTTGAGTATGTGAGGTGCGGGCAGGTTTGAGTGTGTGAGGTGCGGGGAAGGTTTGCGTGTGTGAGGTGCGGGGAGGTTTGAGTGTGTGAGGTGGCGGGGAAGTTTGAGTGTGTGGAGTGAAGGGGGAAGGTTTGAGTGTGTGGAGTGCGGGGAAGGTTGGAGTGCGGGGGAGGGTGGAGTGCGGGGGAAGGTTTGAGTGTGTGGGTTGCCTGGGAAGGTTTGAGTATGTGGGATGCCTGGGAAGGTTTGAGTTTGTGGGATTCCTGGGAAGGTTTGAGTTTATGGAATATCTGGGAAGGTTTGCGTTTTGTGGAATGCCTGGGAAGGTTTGAGCTTGAGGGTGGGGGGGAAAGTTTGAGTGTGTGGAGTGAAGGGGGAAGGTTTGAGTGTGTGGAGTGCGGGGGAAGGTTGAGTCGGGGGAGGGTTGGAGTGCGGGGGAAGGTTTGAGTGTGTGGGTTGCCTGGGAAGGTTTGAGTATGTGGGATGCCTGGGAAGGTTTGAGTTTGTGGGATGCCTGGAAGGTTTGAGTTTGTGGGATTCCTGGGAAGGTTTGAGTTTGTGGAATGCCTGGGAAGGTTTGAGTTTATGGAATATCTGGGAAGGTTTGAGTTTGTGGATGCCTGGGAAGGTTTGAGTTTGTGGGATTCCTGGGAAGGTTTGAGTTTTGTGGAATGCCTGGGAAGGTTTGAGTTTATGGAATATCTGGGAAGGTTTGAGTTTGTGGGATGCCTGGGAAGGTTTGAGTTTGTGGGTTCCTGGGAAGGTTTGAGTTTATGGAATATCTGGGAAGGATTGAGTTTGTGGAATGCCTGGGAAGGTTTGAGCCTGAGGGGTGGGGGGGGGGAGGTTTGAGTGTGTGAGGTGCAGGGAAGGTTTGAGTGTGTTAGGTGCAGGGAAGGTTTGAAGTGTGGTGCGGTGCG
>CM068958.1:52046051-52065390 GCA_035128595.1 Eptatretus atami | reverse complement strand
TTAAACATTTTGGAAATTGCATTAAATACATATAGTTCGGATAAGGTGTCTGCACACTTTGAAAACTATTTTCTCACTTATGCATGTGAGGGGATGAGGTTGTCCAATATTGAGAATATCTTGTGCTATATTTAAAAACCGTTTCCAAAATGTATCTTAAAGTGCCTTACTCTGTGTATCACTCCATCATGAACAGCCCTTTCATTCTGCTTCTCCATTAAAGTATCTTCTCCTCTTCTCATTCTTTGCCAAGGGCTTATTTTCTCCCCAAAACCGCTCAATCCTAAACGCTAAGTTCATTCAGGAGCCCCTCACCCTCTTTCATACTTGCAGCCAAATTTCTCCATGCCTTCCACACAAAAACACTCTCCCAACAACCACCAATGAACCTGTCACAAGAGTTATTGGTCTGGAATCCTGAGGCATCAATAGCAAAGGCTGTAGTATGAGCGACACACAAAGTTTCCTTGCACCCGCTTTCACACTCAACAATCACTCCTTTCCGACGCCCCTGCCCTCTCGACAGGAATATCAAAGAGCCACACAATCCCTTGCATCCTATCACCACAGCCGGCATCACATCACTATGTCCTATGAGCAGCTCCTCTCCCCCTGTCCCTCACCTTGTGAACCTCAAACATCTGAGGCCTATGTTCCACCCTGACAGATCTCTCAATCCAGGCCACTGCCAATAAACCAGACATCATCTACTTGTTATGCCTCTCCGGTCTGGACCGCATAGCATACAGCTAACCCCCAAATCGCACAAATGAACGTATACGATTAACAAAGCACATGACTGAGGCTTAGAGTTCTTTAGCTAAGAGCGAATGGTAGTATGAATTGTGGTATCGCTAGTAACAAAACAAACATAAAAATATTATAGTAAGTTAGACCACAGATATTACGTGATCGTTATACGATAGTAGCAAGCCCATGCTAGATATCAATTTAAAGCAACTTACCTTTGTAGTATATGCCTCGAGATGAGGGTGTTAGCTCCCTTGTTCCAGGAATTCGGCTAAGGAGCAAGTACTTCCTGGCACGCAAACAAAAGCGAGGAAAATTAAAAGTAAAGCGCGTAACGTCAGTGCAAAGTACATCACTGCTCAATGAGAGCCTGTAAATTAACCATCCATGATCAGAGTACAAGAGTACAAATAGACAAAAGTCAGTCACGTGAGCACATATCACCGCAGAGCCTAATACAAAAAGCCAGACCAGAGACAAGCATGCAAGACATTCCAGCAAAGAACGCGAGCAGAAAGGCAGGGACGGAAAAAGAGACCAACACAGGACCAGCCGGACAGAAAAAAGCGAACACAAGCCAAAAAACACAAAGCCCACACAAAGAAAGAGCCAACCACAACGCAAGCCAAAAAGCCCCACGCAAAGCACCCACCAGAAGAAACGCATCCAAGGAGAGCCAGCAGCAAAGAAAAACGAAAGAACGCAAACAAAAGCAGACCCGAGAGAAACACGAAAAAGGGCACCAACCCAGCCACAAAACGAAACAAACAAAAAACACAACAGAACAAACCCCTCCACAGAACACCACCGCACCACACAACAAAACAAAAGACCACCAAAAAACACAAAGGACACCCACCGGAAGAAGAAAGGACAGACAAAGGAAAGAAGAAGACAAGAAATCTAGTGAGAACAACCCGCCACACACAAACCCGAGACACCGCCCAGAAACAGAGCCCCACAAGCAACAGCAATGAAAAACACAAAACAAAACCCCCACCACAACAACAAAAAGACACCAACACCGAACCCCCAGCGAAAAACCACGACCGCCGGCGCAACGCCCGGAAATCCAGAAAGACCGACAGACAACAACAAAAACCAAAAACAAAAACACACAACACCAAAAAGAAACCACAAATAAAATCCACCAAACACACCACAAAACTACCACCCAGAGCCAAACAGAAAACAGCAATAAAAGACAACCACAAAAATGAGTCGTACACATTCCAGCTTCGACAGTCTTTCCTTATAGGTTGTTGTTGTAACACAAATTGTCGGGAAGTTCGTTCAGAAAAACGTAGAGCAATCAGAAAAACTCGTATCAGTGCCGACAGTAAGTAACAACAGTATAAATTCTGGTGAATTGAACGACTAAAACAAAGGTAACAGCATCAGCTCACGACCTGTATAGTGGCCGCCAGTCTGCCACAAACTAGACATTTTTCCAATCGCAACAGGCCAAAAACCACATAGGCAAGCCGACAATCTCTTTAACCCCAGCTCTCCTGGCCTGCACGGTAGCGCGTAAGCACAGAGCGCACAAGCTAGTGCAACGAGTTGACATGTAAATATCAGTGCGCAGGAATCTCAAGTTGTTCAAGCTCTCCGGCCTGTGGCTACGAGGCCTACTGTGAAGGCCCAGCGATAATCCTTATGCCGCGCACATCGTTATCGTTAGGCGGAGCCCGACGAGCGGAAGCCACAATCTACAATGAATCAATGAGTTCATTGTTAGCGTGATGCACACCGTGCTATCGAGCGCTGACCGTGAGCCATGTGTATGGCCGGGCCCACGGACCATGTGAGTCCTGGGCTCACGGCCGGGTAGTTGACTAGTCATCATATTCATTGTTGTTGCTTCCCTGTGGCTCCGGCGGACCCTACACCAGTGGACCAGGAGTAATGCCAGCCAACCAAACCCAACAATGTGGAATATGCATGACGAGCTCAACCCCGGCACAGTGTTTGGGAACTAGGGCTACCAACTCCTCTGCAGGTACTGACGATCTTTAAGATTCCTTTTTTTTTCTTGTTTTTATGTTTTTTTTTAAAGAGCGGTGCTGCACAGTCACATATACAAACACAATATATAAAGAAACAAACAAACAATCAAAAAGGCATCACTGATCCGTTGGAACATATCACAAATGAACACGGCACATATTCATTTAACACCACAGGGAAGCAACACGACCAATTCACTAATAGGTCGTGTGTATGACACAATCTTCCCTTCCTTGGCAACGCGGATGACGCTTTGCGAATCCGCCGTCTGAGCCGGGCAGACTTGAGTGATGACTCCGACAGGGCAGTCATTGCGGACAGAATCCTTTTCCTTGAGGATTATAACTGCCCCGTCCTTCACTTCTTGTTTGTCTTGCATCCACTTCCGTCGAACTTGGAGTGAGTGGACGTATCTCGTGCGGCCATCTGCGCCAGAACTTCTGCGAAATGAACTCTTTTCCATGGATACCGTATATGTCTTTGATGTCCGCGTCGTAGAAAGGTTCAACAGGCGACCCCGTTCTGTGTTATAGCATGTTGGGAGATAACACGAAAGGAGAATCTGGATCGGTAGACACGGGAACCAGTGGTCGGTTGTTCACAATGGCCATTACTTCCACATGAATGTTGTCAGCACTTCGTGGGTTAGATCCTTCGAAGCAAACTGTGCCATCATAGATTCAGAACACGTCTAACGACACCGATTAGCCGTTCCCAACTTCCCCCATGGTAGAATGGGGTGGATTAAACAGCCATTTCACACCACTGTTGTACAGAATTCTTTTACCGGGCCTTCCTCCACGTTAATGGCGTCAATGTGTAGAGGGTCTGTTGCGCCGAGAAAATTTGTGCCACGATCTGACCTGTCTGTACCACTTTTCCGCGTATGGCTTGGAATCTCCTGAGAGCATTTATGAAAGAAGAAGAGGACATCTCTTCCACAATTTCAATATGTATGGCTCTGTCTACTATAGCACGTAAACAGTATAGCCCAGCGCTTGCTGCTGGCTGAACCACCTCTTGTTTTCTGGTCAGGACATTCCACGGCGAAGGCGTCGGTAGCTACATACGTGAAGGGCGGCGCGGGCGTCACGCGATCCGCGGGGAGGTCTGACATCTTCTGCTGGAGTGGGCGTCCACGCAGCTTGCGGCATGTGACGCAGTGGTGAATGAGGGAAGTTAACAACCTTTACAGCCTATGATCCAAAAACCTGCTGCGCGGATAGCTCCCTCTGTCAGTAGTCGGCCTTGGTGTTTAACAAGTTGGTGGTGGTGACGTATCAGCAAGACAGCGATGTGATGTTTCCCAGGGACTATGACGGGTTTTTACCTTGAGCGGTAAGTCACTGTGCCTTAGTCTTTCCCCGACAACCAACAGCCCATCTGCATTCAACGTCGGATCTAGCGGAAGTATGGGCTGTCTTTTGCAGAGGTTTGTTTGATTTCAAACACTGTAACTCCGTTGCGTAGGCTTCGATTGTACTTGTTGAAGTACAAATGTTTCTGCTTGTTTCTGTTGTTCCACACTTTTACCTTCCACGCAGGCGTGCCACCCTTTGCATTCGTTTTGGCCTTTAAACGAATGGAGGATATGTCGTAAACGGACAACAGCGTCACAAATCTCTTCCAGTCGGAAAACCGTTTAAAACGTTCTGTACCAAGGCTTGTGGATGAAGAAATGTTCGTCGATTGACATTGGCAGACGGCCGAATTTCTTTATCTTTGTCGGGATTTGACAGTCGGGAACTGTTCCGTGTCGTTGACGTCTGTGTCGTGTCGCAGTGACGGCCCTGAAGCCAGCTACTAGAGGTGAGGTCTGACGCTGCGATGAGTCTTGTAGCAACGTCTGCTGGGTTCATATGTGAAGGCACATATTTCCATTGTTGACATGTGGGAGATTTTTGTATGCGCTCGACACGATTTGCCACATACACGTAGAATCTTCTGGTATGGTTATACAGAAACCCATACCACTTTACTGTCTGTGAAGAAGTTTATTTCAGCAAAAGTCAACATCGAGCTGTTCAGAAACTGTCTCTGCGATTTGCACCGCGAGCACAGCCGCACACAATTCAGGCGTGGAATTGTATTGCCGTGCTTTGGGCAACTTTGTTTTTGCCCAGGATGAATCCAAAGTGCGTGTTACCGCTGACGTCCGTTGTCTTCAAGTACGCGACAGCTGCGATTTTTCTCCGAGGCATCGGAGAAAACGTGGACTTCTCTTTTGACAGTTCGTTTGGGCTTGGGGCGTAGGTCCTGTGAACTTGTACTGTTCTAAGTCACTCAGAGAATTTCTCCAATCATCCCATTCTTTTTCTTGGTGTGGAGACAATGGCTCGTCCCAGATACAGTCTCCGTCATGAGATCTCGGAGAAGTAATTTACCTTGAACAATTATGGGGGCGACGAAGCCTAGGGGTCGAACACACTGCTAATCGTAGACAAAACCCCCTACGTGAGAATGGTTTTTCTTTGGTTGACTTCAAACGTGAAGACATCGTGCTGGAGGTCCCACACAAGGCCTAAGCTTCTCTGTTGCGTAAGGTATCTTCGTCAAAGTTCAAGTTCTTGAGGTTTTTAGCATAATCCTCAGAAGGAAATGACTTGAGTACTTCTGGGCTATTTGATGACAATTTGTGGAGGCGGAGGTTACCGCCGTTCACCAGAGCTTTTGTGTGGCAGACAGAAGTGTTACCGCTTGTTCCACAGATTGACATGACGTCAATCAACCGTCATCACATAAAAGTTGTGTAGTACAAGTTTTGTGACGTCATCTTGGGTTTTCTTGTCCAGCGACGACAGCTTTCCGGAGACCGTACGTGGCCACACGGGAGACGGCCTATTCCCGAAGACATGCACTTTCATTCTATAGTCAATCAGCGTTTCTCGGGATCATTATCTTGATACCACAAAAATCTGAGTAATTGCGGTTCTTGTTTGACCAGGAAACCATAAAACATGGACTGAATGTCAGCTGAAATCGCCACTTCATCAGAGCGAAACCTTATCAAACAACACAAGTAAGTCATTGGTCAATCTGGCCCTTTTAGCAACACGTCGTGAGATACGCCGTGTACTTGGAGGAGGAGTCGAAAACACACCGTATCTGTCGCGGCTTTATGTGGATGGTAAACCGACGAAGTGTAGATACCAGCATTCCTCATCTTCTCGAAGGGGGGCGATTTCTGCGTGGTTTCTATCGTGTTTCTTTCTGTTGCTTCATAAACTCGACCATGTGTGTTTCTTTTCTGGGTTTTTAATGAGCTGGAGCAGGAACTAGCTCTTTGATGGCTTCCGGTTATTGTTAGGTAGCCGCTGTCTGTCTGCCTTAAACGGCAGCGGTGCCACCCAATTACCTTCAGGTGACCGATGCATCTCATCTTCATTACTGAAATGAATTGTCTGTCTTCAGTGGACAGGCCAGATTGTGTCATCTTTATCACTTGGAAAATGTCTGAAAAATTGTCGTTTTGCAGGTAACAATCTTCAACAAACAGCTTATTGTCACATGTGGAAAATTGTGGGCGACCGTCGGCAAAAAGTTAATTTTATCACCACAGGAACACCTGTTTTATGAACTTTGCGATACAAGTTTCACCGATTATCGCCCAGCCAAGAGTGTTTTCTGGGCGAATGGAATCCTCTCGGCCCGTCCGTTGTTCCAAATATGATGCGCCTCTGGAATGTCACGGCCATCAAAATTATATCTCGCGTCGCGTCAATCTCGGGGATTCTGCAGCAATATCAAACAGGTGGCATGATGAATGGCGACATCGGGCGTGGCTATTTTCGTGGCATTGGAATTTCGTCGCACTCGATTAACGTAGGAACTTGTATTTGTGGTTACCGTCTATGGACTCTATTGTGTAGCCATGTGCACGTCCCAACCATTTGCGCTGACCCGGAGCATGACGTAAGGTTGTAGGAATATATCCCCCGATTCATCAAACGATTTGAAAAATCTTGCTGGCGAGCGTGACGTTGCTCTGGTCGTCGAGGATTACGTAGGCATGGATATACTTGTTTTTGTCACTGTGGTAAACTTGGTCAGAATTGTTACTGCATGATTTACCCGGGGACACATCACCACAAAATTTGGTGCATTTAGAGTTCGGAACGTTGACGGGTAGCTCCCGCCGTTATCGGCGAACGCCTTATGGCTGTGTGTGGCGGGCTCTGTTGGGGTCACCGTGGGCTCTTTAAGGGCTGCCGCTTGGTAATGCATTGCTGTAACATGCTTGTTGCCTTACACACAGACAGAAAATTTACAACTACTGTCTTTGCAACGTGGTCAGTTGAAACACAACACCGGAAACATACCTTATTTTCCCGGAGAAAGTCCCTTTTTTCGTCAAAGACTTCAGTTTGATGCACGACAGTCGCTGAGGTATATGCAGTATTGTGCAAAGGACAGTTTGGCTGAATGTCTGTCTCTCTGGAGAAGAGGGTGCGGATTGCAGAATTTGTACTCTTGTGACTGTCTATATCCACTCTGACTGCTGCTCTGTGTGGCATTACTTTTCGTACCAAAAGGATCATTGCGTACCTGACTGAGGTTCTGATAAACTCAGCAAACACATGGAAAGGAGGAAACACCACATTATTTTCATTTTTTGTACCTGGACGCATGCATGTCCATTTCTCCTTGTATGTGTAAGGCAGTTTATTGAGTATGGGGAGTACTCCTGATGAAGAGTCAAAATAGCTTAAAAGAGTAGCGTATTTTTGATCTTCTTTGAGAGAGCACTTCATACAACGTATCTGACAGTTCATACAGTTGCTTGTTGTCTTTGTTTGACAGCCGCGGAAAGGAAGCAAGTTTATGTTTGATTGAGGCTTCCACCATTTCCGGACTGCCAAATCGCTCCTCTAAGCGCTCCCATATTCGTTGAAGCGCGAGACATGGATTGCTGGCATTTGACATTTTTAAGCTGACGGCGTGTTTCTTTGATTGTGGACCTAACCACTTAATCAGGAGGTCAATCTCTTCATTAACACTGGCACCAATATCGTTCACAACGCTGCGAAAGTCTGCCTTCCACACTGCGTATGCTTCTGGGTTTGTCGTTAAAGTACACAAGCGTGTTAACAGCAAATCTCTTTTCAGCAGATATTGTGAAAAGTCAGTGTTCATAGGCGTTGTATTATTTGCTGTGTATACCGGCAAAAATGAAGGCACATTCGGGTCTAATGTGGCACGAGGGTTGGAACTGTGATTTAAATGTCTGTTATTCATGGGAACAGATGTAGCGTTAATAGCTCGTTATTTAAATCAGGAAAGAAGGGGTGATCAGGGTGTCTGGTTGTTGCTTGGTATAAATTACTGGCAATATTGGGCGTAAGACGGTGGCTGCAAATTTTGCATATTGTCAGTAGCGATAAAGTCTGAGTTGGTAACACTGGCGGATAACTGTGATCTTCCACATACTGTTCTGTGCACTTTGCTGATGTCTCCTGAGGTAGGTTGATATCGGGCGGGCCACTTCCACCCTCAAGTTCGCTAATACATTGTTCAATGGCTGTAACTCCGCCTCAGTCTCGGCGACTTGTTTTTCAGATTGTAGTACGGTTAAATCAGCCTCCATGTCGCTTGAATTTGTGCTGATTCTGCGGCGGCCAAGGCTTGCTTTTTGCGTAGTTCGGCTGCTTGTCTCTCGTACTGCAGGCCAGCTTTAGCAGCAACGGCTTTAGCACGTTTTTGTGCTAACATAGAACTTATGTTTACAGTTCTGAATTTTTGAACCAGCCTGAGATGATCGTACTGATCGGTTACTTCTGGGTGAGTTCTCTGACATGTTGATTGTCTGGACGATGGCGTCGAGTATACTGCGGAAACTGTTGTTATGGACTGGATTCCCCTGAGCCGGGCGGACCGATGTTTCTCGCTTGCTGGTGCTGTGCTTGGCCTAGTCGATTACTGTTATGCCTCTTCGGTCTGGACCGCATAGCATACAGCTAACCCCCATCCGCCAATGAACGTAACGTCTAACAACCATGCTGAGGCTTAGAGTCTTTATTCTTGACGAATGGTATGAATTGTGGTAATCGCTGTAACAAAAACAAAAATAAAATGTTATAGTAAGTTGACACAGATATTACGGTGATCGTTATACATGTACAAGATGTGTATATTAAAGGGCAACTACTTTGTAGTGATATGCTCGCGATGAGTTAGCTCCCTTGTTCCAGGAATTCGGGCAAGGCGTACTTTCACGCAAACAAAAACGAGAAATAAAATTAACCTAACTCAGTGCAGAGTACTGCACTGTCAATGAGAGCCGTTATAAAATCACTGATCAGAGTAAACGGTACAATAACAAATTAGAGTCACTAGAATAGACCGCAGAGCTTTACATTTGTCTACACATCAAAGTTGCAAGTTCTTTCCTATAGGTTGTTGTTGTAACACAATTGTCGAAGTTCGTCGGTAAAACTAGAGCATCGAACTGTTTCATGTCGACATAAAGTCACAGTATAAAATTCTGGTGTTGAACGATAAACAAAACGCATCACTCACACTGTTGTTGGCCGCAGTCTGGCACAAAATGCATTTTTCATCGCAGCGGGCAAAAAACCACATGGCAAGCGACATTTTTAACACAGCGTCTCCTGGCTCACGGTAGGCGAAGCCACAGGGAAGCAACAACAATGAATATGCATGACTAGTCAACCGGCACAGTGTGGCGGCATATCCTGGCTCACGGTAGGCGGAGCCACAGGGAAGCAACAACAATGAATATGCATGACTAGTCAACCGGCACAGTGTGGCGGCATATCCTGGCTCACGGTAGGCGGAGCCACAGGGAAGCAACAACAATGAATATGCATGACTAGTCAACCGGCACAGTGTGGCGGCATACCTGGCTCACGGTAGGCGGAGCCACAGGGAAGCAACAACAATGAATATGCATGACTAGTCAACCGGCACAGTGTGGCGGCACACTACTTAACTGAATCCTTCCTCCCACAGAACGTCCCTGACTCCTAAGTGTCTCTCCCTGGCTGTTGTCTCCACCAGTTTGATCGACCTGAACTCTGCCCTGGTTGTGGAGTCATGCTTTATATCAAAAATGCAATTTTTCACTCTCTATTTGCTGCTCTTACACCTCACAAACCCCAAGATTACCTCTGGTTGCGACTTCAACTCCGATCTCACCTCATGTTTGTCTGTGTGTTGTCCCATCTTCCCAATGGTGAAGACTCCATCTATATCTCTCTCAGACGTCATGGACCAACTTTTAATCACTCATCCCAACTCTCTCTTCCTCATATGTGGTGACTTCAATTGTCACCATGATAATTGGCTGAGTGGTGGGTGGTACCTCTCTCACCAGCCATGGCACTTCTGCAAAGGACTTCTGTGACTCCATGGGACTGACTCAATCTGTGAACTTTCCCACCTGGATTTCTCCCAATGGCAAATCTTCCCTCCTGGATTTGGTGATGACCAACTTCCCCGCCAATGTATCTTACTCGTCATCTGCCCCAATTGGCTCTTCTGATCATGTGCTAACTGGTAAAGGTCAACATCTCTCTGGCCATTTCCAGGGAACAGCCTCTGCGCCGGCGAGTCTGGCAGTTCTTTCAAGCAAACTGGCAGGGACTTCAAGCAGCCATAGCACTTCAGGAGTGGTCTCCTATATCCACTACTGCTAATGTTAATTCAGCCTAGGAATTCTTCCGCAGAAGCCTGCTCTCTCTCTCTCATGCTCAGATTCATCCCATCTCGTCTTCAGTTCTCTTACCTATCCTCCCACCCTTGGTACTCTGAATCCTGTGGTGAGGCTGTTGCTTTAAAACAACTTGCATTTCCCCCCTGGAAGGCAAATCCAACCAAAGGCAACCTCAGATCATTCCACAAAGCCAGCAATAAGTGTGTCGACCCTCAGGAGAGCCAGTAAGCACCATCTGTCAAATCTCAACAATGAATTTTCAAACTTGTCTCCCTCCTCTAAAACCTGGTGGTGCCTTGTCAAATCGGTCTCTGATGTATGCTCCCCTTCCATCCCTTCCCTCACTTCAAATAGCAACACAGCCGACTTCACTCGTGAGAAGGCGGAATGCCTCAATTCTGTGTTAACTTCTAAATCTTGTGTCACCAACCCCTCTCTCTCTGTACCCACCCTTCCCAGTCATACCCAACTGCTCCTGAATTCAGTCTTTTGCAGCTGAAAAGGTGGAAAAGTTTCTGGCAACCCTCGATTCTAACTGCAATTGGACCAGACGGCATCAGCTCACTTGTCCTAAAAAAAACCTGCTCTGCTGCTCTTGCACTTCCTCTTTCTGCCCTTTTCACCCTGTCATTTACCATAGGTCATCTTGCATCTGCTTGGAAATCAGCCAAGATCACAGCATTACATAAAAAAGGTGCAAAAAACAATCTCCTTAACTTCAAGCCAATTAGCTTCCAATCATCAGCAAAGTCATGAAATCTATCATCACAGTTCACATAGAATCATTCCTTTTTCAAACAGTCTCATCTCAGATCATCAATTGTGATTCAGACCTGGTCACTCTACCTTGGACATGCTGCTTCTACTCTCCCAACAATAGGTGGAGACCCTCGATGTCAGACATGAGATGAGGGCCATCTTTCTGGACATATCTCGAGCTTTGGTGCAGTCTGGCATCATGCCTTGCTCTCCAAACTCTCTGCCTATGGAATCGAAGGCCAACTCCACTCTTGGATTGCTGACTTCTTCCACTCTCGAAGCCAATGTGTGTCTCTCAACGGAACCCTTTCTCCTCCTCTCCCAGTCAAGGCTGGAGTACCACAATGCAGTGTTATAGGCCCCATATTATTCCTAATCTTCATCAATGATCTCTCAGACTCTGCATAATCCTCTCTCTCTCTTTGCTGATGACTCCACTCTCTGCCATGACATCCCCTGTCGTTCTGACAGACAGACTGCACTTCTTTCCCTCGCCTCAGGTTTTGACAAAATCACAAACTGTTCAAACACTTGGAACTTGTCTTGCGATCTCGTGATATATATACAGTATATATATATATATATATATATATATATAATATATATATATATATATAATATATCTCTCTCTCTCTCTCTCTCTCTCTCCCCTCTCTCTCCCCTCTCTCTCCTCTCTCTCTGAAAGGACCATACGGCAAGCCTTCCCATCTCCATTCTCAACAACCTTCTCGAAGAAGTTCAGTCACTTAAGCGCTTGGATCTCACTATCAGCCATGATCTCTCTTGAACAAACCACATTTTGAAGATGGCCTCGAAAGCCAGCCACCGACTGGGCATCCTCCATCATACAAAGTCCTTCCTTGGCATACCTGAACTCCTATCCACCTCCAAGACTTTTATCTGCAGCTTGATAGAGTACTGCTCTCACCTCTGGGCTGGCTCCCCTGACTCACATCTTGCTCAGCTTGATGCTGTGGAAACAAAGTGATGAAGCTGAGTCTATGAGCCTATCACGTCGCCATCGCCGATAGGCTGGTGGCATCTCTATCTTCTTCCACTTCATTTCTGGACTTGCATCCTCTGCCCCCCCCCCCCCCAATAGGTATCTGCAGGATGCATGCGGTCCACCAGCAACTCCCTCCTCGGGAAACTGCCTAAATCCAGAATCACTGCTCATCTCAGCTCATTTATTCCTGTTTTTCCACCTATGGAACCACCTTCCATACTCTCTTCAACCTCATTCTTCCCTTGAAGTCTTAAAGACAGCTGTTCACCACCATCTTGTCATCCTCCATCCAAAATTATGATCTTTTCTACACCCGTTACACCACCCGTTATGATCCCAAAATTTTGCTTGTGTATCCATATTGTCCATCCTTTGCGTTCTCCCTTACCCGTCATCGTTACCTACATCCCTTATTTATCCATCTCCATCTACTTTCTTCCTCCACCCTGATGTTCCCTTTTTGTGTTGCATTCTGATTCTGTTCTGTGTCATAGCTCTTTCACGAGCCTACAGCATGTATGAAATAATTTTTTTTTTTAATTGGTAGTTGTAAGGCGTCTCGTCCCCTTTTGTTCCCTTCATTAAACTGGGTGAGGCCAGGCAAGTGTAAAGGGTGGAACACACATCTCCCTCCCACCTACGGGGTGGGGGGGGGATGTGGGAGGGAATGGAGAGAGGGGAGGAGGGGTTCCCCCACCCCAGCTGTCCGTCAGCATGTGAGATATGGGTCTTGAACCATTCCCGGTTCATGATTAGTTTGACTCCTGTGTCACTTATCGGTCCTCTGTGCTCAGGGTGGAGAGACTCCTCTGATCATTGTTTGGTTTGTCTGGAGTGTGATGGAGAGGAGAATCGTGGTAGGGCAGAGGTTAGAGTTTTAAAAAAAACACCCACTCCCAACAGAAAACGTTCTCTTGCCTTTTGGCACAGCCCTCTTGGACTCTTTCTGTTCTCGCTCTGGGACAGCTGTATGCTCTGCTTCTGCTCTTCACGTCCTGACATTACTTCACTAGTTCCCTGTTTGGCCTCACTCACTACACTTGAACCATTCAAGTTCTACAACAGCCTAGGGTTCTTCACCCCATGCTTTCCCCTCTTACCTGACCGGTTCTTGTGTGTGTGTGTGCTTGCATACATGTATAAATTTGACCTCTAGGGGTAAATACAGAGTATCTTGTTATTGTGCTTTCATTAATCGTTGTGGGGTCTTTCTGTTAAGGATTTCCTTCCGTGTCTCAAGTCACACAAATAATTAATTTATTAAGAGTGTGTGTGTGTGTGCCCCCTGTTCTCACCATTTTTCTGCTGTGACATTTGTGTTTGTTTGCCATACCAGGAGGGCTAAAATGCTAACAATCCTGATTAATAAATGGAAAAGATATTAGACCCCGACTGAACTACGTGCTGCTGTTCAACTGCTGAGGTGTCAATCCATGTCAAACCTTAATGGATCAGTTAGGGTGTGGCCCTGGATAACAGAGGGGTGACTGGTGTATTTTAAAGACAGTGCAGATTTTCTTCTGTCGCTCGCTTTCTACTGTTAGAAAGAGCCCAATGGCAGGAAAAGAAGACTCCTCCATGCGAAATGATTTAGAAAAATAACAAGCGCAAACATGACAAAGCAATAATATATAAATAACACAATACACAACCATATTCTGACGACTGCACAAATTCCAAACGGAACCCTGACCAGACACACATTAAACATTGTTTTTGTATTCAACAAGACTTACTGCTGCAAGCCTGTTTGCAACGGAGAATGGGACATGAATGGTTTCATTCACAAATCAAGAAAATAAACATCAAGTGTGGGCAGATAAATGAAAAAGGGATAATGATGGGCAGGACATGTGGTCAGCAATGGCAGGATGTGCAGGACTTGTTACTGGAGATTCCCGCATGCACATTGCCATTGGTCTACCCGAGTGTGGACAGGATGGTGTGGAAATGTGAGCCGGCTGGTGGAGTGTATGGTGCTGGGCAGTTCACGTCACTCCAGTGACCCTTCCAGCTCTTTAACTTCCTTCCAACTTCCTCACCGACTGACTTTCCATCTCTTACGGACTGTATTTCTCGCAGTAACTGCGGGCTTCCTCTTATAAACCTGCCTGCAGGGCAACGTCTCTTATAACCCACGACAGCATATCCCTGTACGAATGTGGGCCACTCCCACCAACCCTGCACTGAGAGAGCCAGTGACCAGCAGCCCCAAGCGCATCAATATGGCAGGGCATCGATGTCTCGCCCACTAAGGCAGGGCTGACAGCACAAACTCCAACACGAGCAGTCCTTATTGCATTTCTACACCACCATATGCCCACCTTTCCCAATGTACGTGACACTGTCCCCGACTCTAAGCTGTCCCTTTTTTGTCATAGGTGTCATCCTCGACTCTAAGCTGTCCCTTTTTGAGAATGGGCATAATTCAATCCCCAAAGGGGGAAACCACAAACACAAGACAAATATAACACGATTCAGCTATAGTTCTCCTGAGACTTCTAATTTATCTACTTATTCAAACACAACACATTTACTTAGAAAAGGTTCGTCTAACGTGTTACAAAGGGGTAAAATGAAATTCCAACTCATGTGCGAAACAATCAAAAACACATCATGTCTCCCTTATGTTCTAAAGCCAGCAGGGCTGCATGGCACTGTCCGTAACCAAGTTCACAAAATATAAAGTCATTGGACAGACAGGCAGGAAGTGCAATGCAGGCATGTTGGGTGTGGTCCTGGATAACCGCCTGGGTGACACTATCCATAGCAAAATTCACAAAATGAAAAGTTATCAAACAGACAGGCAGGCAACATTTTCAAAAAGATTCGTAGACCATCAAGAGTGTGTGAGATGCTTTCCCATTTCCACTGGTGGATGCTGGGGGAGCAAGGTCTTCTGAAAGTGCTCCAACATGCTATCAGATTCGGACTTTGGAGGTGGTTATGGGTTTTCCTAATTTCCAGGAGTCTGTACACATTTCCTCTTTTTAGTAACTGATTCAAAATTTTGCCCCGATCTGTGTGCAGCTCCTAGGGAATTTCCTACCCAGATAATAAAAAAAATCCCCTACAATTAAAGTGCCTGTGTCACCACACTGGCTTCCAATGCCAAAGCCTGCTATTGTGCCCAACAGGCCTTCACTTCTGTTCCAAATAGCTGTTGCTTGTTTGTGTTCAATTTCATCTCTGCTCCTCTTAACCAAGAGAAAACCTGTTGCAAATTTTTGACAGTTTGGTTGAATTTTTAGCATGGAACGATAAATCACCATGGGGACCAGCCAAGAAGTGCAAATCAATACTCCATCCATGAATCGGTTAAACATTGCAGAGGCATTCCATAATATGAATGGCATCAGAGTGAACCTATGGACAAGCCCCTTACCGATGAAAAAGGCAGTCCTTTCCTTTCTTTTCTCATTCACCTCCACCTGCCAAAAACGGTTTTTAAATGTAATATGTAAAACCAATTTGAGCCTTCCACAGCATCTCAGGCAGAGGCGTCGCTTGCTTCCAAAAAGATTTAGGGTGCGGGCCCCCTCAAACTTCAAATCCCCACCCCCAATAAAACATTTAGCTAATTGTTATAGAAAAATAGGCTAATCGTTATAAAGTGGCCTATCGTAGCCAAGGGGTTAAAACATATGTAGGGGCACAGCAAAAAAAACATTCAGGGCACTTGCCCCTTGTGCCAGTGCCCAGCGACACCCCTGATCTCAGATATCTGTCAGGGGATATAAATGTCCCCTCCCCTTTATAGGAGTTGTCCTTGACTCTAAGCACTCCCTCACCTCTTAAGTGCTATGTTGTTTAGTTGGTGAAAGTCGACGTAAAACTGCATGGATCCTCCTTTTTTGTTTACTGACTTAACTGTTGACATCCAAGGACTTACTGTATCTGAGGGCTCAATTATGCCTGCTTTCTTTGTTATTGTACCTGCTCCTTGGCCTCCTCCCTCTTGGCAATGGGGAGTCTATGGGCCGCTTGATGGATACATCAGGCCTTCATAGTGTCATTTTTATGTTGGATAAGGCCAGTATGCCCACCGTCTTCACCTAATGAAGACAAGACATCCAAATTCCTGGCAATCAGAATACGCAAAGCCTCCTGGTGCTCTTTTATCTAAACTAGTCCTACATCTTCTTTTTAAGTCAAATAATTTAGTAGCCTAAATTCCGTTCCCTGGTAGATCCTCTGTTCAGGCTTTGCAAGACTCCTCACTCCCTTACCTCTGTTATATCACTATTGGTAGTGCAGCTGGTTCGTTTTGCGCCACCTCTCAAATTTTGTAGTTCTATGCACATATTGACAAGAGTCGACAATGACGAGGCATGCAGGATGTGTCACCCTCCATCCTCATCTGCACATTCCTGTTGGTCTACCTTGGTGCAGCAGGCAGGCTTGTATAGAGTGGAGTGTTGTGTGGTTCACGTCAATCTGGAGACACATCCAGCTTTCACTTCCTCCCTTCCTGAGTCCTCCTTGACTCTCACTCAGCGCCCAAGGGTTTCCACTTATTATCCCGGATGCAGGTGTGGAGTCTTGCACTTCTTGTGACAGCATATCTCTGCAACCATGCAGGATAGTACTACTCATCCTGCACTGGATTAACTAGGCCCATATGTCTTCATGGGAATGGAGAAGAGGATTTTGAGTTGGTGGACATTGTAATCATAAAAAGTAGGAGCGGGGACAGGTTTGCACAGACTTATGGGATGAACTTACAGCTTTAAATGATTGACAGGCAATTTCATGCACATTGATATGAAGCCCCACCATACCAAGGCAGAGTTGACAGTATGAATGCGAACAGCAGTGATTCTCATTACATTTATACTATACACTTCCATGGGGCTCCACCGTTTCCAATACATATGATAATATCTTTACGTGATGCTTTGTTCAGCATTCTGCAACTGAAATACAGTGATTGTACCTTTTAATCAAGATTACCACAGTCAGAATCATCACAATTGTCTCATGACTGTCAAGCCAAAACTGTCAATATGGTTTTCCAGTCTTTTTCAGAAAATAATCGAATTATTGGAAATTATAAAGTCAGTGACAAGTTCTGCATCATATTTACATGCTCTGACAATCTCCCTTCCCATAGGATTTGTTTCTTTTTTATCTGGTTGTGGAACCAACTTCCACATCCTCTTCAATCTCATTCCTCCATCCAGGTCTTCAAAACAGCTGTTCACCACCATCTCAGATCATCCCCAATCCAAAACCATTATCTTTTATACCCCAATTCTATCCTCACCCCAATCTCTTCTTCAAAATTCCCAGTTTTCCCTCCTGAGAGTTTTCTTCTGTGTCCATCTTGTCCCCATGCATTCTCTCCTGTCCCCATTCCTCCCCACACCCATTGTTTGTCAAACTCTCTCTGTCTTGACCTTTGGCTCTGCTGTTGGTGTTTTCCCCCTCTCTCTGCTGTGCCTTTTGTCCTGTTGCATCCTGATATGTTCAGTGTACTAGTACTAGCTCTTCCACGAGCCTCGACTATGTATTCAAAAAAAAAAGTTAAAACAAAATAATCAAAACATTTAAGCAGAGCTCAGGATGGGTACTTTAATCCCACGGCCAAGGTACAGAGTCCAACCAGACTGTTCCATGAACATAGATGGGCACCTCAACCCAAAGGCTGAAGTACATGGCCAATCAAACACACATCCCAACCCCAAAGGGTCATAATGCATGGTCATACCATTGGACCACTCCTCCATAGGAGTAGGTCGCCATGACATACGAGCAAGGAGCAAAAGTTCCTCCCCCTGAACTGGTCAAGCCCTACAAGACACTCAGTCGAGATCAGACTCCATTACTGTAGTGGGTACCAGGAAGCAAGTTGCTGCAAAGCTCTTGACCAACAGGGGGTGTCTGCAATTTAGCAATGGGCAGTTCTGTGTCTTGACTGCATTTAGTAAAGGTACTGGACCCAACCCTCGAACAGGCAGGTTACGGTGTCCTCCCTCCTCCCTCTCCTCTTTTACTGTGAATCAGTCCTTTGCTTGTTGCCCCACCCATTGCTAAGCTGTCCCACTGTCAGTATGTTCTCTTTTCACCCTCTGTCACCTTGTTTTTCCAGATGACGAGATTTTGCATTCAGAATATAATTGAATTAAGTTGTTGATTTTTCTAAATGTCCTGGCTGCATTCTATCTCTTGTTTACATCCATGGTGTATTTGGACCATCACGGTGATGGCAGATCACATTTTTCAAAAGTCTATTGGACCTTTGGAACTGCACAAAGACCCCAGCTGTCTTGAGTTTAACTACAGATGGGTACTGGTCCATGATAGCTTACTCTTTTTGAAACACATCTTGGTACCTTTAACGGTCCAAGTACAAGCAGACAGGACAGCTGGCTTATTTACCACTCAGGACAGTGTACTTATTGATGCAGGAGGATAGTGCACAGCTCTGCTTGCAAAGTACGTGGATTTTCAGCTTATTGACCAGTCGAGAATCAAACCCAGGCCAGACAGCTCAAAAGCGAGTCTGCTAGCACTGAGCTATTTCATCACAAACTGCGTCTCACATCAATGAGTATATCATCTCTCTATATTGACCCAGTTGAAAACGACACAGCTCCAACCCTTGCATTATGACACTCACTTGGTCCCTTCTTTCATTTTCTTTGCTGTGTGTTCCTTTTTTACATGTCTTTTCTTTGCAATGCAACCATCAACTTACCTGTTTCACAGTGATACAAAGCCCTACTGCACTATGTGCTGTAGGCCTACACTACCGGTCAAAAGTTTTAGAACACCCCCATTTTTCCAGTTTTTACTCTAATTTAAGCAGTTTAATGTTTCAATGTACTCTGAAATTAAAGCATAGAACAAATAAACAATTGCAGATAAAAAAGAAATCATGGAATCGTTTTGTTGAACAAAATTTAATCTAAATTTTTGACTCATCAAAGTAGCCACCTTTTGTAAATATGACAGCCGAACATACTCGTGGCATTCTTTCTACAATGGAAATCAAATATTGTTCGGAAAGTTCTTCCCAACACTGTTGCAGAAGTTCCCACAAATGTGTTACACTTGTAGGTTGCTTTGCTTTCACCCTTCTGTCCAGTTCATTCCAAACCAGCTCTATGGGGTTTAAGTCTGGAGACTGTGCTGGCCAT
>CM068958.1:52018240-52029269 GCA_035128595.1 Eptatretus atami | reverse complement strand
CTATCATGTGCTAACTGGTAAGTAACATCTCTCTGGCCATTTCCAGGAACAGCCTCTGCCGCCGCGGGAGTCTGGCAGTTCTTTCAAGCAAACTGGCAGGGACTTCAAGCAGCCATAGCATTTCAGGAGTGGTCTCCTATATCCACTACTGCTAATGTTATTCAGCCTAGGAATTCTTCCGCAGAAGCCTGCTCCTCTCTCTCTATGCTCAGATTCATCCCATCTCGTCTTCAGTTCTCTTACCTATCCTCCCACCCTTGGTACTCTGAATCCTGTGGTGAGGCTGTTGCTTTAAAACAACTTGCATTTCCCCCCTGGAAGGCAAATCCAACCAAAGGCAACCTCAGATCATTCCACAAAGCCAGCAATAAGTGTGTCGACCCTCAGGAAGCCAGTAAGCACCATCTGTCAAATCTCAACAATGAACTTTCAAACTTGTCTCCCTCCTCTAAAACCTGGTGGTGCTTGTCAAATCGGTCTCTGATGTATGCTCCCCTTCCATCCCTTCCCTCACTTCAAATAGCAACACAGCCGACTTCACTCGTGAGAAGGCGGAATGCCTCAATTCTGTGTTAACTTCTAAATCTTGTGTCACCAACCCCTTCTCCTCTGTACCCACCCTTCCCAGTCATACCCAACTGCTCCTGAATTCAGTCTTTTGCAGCTGAAAAGGTGGAAAAGTTTCTGGCAACCCTCGATTCTAACTGCAATTGGACAGACGGCATCAGCTCACTGTCCTAAAAAAAACCTGCTCTGCTGCTCTTGCACTTCCTCTTCTGCCCTTTTCACCCTGTCATTTACCATAGGTCATCTTGCATCTGCTTGGAAATCAGCCAAGAACACATCATACATAAAAAAGGTGCAAAAACAATCTCCTTAACTTCAGCCAATTAGCTTCCAATCATCAGCAAAGTCATGAAATCTATTCATCACAGTTCACATAGAATCATTCCTTTTTCAAAACGATCTCATCTCAATCATCAATTGTGATTCAGACCTGGTCACTCTACCTTGGACATGCTGCTTCTACCTCCAACAATAGGTGGAGACCCTCGATGTCAGACATGAGATGAGGGCCATCTCTTCTGGACATATCTCGAGCTTTGGTGCAGTCTGGCATCATGCCTTGCTCTCCAAACTCTCTGCCTATGGAATCGAAGGCCAACTCCACTCTTGGATTGCTGACTTCTTCCACTCTCGAAGCCAATGTGGTGCTCTCAACGGAACCCTTTCTCCTCCTCTCCCAGTCAAGGCGGAGTACCACAATGCAGTGTATAGGCCCCATATTATTCCTAATCTTCATCAATGATCTCTCAGACTCTGCATAATCCTCTCTCTCTCTCTTTCTGCATGACTCCACTCTCTGCCATGACATCCCCTGTCGTTCTGACAGACAGACGCACTTCTTTCCCTCGCCTCAGGTTTTTGACAAAATCACAAACTGTTCAACACTTGGAACTTGTCTTGCGATCTCCCCGATATATATATAATATATATATATATAATATATATATATATATATAATTAATATAATACTAATATATCTCTCTCTCTCTCTCTCTCTCTCCCCTCTCTCTCCCCTCTCTCTCTCCTCTCTCTCTGAAAGGACCATACGGCAAGCCTTCCATCTCCTTCTCAACAACCTTCTCGAAGAAGTCAGTCCTAAGCGCTTGGATCTCACTATCAGCCATGATCTCTCTTGAACAAACCACATTTTGAAGATGGCCTCGAAAGCCAGCCACCGACTGGCATCCTCCATCATACAAATCCTTCCTTGGCATACCTGAACTCCTATCCACCTCCAAGACTTTTATCTGCAGCTTGATAGAGTACTGCTCTCACCTCTGGGCTGGCTCCCCGACTCACATCTGCTCAGCTTGATGCTGTAAACAAAGTGATGAAGCTGAGTCTATGAGCCTATCACGTCGCCATCGCCGATAGGCTGGTTGCATCTCTATCTTCTTCCACTTAATTTCTGGACTTGCATCCTCTGCCCCCCCCCCCCCCCAATGAGTATCTGCAGGATGCATGCGGTCCACCAGCAACTCCCTCTCCGGGAAACTGCCTAAATCCAGAATCACTGCTCATCTCAGCTCATTATTCCTGTTTTTCCACCTATGGAACCACCTTCCATACTCTCTTCAACCTCATTCTTCCCTTGAAGTCTTAAAGACAGCTGTTCACCACCATCTTGTCATCCTCCATCCAAAATTATATCTTTTCTACACCCTGACACCCCCGTTATGATCCCAAAATTTTGCTTGTATCCATATTGGCCATCCTTTGCGTTCTCCCTTACCCGTCATCGTTACCTACATCCCTTATTTATCCATCTCCATCTACTTTCTTCCTCCACCCTGATGTTCCCTTTTGTGTTGCATTCTGATTCTGTTCTCGTGTCATAGCTCTTTCACGAGCCTACAGCATGTATGAAATAATTTTTTTTTTAATGGTAGTTGTAAGGTCGTCGTCCCCTTTTGTTCCCTTCATTAAACTGGGTGAGGCCAGGCAAGTGTAAAGGGTGGAACACACATCTCCCTCCCACCTACGGGGTGGGGGGGGATGTGGGAGGGAATGGAGAGAGGGAGGAGGGGTTCCCCCACCCAGCTGTCCGTCAGCATGTGAGATAGGGTCTTGAACCATTCCGGTTCATGATTAGTTGACTCCTGTGTCACTTATCGGTCCTCTGTGCTCAGGGTGGAGAGACTCCTCTGATCATTGTTGGTTTGTCTGAGTGTGATGGAGAGGAGAATCGTGTTAGGCAGAGGTTAGAGTTTAAAAAAAAACACCCACTCCAACAGAAAACGTTCTCTTGCCTTTTGGCACAGCCCTCTTGGACTCTTTTCTGTTCTCGCCCTGGACAGCTGTATGCTCTGCTTCTGCTCTTCACGTCCTGACATTACTTCACTAGTTCCCTGTTTGGCCTCACTCACTACACTTAACCATTCAAGTTCTACAACAGCCTAGGGTTCTTCACCCCATGCTTTCCCCTCTTCCCTGACCGGTTCTTGTGTGTGTGTGCTTGCATACATGTATAAATTTGACCTCTAGGGGGAAATACAGAGTATCTTGTTATTGTGCTTTCATAATCGTTGTGGGGTCTTTCTGTTAAGGATTTCCTTCCGTGTCTCAAGTCACACAAATAATTAATTTATTAAGAGTGTGTGTGTGTGGCCCCCTGTTCTCACCATTTTTCTGCTTGTGACATTTGTGTTTGTTTGCCATACCAGGAGGGCTAAATGCTAACATCCTGATTAATAAATGGAAAAGATATTAGACCCCGACTGAACTACGTGCTGCTGTTCAACTGCTGAGGTGTCAATCCATGTCAAACCTTAATGGATCAGTTAGGGTGTGGCCCTGGATAACAGAGGGGTGACTGTGTGTATTTTAAAGACAGTGCAGATTTTCTTCTGTCCTCGCTTTCTACTGTAGAAAGAGCCAATGGCAGGAAAAGAAGACTCCTCCATCGAAATGATTTAGAAAAATAACAAGCGCAAACATGACAAAGCAATAATATATAAATAACACAATACACAACCATATTCTGACGACTGCACAAATTCCAAACGGAACCCTGACCAGACACACATTAAACATTTTTTTGTATTCAACAAGACTTACTGCTGGCAGCCTGTTTGCAACGGAGAATGGGACATGAATGGTTTCATTCACAAATCAAGAAAATAAACATCAAGTGTGGGCAGATAATGAAAAAGGGATAATGATGGGCAGGACATGTGTCAGCAATGGCAGGATGTGCAGGACTTGTTACTGGAGATTCCCGCATGCACATTGCCATTGGTCTACCGAGTGTGGACAGGATGGTGTGGAAATGTGAGCCGGCTGGTGGAGTTTATGGTGCTGGCAGTTCACGTCACTCCAGTGACCCTTCCAGCTCTTTAACTTCCTTCCAACTTCCTCACCGACTGACTTTCCATCTCTTACGGACTGTATTCTCGCAGTAACTGCGGGCTTCCTCTTATAAAACCTGCCTGCAGGGCAACGTCTCTTATAACCCACGACAGCATATCCCTGTACGAATGTGGGCCACTCCCACCAACCCTGCACTGAGAGAGCCAGTGACCAGCAGCCCAAGCGCATCAATATGGCAGGGCACATGTCTCGCCCACTAAGGCAGGGCTGACAGCACAAACTCCAACACGAGCAGTCCTTATTGCATTTCTACACCACCATATGCCCACCTTTCCCAATGTACGTGACACTGTCCCCGACTCTAAGCTGTCCCTTTTTGTCATAGGTGTCATCCTCGACTCTAAGCTGTCCCTTTTTGAGAATGGGCATAATTCAATCCCCAAAGGGGGAAACCACAAACACAAGACAAATATAACACGATTCAGCTATAGTTCTCCTGAGACTTCTAATTTATCTACTTATTCAAACACAACACATTTACTTAGAAAAGGTTCGTCTAACGTGTTACAAAGGGTAAAATGAAATTCCAACTCAAGTGCGAAACAATCAAAAAACATCATGTCTCCCTTATGTTCTAAAGCCAGCAGGCTGCATGGCACTGTCCGTAACAAGTTCACAAAATATAAAGTCATTGGACAGACAGGCAGGAAGTGCAATGCAGGCATGTTGGTGTGGTCCTGGATAACCGCCTGGGTGACACTATCCATAGCAAAATTCACAAAATGAAAAGTTATCAAACAGACAGGCAGGCAACATTTTCAAAAGATTCGTAGACCATCAAGAGTGGTGAGATGCTTTCCCATTTCACTGGTGGATGCTGGGGAGCAAGGTCTTCTGAAAGTGCTCCAACATGCTATCAGATTCGGACTTTGGAGGTGGTTATGGGTTTTCCTAATTTCCAGGAGTCTGTACACATTTCCTCTTTTTAGTAACTGATTCAAAATTTTGCCCCGATCTGTGTGCAGCTCCTAGGGAATTCCTACCCAGATAATAAAAAAAATCCCCTACAATTAAAGTGCCTGTGTCACCACACTGGCTTCCAATGCCAAAGCCTGCTATTGTGCCCAACAGGCCTTCACTTCTGTTCCAAATAGCGTTGCTTGTTTGTGTTCAATTTCATCTCTGCTCTCTCTCAACCAAGAGAAAACCTGTTGCAAATTTTTGACAGGTTGGTTGAATTTTTAGCATGGACGATAAATCACCATGGGACCAGCCAAGAAGTGCAAATCAATACTCCATCCATGAATCGGTTAAACATTGCAGAGGCATTCCATAATATAATGGCATCAGAGTGAACCTATGGACAAGCCCCTTACCGATGAAAAAGGCAGTCCTTTCCTTTCTTTTCTCATTCACCTCCACCTGCCAAAAACGGTTTTTAAATGTAATATGTAAAACCAATTTGAGCCTTCCACAGATCTCAGGCAGAGGCGTCGCTTGCTTCCAAAAAGAATTTAGGGTGCGGGCCCCCTCAAACTTCAAATCCCACCCCCAATAACAACATGCTAATAGAATGGCTAATTGTTATAAATAGGATCTAGCACTATCGTCAAGGGTTAAACATATGTAGGGCACAGCAAAAAAAACATTCAGGCACTTGCTGCCTCTGTGCCGTGCCCAGCGACACCCCATATCTCAATGATCTGTCAGGATATAAATGTCCCCTCCCCTTTATAGAGTTGTCCTTGACTCTAACACTCCCTCACCTCTTAATATGCTATGTTGTTTAGTTGGTGAAAGTCGACGTAAAACTGCATGGATCCTCCTTTTGTTTACTGACTTAACTGTTGACATCCAAGGACTTACTGTATCTGAGGGCTCAATTATGCCTGCTTTCTTTGTTATTGTACCTGCTCCTTGGCCTCCTCCCTCTTGGCAATGGGGAGTCTATGGGCCGCTTATGGATACATCAGGCCTTCATAGTGTCATTTTTATGTTGGATAAGGCCAGTATGCCCACCGTCTTCACCTAATGAAGACAAGACATCCAAATTCCTGGCAATCAGATACGCAAACCTCCTGGTGCTCTTTTATCTAAACTAGTCCTACATCTTCTTTTTAAGTCAAATAATTTAGTAGCCTAAATTCCGTTCCTGGTAGATCCTCTGTTCAGGCTTGCAAGACCCTCACTCCCTTACCTCTGTTATATCACTATTGGTAGTGCAGCTGGTTCGTTTTGCGCCACCCTTCAAATTTGTAGTTCTATGCACATATTGACAAGAGTCGACAATGACGAGGCATGCAGGATGTGTCACCCTCCATCCTCATCTGCACATTCCTGTTGGTCTACCTTGGTGCAGCAGGCAGGCTTGTATAGAGTGGAGTGTTGTGTGGTTCACGTCAATCTGGAGACACATCCAGCTTTCACTCCTCCCTTCCTGAGTCCTCCTTGACTCTCACTCAGCGCCCAAGGGTTTCCACTTATTATCACGGATGCAGGTGTGGAGTCTTGCACTTCTTGTGACAGCATATCTCTGCAACCATGCAGTATTACTACTCATCCTGCACTGGATTAACTAGGCCCATATGTCTTCATGGAATGGAGAAGAGGATTTTGAGTTGGTGGACATTGTAATCATAAAAAGTAGGAGCGGGACAGGTTTGCACAGACTTATGGGATGAACTTACAGCTTTAAATGATTGACAGGCAATTTCATGCACATTGATATGAAGCCCCCCATACCAAGGCAGAGTTGACAGTATGAATGCGAACAGCAGTGATTCTCATTACATTTATACTATACACTTCCATGGGGCTCCACCGTTTCCAATAAATATGGATAATATCTTTACTGATGCTTTGTTCAGCATTCTCAACTGAAATACAGTGATTGTACCTTTTAATCAAGATTACCACAGTCAGAATCATCACAATTGTCTCATGACTGTCAAGCCAAAACTGTCAATATGGTTTTCCAGTCTTTTTCAGAAAATAATCGAATTATTGGAAATTATAAAGTCAGTGACAAGTTCTGCATCATATTACATGCTCTGACAATCTCCCTTCCCATAGGATTTGTTTCTTTTTTATTGGTTGTGAACCAACTTCCACTCCTCTTCAATCTCATTCCTCCATCCAGGTCTTCAAAACAGCTGTCACCACCATCTCAGATCATCCCCAATCCAAAACCATTATCTTTATACCCCAATTCTATCCTCACCCCAATCTCTCTTCAAAATTCCCAGTTTTCCCTCCTGAGAGTTTTCTTCTGTGTCCATCTTGTCCCCATGCATTCTCTCCTGTCCCCATTCCTCCCCACACCCATTGTTTGTCAAACTCTCTCTGTCTTGACCTTTGGCTCTGCTGTTGTGTTTTCCCCCTCTCTCTGCTGTGCCTTTTGTCCTGTTGCATCCTGATATGTTCAGTACGTCCACGGCCTTCGGACTATGTATTCAAAAAAGTTAAAACAAAATAATCAAAACATTTAAGCAGAGCTCAGGATGGGTACTTTAATCCCACGGCCAAGGTACAGAGTCCAACCAGACTGTTCCATGAACATAGATGGGCACTCAACCCAAAGGCTGAAGTACATGGCCAATCAAACACACATCCCAACCCCAAAGGGTCATAATGCATGGTCATACCATTGGACCACTCCTCCATAGGAGTAGGTCGCCATGACATACGAGCAAGGAGCAAAAGTTCCTCCCCCTGAACTGGTCAAGCCTACAAGACACTCAGTCGAGATCAGACTCCATTACTGTAGTGGGTACCAGGAAGCAAGTTGCTGCAAAGCTCTTGACCAACAGGGTGTCTGCAATTTAGCAATGGGCAGTTCTGTGTCTTGACTGCATTTAGTAAAGGTACTGGACCCA
This sequence comes from Eptatretus atami, assembly GCA_035128595.1. Taxonomy (NCBI): domain Eukaryota; kingdom Metazoa; phylum Chordata; class Myxini; order Myxiniformes; family Myxinidae; genus Eptatretus; species Eptatretus atami. The sequence goes on along the minus strand of CM068958.1, from coordinate 52,021,518 downwards.
ACCCTCAACAGGCAGTTACGGTGTCCTCCCTCCTCCCTCTCCTCTTTTACTGTGAATCAGTCCTTTGCTTGTTGCCCCACCCATTGCTAAGCTGTCCCACTGTCAGTATGTTCTCTTTTCACCCTCTGTCACCTTGTTTTTCCAGATGACGAGATTTTGCATTCAGAATATAATTGAATTAAGTTGTTGATTTTTCTAAATGTCCTGGCTGCATTCTATCTCTTGTTTACATCCATGGTGTATTTGGACCATCACGGTGATGGCAGATCACATTTTCAAAAGTCTATTGGACCTTTGGAACTGCACAAAGACCCCAGCTGTCTTGAGTTTAACTACAGATGGGTACTGGTCCATGATAGCTTACTCTTTTTTGAAACACATCTTGGTACCTTTAACGGCTCAAGACAAGCAGACAGGACAGCTGGCTTATTTACCACTCAGGACAGTGTACTTATTGATGCAGGAGGATAGTGCACAGCTCTGCTTGCAAAGTACGTGATTTTCAGCTTATTGACCAGTCGAGAATCAAACCCAGGCCAGACAGCTCAAAAGCGAGTCTGCTAGCACTGAGCTATTTCATCACAAACTGCGTCTCACATCAATGAGTATATCATCTCTCTATATTGACCCAGTTGAAAACGACACAGCTCCAACCCTTGCATTATGACACTCACTTGGTCCCTTCTTTCATTTTCTTTGCTGTGTGTTCCTTTTTTACATGTCTTTTCTTTGCAATGCAACCATCAACTTACCTGTTTCACAGTGATACAAAGCCCTACTGCACTATGTGCTGTAGGCCTACACTACCGGTCAAAAGTTTTAGAACACCCCCATTTTTCCAGTTTTTACTCTAATTTAAGCAGTTTAATGTTTCAATGTACTCTGAAATTAAAGCATAGAACAAATAAACAATTGCAGATAAAAAAGAAATCATGGAATCGTTTTGTTGAACAAAATTTAATCTAAATTTTTGACTCATCAAAGTAGCCACCTTTTGTAAATATGACAGCCGAACATACTCGTGGCATTCTTTCTACAATGGAAATCAAATATTGTTCGGAAAGTTCTTCCCAACACTGTTGCAGAAGTTCCCACAAATGGTTACACTTGTAGGTTGCTTTGCTTTCACCCTTCTGTCCAGTTCATTCCAAACCAGCTCTATGGGTTTAAGTCTGGAGACTGTGCTGGCCATTCCATGATTTGAAACCTACCGTCTTGTTTCTTTTTCTAAGGTAGTTCTGACATAGCCTGGAGGTATGTTTTGGGTCGTTATCTTGCTGTAGGATGAACCCCTGACCAACTAGGCGTGACCAGAGGGTATTGCATGGCGCTGCAAAATGCTGCGGTAGCCCTTTTGGTTCAGGTGCCAGTCACTCTGTGCAAGTCGCCGACTCTGGATCCAGCAAAAGAGCCCCAGGTCATCACGCTTCCTCCTCCATGTTTGACAGTTGGTGTCACACACTGAGGACACATCCTTTCGACTACTCGCGGCGTACAAAAACCCTGCTTGATGAACAGAAGATTTCAAATTTTGATTCATCGGTCCATAAGACCTTCTTCCAGTTTTCAGTAGTCCACTGGCGGTGCTCATGGCCAGGCAAGCCGCTTTTTCTTATTTTGCTATCTTAGCAATGGCTTTCTTACTGCCACTCGACCTGTCAAACCTGCAGCTCAAAGTCTTCTCTTCACAGTGAAACTGAGACTTCTCACTTCGACCAGTTGTAAGCTGTGCTTGAAGCTGCTGTCCTGTGAGCTGCCTATCACGCAAGCTGTTGACTCTCAGAAACTTGTCTTCTGATTGCGTTGTGGCTTTAGTTCTGCCAGACCTCTTCCTGTCAGAGTTTCCTCTAGTTTCCAAGTGCCTTTGATGGTGTAGGAAACTATACTCACTGACACCTTGGCTTCTTTGCAATTTCTCCAAAGGAAAGACCTACACTTTAAGGGTTATAATGGTCTGTCTGTCTTCCTTGTTATTGTCTTTTCTCACCATTATGATAGCAATATAATGCTTCAGAGGGTGGAGCAATATAGTCTGTTCCACACTGCTTTTATACAGACAGAGGTTTGTAATAATCAACAAAAGTTGGGACACCTTAGGAATTGTTTGCATCAACTTTCAAGGCTTAATTTACTTCCCTTGCTGCAGAACAGCTGCAGTTGCTAACCATTACTTGTTCCCTGAAAAGGCCTTTTTTTAACAACTCTGAAATTTACATTATTTTTCAGGTTTTGGTAACGTAAACTTTTTTTGAACCTCTGGTAGTTTACCGCTTAGCTTTGTACCATCTCAGGTTATTCACTGACTTGAACTGCTTAAATTTCAGTAAAAACTGAAAAAAATGGGGTGTTCTAAAACCTTGACCGGTAGTGTACATTAGTTATTCATAATAGTTTTCATTGTGTGGCTTGTGCGTATTGACTATTCATAGAAGCATGTACCTCCCTGGCGTCCAAGCCACTGAGCCAAGACTGTGGCCGGGTTTCACATCAATGGGTGCAGACCTCCAGGGAGGTCCTCCACCAAATTCCCTGTGTGGTCCAGCTCAGTCTAATTTTTTGAGCTGACACACACATCCAAATTGCGGCAGGCATGCCACCAGGCTTTCTGGTGTATCACAATTTACAAGGGGATTAATCTCCCCTGAGGCTGGTCAAACTACCACCCCCCCCCCCCCCCCCCAGACCCCCTTCAATGGTCCAAATTCAGCCTGATGATTAAATTATTACAAGGCTCTTCCTTCAACAATCTAAGAGCTTATGGTATCTAAACATGGCTGCAGGCAATGGTCCTCTGGGTCAACTGCCTTTTGGACCCACTTCCCTTCTCCTTTGGACGTTCTTGGTCTTGGAAAACCTCCTCCTCCTCCTCCTCCTCTCCTCCCTCCCCCCAACTCCTCCTCCTCCCCCAACTCCTCCTCTCCTCCTACTCCTCCTCCTCCTCCAACTGACTGTCACGAGCGACCAGCTACTCCCCTGTAACACTATACTTACACTCGAGTTAGTTAATTGGGCTCCTCCAGACCTCTTTCCAGTACAGCCTGTTCTTGCTATATGGGACCCTAACCCAATTTCAGCCGGTGTTAACTCGCACACCTCCATGGGCTCTCTCTTTCTTTCTGTCTCTCTCCACTTCTTCCTCTCTTGGATGATCTCTTTGCTGCTCTAATGATGCAAGCTTGCATTCATGCTGTCATGATAAAGCTTCAGGCCATTTTTAGGTCATCTCTACCGAGATGACCTAATAAAGCCGGACCAAATGTCCGTACGTCCGTCCGTCC
>CM068958.1:52007600-52018215 GCA_035128595.1 Eptatretus atami | reverse complement strand
CGTCTTGGCCAGCATTATCACTCATCCCAACTCTCTCTTCCTCATATGTGGTGACTTCAATTGTCACCATGATAATGGCTGAGTGGTGGGTGTACCTCTCTCACCGCCTCGCACTTCTGCAAGGACTTCTGTGACTCCATGGGACTGACTCATCTGTGAACTTTCCCACCTGGATTTCTCCAATGGCAAATCTTCCCTCCTGGATTTGGTAATGACCAACTTCCCCGCCAATGTATCTTACTCGTCATCTGCCCAATTGGCTCTTCTGATCATGTGCTAACTGGTAAGGTCACATCTCTCTGGCCATTTCCAGGAACAGCCTCTGCGCCGGCGAGTCTGGCAGTTCTTTCAGCAGACTGGCAGGGACTTCAAGCAGCCATAGCACTTCAGGAGTGGTCTCCTATATCCACTACTGCTAATGTTAATTCAGCCTAGGAATTCTTCGCAGAAGCCTGCTCTCTCTCTCTCATGCTCAGATTCATCCCATCTCGTCTTCAGTTCTCTTACCTATCCTCCCACCCTTGGTACTCTTGAATCCTGTGGTGAGGCTGTTGCTTTAAAACAACTTGCATTTCCCCTGGAAGGCAAATCCAACCAAAGGAACCTCAGATCATTCCACAAAGCCAGCAAAAGTGTGTCGACCCTGAGGAGAGCCAGTAAGCACCATCGTCTAACTCAACAATGAACTTTCAACTTGTCTCCCTCCTCTAAAACTGGTGTGCTTGTCAAATCGGTCTCTGTATGTATGCTCCCCTTCCATCCCTTCCCTCACTTCAAATAGCAACACAGCCGACTTCACTCGTGAGAAGGCGGAATGCCTCAATTCTGTGTTAACTTCTAAATCTTGTGTCACCACCCCTCTCTCTCTGTACCCCACCCTTCCCAGTCATACCCAACTGCTCCTGAATTCAGTCTTTTGCAGCTGAAAAGGTGGAAAAGTTTCTGGCAACCCTCGATTCTAACTGCAATTGGACAGACGGCATCAAGCTCACTGTCCTAAAAAAAACCTGCTCTGCTGCTCTTGCACTTTCCTCTTTCTGCCCTTTTCACCCTGTCATTTACCATAGGTCATCTTGCATCTGCTTGGAAATCAGCCAAGATCACAGCATTACATAAAAAAGGTGCAAAAAACAATCTCCTTAACTTCAAGCCAATTAGCTCCAATCATCAGCAAAGTCATGAAATCTATCATACAAGTTCACATAGAATCATTCCTTTTTCAAACAGTCTCATCTCAGATCATCAATTGTGATTCAGACCTGGTCACTCTACCTTGGACATGCTGCTTCTACTCTCCCACAATAGGTGGAGACCCTCGATGTCAGACATGAGATGAGGGCATCTTTCTGGACATATCTCGAGCTTTGGTGCAGTCTGGCATCATGCCTTGCTCTCCAAACTCCTCTGCCTATGGAATCGAAGGCCACCTCCACTCTTGGATTGCTGACTTCTTCCACTCTCGAAGCCAATGTGTGTCTCTCAACGGAACCCTTTCTTCCTCCTCGCCAGTCAAGGCTGGAGTACCACAATGCAGTGTTATAGGCCCCATATTATTCCTAATCTTCATCAATGATCTCTCAGACTCTGCATAATCCTCTCTCTCTCTCTTGTCTGTGACTCCACTCTCTGCCATGACATCCCCTGTCGTTCTGAAGACAGACTGCACTTCTTTCCCTCGCCTCAGGTTTTTGACAAAATCACAAACTGTTCAAACACTTTGGACTTGTCTTGCGATCTCGCGATATATATATATATATATATATATATATATATATATATATATATATATATATATATATATATAATATCTCTCTCTCTCTCTCTCTCTCTCTCCCCTCTCTCTCCCCTCTCTCTCTCCTCTCTCTCTGAAAGGACCATACGGCAAGCCTTCCATCTCCATTCTCAACAACCTTCTCGAAGAAGTTCAGTCACTTAAGCGCTTGGATCTCACTATCAGCCATGATCTCTCTTGAACAAACCACATTTTGAAGATGGCCTCGAAAGCCAGCCACCGACTGGGCATCCTCCATCATACAAAGTCCTTCTTGGCATACCTGAACTCCTATCCACCTCCAAGACTTTATCTGCAGCTTGATAGAGTACTGCTCTCACCTCTGGGCTGGCTCCCCTGACTCACATCTTGCTCAGCTTGATGCTGTGGAAACAAAGTGATGAAGCTGAGTCTATGAGCCTATCACGTCGCCATCGCCGATAGGCTGGTGGCATCTCTATCTATCTTCTCCACTTAATTTCTGGACTTGCATCCTCTGCCCCCCCCCCCCCCCAATGAGGTATCTGCAGGATGCATGCGGTCCACCAGCAACTCCCTCCTCGGGAAACTGCCTAAATCCAGAATCACTGCTCATCTCAGCTCATTTATTCCTGTTTTCCACCTATGGAACCACCTTCCATACTCTCTTCAACCTCATTCTTCCCTTGAAGTCTTAAAGACAGCTGTTCACCACCATCTTGTCATCCTCCATCCAAAATTATGTCTTTCCTACACCCGTTACACCACCCGTTATGATCCCAAAATTTTGCTTGTGTATCCATATTGTCCATCCTTTGCGTTCTCCCTTACCCGTCATCGTTACCTACATCCCTTATTATCCATCTCCATCTACTTTCTTCCTCCACCCTGATGTTCCCTTTTTGTGTTGCATTCTGATTCTGTTCTGTGTCATAGCTCTTTCACGAGCCTACAGCATGTATGAAATAATTTTTTTTTTTATTGTAGTTGTAAGGCGTCTCGTCCCCTTTTGTTCCCTTCATTAAACTGGGTGAGGCCAGGCAAGTGTAAAGGGTGGAACACACATCTCCCTCCCACCTACGGGGTGGGGGGGATGTGGGGGGAATGGAGAGAGGGAGGAGGGGTTCCCCACCCCAGCTGTCCGTCAGCATGTGAGATATGGGTCTTGAACCATTCCCGGTTCATGATTAGTTTGACTCCTGTGTCACTTATCGGTCCTCTGTGCTCAGGGTGGAGAGACTCCTCTGATCATTGTTTGGTTTGTCTGGAGTGTGATGGAGAGGAGAATCGTGGTAGGGCAGAGGTTAGAGTTTAAAAAAAACACCCACTCCCAACAGAAAACGTTCTCTTGCCTTTTGGCACAGCCCTCTTGGACTCTTTCTGTTCTCGCCCTGGGACAGCTGTATGCTCTGCTTCTGCTCTTCACGTCCTGACATTACTTCACTAGTTCCCTGTTTGGCCTCACTCACTACACTTGAACCATTCAAGTTCTACAACAGCCTAGGGTTCTTCACCCATGCTTTCCCTCTTCCCTGACCGGTTCTTGTGTGTGTGCGTTGCATACATGTATAAATTTGACCTCTAGGGGAAATACAGAGTATCTTGTTATTGTGCTTTCATTAAATCGTTGTGGGGTCTTTCTGTTAAGGATTTCCTTCCGTGTCTCAAGTCACACAAATAATTAATTTATTAAGAGTGGTGTGTGGTGCCCCCTGTTCTCACCATTTTTCTGCTGTGACATTTGTGTTTGTTTGCCATACCAGGAGGGCTAAAATGCTAACAATCCTGATTAATAAATGGAAAAGATATTAGACCCGACTGAACTACGTGCTGCTGTTCACTGTTGAGGTGTCAATCCATGTCAAACCTTAATGGATCAGTTAGGGTGTGGCCCTGGATAACAGAGGGTGACTGGTGTATTTTAAGACAGTGCAGATTTTCTTCTGTCGCTCGCTTTCTACTGTTAAAAAGAGCCCAATGGCAGGAAAAGAAGACTCTCCATGCGAAATGATTTAGAAAAATAACAAGCGCAAACATGACAAAGCAATAATATATAAATAACACAATACACAACCATATTCTGACGACTGCACAAATTCCAAACGGAACCCTGACCAGACACACATTAAACATTGTTTTTGTATTCAACAAGACTTACTGCTGCAAGCCTGTTTGCAACGGAGAATGGGACATGAATGGTTTCATTCACAAATCAAGAATAAACATCAAGTGTGGGCAGATAAATGAAAAAGGGATAATGATGGGCAGGACATGTGGTCAGCAATGGCAGGATGTGCAGGACTTGTTACTGGAGATTCCCGCATGCACATTGCCATTGGTCTACCCGAGTGTGGACAGGATGGTGTGGAAATGTGAGCCGGCTGGTGGAGTGTATGGTGCTGGGCAGTTCACGTCACTCCAGTGACCCTTCCAGCTCTTAACTTCCTTCCAACTCCTCACCGACTGACTTTCCATCTCTTACGGACTGTATTTCTCGCAGTAACTGCGGGCTTCCTCTTATAAACCTGCCTGCAGGGCAACGTCTCTTATAACCCAGACAGCATATCCCTCGTACGAATGTGGGCCACTCCACCAACCCTGCACTGAGAGAGCCAGTGACCAGCAGCCCCAAGCGCATCAATATGGCAGGGCATCGATGTCTCGCCCACTAAGGCAGGGCTGACAGCACAAACTCCAACACGAGCAGTCCTTATTGCATTTCTACACCACCATATGCCCACCTTTCCCAATGTACGTGACACTGTCCCCGACTCTAAGCTGTCCCTTTTTTGTCATAGGTGTCATCCTCGACTCTAAGCTGTCCTTTTTGAGAATGGGCATAATTCAATCCCCAAAGGGGGAAACCACAAACACAAGACAAATATAACACGATTCAGCTATAGTTCTCCTGAGACTTCTAATTTTATCTACTTATTCAAACACAACACATTTACTTAGAAAAGGTTCGTCTAACGTGTTACAAAGGGTAAAATGAAATTCCAACTCATGTGCGAAACAATCAAAAAACATCATGTCTCCCTTATGTTCTAAAGCCAGCAGGGCTGCATGGCACTGTCCGTAACCAAGTTCACAAAATATAAAGTCATTGGACAGACAGGCAGGAAGTGCAATGCAGGCATGTTGGGTGTGGTCCGGATAACCGCCTGGGTGACACTATCCATAGCAAATTCACAAATGAAAAGTTATCAAACAGACAGGCAGGCAACATTTTCAAAAGATTCGTAGACCATCAAGAGTGTGGTGAGATGCTTTCCCATTTCCACGGTGGATGCTGGGGAGCAAGGTCTTCTGAAAGTGCTCCAACATGCTATCAGATTCGGACTTTGGAGGTGGTTATGGGTTTTCCTAATTTCCAGGAGTCTGTACACATTTCCTCTTTTTAGTAACTGATTCAAATTTTTGCCCCGATCTGTGTGCAGCTCCTAGGGAATTTCCTACCCAGATAATAAAAAAAATCCCCTACAATTAAAGTGCCTGTGTCACCACACTGGCTTCCAATGCCAAAGCCTGCTATTGTGCCCAACAGGCCTTCACTTCTGTTCCAAATAGCTGTTGCTTGTTTGTGTTCAATTTCATCTCTGCTCCTCTTAACCAAGAGAAAACCTGTTGCAAATTTTTGACAGTTTGGTTGAATTTTTAGCATGGAACGATAAATCACCATGGGGACCAGCCAAGAAGTGCAAATCAATACTCCATCCATGAATCGGTTAAACATTGCAGAGGCATTCCATAATATGAATGGCATCAGAGTGAACCTATGGACAAGCCCCTTACCGATGAAAAGGCAGTCCTTTCCTTTCTTTTCTCATTCACCTCCACCTGCCAAAAACGGTTTTTAAATGTAATATGTAAAACCAATTTGAGCCTTCCACAGCATCTCAGGCAGAGGCGTCGCTTGCTTCCAAAAGATTTAGGGTGCGGGCCCCCTCAAACTTCAAATCCCCACCCCAATAAAACATTTAGCTAATTGTTATAGAAAAATAGGCTAATCGTTATAAAGTGGCCTATCGTAGCCAAGGGGTTAAAACATATGTAGGGGCACAGCAAAAAAAACATTCAGGGCACTTGCCCCTGTGCCAGTGCCCAGCGACACCCTGATCTCAGATATCTGTCAGGGGATATAAATGTCCCTCCCCTTTATAGGAGTTGTCCTTGACTCTAAGCACTCCCTCACCTCTTAAGTGCTATGTTGTTTAGTTGTGAAATCGACGTAAAACTGCATGGATCCTCCTTTTTTTTTACTGACTTAACTGTTGACATCCAAGGACTTACTGTATCTGAGGGCTCAATTATGCCTGCTTTCTTTGTTATTGTACCTGCTCCTTGGCCTCCTCCCTCTTGGCAATGGGGAGTCTATGGGCCGCTTGATGGATACATCAGGCCTTCATAGTGTCATTTTTATGTTGGATAAGGCCAGTATGCCCACCGTCTTCACCTAATGAAGACAAGACATCCAAATTCCTGGCAATCAGAATACGCAAAGCCTCCTGGTGCTCTTTTATCTAAACTAGTCCTACATCTTCTTTTTAAGTCAAATAATTTAGTAGCCTAAATTCCGTTCCCTGGTAGATCCTCTGTTCAGGCTTTGCAAGACCCCTCACTCCTTACCTCTGTTATATCACTATTGGTAGTGCAGCTGGTTCGTTTTGCGCCACCTCTCAAATTTTGTAGTTCTATGCACATATTGACAAGAGTCGACAATGACGAGGCATGCAGGATGTGTCACCCTCCATCCTCATCTGCACATTCCTGTTGGTCTACCTTGGTGCAGCAGGCAGGCTTGTATAGAGTGGAGTGTTGTGTGGTTCACGTCAATCTGGAGACATCCAGCTTTCACTTCCTCCCTTCCTGAGTCCTCCTTGACTCTCACTCAGCGCCAAGGGTTTCCACTTATTATCACGGATGCAGGTGTGGAGTCTTGCACTTCTTGTGACAGCATATCTCTGCAACCATGCAGGATAGTACTACTCATCCTGCACTGGATTAACTAGGCCCATATGTCTTCATGGGAATGGAGAAGAGGATTTTGAGTTGGTGGACATTGTAATCATAAAAAGTAGGAGCGGGGACAGGTTTGCACAGACTTATGGGATGAACTTACAGCTTTAAATGATTGACAGGCAATTTCATGCACATTGATATGAAGCCCCACCATACCAAGGCAGAGTTGACAGTATGAATGCGAACAGCAGTGATTCTCATTACATTTATACTATACACTTCCATGGGGCTCCACCGTTTCCAATACATATGATAATATCTTTACGTGATGCTTTGTTCAGCATTCTGCAACTGAAATACAGTGATTGTACCTTTTAATCAAGATTACCACAGTCAGAATCATCACAATTGTTCTCATGACTGTCAAGCCAAAACTGTCAATATGGTTTTCCAGTCTTTTTCAGAAAAATATCGAATTATTGGAAATTATAAAGTCAGTGACAAGTTCTGCATCATATTTACATGCTCTGACAATCTCCCTTCCCATAGGATTTGTTTCTTTTTTATCTGGTTGTGGAACCAACTTCCACATCCTCTTCAATCTCATTCCTCCATCCAGGTCTTCAAAACAGCTGTTCACCACCATCTCAGATCATCCCCAATCCAAAACCATTATCTTTTATACCCCAATTCTATCCTCACCCAATCTCTTCTTCAAAATTCCAAGTTTTCCCTCCTGAGAGTTTTCTTCTGTGTCCATCTTGTCCCATGCATTCTCTCCTGTCCCATTCCTCCCACACCCATGTTTGTCAAACTCTCTCTGTCCTGCTTGCTCTGCTGTTGGTGTTTCCCCTCTCTCTGCTGTGCCTTTTGTCTGTTGCATCCTGATATGTTCAGTGTACTAGTACTCTCTTCCACGAGCCTCGACTATGTATTCAAAAAAAAAAGTTAAAACAAAATAATCAAAACATTTAAGCAGAGCTCAGGATGGGTACTTTAATCCCACGGCCAAGGTACAGAGTCCAACCAGACTGTTCCATGAACATAGATGGGCACTCAACCCAAAGGCTGAAGTACATGGCCAATCAAACACACATCCCAACCCCAAAGGGTCATAATGCATGGTCATACCATTGGACCACTCCTCCATAGAGTAGGTCGCCATGACATACGAGCAAGGAGCAAAAGTTCCTCCCCCTGAACTGGTCAAGCCCTACAGACACTCAGTCGAGATCAGACTCCATTACTGTAGTGGTACCAGGAAGCAAGTTGCTGCAAAGCTCTTGACCAACAGGGGGTGTCTGCAATTTAGCAATGGGCAGTTCTGTGTCTTGACTGCATTTAGTAAAGGTACTGGACCCAACCCTCGAACAGCAGGTTACGGTGTCCTCCCTCCTCCCTCTCCTCTTTTACTGTGAATCAGTCCTTTGCTTGTTGCCCCACCCATTGCTAAGCTGTCCCACTGTCAGTATGTCTCTTTTCACCCCTGTCACCTTGTTTTTCCAGATGACGAGATTTTGCTTCAGAATATAATTGAATTAAGTTGTTGATTTTTCTAAATGTCCTGGCTGCATTCTATCCTCTGTTTACATCCATGGTGTATTTGGACCATCACGGTGATGGCAGATCACATTTTTAAAAGTCTATTGGACCTTTGGAACTGCACACAGACCCCAGCTGTCTTGAGTTTAACTACAGATGGGTACTGGTCCATGATAGCTTACTCTTTTTGAAACACATCTTGGTACCTTTAACGGTCCAAGTACAAGCAGACAGGACAGCTGGCTTATTTACCACTCAGGACAGTGTACTTATTGATGCAGGAGGATAGTGCACAGCTCTGCTTGCAAAGTACGTGGATTTTCAGCTTATTGACCAGTCGAGAATCAAACCCAGGCCAGACAGCTCAAAAGCGAGTCTGCTAGCATGAGCTATTTCATCACAAACTGCGTCTCACATCAATGAGTATATCATCTCTCTATATTGACCCAGTTGAAAACGACACAGTCCAACCCTTGCATTATGACACTCACTTGGTCCCTTCTTTCATTTTCTTTGCTGTGTGTTCCTTTTTTACATGTCTTTTCTTTGCAATGCAACCATCAACTTACCTGTTTCACAGTGATACAAAGCCCTACTGCACTATGTGCTGTAGGCCTACACTACCGGTCAAAAGTTTAGAACACCCCATTTTTCCAGTTTTTACTCTAATTTAAGCAGTTTAATGTTTCAATGTACTCTGAAATTAAAGCATAGAACAAATAAACAATTGCAGATAAAAAAGAAATCATGGAATCGTTTTGTTGAACAAAATTTAATCTAAATTTTTGACTCATCAAAGTAGCCACTTTTGTAAATATGACAGCCGAACATACTCGTGGCATTCTTTCTACAATGGAAATCAAATATTGTTCGGAAAGTTCTTCCAACACTGTTGCAGAAGTTCCCACAAATGTGTTACACTTGTAGGTTGCTTTGCTTTCACCTTCTGTCCAGTTCATTCCAAACCAGCTCTATGGGGTTAAGTCTGGAGACTGTGCTGGCCATTCCATGATTTGAAACCTACCGTCTTGTTCTTTTCTTCTAAGGTTATTCTGACATAGCCTGGAGGTATGTTTTGGGTCGTTATCTTGCTGTAGGATGAACCCTGACCAACTAGGCGTAGACCAGAGGGTATTGCATGGCGCTGCAAAATGCTGCGGTAGCCCTTTTGGTTCAGGTGCAGTCACTCTGTGCAAGTCGCCGACTCTGGATCCAGCAAAAGAGCCCCAGGTCATCACGCTTCCTCCTCCATGTTTGACAGTTGGTGTCACACACTGAGGAACCATCCTTTCGCATACTCGGCGGCGTACAAAACCTGCTTGATGAACAGAAGATTTCAATTTTGATTCATCGGTCCATAAGACCTTCTTCCAGTTTTCAGTAGTCCACTGGCGGTGCTTCATGGCCCAGGCAAGCCGCTTTTTCTTATTTTGCTATCTTAGCAATGGCTTTCTTACTGCCACTCGACCTGTCAAACCTGCAGCTCAAAGTCTTCTCTTCACAGTTGAACTGAGACTTCCTCACTTCGACCAGTGTTAAGCTGTGCTTGAAGCTGCTGTCCTGTGAGCTGCCTATCACGCAAGCTGTTGACTCTCAGAAACTTGTCTTCTGATTGCGTTGTGGCTTTAGTTCTGCCAGACCTCTTCCTGTCAGAGTTTCCTCTAGTTTCCAAGTGCCTTTTGATGGTGTAGGAAACTATACTCACTGACACCTTGGCTTCTTTGCAATTTCTCCAAAGGAAAGACCTACACTTTTAAGGGTTATAATGGTCTGTCTGTCTTCCTTTGTTATTGTCTTTTTCTCACCATTATGATAGCAATATAATGCTTCAGAGGGTGGAGCAATATAGTCTGTTCCAACACTGCTTTTATACAGACAGAGGGTTTGTAACTAATCAACAAAAGTTGGGACACCTGTAGAATTGTTTGCATCAACTTTCAAGGCTTAATTTACTTCCCTTGCTGCAGAACAGCTGCAGTTGCTAACCCATTACTTGTTCCCTGAAAAGGGCCTTTTTTAACAACTCTGAAATTTTACATTATTTTCAGTTTTTGGTAACGTAAACTTTTTTTTGAACCTCTGGTAGTTTACCGCTTAGCTTTGTACCATCTCAGGTTATTCACTGGACTTGAACTGCTTAAATTTCAGTAAAAACTGAAAAAATGGGGTGTTCTAAACCTTTGACCGGTAGTGTACATTAGTTATTCATAATAGTGTTACATTGGTGGGCTGTGCTATTGACTATTCATAGAAGCATGTACCTCCTCTGGCGTCCAAGCCACTGAGCCAAGACTGTGGCCCGGTTTCACATCAATGGGTGCAGACCTCCAGGGAGGTCCTCCACCAAATTCCCTGTGTGGT
>CM068958.1:51950295-51979633 GCA_035128595.1 Eptatretus atami | reverse complement strand
TCAACCACAACAAATCCCACACTCACCCCTGTCTCTCCAAAAGGATATCTAGGCAACCCCTTCCATCTGCTCCCTAAATTAATCACTTCAAGAGGTTGTCACTCAAAGCTGGTTGGGCCTCACCATCAGCCTTGATCTTTCTTGAGGAGACCAGTATTCCAGACGGCCTCAAAGCCAGCGCCGACTGGACATCCTCCGTCGTGCAAAGTCTTTCCTTGGCTAAAAATTGAACTTTTTGCAAACAATCTACAGCGTTCATTCGCAGCTTGATGGAAGTACTGCTCTTCTCTTTGGGCTTGATTGCCCTGCCTCAACACCTTGCCATTCTTGATGCCGTGTAAAGCAAGACCCTCAAAATCATTGGGATATCCGTGACGCACGCCGAGTGTCTTGGGCTGCTTCTTTTTAACATCCAGACAGGTTGGTTACCCTGTATTCTCCACTAATATTTGGTCTTCCACCCTCTGCCCTCTATTAGCTCGTCCTCCCATTTTTTCTGCAGGATGCACACCAGTCTGACAGTAACCCACTTGTTTAATCCCAAGTATCGAGGCCACTATTTCGCCTCCACTCATTTGTTCCTTTTTTTCTCTCGCCTGTGGAAACAAGTTCCCCAGTCATATTCAGTCCATTCTTCCCTCCAGGGCAAGGACCAGTTGGTTCACCATTACTCGAGGCCCCACCCTTCATCCATAGTCCATGTCTTTTCAAAATCAAAATGACCACTCCCAAGCACTACCCTTTTCCATTGTATTGTGATTTTTCTCTCTTCTTCACCTCTTTCTTTTGTTAGTTGTTGGTTGGGTTTAATTCTTTGTGTTTTTATCCCCACTTTCTCCTTCCTTTTCTTTGCTGTGTTTCAGCTTGTTCACTCCACGTGTTTTCTTCCCCTTCCCTTGATCTCACTCTCACTATACTCTGTAGTTGGTTGTTTCTCCCTTTCCATTCTTTGCCATTTCATTCTGCTCTAGCTCTTCCACTAGTCTCACTAATGTATACAAAGCAAAGAGAAACAACCAATATAAATCGGCAAGTAAAAACAAAAGTAACTAAAAATTTTTAATGTGCTGTTCTTTTTAACTAACCCACAAAAATGACATCATTGTTTGGAGAGGAAAAGCTGACACCTCAGAAATTTTTTACATTCCAGGTTGACTCATCAGTGGTGGTGCAGCCTAGTCATGCATATAACAGCATCCAAAATCTACCCTGGAGAAAAAGTGAACTGGGAACAATGCTTTACAACTGCATCTTGTGAAATCAGTTGGGCAGCTCACCAGCTGTTGAAACCGTATTAGGATTAATCTGGTGAAATTAGTACTTGATAAGGAAGTAATGATCTCTTTTATGTAGTGCTCAGAATTAAATCTTATACGAACAAATAGCTGGCAAGACTGCGTTGGAGTCCTTTTATTCAGCACCTGCAGCCAGGTTATTGTCACATCTGAGGCTCACCAACATGATTGCCCTCAGCGCGGGATATTTTGTCCAGGAAACGCCCAATGGTTCTAACCTACGTTGCGTTGTTTCTACAACTTTGCCAATCCCAAGGTCACTCAAAGAGCCAAATGACGGCCCCCATGCCCGGGAGCAGATGATCAAACACACTTTCTTACTTTTAAAGGTGTATTTTATATGAATATGTTTGGAAAATGTGGATGACATGACAGTTCAGAACAGATATGTGAATCGACAGTTATAAAGAGGGAGGCGGGAAAACATGCAAATCTTTATACAAGAAATTAAATTAAAACCAACCAACATAGAGGATCTACGAATCACACTTGTAGCAAACATTAAAAATTGGCAGTGAGGACTTTCCTTTCACTAGCATGGTGTAGATGCAGGACTCCTGTAACCCGTTTTGGAAGCCAGGATGTGTAAGCCAGTGATTTAAGTGAGCCAACGAACCAAATTAAACCAGGCCACGAGTCACCTTGGACGTGCACCCCTGAACCAGCTCTTCGTGGCCTTTCATCCTTTCCACCGTGATTCTTCTCCACACTCATCTCCCTGCACACTGGGAGCTCTCCAGTGTCCTGTTTCTATCCGCTCCCCCTCTCTTCTTCTCCAAGAAAGGCTTCTGTGTGCCCTTTTCATCCTGTGAGTTCTGTTGTGCCTTTTCTCTCCTCTATCTCCGAGGTACTTCTTCTTGGTTTCCCTGCCTCCGTTCTCTCTCTCAACTGCTCCTTTTTTGTCCTTTCTTGTCACGAGTCCTTCGGGAGCTCTGTGTGTCTGTTTTTTTCTGCTCCCCTTTGTCCTTCTCTCCGACACCGGGAGCTCGTGGTGTGTCCATTCTCACGGCCCTTTCTGTCCTTTTACAAACTGCTCCCTTATCACTCCACTGACCCAGTCTTCTCTCTCTAAGCTTGTTGAGGCCCTTCCTTCCTCCGAGTATTTCTAAGCCCTTCTTGGAGGAGTCCACTTCCAAGCTATCCTGCCAACGGGGTGCCCCAAAAAAATAGGGCCAATACCCCTAGGTACTAACCTGGTAGAATAACGCAACTGAAGTGAAGTCAACGTGGGACAGAATCAACAAAATGTTACCAATGAACAATGTATGACCCAATTTTATTGCTCGTTTTATTGCATGAACAACTTTTGGTACATAAGGGTGATAGAGATGTGGTGAAGTTTCATCGAATTTTGTGTGTAGTTTTGGAGCAAGAAAGCAAACACATTATTTTGGGGAGACCATCCCCTCCCCCCCCCCCCACAACTCCTTGACCCCGATGTTTTCCAATGCCGTTGAGAAAACGTACATCACGGGTGACAAAGGTTTTGTGGTCAATTTCATACAGAATCGTGGTGTGGTTTCTGGAGAAAAAGCAGCAATACCTATTTTTGGGGGTAACACCCATAGACTCCTTTTGTGTCCCTATGGGCCTGACGGTTACAGGCGCCCGACCGATATGGTGTCACCCAACCCAGATTCAGGTAGGCCAGATCAGATCCTGTTGACTTGCGCTACAGGTATCATGTGTAAAACCTGTAACGAAACCTGTTCATGGTCGGTTTATTGGCGACTGACCATCCCCCACTACACACCGGTTTCCTCGTGAGGAGGTGTATGGATATTGGGGGACACCAAGCCCAAGCAGGACTCCAAAACAAAAGCTGTCAAAGGGCGAAGGAACTCCTTTGAGCCAACGGCCATCCATTATCTGTGTCCAACTGTCTGCGGACATCCTTCTGCAGTGGGGTAACCTTTCCTAGGAGGTTGGTGGCACAGGATTTATGCTGTGGGCTTAATGGTTGGTGTGGGCTTGGGATCTAGATCTGAGTTAAATCCCACTCAGCTGTTGGAATTAACACCAGGTGGGTTTGACTCTGCCTGTCATCTTCGAAGTCAGGCAAAATGAGTTCCAGCCTTGCTGTATCTGTGTCGGAGTGGCGAACCCGTCCAGGAATTGTACCCACTAGCCAAGGAACTGCTAGCAGCACCCAACGCTCTGCACAAAGTATGGTCCCGAGGATGGATGGTGGCAGGATTGTACTACGGCCACCGTTAAAACACTTCACTCTGCAAAATGCACTAAAAACGCAAAGAAAACTGAAACCTACTCCGTGGGATGGAACCCCATGTACAGCTGCCCTTTGCAGGCACTCACGGATGATGGGCATTGGGCAAAGCCTAGAGACCCCCTACTCTTTGTTGAATCAGAGAAAAAACACAGGGTAATCCTTTCCCGGGTTGGAAGTATAGTGTGTGTCGGTGTGGTGCTGAGGTGTCGTCACCAGCAGGCGGTTCTCCTTCCGTATCTGAGCAGTCCATTCAGGTGGGTGCCTGGAATGTTCCTATTCCCTAAGAGAAGATGATCACCTGTCTCTGCTATCATCTGAGCTTCAGTGCTTGAACAATCGTATTGCCAGCACTCTCTGAGGTTTGGAGGCCAGATATGGTGTACAGATCATGGCGAGGTGTTACACCTACCCTGTGCTGTTCGCTCTGATAGTTACCCATGCCAAGAAGTTGCTGCAGCTTGGTCCAATAATTTGACTTCCATGATAATGAGGTTAGCATCCGTCAACGGCGTATTATGAGAAAGAGGATTTCTCAACTCTTGGGCTTCATTTCCCTGGTCTCTATAATTGTTACGGAAATGGCCCTTCTTGGACTACTAAATATAGGATTAGTCTCAGATCCCCCTAATGCCTGTTTAGCTAGGTTTTTTAGGTAAAGGTACGTATATGTTTCGGGAGGTGTAAAAGGCTGTTTTATTGTTGTGCGTTGGTGGTGGAACGAGAGATCCTCTTATCCTACCCCATCCGCGGATAGGCCCGTCCCAGTCAGCTGAGGGGTGTTGGCCTGGAAGAGGGTGTGGCAAAAAGGAGGAATGGACGCGAAGGGAGAGGATCTGTCGCTTCGCCGAGAGAAGGCAGAGCTCGTGTGTCGAAGCGAAGGCACGGAGGCTTCGTAAAAAGAGTGCTCATGTCTCAGAGCGAGCAAACGAGATAGGAAACGAAGCTTCGGAAAAAGGGTTGAGTGTGTGGAAATAGTCGCTCTCGAAGCGTGCTCGTGTTGGCGTCGAAGCGAGCGAATGAAGGAGTTGAGTTTTGAGAAACGGCATGGGCTTTTAAGAGGCTACGCCTGCACTCGAGATTTCTCGTGAGAGGGACGGCAGACGGCTTTCGGAGGTGAGAAAGAGAAAGAAAAGCAGTGGTGAATCGGAACGGGAGGAAAGCTGAACCTGAGGGTCGAGTCTGCATCGCCCGATGAAAGAAAAGGGGAATTTCGACAGAGAAGAACTGGAGAGGACCGAGGGAAGTCAGGGCTTCGAGGCGGGAAGGGCAGGAGAGGAGACGCGGAGCCTCGGTACTTACTCACCCTCACGCCGACACGTTTGTGATCCGCCTGCGGAGTCCGGCACCTTGATTTTGGCTTGTCTGCAGAACAGGCCAGCCTGGATTATGTATGCTGAACCCTGGAGATGAGTCGCCTGAGGCCCATCTTGATCTGGCTGGACTTGTGCCATCGACATTTACGCGGGCCCACGAGCGCCGGAACCGCGGCGTGGTCTGCGACAAAAGGACAAGCGCCATTTGCCTGCGCGTGGTTCGAGCTGGGAGTTCGAATCCGTGACATCCGCCTGTTGGCGAGCGACCATCTGCTTTATTGGACACTGTCCTCTCGTCCCATGAAACCCACCAAGTACTCTGTCATGTCTTGCATGGCATGCTGTTGTCTTTGTCGTGCACGTGTTGTATAAGGCATTATTTCGATACGCGCGACCCCCCCGCGATCGAACCTGTTAGGGGACCGGTTGGTTTTCCCCTAGGGTTTAAGGAACCGGGTTGAGATTATTAATAAAAACCATTGCGTGATTTGTTGTGTTGTGATCTCCGAGTTCCCCAATAAATCTGGTTAAGTTCGATATGAAGTTGCCGCTAATGGATTAATTTCGGTCGCGTCGGAGGAACGATCCGTTCATTGCATATAACCATAAAATGGTTACAGACTTGGCAGAAAACGCTCGCATCTGACAAAACCAGGTCGGTAACCAGGGGTTCTATTCCCCCAACTGCAAGGTAAAGGATTACGTTGGTATTCGCGATCGAAGGCGCGTGACCGAGGCCGTGCTGAGCCGTCGCAGCGTTATCAGATCCCGGAGACGGCGAAGTGGGTTGAGAATCCTCCGTCGCTGAATCACTTAAACAATATGCTCCGGACTTGAGGTGAGTGATCTCCACTGTGAAGGAAGGCATATTATACTGCTTTGAGTCCATGTTGATCAGTACCCAGATGCCGTATTCTCTCATGTCTTGGGGATTTCAATGCATTGATGCACTGATCGGGATGGTTATGAGGACACGTGTCCGTCCGCCATAGTCTGGAACTGTGAACCAGAAGAGCACGAAGTTCCTTGACCTTTGCAAGAAGTCGTGAAACTTAGCGTAGAACTGAGTTCCATGGTTCAGTGCCCACATCGTCTCGCTAGACTTGGTATTCCAAACACTGGGTGTGGCAAAGGAGATTGACCATAAGCTCATTGATGGCACTTGGAGATGATTCAGAACTGCATGGTCTCAATACCGGGGACCACAGGCTTTTTTGTAGCATCTCTGAAGTGCACTTAAATCATAGGAGAAATGATACCATCCCAAGCCGGGCTTGGATGTTGACAAGCTCAGGGATAAGTGGGTACTGGAAGTTGCGATCAGCTTAGTCGGGATTTGGGGTGTCTGGTCGCTGGGGGAAACCTAAAGAGTGTGGAATGTCTCAAGACAACCATCCTGATGCTACTGGTGGATGTCTTGGAACCCACATCAGGCAAGAGAAACTTTGTTCCCCATAGGACAGCTGATAAACCATGACAGGTCGCAAGGGGCCGGGTTTATGGCAACAGCTGAGCTGTTCAGGGAGCTGAGGTGCTAAAACGTTCAGGCGCTGGAGGAGAGAGAAAGAGCCCTATTGTATGAGGAAATCTGTGAAGTGATAGACGCATCACCTGTAGGGTGAGTGATTCGTCGCCAGCTTACAGAGGATTCGTACATTGCATTCCTCAAAGATCTGTCCCTCGATGTGCTGCTGTTACAAGCGAGGGTGGTGGATTCTTGACAGAGGAATCCAAGTGAAGGCTCGCTGCGGGCTTATTACCTTGAGCGCTGTACTAGGCCGACACCAACTATTGAGTTGGATGTCAGGGTATAAACTATCCATTTCTGACCCTCCATCAATGTGAACCGCTCTTCATTTGTGGAAACAAAAAAACAGGGGATTGTGGTAAAATTTCAGTTGAAAGGGGTAAAGCCCCAGGGTCTTTGTATCCATGCTTAACTTCTCAAGGCTGGTGTAAATGCTGTAATGGTTTCATGCAACAGTTCTGTGCTCTATTTGGGCACAGGCATCATCTCGACTGACTGGAAAGGGGCCCGATGTCTCTCTCTGGAAAGGGAAGGGTGCTTGTCAGGACTGCAACAACTACTGAGGGGTGATGCTGCTCTCAGGCAGGGAAGTTCTTTGCTCAATAATCTTCAAAGGTTTGCCACGCATCTGCTTGAGCACCAGGCCTGGAGCAGTCGGGCTTGTACACAAAGAAGTCAATGATTTACCGTATCCTTGCTCTCTTGGTCCTCACCTTTGGTGGGTGTGAGCTTTGGATCCTAGGGTCCTGAGTTCAAATCCTATCAGCTGTTAAATTATACCAGGTGGGGTTAACTCGGCCTGTCATCCTTCCAAGGTCGGCACAATGATGCCAGCTTACTTGATAACTGGTCGGAGTGGCGGCCCGTCCAGGATTGTGCCCATAGCCAAGGAGACTGCTTAAGCAGCACCAATGCTCTGCAAAAGTTTTGGTCCCATCTCCTTTTATTAGAGTTGTTTGATTTCCCCCAGTGTGCCAAATTCCATCTCTATAGGAGTCAATGCAAGGTAAATGTGATTTTAATGTTTCACCTTTAACCCCCTTAAAATCAAAACACGCGTCTAAATCGTTCTGTTTAAAAAAAATTAATAAAAAGTCGGTCTGTGTGTTGGCAAGGTATCTCCAAGCAATTGAAGTCATCTGTCCGTGAAACAAAAAGATTTTGCCAACATGCCCCTGTACGAGGTCAAAGCTCAATATTATAAGTACTTAAAGGCCTACCTCAATTCTTGGCACCATTTGACCGTCTCCAAATATCGGTTTGCGTGGCTGATGGCTTTGTCGATAAATACATATCCTCAAATTCTGTGAGCTCCTGATCTTCTGCCTAGTACTAACTGAATGGTGCAGGGTGGTGCGCTTACTCTTGCGCTGTCTAGTCTGATTTGATTCCCGACGTGACGATCAATGTTGGAATGTACTTCGCAGGCAGGGCCTGCACACAAAGTATGCCTACTCGAATGGATGTTAAGCTGGGTATCCTGTCTGCTAGCATTATATAGTTGGTGGACGGCAAACATCCCAGGGTGCCTTCCAAACATGGCACCTGAATTTTTAAATAAATTCCCACCAAAATCAGCTCAGGTGAATTGATTGCTTGGCCATCTCGTTCGAGAAAAGACCGGCATATATCTTCCCACGGCCGACCGCCACCAAAGATCGATGGGAATAATTGGGCTGTTAATAATTGGTAGTTAGTTTTTGAGTTCACTTGTTCAGCCGATCATACATTACTGTGACAACTAGACAAGTTATTTATAACTGGACAACACCATGGTGTTCAGACTTTCAGTTACCTCTCACTTTCATTTTCGGCAATTTGTATGAGATATTGTGCATGGCTTCTCGTGACCAGAACCTTTGAGTGTGTAGATTTGGCTGTAATTAAGCACTTGTGCTTAGAAAGAACAGTTCACAAAGAAAAAGTTTGGATTAAGAATGACGACAGAGACAGAGTGAAAGAGGTGGTTATGGCCAGAATTTCAGGAATTCCGTTCTGTTGAACAACATACTGTAAAATTAGAACTAAGACCCAGGCAAAGAGCCGAGAGACTTCATGAAGTACGTGTGAAAGTCTTTCTCAAATTTTTCATTGCCTTTGGAACCTGCAGAGAAGTTTGATACACATTTACAATTGAAATTCACCATGCAGTACTGCTCAAGCAACTTCTGTTTTTGGCCAGATGCTTTGCTCCCATTGGCTACCACTTGAATCTCATGGCTGTGACCAACCAAAATTGACTCTGTAATTCAAAAAAAGAGACTTTTTTTGTGTCCAACTATCCTTCACACCTCTCTTTCTTAATGTTCCTTTTGTTCTGTTACATCCTCATCCATACTAGAACATAGAACAGATGAGACGTAACAGAACAAATGAGCAGCAGAGAGAGAGAGAGAGAGAGAGAGAAGAGAGGGGTAAAAACTAACAGTAAGTTTGAGAGAAAATAGAGGAGATTGGAGAAATAAGGTATATGGGAGAAAATGAGGGCTTAGGGAGACTACGGGTGAACAAATGAGATACAGCCACCAACTCTCAGGAAGGAAAACTGGAGAGGTCAAAAGAGATGGGCTGGTGGGGATTGACGGGGATAGAAAAGATCGATGGTTTTGGATGGGGGATGATCTGAGTGGTCGTGAACAACTGTCTTAAAGCCCTGGATGGAGGAATGGTATTGAATACACTGAGGAGTTGGTTCACAGGCAAGAGAAGCAGCAACAAAGAGTGGAGGTGAGCAGTGGGCCTTTATTGAGGATTTCACCAAAAGGACTGCTGGAAGACCGCCATGTGTCCTGCAGAACCTGGGGGTGATGGAGCATAGAGAAGTTGATAAAAGTTCTGATTTTCCAAGGAAGACTTTGCATGATGAAGGATGCCCAGTCGGTGACTGGTTTGGAGGCCAACCTGGATATATGGTTTTGCCTAAGAAAGATCATGGCTATGGTGTACCCAACAAGCTGGTGAGCTGAACTTCTTAATTGTCTAAATGGCCGCCTTGAGGATTGGGAGAATTTTTAGATCCTCTGTGGAGATCTCTAAGTCTTACTCACATTGTGCTTGTTGACTTTTTGTTTCACAGGCCTACAGTTTTCATCGAAACTTCCTGAAACTTGCATATATATGATAAAATACCCTGCGCAGACAGTAACCATTCCGATTTTTGAAAATTCTCCTAGAAAAAAAAAGTTATGACGTCAAAATATCTCGCGTAATGGAAATCGCCTAAACAAATTATCTCGAAACTAGGCAAGCTTTTTGAATTCTGGTTGCGGGAAATCCGAACAGGGCATTAGCAGAGATGAATTACCGCACATATGATACATCACTAGGATGTCATATCAATTTTTATGAGTCTTCCTATTTTTTGACATTTTTTGTTTCAACCAACCAGAGTTTTCATCGGATTCTTCGTGAAACTTGCCATGTATATGCAGAAAGCCCACGTTGCAGGCAGTAACCATCTCCGATTTTGGAAATTCTTCCTAGAAAAAAAGTTGACGTCATAATATCGCTTGCTAATGGAAATTGCCCGATACATTAATCTCCGAAACTAGGCAAGCTGTTTCAATTTTGTTTGCGGGAATCAAGCGGGCATTAGCACAGATAATTATATCGCAAACCTGAACATCACAATGACGTCATATTCGTTTTTATGACGTCATCATTAAGAGGACGAGGATTCTGGTTTCATTCGAGCTTGTTTTTTTTTAAGTACCTGGATTTTAGTGTGCCAAGCATATTATTGCATTTTCTATAACAGTTTGTGTTGCAGATTTTAAAATCGAAATGATGCACTCTCTAACCCTTGGGCAATTTTAAGATATTTGGTCTTAATTGGTGGCCATGCTTGGAACATCCATAACTCAGAACACTCCCTTCAAGGAATGGGACAAATTCTCTTTGTTTTTAAATGGATTGATTTTTCATCATTGATTCTGGTAGCCATGTGATTTTCTCATGGCAGCCATTTGAAATTACATTAGAATTGTTAAATCGGACACTCGGTTGATGAACTTTTTTAATGTATTGTTTTCGATGACAAATCCACTTTGCAGTATTTGCAAATGATCAACCAAACTATACAAAGTCACTCTGCAGATGATGATGAAAGGTATTATCCTCGTGAATTGAGAAATTCTCCGTGTCTTGGAGGAATGCTTATGTTTCTGTCATTTGTTTGGCTCTGTTGGAACCCTAAGGCAAACACATTAGTGCAAGAAGTGATACAAGCAGCATTTGCCGGTGTGCTAACATGTTGCGTGGCAAAAGTTTCCACAAAACATATGAGCATTACGATAACAGCTGAAGAAGTTTTACACGCTGTGCTTGTGAAGAAGATGTGCAGAGTTTTTCAGACAATGATGTTGATCCTTGAAGAGGTTTAACTCGAGAGTCGTATGACTCATCTTTGGCTTGATTCATTCATTCAATTGGTGTGTTTAATTATGATGCAATTGTATGTGCAGAATGTGCAGGTGATGTACCTCTCCACTAACTTGCTGCTTTATGCTGCTTCCATATTTTGCTTGCTGATGGCCATTGGGACTATTTCAGACTGGAACCGCTGCATCGTGAAGATGGCAAGTTGCTATTAGTCCATGGGATGGAGCAGATGTCCGGTACACACCTGCGGTGGCAAAACCTCAGTGGGTTTTTTGAAAGGTCCTATAGCTAGGGAACACATTTTGATGTGATAACCCGTTGCACAATGACAGCTTTATAAGAGTTTTGGGGGCAAAAACACGTTTTTTGAATTTCAATTTTTAAATTGCATTTCATGATAAAATGTTATTTGAGGATAGTAGATGGTTGTTAATTAACTATCTGCAAGTTTTCTGAGTGAATCCACCATTTTGACATGGTTGCCATGGAAACGGGCATCTTGTGTCAAAAACTGCATAATTTTTTTTTTTTTTTTTTAACAATTTGAAATAACTCAAGAATCAATTATTGAATGACTGGGTATGGTAGTTCATAGGTCACCAAATACTGAAATACATCACAATCATTCGAAACACTGGATTTGATGTGAAAAGGCCATTGCGGTAAGGCCTAAGTCACATTTGCCACGGCGGCCGTGGGGTCTCCAAATCTCGGCCACTAGCAATTATACGGCGGCCGCAGTATTTCACGGTCACAATGTAGCAGTCACATATGTTTTTATTTTTCGGGAGTCGCACGGCCGTATTTTAAATTGTGAGACCGAAAACGTGGGGTGCCGTACGGTCGTTTGATTGATGTCGCACGTGACCTTAGGGCGTTTCCTGCGGCGGCCATATAATTTTCAAGGCAGACGCAAGGTGCCCGCAGGCGACCGCAGGGGGACGCGGGGCAGGCCCTAAGGTGAACGTGCGGCGGCAGACGGACGGGTACGAAGTGGGATGTGTTTTTATTTTTTTTTTTTACCAGTTCTTTTCTTTCGGCTTGTCGAATTGCTGCCGGCGAACGTAGAAATGAAAAAAGCTTATAAACTCCGCGCTATAATTCCACGGCGACCCTACGGCCTGTAAAATTAGCCATACGCGTAGGGCCACCCTGAGGCCACCTCAGAAACTCTGCGGCACGCACCGTTTCTGTCATTCAGAGGGGCGCGACCGCCGTATCCTCGCCGTAGAGCAAATGTGACTTAGCCTAAATCAGGTCTTTATTGAAAACACATTTTCTAAAATTCAAATATCGAATGGTAGTACAAAAAATGGCCACGGTATGATTGATAATAATGGCACAATACATTCTGTAAATAAATTAAATGTGTTTGTAATCAATGTTTCGACGGGATCTGAGTAATTAATACCTCGTCTCTTGATGTGCAATTTGTATAATCTAGATTACACGTAGAAGACACGGTACATAGTAGGTTGTTCAGTCAAGACATGCACTCAAAATATCAACATAAACATTGTCTGTGTATTTACATTGATCAGGTTGACAAGAAGTTTAGTCGGTGGAATATTATTTGGGACGGTTAGAGATCCTAACTTCTACATACAAAGAGCTGTCTTGTCTGCTCCGTCATCGAGTATAAAACACATTGGCCCAGTCGACTGAGAATTTGAGATCAGCTCAGCATTCCCTGTGAGGCACTTCACTTCAAGAGGCAGTGAGATTTTTGCTGGATGCCGTCTCTTCCAAGACTGCATCAATTATATCTAATGATCACTATGATCTTTCAACACTAATGATCTGGTTTGATTACTCTTATGCCCTGTAATGATCACTGCAGGAAGTTTTCACTACAGCAGGTAGGTTTGCTGATTCCACGTGATTGCGATGGTTGAGGAGGCATTCCTCCATCACATCTGGATCTCTGATGTCAGTATGCTTCGAAGAGCAGCTTTTATCACCAGACATTGGATCAGTTTCAGATGAACAGATTGCCTTTAACTTCCTCTTCTCGTCCATATTACAACAGACCAGTTGACCCTTGGCAGATGGTCATCGCTATCCAACAGTTTTCGCTGCTATTCTGGAAGACATGAAGTGATTCCCCAAACTCACTCCAACATTACGACGAATGTGATTTTTGATTGAGTTTTTAACTCTTTGAATGCCGTACAGTTCATTGAAGAAATAAGCGTGATGTGAGATTGATCATGCGCTTCACTTCAGGCATCAAAAGAGTTCATTCCTTTGAACATAAAAGTTCTGTACGAGTTGTTCTCTGCTGCGCTGATGGATAGCTCATTGTCATACTACTACCTTCCATGCCATCACAACTGTTTGACGCAGACTCTCTTTCGTGTATACATGGTAGTATGACCATATGGTAATGGCCTTCAGCTGCCACAAGTCGTTTACAATAGCAAGCATCCACTGGTCTACTTCCTTACAACAGCTTATCTGACATGTGGCATCAGCGCATCCTAGTCATATTGAACCAGACCAGACGTTCCTTAGAGTTCTGTCCCTTAAGGTATTTGTTAACCTTTTGGCAAAAGATACACTTCACCTCATACACTCTCAATGAACTTGTCTCTTTCCTTGTTGAACCCTGTTGAGAATGTTCATGATCATCAAAGTCCTCTTTGTTGGTCATTTGGTGGTTATTTCATGCAGAAGCTTTTTTTATGGGTAAATTTTCTGCGGCATTTCCAATGGTATTGCACGGATGGGATTTCCCACTGTGGCAGGTCCTTTGCAATGTTTAAAATAGAGTCATGATTTCTGATTTCTGCTTCCCTCAACAAACTCTGCCACGAATCTAGGTTTTGTGGTGACACCAATTTAGAATCGTTATCAGTGCAGTGGATCAAGCAGTCCGTACGTGGCCGCTTTGGTGGCAGTCAACTATCTTCACCTTCCATTGTCAACAAGCCTTATCCTGAAAAATACAAGAGGAAACAGAAGTTCATCAATCAGAAGAGTTTATCAGTCTATATAACTAATCAGTGGTATTTTTGTATTGATTGTGGTATTGTGGTATCAGTGGTATTGATTGTGATGTATTTCTGGTATTTGGTGTCCTATGAACTACCATACCTCATCATTCAATAATTTGATTATTCGAGTTATTTCAAATTGTTTTTAAAATGCAGTTTTTGACCCAAAATGGCTGTTTCCATAGTTTATTAAAACCATGTGCCATCTTCAAATAAATTTTATCGATGAAATACAGTTTGTTTTTAATTGCAATTCAAAAAACGGGTTTTCCCCCAAAACTCTTATAAAACTGCCATTGTGCAATGGTCATCACAACAAAATGTTCCCGAGCCATAGACCCTTTAAAAAAAAAAATCCACTGAAGCTTTGCCACCTCAGGTAGTACCAGTAAGTCAGATTTCAGCACTTGGCCCATGGATGATATGGACCTACTGAAGCACTTCATGAACAAGGAACATGTAATTCGACATCAGCTGGCCTTGTGGGATGCCATTTGGAGTGATATGATGATTGAGCCGACTGTGATGAGATATGGCCCTGAAGGAGGAACATGAATCGCACTGAATCCCAGAGTTTTGCAACACTGGGTATGAAGCCTCCACATAATCAGCCAGCTGCAAAAAGACCTGATTGAACTGGATGACATACACAACCTCAGTCAACCAAGATTCCACAAAGAAGAGGGAAAGTCTGGAATTAGATCTGATGAGTACGGAAAGAAGATTCAGGAAATGTTCAACACATATACTGCACGTCTCAATTGAGAAGAGCACCCACAAGAGTTGGTAAATATTGATACTGGAAAATTGGCACCTGACAGTGAATGTTGACAGATACACAGAAATTGGCAGGAAGCAGTTACAGTCATTCCAGTCAACTTTACCAGATGGATTATATGCTCCTGAGCATCAATCAATAAATCAGTCATAGTTGGAGATGTTGACATTGTTGATACAGCGCTAATTCATTGCCATGTAATAGCCATGCAACTCTCTCGAGAATCACTGACAATGAATGATGTTCTGAAATATGAATTGGCTGCAATTCCTACAGCAATGTTTATGGATTCTGGTGAGAAGCAGATTGCAAAGAACAAGTCTGTATTTAAGAACAACATGAGCATGGAACATGTATTTAAGAACAACATGAGCATGGAACAACATCACTTCCGGTTCCGGGTTTGGAGCGACGAGAGGTCTCCTTAGGGGCTCTCTGCTGACGTTCTCAAAGTTAAGTTTCCGGTCGTTATTTGTCCCCTTTTAACTGTTTAATTTTCCCACCTACATGTCACTGTGTGTTCCTAGTTCGGTTTTGTTTCAAAAATCGTGCTATTTTGTGAGTTTTTTGTCGGCGTTCTTATCGGGTGTTTGAGGCCTAGGCCTTGGCCTAGGCTTGAGGCCTACCGGTTCGATCGTTTTTTTGTTGTTGTTTTGTTTTTTCTTCCCATTCCTTCAATTTCTATCCTTCCATTACCTTCAATTTTCATCCTCCCCATTTCCTAACGTCCCTCATTCTCCCAACTAATCTCTTTTCTTATCTCAAAAAAAAAATAAAAAAAATACCCAACAACAACACGCTAACCTTCTCCCGATTCTGCTTCTTCTTCTTCCTCTTATCTTCCTCCTCGTCTTCTTCTCGATTTTTTCGACAACACTTCCATGACTTAATCTGTTGAAAACTCTCTCAAACATTAATATTAACAACAAAAACGATCTTATAATGCTTCATCTGCCTCTCTCACACATGTGGTACTCTTTACTGTTTCATAATGCACTACTCTTCTGCTATTTTAACAGCTGCTCTCATTTCGACCTCTCCTTCATTCCTTGCCTAAAAAATCCAACTATTACAGCGCTTCTTCTCTCCATTCTCTGAATTCGACTTCATTGCATCCATCAAGAATTGTGTTAAATCGCATCTCTGACCTAAAACTTTTTAAAACCACAGTTTGCTATGGATGTTCGCTTTCCATCAACCATTCTTTTTTCCAACTTCAGTGCCAACTCACCCCCCTCACCCCTCACTCTCACTCTCAAAGCAACCATCCCACTCTTCTCCCTCCAAGCCTCCCTCTCACCTCTCTCAAAAATTCCCCCCTCACCTTTCTCCCACCTTTCATCCCCCTCACTCATCCTTCTCAAAGTTGCCCCCCCTCTCACCCACCAAACTGCCTCCCTCCACTGCCCTCTCACCTCCATCTCTTCACTCCACCTCCTCAAATCCTCAACTGCCTTCTTCCTTGTCTCTTGTCCCCCCTCTCCCCCAGCACCACAGAACCTTTTCTCCTCCTCATTCGGCCTCCTCCTCTAGCTATTCTGCAATCCCCACACTCTTTCAACAACCCTCGTTACCTCCCCCTCGTCCCTTGTCCTACCCTCCCCCTCCCCCCCCCCCCCCTGCACCCAAAGCCTCCTCCCCTACCTCTTCATTAAAAGTGTGGACCTCAAATATCCGGGGCCTTCGCTCAAACCTTTCAGATCTTTCCATACAGGCTGCCACTGACAAACCAGACATAATCTGCCTAACAGAAACTTTCCTCTCCCAAGACGTGTCTGACTCCCAAGTATTTCTCCCCGGTTACTCCCTCCTCCGGTTTGACAGACCTGAGCCTCGTCCTGGTGGAGTGTGGCTCTCTTCATCAAAGACTCTTTTCCTCACTCTCCTTGCACTGCTCTCACTCCCCCACACCCCCAGGAATACCTCTGGCTACGGCTTTCCCTCCACTCCACCTCATGTTTATATGTGTACTGTACCGTCCACCGAACAGTGATGACTCCATCTACACCTCACTATCCGAAAACATGGACCATCTTCTATCTTCTCATCCAAACTCTCTCTTCCTCTTATGTGGTGACTTCAATGTCATCACGCCAGTTGGCTAGGTGTGGTACCTCTCTCACCTGTCATGGTACCTCAGCAAAAGCTTTCTGTGACTCATTGGACTGACTCAATCGGTCAATTTCCCGACCCGGATCTCAACCAATGGTACTCCATCTCTTCTAGATCTGATTTTGACAAATTTCCCTGACAATATCTGCTGCTCTTCCTCCGCTCCAATCGGTTCTTCTGACCACGTCCTTGTCAAAGTGGACATCTCTCTGGCTGTTATCAGAGAACCACCTCACCGCCGTCGAGGTGGCATTTCACGCAAGCCGACTGGCAGGGTCTCCAAGCAGCTATCAAACTTACAGACTGGTCTCCTATCACTACTTTCTCAAACATCAACTCATCCTGGGAATTCTTTCAAAGAAACTTGCTCTACCTCATGCACAGATTTATCCCCTTCGTCTTCAGTTGTCCTACCCTTCCTCCCGCCCTTGGTTTACTGAAGCTTGTGGCGAGGCAGTTGTCCTGAAACAACTTGCCTTTGCCTCATGGAAAGCAAACCCAACTGAGGGCAATCTCAGTTCCTTCCACAAAGCTCGGAACAAGTGGTATCTACCCTCAGGAGAGCCAGAAAACAACATCTTTCTCATCTCAAGTCTGAACTCTCAAACCTCTCTCCCTCCTCAAAATCCTGTGGGCGTTTAATCAAATCTGTTTCTGGTGTATGTTCCCCCTCCATCCCCTCCCTTACCTCAAATGGCTGCACTGCTGATACCGCACGTGATAAAGCTGAATGTCTAAACTCGGTGTTTGCAGCTAATCTTGTGTCCTAAACCCATCACTTTCTCAACCCACCTTACCCAGTCGCACCCAACTGTCCCTGGATCTTGTGTCCTTTTCTTCTAACAAGGTGGAGAGCTTGCTTTCAAACCTCGACTCAGATTCTGCAACCGGTCCAGACGGCATCAGCCCACGTGTCCTCAAAGCCTGCTCTTCTGCTCTTGCTCACCCTCTCTCTGTTCTATTCACCCTCTCATTTGCTCAAGGTCATCTGCCATCTGCTTGGAAATCTGCTAACATCACTGCCCTGCATAAAAAAGGTGCAAAAACAGATCCCTGTAACTACAGACCAATCAGCCTTCTCCCAATCATCAGCAAGGTTATGGAATCCATCATTGCTTCAGACATGAAATCCTTCCTCTTCTCCAATGGCTTGATTTCCGATAATCAATTTGGTTTCAGACCAGGTCACTCTACCCTGGTTATGCTGCTTCTGCTCTCCCATCAATGGATGGAGGTCCTCAATGCCAGACAGGAAATCCGAGCCGTATCCCTGGACATATCACGTGCTTTTGACACAGTCTGGCACCCTGCACTACTCACCAACTCTCTTCCATGGTATCCAAGGCCATCTACACTCATGGCTCGCAGACTTCCTCTCCTGTCACAGTCAACGTGTGGCCCTAAATGGAGTTCTTTCATCCCCTCTTCTGTTGCAGGCTGGAGTTCCTCAAGGTAGCGTTCTGGGCCCTGTTTCTTTTTCTGGTTTTCATCAATGATCTCTCCGACTCTCTGGAAAATCCTCTATATCTCTTTGCCGATGACTCCACCCTCTGCCGTACCATCTGTCATCCCTCAGACCGGCAAGCAGCAGCTTCTTCGCTCACTGCAGATCTGGATAAAATCACAAACTGGTCCAACACGTGGAACATGTCTTTCAATCCAGACAAATCTCACACTCTCACTATGTCTCTTCGAAAGGACCGTTTAGAAAACCCCCCATCCACTTTCTCAACAATCCTCTGGAAGAAGTCTTTTCTTTCAAGCTTCTGGGTCTCACTATCTGCCATGACCTTTCCTGGGAAAGTCACATTTCCAACCTCGCCTCAAAAGCCAGTCGCCGACTGGGAATCCTCCGTCGTGCAAAGTCCTTCCTCGGCCCTCTTGAGCTCCTGACCACTTACAAAGCTTTTGTCCGTAGCCTGATGGAGTACTGCTCTCCCTCTGGGCTGGTGCTCCTGCCTCCCACCTTTCTCGGCTTCACGCTGTCGAAACCAGGGCATTTAGGATCATCGGCATCTCCCGCAATGAAGCTGAGTCTTTGGGCCTCTCACTCAATCACCGCAGGTTGGTCGGTGGTCTTTCTGTCTTCTACCGACTCCTCTCCAGCCTTGCCCCCCTGCTCTCTCTGCCATTTGTCCCCACCACATTTGCACAGGGCGCTCAAGGCTCGCCAACAACCCCCTTCTGGTAAAACTACCAAAATCACGAACCACTGCTCATATCACCTTCACTCCTTCATTCCTCTTTTTTCCCGCCTTTGGAATAAACTCCCTCACTCTATTCTTTCCCATTCTTCCCTCCAGGCTTTCAAAACAGCTTTCACCACCACCTCTTATCATCCCCCATCCAAATCATCGATCTTTCTACCCCCGATAATCCACCAAAGCCCACTTCCTTCAATTCCCCTGCTTTCCTTCCTGAAAGTCCCCGTAATGTCCATCTTCTCTTCCCATGTTCCCCGTCCATCCCCATCCCTCTCCCTTCCACAGATCACCTAATGTGTCTGTTCCCCACTGTTTTGTCCCTTCCACTCCCGCCCCTCTTGTCTCATGCCCCTTGCTGTGCGTTGGTGTTAGCTCTCATACGAGCCTCCAAGGTATACAAAAAAAAAAAAAGTCTCAGCACCACTACATCCTGCACCATAAACAGTAGTGATAGATGGTTCTGCTATCTTGTGGATTGTTCACTGGCCTACCAAGGGAACTTAGGCTGAGATTGTGTCAAATGTTACTGACTATGTTCTGCAAAAACTTGCATCAGAGCATGTATACTTAGTATTTGATCGATACCATCCACACACGATCAAGTCATTTACACTTGCTGAACGGGAGAAAGCAGCTGTTAAGGCCCATAAAGTGACAAGACAAACTCTATCCATCCATCCATTAGGACCATACTCTGTGCAGAGTGTTGGTGCTGCCTAAGCAGTCTCCTTGGCTATTGGGCACAATCCTGAATGGGTCACCACTCCAACACAGGATACCAGCAAGCTGGCACTCATTTTGCTGACCTCGGAAGGATGACAGACAGAGTCAACCCCACCTGGTATTAATTCAATAATTCAACAGCCAAGTAGGATTTGAACTCAGGATCCTCGGATTCCAGGCCCACCACCTGAACCATTAAGCCAACACCAGGCATAAGACAAACTCCACTGCCTTCAAAAGCAATTGTGCTGGCAAACAAAGAAAACAAGACTCATCTCTTTGACATTATTTGCACAAGTCATTGAGTGTGTAAAAGCCAATAATTTGTTGAATATGCTCATCATCACTGGAAGTGCAGAAGTGCCAATACAAATGTGGCATAGCAAGACACAAGTATGGTAGATTTGATATCAACCCATGAAGACGCAGACATAATCATGGCACAACAGTAATTCATGCTGTTACACAATGTGAGTACAAGTATTTGAAAGTGATACGTGATGACATATTTGTACGACGTCTACGACAAATGGAAACTGGGTATGTCTGCCACAGTCACTATGGAAGCAACTAGTGGGGAGAGAAAGCTCGTAGACATTGGCAAACTGTCAACAAACACCAAGACATTGTATCACATCTACTTGTAGCACATGCGGTATCTGGATGTGATACAGTTTCCAAATACCATGGTATTGGGAAGGCAACAGTTTTGAAGAAGTGAAAATAATCTAAAATCAAGAGTTTGGCTCAACAAGGTAGGTCTGATAGATGTTGATATGGAAAAGGTTTTGCAAGAAGCAACTTTCCTCACAAATCGCTGTTATGGATACCCAAGTCAAAGTATGACAGCAAGCAGAATAAAGGCATGGACTGCCAAGATGGCCAAGGCACGTAAATCGGCAACCACAGTTGGCCTCCCTTCCGCCCGCAATCGAGGCATTTCAGGAAAATGCTAAGAATGCTCACTTCCAAGCAATGCAGTGGCTTTCAGTGCCATTTTGCAGGCCCACCATCCCTTGACCCAACATGTTTTGGCTGGACACGTGATGAGAAAACCAAATCGTTGATCCCTGTGGGAGTTCCGTCTAATGCTGCACCTGAAATTTTGGAAATGATCAAGTGTAACTGTCGATCAGATCAACCATGTGCTACCAACAGATGTAACTGTTGAGCAGCAAAATTAGCATGCACCCTGATTTGTAACTGCCAAAGGAAACCAGATGCATGCTACAGTTAGCACACATAAGGGATTTATCATTATCTAATGATAATGATGAAGGCAAAGGTGAGGAGGATGAAGATAATACCGAAAGCAGAAATAATACAAGTGGTTGAACTTAACAGTCCCAATTAACTTGCATCATTGGATGTTCAGCATTGAAGACCTGCTCGGGTCTCGTCTTGAGAGATTGGGTACATGAGATTTGTAACTTTCTTTAATTTCCTAACTTATGGTATAGATTGAAAGGTGATGGTTGGGAAATTCTTATTGTTGGTTATGGAATGTATTTTATTTGCTTTTAATGGCTCAGAGCAAAGTGTCTTAATTTACTTGCTTGTTGTAAGTTATATTGATTAAAATTAATTTAAATGCCTTATTACTTGTATCACTATTGATTGTTTATTTTTTTTATCAATATAATCTGAATAGGTGCTGAGGAAGATACTGTACAGCTTCCAAACACAAACCAACTTATCTGTAATTTAAAAGCAATACATTTTTTTGTTTTTTTAAGTTTGTTAAGTTCCATCAACCGAGTGCAGAGTTATCAATTCCAACGTAAATTCAAGATGGCCACCAGAATCCATGATAAGAATAACTTCACAGTTTCCAGACATGAACCAACGGCTTTGTCATTAAAAATCAATATGTTTAAAAAAAAGAGTTTGTCCCATTCCATCAATGTAGTGCCGAGTTATGGATTTTAACATCAATCCAAGATGGCTACACTTGAAGGCCAAATATCTTAAATTGCCCAAGGGTTACAGAGTGGCATGAATTAGATTTTAAATCTGCATACAAAACTGTTATAGAAAATTCAATAATAATGTGCTTGGCACACCGAAATTGCAGGTTTTTCAAAATTCCTCCAGACTATAAAGAGGTTTGTTAAGTAATTTGATGGGAAGGTTTCCCACCTGGTGCTTTCGGAGAGGGAGAACGTGAAAGTGTGGGATTTGTCTGGGTTGAAATACATATTCCAAGTTTTGGACCTGCTCTTCCTTCTATCAAGGTCTGCATGGAGACAAATTCTGCAGTCTGCCTGTCTGAAGTATGAGAGATGCTCTGGCAGAGGATGGAGTTATCAGCTAAGAGCAGGAGTTTTTTTTTCAGAGAATCAGATTTTTCAGAAGCAGGATTTTTCAGAGAATCGGAAAAATGGTTGATGAAGATAAAGAACAGGACTGAGCCCAAGATACTGCATTTGGGCACTCCGGCCCGAACCGGAAGAGGAGACGAGCGGACCTCGTTAAGAGCTAGGTGCCGACTCCAAGAGTGAAGGAAGTCAGTAAGCCATGAGAGAAGGTGGCCTTTGAATGCTGTCGGCAGAGAATTTTAATGTGGGGTGCCAGACTTTGTCAAATGCTCGAGAGATGGCCCTGATCTCTTTTCTGAGGTTGAGTGCTTACGTCCATTGTTGGGAGAGTCGAAGCAGCGTGTCTAGGGTGGAGTGACTGTGTCTGAATCTGAACTGATGATCTGAGATTCGGCACCTGGAGAAAAGGAAGGATTTCATGTCAACTACGATGATGGATTCCATGACCTTGCTTTTTTAAAATGGAGGTAAGCTAATAGGCCTTTGGTAAAAGTATCTATTTTTGCACCATGTTTGTGAACTTCAATGACGTTGGCTGACTTCCAAGTATGTGTGGAAGGTGACCGAGAGAAAATGAGAGGATGAACAGAGCAGAAAAAGGATGTGAAAGAGTGGCAGAGCAGGATTTTAGGACACGGTATGTTGCAGAATCATTGTTGAAGGTTGCCAGAAACTTCTCCACCAAATGAGAATGACCCCGTGTCCAGGAACAGTTGGGTATGAGAGGGTAGGGTAGGTAGAGGGAATGAGAGATTGGGCTGCATGAGATTTGGAAGCAAACACTGAAGTGAGGCTTTCAGCATTCTCATAGCAGAGTCTGCTGTGGTTCCATTTGAAGTACTAAGTTGAAAGATAGAGGGAAGTGGTTGGGGGGGAGGGGAGGTGGACGAGACGTCCAACGGTGTAAGATGTAAAGCCAGGGGCTCGGCAGGAGGTGCGTTTCAGGCCACGTGTTGCCCAGGTCTATTGTCTAAACTCTTGTACAGAGACCTAACAGATGGATTTGATCATCCACCGATTGAATTCATTCCACTGCTTCATTCTTACATTGCACCCTCACTTCATACCCAATTGCAAACTCATAGATCATGTGATAAAACACCCTTGCTGAGCAAAGAGAAATCGCATTCCTGAGAGTGATTTTTGGATAAGGGAATTTCCAATTTCTCCCTGTTTCCTTGCATTCCTTTTCCACATCCAGCTGGTATAGTAAGCCATTGGCTGAGAGCAAAAACTACAAGTAACACCCAGGAAAACAATTTGTACTTGGATTTTTGGAAATTTTGGTTTATTTTTTAATTCTCAGGTTGGATTTTTTTTAAATGAAACGCAATAAATGCATTTTGATTTGTCTGAGTCATTGCTGGTAGTCTACAGTCTCCATGCAAGAATGCCCTATCAAATGAAAACATCAGTGTAAATTAAATCAACAGGTTGTTCCAAAAAGACCTGGACAACTTTGGTTGTTAACATATTTAGTACCACAATTAATATAAACATACCCTTTGCTTGATATGATACAGAAACTCGTAAAGTTTTCTTCATTTTCAGGTCTGGTGGTTTGATTTAAAAGAAAATGGCGATTCCACAGGAAAAGGTTCAGTGCGTCAAATGGTTCATCGAGATGAGATCCGACACGCAAGTTCAGCGTAATTTCCGTACAAGGTATGGAAGGAATCCACCATCACGGACAAGCATCAGAGAGTGGTACAAGAGGTTTAAGGAGACTGGAAGTTGTCAGAAATGGGGAAATTACCGGTGGACCGAGCAAGTGCAGCAGATGTTGAACGAGTGTGCGAATCATTTCAACAAAGTCCCAGAAACTCAATCTGATGTGCATCCAGAGAACTGGGACCACCAACCACTACTGTGCACTGGACTTCGTATAAAAGACTGAAGCTTTATGCCTATAGGGTGCAGATTCTGCAGGAACTCAAAACCAAATGACAGACCCAAATACAAGGCGTTTGCCTTGGAAATGCTCAGTCGCATAGAGGATGACGGAGATTACCTGAAAAGGGTCATTTTCACAGACGAAGCTACATTTCCTGTATCGATGAAGGTCAGCAGGCACAACGTGAGGATCTGGGGCTATGAAAACCCCCACGTGGTCATTGGAACACATACGTGACAGTCCAAAGGTCAATGTGTGGTGTGGCCTTCTCCATGACCACTTGGTGGGTCCGTTTTTCTTTGTGGAGGATACAGTAACCTCAACAATTTACATGAACATGTTGGAAGGATTCACCCTCCCACAAATTGAAGACCTGCAATCCGATATCATTTTTCAATAGGACGGCACTCCCCCTCACTGGGCCTTCATCGTTCGAGCCGTCCTGAATAAAAAAATGTCCAGGTCGCTGGATTGGCCAAGACGGACCACAATCACCAGACACCCCTTGATTTTTTTTGTGTGGGGGTTTGGCAAAGCTGGTGTCTGCAACACCGGGGTGGAAAGCCTGCAGGATCTTCATTCTCAGATCACAGCTGCATGCACACTGGTGGACGCAAACATGCTGAGCTAAACATGACAAGAACTCATGCACCGCCTTGATGTCCTGTGTGCGGCAAACGCAGCTCATATTGAAGTGTATTGATGGTGAGCACAAATCTTTATGAGTTTCTGTATCATATCAATCATGGAGTATCGTTGTATCATTTGTGGTTCCAAATATATTAGTAAAGTTGTCTGGGTCTTTTTGAAATACCCTGTATACTATAAGAGCCGTGTGTGTTGTGTGTGTGTTTGTGTGTGTGTGTGTGTGTTTATGTGTGTGTGTGTGCCGTTGGTTGTTATCTCCATAATTCGGGTTTCAGAAGGTGAAACGGAGTCCTCCCAGGACTCGAAGTATCCACCTCCATTTCGGTGAAGGATCTCGATCCATGGGTTACGTTGTGAAGTTGTGTTGTTCTCAGTTTTGTTCCCGGGTTCTTTTCAGGATCGTCGCTGAGCCCTGGACAGCTTCCAACTGCAGTTTATTTGTGGTATGTTCCTAGTGATGGCGTGAATTTTTAATCGCTCGATGGTGTCTAAGCCTTTGTAGCTATGTGAAAGGTAATATTAAATGATCTCCAACCCCATTCCTTTGTGTTTTAAGCCCCCACAACAACAAAAAATGCCAACAGCATTGGAACAGCACCGGGCATCGCCAGGTACCCCTGCTAGTAGTTAATAATTCCTGTTTGGTTGGGTGGGGGGACTTCATCAACTGTAGTTTTCCAGTGGGAGGCAACTTATTATCCCCATGCTTTTTTTTTTTAATGGGGGATATTGTAATCGTCTCTGTCGTCTGTCTGTCCGTCCGTCACGCTATCTCCTCCTCAACGGTTTTGCAGAAATTCACCAAACTTGGTGGTTATGATCACAACGTGGCAAGAAAGTGTGAGAACAGTAATCAATTTTTGACCCCACCCCTTAAATTGGGTTCAAAAGGTCAAATATCAAAAATGCAATTGCGGGCACATTTTATACTTTTTTTTAATGAAACTTTGTTTATGCAATCAACATTGGGAGATATATGAAATATGTAACGAGTTTTTGGATTTGACCCCCAGTTCATGCCCCAGGGGGTGGGGACTTCGGGCCACAGGAGTCAAAACATAAGATTTTTTGTTTTCACTCAAAATTTGATATTTGGAAATTCTGGTTAGACCGTTTTGCCATCTTTCAACATTGCCTTAAGTGGGAAGCGTGGGGATTTGCGAAGGCACGCCATTGACTTTGCTCTAACTAGAAATTGTTTTTCGTTTTGTGTGAGCACCTACCTTTAGGGGTTCTCCATATATTATGTAACTCAATTTTGGCAATTTTAGACACACCGCCTCAAGCAATTCTTAGTAATGTAGTGGCCAAAGACCCCTCCTTCCCTCTCCCCCAATACTTACATAACTTTTGTGAGACAACCACCCCAAGATAAAGGAGGACATGAGAAAATTGAGATTTCTGAACATTATCCATGGATGTTGTAAAAGGTGGTGTTATTATTAACATGAAAAGTTTTTATTCACTTAAATGACAGCCTGTGGTTGAGTTCATGAAACAAGAACGTCAGTCCAAGCGAGCCTAAAAACGGTGCAGAATAAAGAGGGAAATGTTGAAGCCATCCTGCTTGCCTTTATTAATTAGAGGCCCGTACTCTACATGGAATATCACACTTTTTCTTGGCGCTAGAACCAATCCTGGACAGGTCGCCATTTCAGTGCAGGTGATGGATACTGGGGTTGCTGAAGCACAGGCATAATTGCCTGAATGACCTCCTCCACCAAAGTTAATTGTGTATATGTATCTTTAACATTCAACAACAACCAGTGCTGGCAGACGGGTCCTCCAGTTTACCGTCCTTCCAGTGGACCACACACACATTGATTAATTGCCATATTTTTTTTTATCTGAGCCGAGATTCAAACCTAGAGCTAACAGGTAAAAAGGCAAGTACGCAAACCTCTGGGCCATCCTGCAAATCCACTGACTTGCCTTAGTAGTTGCAATGCTATAGTCCAGCAAAAAGGTAAGTACGTCTTTAGTATTCATTTTGAAGGGTTACGAAACACAGGCTGAAACATTCCACTACCTTTGCATTCCGGTCCGTCCACCCACGCACCCACATGTGCGTTATGTAATACTAGCAGGGGTACCCAGCATTGCCCGGTGTTGCCTAGTCTACATTTTGTGGGGGCTAAAACACTTCTTCACACCCACTGAGGAATGGGGGTCCCTACACACTTCTCTCACCCACAATAGAGCGATTAAAATAAAATTCCAACTTTGGGTTTTTTCCAAAACTTTTTTTTTTTTGCCTAAAACACTCCCTAGAACTCACTCATGAACCTCTGAAAGTTTGACGAAGATCCGTTCAGCCATCTCTCAGAAAAATGGCAACAGACAGACAAACGGCTCTCTTATAATATAAATATGGATGGTTCGTTAGAAGATTGAATCTCTGCCTGATGGTTATAACTGAGTAGTTAAAAAAAAAAAAAAACATTAATTCATGTTGATGTTTTGTTGCACAATATTACCAAAATCTGTTCTTGTATTGAGAGGACAAAGGGTACAACTTGATCTGCTCTTTAATTATTCCGTGCCTTGATTATTGCATCACTCACTCTCTGCAGGACTTTGTAAGTATTAACTCCATCTTCAATTGGTTCAGAATTATACCCCAAGAATTGTTATGCAATCATGCAAATATTATCATTTATGACGCCGGTTCTTAAAGTAGCTTCATTGGCTGTCTCTCTATTCAACAATGAATCATCCTGGTCACTTATAAAGCCATAATTAGCAACCGTTCTCCATCACACATCACTGGTCCTCTTGAGACGTATAACCCGGTCTGTTCCCTGCGTTCTGCACATGTTGTTTTACTTCAGACTGGCATGATAGCTACATAGGAATGGATTGGGATTTTTTTTGGTGCTTATTCAGGGATTCCTTTGCTTGGTGATTTGTGCATTGTTGGTTGGCTAATCCATTGTACTTAGTTGTCAGTAAGGCTAGCAGGATGGCCTAGGGGTATGCACACTCACCTCCAAGGCTTCTAGCCTGTGTTCGAATCTCGGACCCAGATATAAACTGTCATCCCAGTGTTTCACATGCAGGGTGATTCATCAATGTGTGTGCCGTCCCTCGGATGGACGTTAAATGGGCGTCCTATCTTTCGACATTCGTTTGTGGATGTTAAAGATCCTGCAGTGTCCTTTCCAAAGGAAGCGATCCCTGCATCAAGGCCGAATTCCAAATGTCTGCCCTAATTACTGCTGGGAAGGCAATGGCAAACTACCCAGTATAACCCTTGCCAAGAATCTGCTTCGGAAGCACTGACACACTGTGACAGAGTGTGGTACTTCAGAACCAGAAAGCTGGCAAGATAGCCGAGAGGGATGCACACTTGCCTGTGAGCCGTCTTGCTTGGGTTATAATCTCGTTTGTCATTCTGTTGTTTGGTATGCAGGGAAATGTATCGATGTGTGTGCCGTCCCTCAGACATACCTTAATTTGGGTGTCCCACCTGCCAGTATTAATTGATGGATGATAAATATCCAACGGTGCCCTTCACGAAGATTAGGCGAGCTATCGCTGGCACCTCGAATATGCTACTAATTCCCACCTGGGCTGTGGGTAGCAAGTGGTCCGCTCATCTTGGAGGTTCCTTTACCCCAGGTTATACAATCTGCTATCTCAGAGTGTGGTTGCTGGCTGAGAAACAGCTTCCGCACTGTAAAACACAAGTTGACCGGATGGTTCGCATGTTTCATGTGAACGGCCTTCTTCGGATTTGAAGAGCAACCAATACATATTACACATTTTTCTTACTGTGCCTTGTATACGATTGAAAACTGTAACTTGTCGATGACTGGGAACCTTTTAAATATGCTCACCTAGCTTTACAACTCTTCCTCATCCTATATTCACTCTGTTTCTTGAACCTCCAAAAAAAGACATCTTTGTACACAGGCTGGTGGATATACAGTCGTCCACCTTCTTCCTCGACTCTCCATTTTATTCTGTTTTACCTATTTTCTACTCTAAATGTTATTTTCATTGCATCTTTAAGTTTATTAAGTTGTAATTTCTTTCTTTTAATTCCGTTCAGTGCCTTTTCCATGATCTTTCTACGTAAAGATTTTATTTTATTTTATTTCAAAGGATATAGGCCATCGGCCAGATATGGTCCATGTGCACCCCCCCCCCCCCCCCAACAACCCTTCGACCCCATATTTTTCTGAAGCCTTAGGGTCCCCTGAGCATGAATTCAACTGGTAACAGTGAATAAACTGGGACTCACTATCCATTTTCCAACCATATCTGACGGTACCCTCAAAATGTTAACTTTTGTTCAGTTTCTCACATAAAAAATCCCCCGACTGATAAGATCTCTGCATTTGCCCAATAAGCATTAATATTAACAAATTATATATCAAATGAAAGATTATCACATGCAGATTTTCAAAATAGAGTCATCCGTCAAATTTAATAGCGTTATGTTTGTCCCAAGAAGTGATGAAGAGGAAGGAGTACCTCGCCTTTCCTTTTGACAACTCAGATTCAACTCAGATATCTGAAATAATAACGTATATTCCTGCTCATGTTATCTGACACAAACAAATAAATATTTCTATGATATCACAAATTTTACTACCTTTCTACTGATACCAAAATTGTCCCACAGCCAACTAAAGATGTACCAGGTATTACGTCTTAAACATAAGTTCATCACTGTTGCAACACCCAACATGTAGTCACCAGTAAGACGTAAGACTGAGAAAATATTCCTTACTTCACATAAAGAATATGAATTATAAGTTTATTTAAGAAAAACAATTGAAACTTATTATGTCATGTCCACAAAATGTCATTGTGCATGGATTACGCATAATATTCATTATCGCCGTCGTCATCACCCTCCAATGCCTGCTCTATATCCTCAAATGCATCCATATCTGAATCCTCATCAGAGT
>CM068958.1:51916651-51934696 GCA_035128595.1 Eptatretus atami | reverse complement strand
GTTTTTCCGAAAACAATTTATTGCTCAATAGTGGACTTTCTCATCCAAAATCAGGCGAGTACCTGAATGCGGTTTAACACAAGTTGATTGTGGGGTGGGGGGGGGGGGGGGGGTTTGGAGACCTCGGACCCGACGCCCTACCCCCACCATTTCCCTTCACCCCAACTTTATGAAAAATTCCACATCCCCTGTAATTGAGATGCAGCCGAATACCTACATCCACAAAGCCACGCAATGCATCGGCGAAGCTACAGCATGAAATAAATGGTGTTTCCTCAACGTACTTGGACATCACTCGAGATCCCCCACCATTTTCTGTGCACGTAACAATATATTTACATACTAAGTAACAATATATTTCGATACGAAACCTCTCTTAAAATGCTTCTGGGTACCGATCCAATTCCAGTAACACGAACCTATGTAATCCAATATTATTGAATTACTTCGCTGTCTTGGGGCTCCAGCACCTCCTCCTTGGCAGGAACATCTTTTTTTCCTGCCAAGGAGGAGGTGGGAGGTAGTACAGAAACAGCACTCCTCTTTGGATGGAAAAGAGAGATAAATAAACCAGGTATTAACCAGATATATATATATATATGAGATGAAATAAAATGTATAATCACGTGAACCTTCAACTTTGTCTCCCACCCCCAACACTATCGCCGGAACCATAAACAAATTCCAAATTCCTGCCCTAACCTTCAGGGAGCACTGCATCCCAGCAATGATGCAACCAGCAGCCACAGGTTGCATACGAAATGAAAGAATGAGCCTGGCAAAATTCCAAATTCCTGTGCTGCAACTCCACAAGGAAGTCAATGGGAAATCAACGAGTGTAGGCCTTCACAAACTGCTGGGGTCATGTGTATTCTTCTATCAGAGAATACTATTGGGTGATATCAATTTACGATGAATAAAGCCTTGTAAGGTGTTTCTTTGCAGATACCAGCCACTTTTGGAACCGATGGAACCAACTCCCCACATCTGTTGTCCCTTGCCCCTTCATTCGGTATTTCAAGAGCACTGCGCATCACCATCTCATGAGTTCGACCGTTCTCACTCCAGCTCTCTTCTTTCTTGCTGATCCCATCTCGCCTCTTTTCATACCTCATCCGCATTCACTCATGTGCGATGCACTTTGACTCCCTTGTTATAGCGCGGCGACATCGCGCTGTTATATAATTGGCTATTCTGTCCTGTGTCTTCTGTCACGTCTTCTGTCACACTTATGGCCGCGTACGTCCCTTTGATCTGAGGGCTATAAATAGAAATTTGTCCAACGTCACA
Organism: Eptatretus atami; assembly: GCA_035128595.1. Taxonomy (NCBI): domain Eukaryota; kingdom Metazoa; phylum Chordata; class Myxini; order Myxiniformes; family Myxinidae; genus Eptatretus; species Eptatretus atami. Next base: position 51,933,406 of record CM068958.1, on the reverse strand, counting down.
ACTCTTCCCATCATGCATGCTAATTCAGTGTCCACATTTAAATTTTATAACTGCAAAATTGTTTCATCATTCTTAACCTAGACTTTTACTGCCCCCAGCCGCGCGATATCGAAGTATTCGCTTCTTGTTCCTCTTTGATCTTCTCAGTCTGTGAACCTAAGCTGCTGTCCTCTGTCACATTTAACTTCTCCGTGAGCCCAGATTTCTGTACACAAGAAAAATACATTTTTCACCCTGATGTTTCTTTGTATTATCCAGACAAAGTCTGGTTATTTTCACATTGTAAGCGCAAGTAAATAAAAAAAGTTCCATCTCTTCTTTGCTTATTATCTCCACCACTGAAAGTGGATTGAGGATATGATTTCACCCCTTTTTACCGTATGTGTTTGTATGTATGCCTGGTGTTGGCTTTATGGTTGGGGTGGTGGGCTTGGGATCCTCAGATCCTGAGTTCAAATCCACCTTGGCTGTTTAATTAATACCAGGTGGGGTTAACTCGACCTGTCATCCTTCCGAGGTCGGCAAAATGAGTTCCAGCTGCTGGGTTTTATACTGTGTCAGAGGGCGACCCATCCAGGATTGTGTCCCAATAGCCAAGGAGACTGCTTCGGCAGCACCAACGCTCTGCACGGAGTATGGTCCCAATGGATGGATGGGTGTTTGTATGTTTATCTCTCTGCCTGTGAGCGGGATATCTCAAAAAGTTAAGGACAGATTCAGACAAAACTTGGTGGACAGGTTGGGTGTTTGCGAAGGACAAATTGATTAGATTTTGATGAAGCTCCAGATCCAGATACGATAATTTTTTTCAGTGATTCTTCATAATTGAGAAATAGGGCCAAAAACGATACATAGCACGATATCTCAAAAAGTTGTGGATGGTATGGATTCGGATGAAACTTGGTGGATGAGTTTGGTAGGTGACAAGAACAAGCTGATTCGTTTCTGGTTCAGGTCCAGATGCAGATCCGGCCTATCAGTGGGATACAAAACCTAAACTGTTCATCCTGGCGGAGGTATGCGCTCTCCCGAGTGCAGTTTTAGTTTATGTATGTTTTTGTTTCGTGGGTCACAAGTTAATGTGCGATTGTGTCGGGATCCTTATCTGATCTTTGTGCCAGAAGAAAAATCAATTCAGAGGGTGATGAAAGTCATGAGAAAGTGTCTTAGCACTTGCGGCTAAACTAACCTTCGTTGAATCAGTCCTTAACTTTCCCTTCACCTGGGTGTGATTCATTTCAAAAGCAGCCTTGAATCAGCTCTAATGGTAAATTCGTTCAAAACCTATTCCCCTTCACCTTCCAAGTACAGTAAAAAAAAAAAAAAACTTTGGTGACTGATGCATGATTACCGCTTTCATTGCAAAGTATGCAACGAAGAATGGTCACATGTTTAAAAGTTTTTATTTTGTTGAACTGAATCCATAAAATTAATGTCCAGGATAAAATGTCCTGACCTAATTTTAATGTTTTCTTACTTGAAAAGCTTTACTTCTTGACTTCAGAAAAGTATTGAATTGTAAAATAGTCTTAATTTGGATAACACTGGCAAAAACCTCGGGAAAGTTGAATTTATAACTTTAAGGTTGACAAATGTATATTGACCTGGAGTGATAAATACTTTGAGATGGCTTTGAGTTCCTGACAGCAATATTTTTTAAAGTAAAGGTACCTGCACAAAAATGCACTTGCTTTTGCATGAAATTGAATTATTTCATTTGATTGCTCCTCTGATTGGGCTGAGATTTGCAACTGTGCAAATAATAATCAGCTCCTTGCAACATGTAAGCCATTCATGAGGAGCTCTGTGGAGTATAGACACCCACTTTAGGCTATAGCCCCTGCAACACCATCAGAACTTCTTAATGCTGTGGAGGTCAAAGCTCAGAGGGTCACTGGCACGTTACAAAGAAGATGTCGAGGCTCAGAGGACATGTTTCTCTCCAATTGCTGGAAGATTGTGGGCCTCTGATTTTTTTTTTCCGAACTCTATTCTGCTCTTGAACCATCAGCATTTTGTTTATACTGCACAGTTGTATCCATCCATCCATCCATTGGGATCACACTCTGTGCAGAGCATTGGTGCTGCCTAAGCAGTCTCCTTTACTATTGGACAAAATCCTGGATGGGTCGCCACTCCGACACAGGATACCAGCAAGCTGGCACTCATTTTGCCCACCTCGGAAGGATGACAGGCCGAGTCAACCCTACCTGGTATTAATTAAACAGTCGAGTGGGATTTGAACTCAGGATCCTAGGATCCCAAGCCCACCACCCTAACCATTAAGCCAACACCAGGCATACAGTAGTATCCAAAGATGCCTACTAGGATGGAGCGTTATCCTTTATCTCTTTAGATGTGAGAATTTCCTTTACCTACCTGGACGTAACCAAAAGTTAAGCCTGACTTCCAGGCTGGACTACTTTGCTTCACCCCACATTTATACTTACAATGTTGTTAAATAATAGCTGGAATGAGTTTACTTCAGGTGCAGTAATATGTAATCATCAGGATGACAGGATATCTCCGAGGTAGCACACTCACCTTTGAGGTGTTCGTATGATGTGTTCAACTAAGACCTGGCAACCTGGTGCTTCACATGAAGAACATTGTTTTAGTGAATACTAAATCCTTAAGCTGTCTGTCACATGTGCTACCCTTCACTTGTGGATATTAAACATTCCACGCTACCTTTCAAAAAGATTAGGCAATCGTGTGCCCGTCCTGTCTTGACAGCAGTTCCTTTGGCAGCACCCTACGGTGGAGTAGCAACATGCTCCTACAAAATTAAAAGCTATGAAAGCATTCACAACTAGTCGTAGGTGTTCTAATGCCCCCACCCACCCCTAACAGAGGGATATGGCAATAACAATTTACGTCATAATCACAGACGGGAAAACATCAGCTTTGACATCAAACGAGACGACCACAAAAGGTGAAACCCCTTGGTGGTATGGTCCTTCTGTGAAAGTTATTTTCCCAAGGAACTTAAGCGGGCTGTCGGGACTTGAACAACTGATGACAACAGCAAACAAAGCTAAATGGCTGGGTGATGTTGCTGCAGCAGCATGTCGGGTGTATGTGGAGCGGATCTGAGTAAGAGGACAATAGTAAGTGCAGCAGAAAGAGGGTACTGAAGTAATGAGTCATAACCGGCAGCTGCCGGACATACAGTGAGGATGTGGTTTTTCACTGACTTTTTGTTCTTATTAAACTTTCAGAAGCATTGCCATTGCCGTTTGGTATCAGCGTGTGACTCAAAATGCTCTGCAGCATTTGTTTTTGTTTGTTTGTTTGTTTGTAATTCTTGCTCTTATCATTCAGATGCAGATATGCTGCGGTTTTCATTTCGCACCCCCATCACTATGTTTGGTTCAAGAAAAACAACCCAAAAATTCACTTCTTTTTTTGTTTTCAGAATTTTCCTTTGGACATGCTGCTCCAGATTTTGGAACTATTCCTGCCGTGATTGGTGATGCCGCAAAGTAGAATCAAAACGAGGCAAAGTACAAGCATTAAAATTGTGATGTGCACACAAAATATGCAAAGGATGTTCAGGAAATGCTTTTGTGTCAAAAAAAACACTTCCTCTAATCAAATAACATTGTTCATGCGATGATAACCGTTTTGTGTGCAGTTAACGATTCTAATGCATAAACGCGTTGATTTCATCAACTAACCTGTGTCTAAGCTTGCATTACCCAAAGCAACGCCGAGGTTACACTACAAGTATTGTAGTGCAACCCTAAGGAGGCGAGAGGAGGGATTTGTTTGGATATAAATGGGGCAGAGATTCACATAATTTGTTACAGAAGGTCTCCTGTCTGGTTTTCTGTTGTGATGGGCATAATGGAGGTTGTATTAGGGAAAAGTACTTCCGATGCGTTGAGACGTTAGATAACTTAGTCTCCTTTTGGAAGAAGTGACACTCGAACTCCCCCTTCTGGAGGGGGGAAATAAGTGGTATTCAGAGTCGGGGGTGGGGGGATGAGCAAGGTTCTGTGATATTGGAGAGAGTTCTTGCCCGGTAACAGAAACATGAGAGGCGCAGCGCAAGAGAGAAGAGGAAGAAAGAGAAGCATGGAGCAGAACTGAGTTCGAGGAAACATGTTGGAGAAGAGGACGCCACTGAGTCGGGCCCACAGTGGAAAGGTCGGGTGGATCGCTTCCTGTCTTGCATGGCTCGGACATCGCGTGTTTAACCACATTTGGTGCACGAGGTGTGCTGAACGTGGGGGATTGACCAAGCCTTTTCAGTGTGAGCTGGTCGTGTGAGGGTCGAGCTGCGATCCATCACGAGCCTGTTGACCGCCCGCCGGAATCGGTAAACTCCTTTGCGTGAAGGAGGGTCTGCTCACCTCAAACGTCACCTCTGCAGGACCTTCCACTTTTGTGGACTGTTTGCGGACGGCTCCGTGAATGAACACTTGCTTGAGAAAACATGAGCCAGAAAGGCAGATTAACACCAAATTCTCGGGCAGTGAAATCAAATACCGCCTCAGTCCATTACTTTGTCATGCTGTGCCCTTGTGTTGAATGCGGGGGAATGATAAGGAAGTGTGTATAAAGGGATAATTAAGTTCAAGATATTTCCTGTTTTATTTTCATTCCTGTGTTTATGGTCATGTTTTCGTCCAGTTTTGTGTGTCATACCGTACCGAGTTGTTTTTGAATTGTCGAATGTGTCCCTGTTCAACTCTGGCCTATTCGCCTTGGTCTCGGGGAGTTGGCATATGTTGCCCCACGTGCTTCGTTTCCGCTTCTTTTCTCCCAAGTATTGTCATTTCTGATGCCTCCGCTTGATCCTTTTTCCATCCTCACTCGAAAAAAATATATAAACACCAAAAACTCTTCTTCACTCCGGAAAAACAAAACAAAACGTGAACTCAATCAATCTGCCTTGCTAATCCTCCTCCATTCTAATTCCCTTTTCTTTTTCACAAGTCTTATTTCACAAAACTTTTTCACTCCGAAACACTTAGTTCATCCACCCTCCTCTTCTTCCTACGGCCTTCAATGGAAAACATTTTTTCCATCCCTCCCATGAAGTCTGTCACCATATGTCCAGTTTGGTAATCCTGAGAAGTCAATTTTGCAGAGGTTGTGCATACATGACAATCAGTTTCACTTCACATCCATTCATGGTGTCAAACTCCACCATGTCAGTCCCCTTCCCCCTCTCAGCTTCCCCTTTTTTGCATTGTACATCAAGAACACCATTTCTCATTATCAATGTACTGCTCATACACCTCCCAAACCCCAGGAGTACCTCCGGCTGCGACTTCCCCAGCGCTCCCACCTCTTGTTTGTGTATTGCAATGTCCTCCAATCTGACGACTCCATTTACATCTCTATCTGAGACGACACGGACCAACTTTTAAACATTCATCGCAACTCTTCCTCATATGTGGTGATTTCAATTGTCACCATGCATGTTAATTGGCTGGGTGGTGGTACCTCTCTCACCAGCCACAGCACTTCATGAAAGGACTTCTGTGAATCCATGGAACTGACTCAAACTGACTCAAACTCAATCAACTCCGATTCTTCAACAGGCCCAGACCCATGTTGCACCAGTGCATGTGCCCTAAAAATCGACTTGACTGCTCTTGCTCATCTTCTTTCTGCTTTGTTCCTCTGATCATTCTCTCTGGGTCAGTATACATCTTCCTGAAAGTTGTCCGACATCACTGCAATACACAAACATGCTGCAATAACTGATCTTCTTAACTACAGGCCTATTAGTTTGCTTCCAATTATAAGCAATGTCATGGAATGTATCTTTGCAGTTGACATCAATTCCTTCCTTTTTTTCCAACGGCCTAATCTCAGATTAACAGTTCAGTTTCAGACCCAGTTATCTAACCTTGACATGCTGCTTCGACACTTCCAACAATGGAATGAAGTCTTGAATTTCAGACGTGAGATCAGAGCTGCCTCTGCGGACATATCTCGTGCATTTGATACAGTTTGGCACCGCACCTTGATCTCCAAACTCTCTGTTTATGGCATCCAAAGACACCTCCTCCCATGGCTCACTGACTTCCTCCACTCACATAATCAGCATGTATCTCTGAGCTGGATTTTCTTACCTCCTTTTGCCCCCCCCCCCCATCAACACTGGAGTGCCCCAAAGCAGTGTATTGGGCCAGTCTTGTTCCTCATCTTCATCAATGGTCTTTCTGATACCCTGGAAAAATCCTGCTTATCTCTTTACCAACGAGTCTACCTTCCACTGTGTCACCTCTCATCCTTCAGACAAGGAAGCAGCAGCGTCTTCCCTCTCTGCAGAACTTGATAGAATAAGGAGCTGGTCCAACACTTGGAATATGTCTTTCAACCCGAACAAATCCCACACATTCTCCCAGTCTTTCTGAAAGGACCATCGAGCAAACCCTCCTATCTACTTTCTGAACAATCCTCTCGAGGAAGTTCAGTCATTCAAACTCCTGAGTCTCATCACCTTCAGCCACGATCTGTTGGGCAAACCACATTTCAAAGTTGGCCTCCAAAGCCAGCCGTCGACTGGGCAGCCTCTATCGTGCAAGGTCTTTCCTTAGCATATTTGAACTTTTGACAACCTCCAATTGGCCTTCATCCACAGCTTATTGGAGTACTGCTCTCTCCTTTGGGCTGTCGCCCCTGCCTCTCACCTTGCCCTTCTCATGATATGGAAAGCAAGGTCCTCAAAATCATTAGGCTTTTTGGAGGCACAAGGATGATATTATTTATAATGAGACAAATTTGACTGAAAATCAAAAACAAAGTAGTATTTGTATCTATATGATACATTTTATTACTGATTCTCTAGCTAGGCCTGTTACTTTCACATCAGAGACAGGTTGATGACCTCTCTGTATTGTACCGTCTCCTTTTTGGACTTTGCACCCCCTCTCTTGTCTCGTGTCCTCCAGGGTACAGTATATGCAGGGCACACACAGTCTGCCAGAAACCCACTTCTTCATAAACTCCTGATATCCAGGCTCAGTGTTCACCTCCACTCATCTGTTCCTCTTTTCTCTTGCCTGTGGAAGCAACTTCCCCAGTTTATTCAGTCCGATCTTCCCTCCAGGCCTTCAACACAACTGTTCACCACTACCTCAGGTCATTCTCCATCCATACTCATGATCCCTTCTCCCCAAAATGACCTCATTCCCAAGCACCCCCCCCCCCCCCCTTTTCAAAGTTATTGTGATTTTTTCCCCCCTCTTCCTCACCTCTTTTCCTTGGTTAGTTTGTCGGTTTATTTGTTTCTTCCCCACATTCCTCTTCCTCTTCTGCTGTTTCAGCTTGTGTTCAGCTTGTTCGCCCCATGTGTTCTTCTCTTCCTCCCTTTGACCTCACTCTCATTTCTACTCTGCTGTTGATGTTTCCCTCTTTCCATTTTGTTCCATTCCATTCTGCTCCAGCTCTTCCACGAGCCTCGACCATGTATACAAAAAGAATGAAGCACTACCTCTTTTGATTTATAATTTGTTTCTCTACAAATACTACATAAAATTATATTAGCTTTACCTATAGCTGACTGGCACTGTTCTTTCCTTGACCAATGTCCTTTCTTTTCCTTTTCATTGGCCAGGATGAAGGATGCCCAATCGGTGGCTGGCTTTGGAGGCCATCTTGGAAATATGGACTGCCCAAGAAAGATCATGGCTGATGGTAAGGTTCCTTCAGCAGTCCATCATTTCTGTGGTTTCTTTTTGCTTTTATAAAATATCTATTTGAAGGCTGTCCCAAGACAAGTCGCTCTATTTTTCAAAGGGATAACCCACACATATCTGGACGTTAAATTGATGAAAATTAAAACATAGTTATATCCCCTGTCATTATGAAGTTCAATTAAGTCACTAGACCACGTGTAATCAACCACTGTATAATTTACTTTACTTCTTCTCAACTTTGTGATTTTGGGCTTATCATGTAATTCATCGGTAGTTTTACTTTTATTTGTTCCTCAATCTTACAACAAGCAGGTTGCATAATATTCACATGATTAGAGCGGCATCAACGTTTTTTTTGTATGACGACTAAGCCTTCATTTAGCATTTATCAGTTTTTTTCTTTCCAATGAACCTGTCCCTGTTTTCTTAACGCTGGATTTAGTATCAAGGATAAATTATGCAACATTTCTCAATAAACTTCATGTTTTTTCATCCAGCGTCGAGCTATTACTGTAATCGGTAAGTGTTTCATATAAATTTGATCAATTCTTTTTTCGGTCTGCTCCAGGCATTGGGGTTTCCATTTTCCACCTAATTTTTTTAACACAAGTTTGTTCCAGGCCCACAGAAATAATATCGACATGATCTTCTCCAGAAATCCTAGTTGTAAGAATTGATTTCCTGATAAAGTTAAAAAAAATGCTTATCTATCACTTCCTGTTCTATTTTTAACAGTTGCCTTTCCAAAACTTAAATATATCTGAATTTAGTGTTTTACAGGGTGTCCCAAAAGTCTGGATCCGTCGGCATTTTTCCTAATATACAATTTGATATTTTTCTTTTTCTTTCAGATCCAAGATGGCTTCGAAACTAACAATAGAAGATCGAATTGAACTCATTCTCATGTACGCAAGACAGGATTCTTCACATAGAGGAGTTGCTGCCGAATTCAATAGAAAGAATCCTGATAAGTATCCAATAACACATGCCACTGTTAAAGTGTTTAAACGTTTTAGGTTCAGAAATGTTCAACGTTCTTGTATTCAGCGTATAAACAAGCGTCGTGAAGTCCAAGGCCGTCAATTTGAGCATTTACTGTAATAAAACTTTTATATAAATTTTTGCCTATGGATCCAGACTTTTGGGACACCCTGTATAATAACTATATTTGCATTCTTTCTTATTGATTTACGACATAGCTCGAAGTATGATTGCAATCGAGAAATACAGTAACAACTTGAATGGCTCCCTCTTGTGTAATAGGAATCCATGACCGGTTTTTTTTTTTCTCATTCACACAATCATCACAATCAGGTTTTTTTTCGATTCCTATCTGTATCTTGAGGTTTTGGAATACCGAGTGAGGCAGATTGGTGCAGAATATCAGAATAATTGTTCAGATCTTCCAAAAAGCATGAAATTTGCACAAATGTTCAAATTCAGAAACTTCATCAACATTAATGTAGAAACACGTTGAGCGAGACCTACTTCTGGATATTTTCAAGATGGCGGAATTTATGTATATAAATTACATAGACCGTCAAATATTTTACTTGAAATAAGATTGTTGACACCCTGAGAAAAGAAATAGAAATCTACATTACTGACGCCATGGAAATAAGATAAATGTTCAATATCATACTGGTAGAATACCTAGGTAATGGATATTTTGATCCATCCATTAGTTCAGTAGAGCATTCTTGTTTAACCAGTAATGTAATTACATAATGTCTAAATATAGTATAAAGTTAAACAGTTAGGCAGATATACTTTTAGTGGTATCAAACGTTTGTGTTTATTGGCTACTTGAAATAATGCTGTTTATGTCTTGGAATGGTCGAGGTCACATGACAAGAAAAAGAATGCTGATGAAGGTACGTGTGTGTAGAAATCCATTGAGAGAAGTCACAGAATGCAGTTGCTATTGCATGTCCTGCTTCAAGTAAAGTTTTTGCTGTGAACATGAAATGGTAATCATAGGTGCTATGGAATAGCAAATCATGCATGTCACCAAATGAGAAGTTTGCTCTTCAATCATCATCACATCCACCCCCACAGTTGCAGAGAGCAGTAAACTTCAATACCGCCTTTCTGCATTTATACTGGACACGACAACCTTTCTTGCAGCCACGGCGGAGAAGTTCCCGACATGATACCGATGCCTCGAGCAGCGTAGTCCAGAAAGGTACCCAGTCACCAACTTTGATCCAAGTTCAGCCCCAGTTACTTGGTGGCAGTTGTTCAGGGGACTTTTCCAAACACCTTCCCCAAATATACCCTTCTTGGTATATTGCACACTTTTGAGTGCTGAAAGAGAGTGGCTTTAGACAAGTGGAATAGCTTCAATAGCACAGTTTTTCTGTGAGAACATGCATTTTCAGCACTCATTTATACCAAAACAGTCACTGGTTCGATGATACAGTAACATAACACCGTAAACCACTCGAGCATGGGCATGTATTCACCTTTGGCAGTTTCCAGACAATCTGCACATCAATAAAGGTATGGGTTATTTCATCAAAAAACATCCAAGTATCCCATGTGGTTTTCTTGTCTACAGTTGTGAATGCCGACACCGTATCACAGCCTGTGAAAGCATGAAACATTGGAAGAGCCCGACTCTTCAAAGGACCAAGTGACCGAGCAATTTCATGCGCAGGTATGTACCTCACATACTTCCCAGTACCAAACAGAACCCACGGTTCATCTAGTGTTCGGTGGTGTAAAACAGACACTGCAAAAACAAGAATATCTGTGTCATCCGTTAGAATTAAACACTTCCGATGTCCCTTCTTAACAGCATCTTGCAGATGGAGGATTATTCTCGTATCTGCCTCTTCGTGGTTACAAGGTTGTAACATCGTTGTATCCATTCCATTAGGATTGCACACCACACTAGACCCTGTGGGTGAGATGATTTGTTTGTCTTAGATCTCGATTTCAAGAATATTGCTACGTTGTGAGGGTAGATGGAGAAATCCCAGAGTGAAGATAGGATTGGATTGTAGAGCATAGTCCGTGGACAAGTAGGAGACATCTCGACGTAATTTAAGTAGGGAAAACTGTGAGCTCAACATTGTTCCGTGTCACCACACAGGGAGGGGGGGGGGAGTGGTGTTGTGCTAACTAGGTGGGATCTAAGGCTAGTTTCTCCCAGTATGTGATTGCCCCCTGACCTTTTCCTCCGTTTTTTTACATTTACAGGCCGGCCATAAAGGACCATGTTCCACAACAACAACAACAACAACCCACCCCCCAGGATTCATAACCAGCAGGCCATGCCTGAGGCTGATGATTGGTTGGGGTGATGTGACGGGGAGAAGGTTCGAGAAAGGGAGGACGGTTGAAAGAGAACAGTCTGCCCTCTTGTCTCTTCTGGGCACGAACAGAGAGCTGCCCAATTCTCGTTGTAGTGCTGGTGCAAATTTGTTCATGTGCTGAAATAAGGCACGAGCCGTGTCAGTTTGGCTGGGCCGAGAAGAAAACCAAGACTGGGCTAGTGGTCGCTTCTGCTCGTCTCTTATCTGCCAGCCTCAGCAGTCACCTTGTTGTATGATCAAGGAGAAAAGCGGCGCCATTTGGTGTGTGCGGACCTGGAACTTAGAGGGAGTGGTGTGGCAATCTCAATCATGAGAAGAAATTGTACAGCGGTTTGTGGGCTCCTGGTGTTGAAGACCATCCGCACAAATTACCACAAGAACCTGGCCGTGGAGAGCGACTTCACGCCATTTTGGTGCATTTTCCCGTGCGGTGGCTACGCGGTTCGACGACACCAGGCTCCTAAAGGTCATCTCTGAACGCAAAGCTGAGTGCCCGAATAAAGGGGAGGGGGTGGGGTTCTTTTATTTTTTTTTATCTTTCCCCTTGTCTGTTTTTGTGACTGAGTGGAGACATCTCAAATTAGGATTTGGTTTACCTCACTTTTCATGACCTCACTCTGATTTATTTTCATTATCACCATTGATTTATGTTTATTAAATCATTATTGTTGAATTTCCTTGTGTTTGTTTGTTCGTTGTGGGTTCGAGAATAAACCCACGTGCTTCCGTTCTGGTAAAGCACCTTCCGAGCCTCCATCCCGCGCGCGCCATAACCGCCAAGAATTTCGGCTGTTCGCCTCCGAGTTAAAACCGTCCGGCTATCTGTCCAGGCCGGTGGACAGATAGCCGGTTAATCCGAGTTAATCGGCCTGGACACGACAATATGATCTGCCAACAGACCGAAAAATTCTGTCTTGCCCCTGTCAATGTGAAGAAAAGCATTCCAGTTGCTTGAGACCGAGGACTTATTTTCTACACGTCTCCTGAGGCCTTTCCCACACTTCTTCCTTGTGGTGGCTTTCAAACTGTCTGAAAGATACACATCCCATACAAAATGAAGCCAACTGATATACCACAGCTGACCATGTACGTCGGGGAGGAAACTCCATTTAGCATTGTCATAGAAAGTCTTTGAACCGATACGTTTGAGCATATACACCAGTGCTGCTCCATCAAAAATCATCACATCGACTTTGAGTGACTCACAGTCACTCTTAAGCAGTCACTCCAAGCACAATGTCAATTAACTCTTTGTACCCATCAACATTGTACCATATTCTGACAAAGCTGGTGAACAGCTCTGATTGTCGTGGGCAAAAAATTAATCCAAGCTCCCATCACGTGTCTGACAAGATATGTCCAGTCTTGAAAACGTCGAGCGGTCCCTTCCTCAAGTCAGTCATTTTTTGGCGCTCCTTTGGAACACCTTGGGATGGAGATCTTCTAAAGAGAGGAAACTTGTTCTTCTTGATCGGATCGAGTAAGGATTTGGATCGATCAATCAGGCGTTCTTGCACAAACTGATCGTATTGTTCTTCCCCCTCGCTGTTCTATAATTCTGACTGTTTTCCAACTTTTTGATCTGCGATATATTTTGAATCGAAGGTGAGAAGGCCATCTAAGTCCTTAAGAAATGGATTTCCCATTTCTTCAACCACTACTTTTAGGGAATTGACATCAGTCTGAAATGCAGTTTGAACACTTTTCGTTTGTTTACGTGAAGATGGCAGCCATTTTTAATTCTTAAAAGAAACTCGAAGTACACTCAAACCACCTTGTTACTTGCAAAATCGAAGATTTTTCAAGTATATTGGTCAGTCGATTTTGTTATTCTGTCTGTCTGTTTGTCTGTTTATCGCCTACAGGTCGCAATTCGAAACCGATCTTCACGAAACTTCGCCACATGGTAGAGTTTGTCATAAGCAAGAAGCCTTTTGTTTTTCAGGTCAAAAGGTCAAAACGTCAACAAAGGCCAAAGATCAACAACTGAGGTGAGATTTCTAAAATCCTCAATTTTCATCCCAATTGACTTGAAATTTGAAGAGGATTTGCAATTCAGGTCACTGAATTCAACCACCAATTATTTTGAAGTCAAATTTGTTTCATGGATTTTGCAAGTATCGTGCTATGCACAACGTCTTCTTCTTGTTTCTATTTCAGGAATTGATAAGTACCCGACAACCAAGGTTTGTGCCAAATTTCATGCTTTTAGGAAAATGTGAACAATTATTACACCCATCTGCCCCACAATGCCATCCTAATTTTTTTTCCTAATCCTAATGCCATCCTACCTGTGAAACACTGGGATGCCAATTTACAGCTGGGTCTGGATTCAAACCCAGGTCAAACAGCTTAGAGGCGAGTGTGCGTACCTCTCGAGTCTAGGCCATCATGTCAGCCCCTTATTCAAGCTAAGTGATACAGATATATTTAATTTTTGGAAAAACAACTATTCAACATTATGTAGTACACAAGGATACACAAGGAGTTTTGATGCAGGATGAGGTCATTTGGCCCATCAAGCTTGTGCTACATCAACACCACATTCATTCTATCTTACAGTTGATCAACATAAATTCACAAGGGGGTGTGGGTGTTGGAGTGGGGATGAGAACAGTGGGGGAAACACAGACATCACCAGGGTGTTTTGTATACATACTAGCAGTTTACCCACTCTTCAGGTGGATTTTGTATGTGGATTATTTGTCGAACTAAGCAATAAAACCTCATGGACGTTTGTGCGGCAAGCCCTCAGGAATCATCAAATAAATTTGTTGAAATCATCCATAATGTAAACATTGACGGATTTTAAGCTTCCTCGAAGACCAGAGCAGGAAAATGCATTTGCATGACAATGTTGATTGTCCGATTGAACGATCTGAATTTGAAGAGGAGTACAACTTTTCTGTAGTAAACAAACACAATTCAATGTAACAAATTTTTAGAGTTCTATGAAGCAGTTCTGATTGGGTGGATGAGGGAAAGGCAGTGGACATAGTATATCTAGACTTTAAGAAGGCATTTGATAAGGTCAACATCGAGGTTGTTAGCCAAGGTGAGGGCTTGTGGAGTGGCTGGTCAGATAGCTAATTAGATTGCAAACTGGCTCAGTGGGAGGAAGCAAAGAGTGGCTGTGAGCGGGAGGATGTCTTGCTAGGAGGATGTAAGTAGCGGGATACCTCAGAGATCATACGGACCATTACCATTCATTATTTACATCAACGATTTGGATAGTGGAGTGAAGAGTCCGCTTTTCAAATTTGCAGATGACGCAAAGCTTGGAGGTAAGGTGGATAGCGGGGGGGAGGGGGGGTTGTGGAGGTAGTCCAGGAGCCCAGAAGGTTTATTCAAGTGAAAAGGCCGGAACGTTTGACCTCATGGGCTGATAGGGTCATCCACCGACATCACAAAAATGCATTGCTGCCGGGTCTGACCCGTGGCTTTCCCCCAGAAATCACTCAATTAGTGACGCCATTACGAAAACCTAATTTCCTCAATATCGAGCAAACTATGCATGATAATATCACGAATGAGGTGTCCATCCTATGTTTTCATGGTCAATAATTACCTGATGCTATGCATATTGCTAGAAAATGTATAGTTTACCACGTAAATGCATGGTCATCCACTAAATTAGACGCCATTACCGAAACCTCACTATCTGAAAAACTGTGCGTGATAATATCACAAATAAGGTGTCTATACCGGTATTTTTTATGGTCAATCATTCCCTGACACCTGTGTTATTACTGGAAAATGTGTAGTTTACCATGTAAATGTGTAGCCCACCCGCTCATTAAGCGACACCATTACCGAACAACGATATATGGAAAACTTGCAAATTGCAGTTCACATAATTAACTTGACGTCCTCTTGGCATTACAAGTCTTCTCTATCACTTTCGTCACTCTCATCACTGTCCTCACTCAAGCATTATCTGACTCTTCCTCATCTACTGAATTATCTTCCACGCCATCCATCATCCTCATGTGGGCCTGTGAGGGACTCTGGAACTGAACTTCCTGGATACCAGTCTGGTAAAAGCAGTTTTGAGACAACTTCCATCCATAGTCTGTCGGACTCGCCACACCAGTTAGATCTGTCTGATACAGCTCTCTTCCAAGATTCTTGCCACATAGTGCCCCTTTTCATATGATACCAAGTGTCTTGGTGCATGGGGGAAGAGAGCACAGTTTACTTCTTTATTCTGGCAAGGGGCTCCTTTTTGTCACCACCACCCATTCGCATGAACCCTTGTACTGGCTTCATTAAGTCAGAGGTTTTGAAGCCATACCGCACACAGACAAAGGATGTAAAGCTTGGACGTCTACCTCCTCAGCTGTTAGAGATCGTAATGCAATCACATGAGCTGCATCTGACTCCATCCACTGGAAGGGCTTCACTTTGCCCTTTCTGTAGAAACACGATGTGAAATTACAACCAGTCAAGGCATGAAGGCCATTAGTGCTTCAGTGATACCAGTCTGTTTCTTCTCAAGAATGTCAGCTAGTTTAGTGACATCAATGTACCTTCGGTGGTTGCCAGATCCATAGTCCATGATGATGTTGATCCCTTCCACCTTCCAGATAGCAAGCAGAATGATGAAGACGTCCGTATCAGTGGACCTTACTAGAATGTTACCAGTGGAAATGTTGTTTGCGTGAAAGGCAAGAGTGTGTCAGCTTCTTCATGTCGACATTGGAGGTGATTCGGTTCTCTATTTGCAGCACATCATCCTCGTTGTTCTTCATCTCCATACACACACCACCATGTGAAACATACAGCGTTTTTCTTCCAAGAATTGAACACATTGGAGCTTCTTCCATTCCTCCATTACAAACGTGACCGGGCAAACTCTTCTTGAATGATCCACTTTTGAGTAACTCTGTGCCACTCTGTCGCTGAGCCTGGTCAGGTCCAGTAATGATGAATGATTGAGGATAGTTGAATGACGCAGGTTTCACTCGGTATCTTTCATTGATGTGGACTGGTACTTGTCGAGCACTAAATGGATTTGCTCCCCACGATACAAACATACTTTTGCCAATAGATCCTTTGCCATGGTTGCTATGTGGACTTGCTGTGCTGCAGCACGGTTTCATGGAGGATAATACCGCCATCAATCACTGCGGCTGTTATTGGGGGAAGACTGTTGTCATCGAGAAACACTCCTGTCTGCTTTCAAGTTTCTTTGTGAGAGATTTGTCCGCTTCAGGGGAGTTCCATCGCTATGGGCAAGAGAAAGTGGTACTTCAGTAACCGGTGAGCTAAGAATGTGATGCAGATCAAGTGCATCGCTTGTCTCGGCAGAACAGCTAAGATTCGTCCAAAGACATCCCTGACTCCTCTGCTGCATTCGCTCTTCGTGCTGCGGTCTTCGATTGCTTCACATTTCTTGCAGCAAAGTTCAACATTTTGATCCTTGCACAATAGTCACGACGACAAGTGTTATGGTATTTGGCTTCCTTTGCAATAAGACTTTCCCTAGTCAAATGATCCAGTATAACACTTTTTCTTAGCAGCAAGAAGGATTGCTTGCTCTCTGTGGTCAAATACATTGGCGAGGGGTTCATTTTTCTGCAACTTCCTCTTCCTCTTCTGTCCACAAAAAGACATTCCTGTCGAAGGACGCCTCTCGTGCTGGTAGAAGGATGATCGGAACTTGAACGAGTGGTCTTCTGAGGTGGTTCATATGGTTTTGTGCATGGAGGTGCTCCTCTCTTAACAGCACAGAATCGACTGAGGCAAACTGAGTGGTAATATTTGCCTTCTGG
>CM068958.1:51900349-51915537 GCA_035128595.1 Eptatretus atami | reverse complement strand
TGGAGAATCGCTTGATGACGGGAGCTCTGCGCTGGGCCGCACTATGAGAGGGTGTAGGGTATTTGCCCGGAATCATGGCGAAACCCAATCCTTATCCCTGTGTCGTAAGAGATGACCAGGGTTGCGTCAGGAAGGGCATCCGGCGTAAAACCTATGCCAAATCAGTATGCGGATCATAATGGATGATCCGCTGTGGCGACCCCTAACGGGAGCAGCCGAAAGACGAACACACACATCTAGAATATTGTGATCAGCTTTGGTCACCAAATCTGAGGGAGGACATTACTGCCATGGAGAGGGTTCAGTGCAGGGCTACTAGATTGATTCCAAACCTATCTATGTGATTACGAGGGGATCTGATCAAGATGTTTAACATAATGAAGCAACAACAACAGGTATTTTAAAGGCCATTTTCCCTGCTCGAGTGGGGATTAGCCTGTTTAAGATAATGAAGGGTGTGGACAAGATAGGTGCAGGGAAGTTTTTTCAAAAGGAGCAGTGTTAGGACAAGGAGCCATAGCTTGAGGATAAGTTGACAGTCAGGCAGTTTTAACGCAGGGTCTTTCAAGAGAGTGGTTAATGCATGGAATGTCTGCCTCGGAAAGGTGTGGTCAGTGGAGGGGTGGATAAGTTTAAATGGGAATTTAGTTGGTACTTGGAGGCATTGGAGATAGGGGGGGGGGTATGGGGATGTTTGCAGGATTTGTCAGTAGCTTGTTTGTGGATGGGTGATTGGTACAGCGCAGGCATGATGGGCCGAATGGCCTCCTCCTGCACCAAAGTTACTTGAGTATCCTTGTGTAATTATTACGTAGATGAGAATATGAATTTGTCATATCCTTGGGATTCATATTTATACATATGTTTTCAAAACGAATGAAAGGAAAACAACTTCTCATTGTATTTGTAGACACATACTACGTATTATAGATTCTCATAGGGCTATGAGTTCTTTGAGAGTTCCATGAAGAGTTCAGGAGTTCTTGGAAGACTGCAAAAAGCAGGTAATCCCAGGATGGTACTGGTATGAAACACCCACTCCCTGTGGGAGAGTAATATCCCCTCCCTCTGGTGGAGGGGTCAGTAAAGCAATAATCGCATGATGTCACATGTACAGCACAAAATTGCAAATCATCTCCACAGCTGACTTGTATTCCCCTCTCCACCACCACCGGGTGGCGCTACAATACGCACCATAGTTAATGACAAACAAAATAATATAATATGACAGGAAAAATATATGTTCTTTAAATTAATAAAATAATTATTTTTGTGGGGAAGGGGGTGGGGGCAAACAGAGTTGTAGAGTGAGAAAGGAACAAATAGTCCATGAGCTGAGATGGAATTGGTACCATCTTGAGGGACCAAGAAAAAAGTGATATGACTGATTGAAGACACATGTAGATACAAAACAGCATGATGGACCTTTCAGTGAGTCGCTCAAGTTAATTATCTCCAATTTTCTGTTTTAGACCATTAATCGCTCGGACGGCGCTTTTGCAGACAAGAAAGAGTGATATCTTAAATATATTTCAGGACGTCTGGCAGCTTTCTGTGATAATTATTGGACAAGTTATAGCGTTTTTCATGTTAAACCCCTTGTTGTAAAGAGCGCTTTTGTGCATGACTCTTAGGCCATAATACCTGGCCTTATCCGAGATCGAGGGAAGGAAACTGGGTTCTACATTTGGCTGCTATCCGAAGTATCTAATTCCTTGGTGCTTTGCATATGACAGGCTTGAACTATGCCACGTATCTACCAGTCTATTACTGCCAAATGACCAGGCTCTCCGAGACGTACCCAGAGGTTCATCAGCACATGCTAGAAGGAGGTTTCTCAGTACAATTATGTGCAACCAATACATTTGGTAGACTTCCTGTTGACCAAACCATTGAAGAAACAGTCAACAAGGACACACAGCAGCCAGAGGCACAAAGGGATTCAGCTTGAAGCCTGCTGCTGTTAGCAGGTACTATGTCAACAAGAATATAGAAGTAACCTGTCTTAAAGGCCTGTCACACCTTGACGTTTTAGCCAGCGTATGCCGACGTATGAAAAATTTGCCGAACCAAGCTGGCCACGTCGAATATGTTATGGGTAAGTTTTGTATACGTTAAGCACACTGGCATACGTCGTAGTACGCTGGCATACATCGTAGTACGCTGAGCTGTTAAACAAATTTTCCATGCTTGAAAATTTTTCGCACGTATGCCAGCGTATGACTACACTTCTGCAAATACGCTGGCCATAAGTTGTAGGCACGTTAGCGATCGTTACACACGGTTCTTGTACGTTACTATAAGTCGAAACACGTCGAGGTAATGTTTACGTACCCGAAACTTATTTCTAACCTCTGAGTAAGTTGTTGTAGGCACGTTACGCGATGTTGAACGTCGACACAGTTACTTGTAGTTACTCATAATCGAAACACGTCGAGTAATGGTTAGCGTCAGTGTTCCAGACTCCTGGTTTTTTTTTTTTTTTTCTTCGGTATGACGGTGATGTTGACACTTCGATTTCTATGCGGTTATAATATAATTAATAATGCTGCCGTATTGATTTAAATCATAACCCACTAGAAATCGAAGTGTTAACATCACCATCAATGCCGAAGAAAAAAACAAAAAAAAAACATGGAGTCTGGAACACTGGACGCTAACCATTACCTCGACGTGTTTCGACTTTATGAGTAACTACAAGTAACGTGTGTCGAGCTGTGTCAAGATCGCGTACGTGCCTACAACTTATGCCAGCTATGGGAACGTGTGTCATACGCCGAGTACGTCGAAAATTTTAACATGGAAAATTTTCTGAGTACTCGGCGTATGACGACGTATGCCAGCGTACTACACGTATGCCAGCGTACTACACGTATGCCAGTGTCTCTAACGTATAAAAACTTACCAAACGTATTCGACGTGTGCCAGCTTGGTTCGCAAAATTTTTCATATGTCGGCATACGCTGGCTAAAACGTCAAGGTGTGACAGCGGCTTCACACTTCGATGTCTAGTGGGTTATGATTTGAATCGTCGAGCCGGCCTATGAATAGCCTACGCCACGTGATCGTCGGTGATACACTGCCGCGCTATGCATAAGTTAGACTATCGTTGGGCGTAGGTTGTGAACGCCAAAACACGCTCAGCATTCGTTGGTATAAGTTATCTATATGTGATTGAAACGTTCTGTGTACATTACTAATACTTATGCATACGTCCAACACGTTATTATACGCCCAAACTTTAAAAAAAACATCAATATTCAGCGTACGCCAGCGTTTTACATACATTTTGAGACCTTGCCATACGCTGGCTAAAACGTCAAGGTGTGACAGCCCCTTTAAACAAATGAGGCTGATGATAGATGATAGCTGCAGCAAAAAAGATGGTTCACACAGATTTGTCAGCTTAAGAATGCGCAAGGATGAGACAGGTTGACAGTTTGGTTTATCTGATGGAAGACACCTGGAGAAACCCATTCAGCAAAAATCCTTCAGAGCTGATAAGCATCTCAACTGGTGCTAGTGTGTCCCCAGAAGTTGCCAATGATCTTTTGACTGCTCACAAGAAGGGGATGCAGCATATACAGATGATCAAATACAGGTATTGAAGGACGAGAAAAACCATTCTTTGACAGATTGCCAAAGATGCAGTTCAAGACATTTGATAATGCCACAACAGGATCAGCAGAAAATACCTAACAAGGAGCAAGTCCTCAAAAGTGACAAACTGTTTGGACAGATGATACTCGTAGCTTCCAGCAGAAAGTTGAACATGAATGATGTACTGAAACACCCCCTAGCCCCCTTCCTTCGTCCTTGGCCAACTGTGATGGTACTATGAAGAAAACAACACAGCAGCCCTTGCCAGAAATCTTCAAAGTAAGGTCTCTGCTGCGGAAACGTCCAACACCCCTCAGCGTGTATCATTGATGGCATGAGTATTGTACAGAAGCTGAAAGGGGAGAATCTCATTTTGATGAAGTGGCTGATATGCTTCTTTCAGCTGTGCTGAATACATCAGCAAGTAGCAACAGGGTTGATGTAGTATTCGACGTCTACAAACAGATATCTATAAAAGATGCAGAAAGCGCCCTAAGGTCACTGATGGAGGTATCCGCTTCACAAACATAGCACCCGGTCACCGAATACACCGATGGAGGCGTCTTCTGTCTTGTGACATCAGCAAGATGAAGCTGATCAAATTCGTCACAGAGCAATGGGGAACAGAGCCCTACAGATAAGACTTAAAGACAAGGTCCTTTATGTCACATGTGAGGATTCTGCACCAAGATCACCCGTGAGGCTGTAGTTGAAGTGACGAGCTCCGTTCATCTCACGAGGAAGCAGACACACGCTTGCTACTACACTGTAAGCATGCATCGTCAGGTTCCATTCTGTGATAGTAGCTTCAGAAGACACAGACGTCATGATGCTATGTTCTGGCTTTTCATGATGACATAGACTGTAATCTGTTCATCCATGTGGATCATCAACCCGCATCAGACTTGTTGACGTAACAAAAGTTGCTGGCTCTCGGCAGAAACATCTGTAAACTTTATTGGGATTGCATTCCTACACAGGCTGCGCGACACAGTAAGCGCTTTCAGTGGCCTGGAAAGGTGACAGGACTCAAACTCCTCATCAACAATCCAAGGTTTCAGACAGCTTTCAGTGACTTAGGGAAGACTGGACACTAAGGATGATCTCTTCCATGTGCTTGAGGAATTCACTTGCAAGCTGTACATGTCTCAAACTAAATCACAGAGTTAAAGATGCGGTTTCAGTTGTTCCGTGCTCAAATGGTGATATCCAGTCAGGACAACTCCCTCTTGTCAGGATTGTTTGAAGCTTCATGCTACCAGAGCATGTTACCAAGCAGCATTTGGCACCACAGTCTTGAAGTAACTCTACGTGTACCCAGTCCACTTGACTGTAATGGTTGGGAATTGGATGCGATGGTAGACTTGCCATTGAGTGGATGTCTGGTGCCCCAGCTCTGATGTTGTTCTGGAATTTTTATCCTGCAAGTGTAAACGGGAGTGAGGCTGCCATCATGCAATGCATGGTCATGGCCTAAGCTGCACAGCTGCTTGTGTTCTCCAGGGGTGTGCAACATGAAGGTCCAAGATGAACAGTCGGCGGCAGCGTGGATCATGAGGACGATGACGACAGTGACGTTGACAATTGATACTCCATAATGCATATCTCAAAATAAATTATTTGTCATTGCCTGTTTCTGTTTAATGATTATGTCGAATAGCTATTTTCTTTATTCAGGTCAGGTCAGGTATGGGAGCATGTGCCAGAACGAGCGCGTCGCTGCGTCCACTTTCCGCCGGTACTCCAGGGGCCTCCGTCTGGCCATCCCAGGCAGATGCCAGGCCCATCCCCATCTCCTTGAGATGATGGTCAAACGCTGCAACCACGAGGCACGTGGTCAGCCCAATGGCCTCCTCCACTCATGAGACTCCCTCGCTGAGAGATCTGGTGAGCAGGATCAGCGTCAGGAAAACGAGCCACATGTCCATACAGCCGCAACTGACGCTCCACGGACTATGCAGGTAACAAATCTCATCCGAGTCTCTCTCAGCAACCGCTCGTTGGACACAAAATCCGACCAGCGATAGCCAGGATTCTCCGAAGAGACCTGTACAAAGGAATTAAGTCTCGTCTCAGATCCTTGGTCAGGTCAAGTCTCGCATCATAGAGCAAGACTGGAAGTACCAAGGACCTGAAGACTCGGACTTTCGTCCTCCCGCACAGGTACCGGCAGCGCCACACCCATGATCCAGTGAATCCATGACTCCAGGCCCGACCCAGACGTCTATTGACCTCTGACTCACAGCCAGCAGAGACATGAATATACTGCCAGGTAAGTGAATCTCTCCACGACCTCAACATCCTCACCACAAACAGACACAGACAGGACAGCAGCATCCAAGATGTCACCGAAAGCCTGGATCTTAGTTTTGACCCAAGAAACCCGTAATCCAGCGGCTCCGACTCCTCATTCAGCACCTCGAGGGCCCCCAAAAGGATATCTAAAAGTCTCCGCAAAGATGACTGCATCATTGCCAAATCAAGGTCCGACATCTGACATTCCCAAACGATGCACCGCAGCTTGATCTCTCCGACATCCTCCCTAAAATCAGTCCATACAATGCTGAAAAGTGTGGGGGCAGTACACACCCCTGACGAACTCCAGTAACAACTGGAAATAAGTCAGAGATGGTACACACACTACACAGCAACTCTCAGTACCAGAGTAGAGTTCAGACATCAGAG
This sequence comes from Eptatretus atami, assembly GCA_035128595.1. Lineage (NCBI taxonomy): Eukaryota > Metazoa > Chordata > Myxini > Myxiniformes > Myxinidae > Eptatretus > Eptatretus atami. The sequence continues at coordinate 51,909,252 of CM068958.1, read as the reverse complement.
TCGATCAGTTTTGGTGGCACCCACGAAGACCAAGAATCCTCCAGAGGGCATCCCGATTCACTGAATCGAACGCTTTAACAGATATCAACATAGGCTGCAAGCAGCCCCTGCCAAAACTCTCGTCTGCGTTCGGTGAGGACACGAAGAGCAAGGATCACGGTCAATCGTGACCTCTTTGGTGTAAAGCCTGACTGCTCTGGATGCTGGTGCTCCAAGCAGATGGTGGCGAACCTATCAAGAATTATCCGACAAAGACCTTGCGGCCACTGAGAGCAGCGTCACCCCTCGGTAGTTGTTGCAGTCTGGGCGATCACCTTCCCTTTCCAGAAGAGGAACAACAAGGCCCCTCTTCCAATCAGTTGGGATGATGCCTGTATTCCAGGCAGAGCACAAAACTGCATGCAAAGACACGGAGTGCAGCATTTCCACCAGCCTTGAGAAGTTCAGCATGGATGCCACAGATCCCTGGAGCTTTGTCCCGTTTCAACTGGTTCACCGCGCCCGTGTTCCAACAAGCGAAGGTGGACCACAGTTGATTCGAGGTCAGCAACAGGGATTGTACACCCTTGACGTCCAACTCGACAGCTGGGGGATCAGCCTGGTAACAACCGCTCAAAGTAACCGCCCAGCGGGCCTTCACTTCAGACTCCTCTGTCAAGAGCCTACCACTCTCTGCTCTAACTGCAGTGCTCCGAGGGATGGGCTTGGATGACCGCAATGCGCGAATTCCCCTGTAAGCGGGATGAGAATCACCTGTAACAGGTGATGCTCTACCCCCTCACAGATTCCTCGCACATAGGCCTCCTTGTCCACCCTCAGTGCACGTACAGTTTTACGCCTCAGCTCCTGAACAGCTCAGCTCTGCCATTCAGCCTGGCCCTGCGACTCTGGTCAATGGTATCCAGTGTCCCTTGAGAGACAAAATTCTTCTTTGCCCTGCGGTGAGTTCCAAGACATCCACCGGCAACATCAAGGATGGTGGTCTTGAAGGCACTCCACAACTCTTCAGGACCCCAAAGCTCCCAGGCCCCCAACTGTCCACTCAGCCTGTTCGCAACTCCTCAGCTACTCTCTCATCCCTGAGCTTGCCAACATCCAGCCTAGGCTGGGATGGTACCATTCTCCAGGATTTAAGGTGCAGCTTTAGAGTTGCTACAACAAGCCTGTGGTCAGTATTGAGGAACTGAACACTCCGGTAGACCCTGCAGTTTGGATCATCCTCCACGACCGTCAATGAGGACATGGTCAATCTCCTTTGCCACACCGCCAGCGTTGGAATACCAAGTCCAGCGATGAGCTTGTGGGCGCTGAAACCATGAACCAGCCACCCTAAGTCCATGACTTCTTGCAAAGTCAAGGAACTTAGTGCTATTCTGGTTCATAGTTCCTGACCCATGGGGACCAAAACACACCTCATAACCATCCCTATCAGTTCCAGTCGATGCATTGAAATCCCCCAAGACTAGAAGTGTATCTCGTCTGGGGCACTGATCAACCACAGACTCGAGCGTGGCGTAGAATGCATCCTTCACGGTGAGATCACTCGCCTCAGTCGGAGCATAAACAGAGACCAGGGAAATGACACCTAAGGAGTGACGAATCCTTAATCTCATAATACGCTCGTTGACCGGTGTTACCTCAATTATCATTGGGTCAGCTTATTGGACACAGCTACAGCAACTTCTTGGGTATGGTAACCATCAGAGCGACCAGACAATAGTAGGTGTAACCACCCACCATTATCTCGCCGCAATCCGGTCTCCGAACCTCAGAGAGAGCTGCAATCCCGATGTCCAAACGCTTGAGCTCGGATGATAAAGAGACAGGTGATCATCCTCTCTTAGGGATAGGACATTCCAGGCACCCACCCGAAGGGCCGCCTCAGGTTAACCAAGGAGACCGCCGTCTGGTGGACGACACCTCAGCACCACTCCGACACATTCTCCCGCAATCTGACCCAGGGATGTTACCCCGTGGTTTCCCTCCTATCATCAAAAGATTGGGGATCCCGAAGGCTTTGCCCCAATCCCGTCATCCGGTGAGCTGCCCTGCGAAGGGAAGCTGCACAGGATACTCCCACGGAGTGGGTTTTCAGATTTTTTGCGTTTTTGTGTTTTGCGGAATGAAGGGTTTTACGGTGGCCGGAGTGCAAATCCTACCACCAACCTCCTAATAAAAAAGTAACCCAACTGCAGGAGGACGTCCGCAGACACAGTTGGGCACTAGATATGGATGGCCGTTGGCTCACAAGGAGCTCCTCCACCTTTGACAGGTTTTGTTTTTAATCCTGCTGGGTGTCCATATCCAAACACCCTCCTCACCAGAAAACCTGGTGGGGAGACGGTTTAGTCGCCGACAACCCGACCATGGAACAGGTTAGTACAGGTTTACATGGTACCTGTAGCAGGTCACAGATCTTACCTGACCTGACATATTTATTCAACACTGTGGAATTAAAGATAACTCTGTGGCACATTCTGTTCAAAAATTGTTCAAGAACTTCACAACATATACGTTTTCTTCTGCTATTGAATTGAGCATGTAGCATCTTTGAAACTATGTCAGATTAATTAATAAAACTTAGTATCCTTTTATTTTTGCAGTTTGGAAGTAAAATGCAAATGATTTGTGATATGGATGCGATTTAAATTTCCTTTCAAATAAAGTGCATGACATTTGAGTCATAACCAAATGACACCACCAAATCATAAACGTGATAAAATTAGCGTATTTTGTGGATATACCCCTGCTGCACATAAAGCCGTGTAAAATGCTTGAGCTACTCTACTCAGATGTCCATCATGCATTTTTGTGTTCCAGATACATCAACCTAACAGAAAATCACAACAAACCTTGGTCCCTCAAGATGGTACCAATTGGCCAGAAATGGCCCTCCAGCTCATGGACTAAAATGCAGACTTAACATTTACCTTTGACTAAACCCTCTCACAGACATTACATTCATGACACAGGTATCCAATCATCTATCCAGGCCTCAGCTCCCTTACATTCCTGCCAATATCCCTGTATTGTTCTCTCCCTAATGCTTCTCGGCGCAATTCCTCTTCCCCTACCGTGCCTTTCGCTCGGAGTTCTCAATTCAGTTCAGTTCAGTTTTATTATCACTTTGCAGCTTCTGCTGAATTGTATGACAATTTGCAAATGTATATACATTTAACAATTCATATCAACATAAAACATTTGATCAAACAATCACCCAAAAACCATCAAAATGGGAATGCACAAAAAGGTTGTCCACATAAAATGGTTGACCATTATGGGGGAGGGTTGATAATTTCTGATAAAGATAAGGATTGGGGTGGAGGGGGTTAGCAGAAAGTGCCTTTCACTCAGACTCCCAAAAAAAGTTTGACGACATTGCTGAACTAAGAGAGCATGTAAGAGGCTTCTAAAATGCATCATATCCTTTGACTGCCAATAATTTTGTCCTCACAAGTCTTTTGGAGGCAAACCTAAAAGTTTACTCAAAAGGATTTGCTGATTAAAATTTGTCCTGCGTTTAGTCCATTCTTGATGCGAAAAGATGCCACACGTATCTTGGCAGCGAATGATGCCACCTGAGAAGCTTACAGCTGTTGTCGAGCTACATACAATGTGCTGGAATAACGATAGAGCTGTGCAGTACACTATAACTAATTGATATGATTGATAATATAATTATCGGTATAATCATGACTTTAAATAATCTTACCACATGTGGGCGCTATCACTTTTTGGGCCCTTTTTTCGTTCATCCTATCAGTGAGTACTTGACCACAATGAACAGCCTGCCCAGGTGCAATTGGGTTCATTACTCCCATAAAAAGCACCGTATATGAATCGATTGATAATTTCTGATAAAGATAAGGTCTTTGAGTGTTTTACAAAAAGTGATTAAGACTTTGCTAGAAGGTGCCAAATTTGTAAATTATGTATATCTGAGTTTGTTGTTGAAAGAGACCGATTTTAATTTTCCTGAGTTCGATGCTCAGTTGTGTGTCTAAAGTTGAAAGTAGACTGTGAGAAATTTTCTCAATGATTCTAAAAAAAAATTTTTTTAAGGAAATTCTGTTCACTTGCCCTTCTATCGCTCCAGCGTCTCTGCTTCTAGCTACGTACCGATATAACTCTTAATTTAAACCCAGGAGTTTGAGGAGTGCAAGGAAAACTTCTCCTCCTTCTTCCTTAACGGCCACTATTATCCCACATTGTGGGGTCAGCTAGGGGAAGCTTGGCCCGAGTCTTCATGAACCGGCTGGCCAGTTCTGACGTTCGACTAGTTAGGGCAGGAATTTTGAATTTGGCCATGGTGCCGGCAATGACTTGTCTACTCTTTGCAAATGACACCATGGGATCTTGAACATCTACCAATGACTGCTGGAAGATGGGACACCCGTTTAACATCCATACGAGGGACAGCACACACATTGATGAATCACCCTGTCTGTGAAACACCAGGATGACAGTTTATAGCTGGGTCGGGAATCAAACCCAGGCTAGACAGCTTAGAGGTGGGTGTGCGTATGTATCGGCCATCCTGCCAGCCCAATGTATGGTAAACACAAATATAATACATGAATACATTGTTGTGAAGGAATTTGAGATATTAAATGATATTTTTCATGAAATATATGAATGCAGAAGAAAAAGCAAAAAGGTTTTCAGAATGTCAGAAAGTACTTTCTAAAGTTGCAAAAACAATGGAAAGACAAGAAGAAACACAGACAAAAACTAATGGCTGAAGTTGTACAGTATATGAATAAAAACAAGAAAAAAATTTAAACTGCTTTCAAAAAATATACCACAGCAAAAAATGATCGAAGCATCTGTTTCTACAATCCCCACAACAGAACTACTAAAAGACTTTGATGAAATGAGGTGAACGAGAAATATCAGGATTAAAAGGACCATTTGAATTACAGATTTCGCACTAGTAATGGCAGGTTAAAAGTGCCCGGCGAGCCGAACCGACTCACTGAAAAATGCAGGCACAGCGCTTGCGCAAAAGGCCTCGTTAGTATTCATACATCATTACGAACGTCCCGTATTGCGCATGTACGTTAAAGGACAAATTGAATATGGAGGATTATCACCCGTAACTAATGACTCAACTTGGTCATTAATTGACATCAGGTGTATGGCACCATCAGCGTGGCACATCTACTGGCTTGTTGGTCCCCGTCGGCACGTTACCGTGGTGGATAGACACATGAGCAGCCCGGGATGACCGAATTAATTGGCCACCATGACCGCTTTGACGGGGTTCGCTGGGATTTGAGCCGGGCAACCAGACAAACCCGATGACTGTAACATTGGTGTCAGGAGTGGGATTATAACATGAGGCATGGGAAACCGTCACCTCAAAGCAAAATTTTCTTGACCGTGCGATTTGGCGCCAAATTTTAAATTGCAATGGGCGATCATGATAGCTCGAACCAGGGGGGAGCATACTGGACAAATGCCAGCACAACTCCAGTAGAAATGAGGAAGAGGGTCTGGTAGAGGGTGGGGTGGTCATCCCCCACCCCCTCCACCTCTCCAATAACCCAGGATATTCTCCCCCAATTAGCACAGTGCCCACAAGTGAATCAGCAGCAGGAGGAAACAGGCTGGTATCACCACAGCATTGAGGAGATAGCCCAGACGTGATGGACATAATAACATGGCTGATGCCTAGTATGGAGGCTGGTTAGGCTGAAATAAGGGCTAATAGTGACAGGCTGGACGCTAAGATGGAGGCGGGCGAAGCCAAGCTGCAAGCAATGCTGAAGGTGAGCTGCAACAGGCTGGCGACATCGTTGGCGGACGTACCGGGAATGCAGCAGAAACTAGCGGTCGGTCAGGCGGGGGTAATAAGGGGAATCCATATCACGATCAGGGCCACACATAGGGCTACCAGGGGACAATGAAAGAGGGGACACATTGGAGTAAAGGAAACACAGACAACAGAGGATATCTTTCAGTCGTGAGAAGCACACTTATCGTTGAAGGCAAAACCAGGTGGAGGTGGAGGTGGAGGGCAAAACTTGTCTTTAAATTTATTTTCAAAATACTAAACAAATATGGGATCATTATTATAATTTATCATACTTTATAATTACATATAAACAATGTAAAAATGTTTTCCAACTGAAAATGTTTTTTTTTGTTTTTTTTAATCACCGGTACAGTAATTGTATTGTCAGATGAGCCTGAATTATTCTAAACTGTTGTTTCATTGCAGAATTGTCTGAGCCAAAGACTGCCCAGGAACATCAAACAAATGCAGCTGATGCGAGTTCCAGGTCATCTATTCCCGACTTTGTAATTCGAGACGATGCTTTAAAAACAGAGCTACTTTGGGCCTGCAGTATTATTGAGTTATACTACCTGTACAAGTCATGCAAGGGGATAGACCTTTTCCAAAAAATGTTTCCAGATAGCTCAACTTTGCTGCTCAGTTTAAATGTGCTGAGACAAAAGCTGCCTATTTGAATGTATTTCACCTCATTTCCAAATTCTCTTGAAAAAGGAAGTGAACAGCAAATATGTGCTCCTTTTTGACAAGTCCTTTGGGCAAAAAGAATCGGAAGAAGCAACTAGACTTTTACATAAAACTATGGGAAAAAGATAAAGTCAAGTTCAGACACCTTGACTCTCATTGCATGGCTGATTCCAATTTGTTCGACATGGCAGAACTGATGACATGCTGACCGAACTACCTTCAGTTTTGAAAGGCCTGAATCCGTGAAATATCATAAAACTCAGTATGGATGGCCCAAATGTTAACTGTAAGTTTCACAACAGTGTACTGGTTGATGCGGAGACTAATTACGGCAAGTCATTATTCCATTTGGGATCCTGTGGTGAGCATATTATTTACCATGTCAACAGACAGCATAGCTATCACAGTTATTTCGGCCAGGTTGTGATCAAGTGAGTGTTGTGTGAAGTACCAAACACTAAGTAAGGCCTCAGTGAGTATCCAAAGGTGGTACAGAGCTGTAAAGCTGGTCAGCAAACATGGAAGAGGATGCAGGTAAGACTTCATGCCGCAAAGGTCATTCAGGTGACCTGGAGGAGTTTTTACAATCCGCGAGGTATCAATTATTGAGGCAGGCATCATGTTGATGCAGGAACTATACGAAGTCAAACAAATGGCACATGCAACGACAAAGGAGTTGCAACTAGAGCACCATGCTGCCCTTCTAATTCAGTTCGGTGGAGGCATTATGCCAATACTGTGAAGTGCAGGCATTCATCCATAGTAATCTGGATGGACTCATTAGAATGGACACCTAATGTTGCTGAAAGTCAGTTGCCTGAGAGTAAGGAATAAACTGGGGAACCACACTGGGACCTGAAGAAGAGGAAAAAGCTTCTTGCACAGAGAAAGTGAGGAGATTGGGGAAGAATATAAAAGCAGTGCTATCTTGTTCTCAAACTCCGACACAGGAACATTAACATCCAAGAGAAATGATATCCAAATAGGATTTAGAGAAAATGTGTTTTTTTGGTTTGACAGTTAAATAATAATTTAAAGATTAGCATTTTGGTCAATAAATAAACAAGCAGTCATAGACTGGTACTTACGAAATCGTCAACTTGACCTCTGACCTTGTCTTAATAAAAGCTGTCTCTAGAGAAGGTAGCGACGCAAACCAGAAGTTTCTACGATGATTCTGTACCAAACCATCAAAAATCGTAACGTCGACCGAAGCTAATATCTCCATTTCTCCACGCAATTATTTTATATTATTTTATCAAAGTCACAAAACCGTAATATTCGGCCATCCACCAACAATCTTTACATAATCCGACGGCTCAGCGAGTCAGGCATGCGACGATAACCTTTATTGGGATAAAAATGACTTTTAAACACCATCTTTATCGAAAACACCGTCAGCGCGCACACGGAAAACCTTTACGTGGGTCAACGACGCCTCTGCTCGAGCGCGCTGCACCACGTGACGAGCTGTGACGCGTCGAGTGAAATATTTTTTATACAATCTTAAAACGTCTCCAAAACATCCGATTTTTACCAGAATTTCCACAACCGAGTTTTAAGCGTCCTAAGCGATCGCAAAAACGAAGACAAAATTAAATCGAAGTTAAAACGAACTCGTAACGTCGAGCGAAGCAAAAATCTCCATTTCTCGACGCAATTATTTAATATTATTTTATCAAAGTCACAAAACCGTAATATTCGGCCATCCACCAACAATCTTTACATAATCTGACGGCTCAGCGAGTCAGGCATGGCGACGATAACCTTTATTGGATAAAAAATGACTTTTTAACACCATCTTTATCGAAAACACCGTCAGCGCGCACACGGAAAACCTTTACGTGGGTCAACGACACGTCTGCTCGAGCGCACTGCACCACGTGACGACCCGTGACGCGGCGAGTGAAAATTTTTTATACAATCTTAAAACGTCTCCAAAACATCCGATTTTTACCAGAATTTCGACAACCGAGTTTTAAGCGTCCTAAGCGATCGCAAAAACCGAAGACAAAATTAAAATCGAAGTTTAAACGAACTCGTAACGTCGAGAGAAGCAAAAATACTCCATTTCTCCACATTAATTTACGGAATTATGTTTGACCTCACTATGACCTTGACCTTTGACCGATTTTGACCAAAATCTAATCAGCGCTAGCCATCACCCTCCTGGAATCACGTGGTGTAATTTGACATTGGTAGCTTCTTCGTTCTCGAGTTATCGTGCCTACAAACAAACACACAAACAAACAAACAAACAAACACACAAACAAACAAACAGAAACGGAAGCGATCAATATACTTACGAAATCTTTAGATTTCGTAAGTAATAAACAAGAAGAAGACATCGTGCAGAGCACGATACTTGCAAAATCCATAAAACAAATTTGACCTCAACAATAATTGGTGGTTGAATTAA
>CM068958.1:51821509-51834043 GCA_035128595.1 Eptatretus atami | reverse complement strand
GTAAAGCTATGGTGTACAATTACGATTTCGGTATCTAACTTCAGTTAGACACAAAGGGTGGTGCATGTGCGTGGACTGGTATTGCTGCCACACTTCTGCGGGTGCCAGACAGTGCACCAGTTTGTTCAAACTACCTGTTTCCAATAACAGACACCAGCATGTTGCCATTTCAACGAGTTTCTCGCCAGGTGCAGCTATTTGAGAGATCTTTCTCTTCATTGTCATCGATGAAGCATCAATGGTGCCACTAACATGCATTGCGTGCGATTGACATATGTTTGCGAGACATCACCTTCAGTTGATGTTCCTTTGGGGGCAAGATCATCCTTCTGGGTTGTGATTTTTCGACACAAGTTCTACAGTGGTTGCCGCATGAACAAGATCATCTATGTGGAGAATTGGTCTAAAACGGTTCCCTGTGTGGTGCCACTTTGGAATATCAGTTGCAACTCATCCGCAACATGCGTCAAAGGCAGGAACGAAGTAGAGGTTTGGACAAATGGCTTTTTGCAGTAGGTAATGGAACCACTTGAACTCTCTATATGGTTGACATACAGCTCAAGTGCACTTTAACGGATGAATTGTTTCCTCTGTGTATCCTGATGCAGCTTGCTGACATTCAAGATAGTCATTCTCACTCCGAAAAAACGAATTGTGACCTTGCAGCTTAATGATGCCCATCCTTAAGACAGTTCCTGGTGAAGCCAAGTACTTTTCTTTGGTGATTATTCGGTTGTTTTGTTGATGTTGATTGCTTGAAGCTGCCAGTTATCCGCTTGGAATTTCTCATAAGCCTTACTCCTTCAGGGATTGCGCCCCACCGGTCTTACATTGAAAGCTGGTGCATATTATTGTTATTCCGCGCTTAGATTTGGGATAGGCATCTGCAATGGTACATGGCTTGTGTTCCAAGCACCTACACAATCACCTCCTGATGCTGAAGTTTATATCTTTCATCCCAAAAGTGGCAAGCGTGTTAATCCCGAGCGGATTAAACTTGCGCCAATGACGTTCAATCTGCCGTCATATTGCAAGAGAGGACAGTTCCCATTCAGGGGCTTGGCATATTCGTTGACCAATCAACAAGCTCAAGGGGCAGGACATTAGGGACTGTGGTACTTTTTTTCTGTCCTGAGCAGTGTCTTTTCACATGGACAGCTCTATGTTGCAATTTTCCCGGGCAAGGTCATTCCAAGACATTCATGTGGCATCACCATGCGACTGACCATCTTCATCCTTCAACGGGAAACATTATTTTTTAGGGATGGTTCTGTAAATAGTTACCTTACTACTTGGTGCGTCCTGTGCATGTGCCCGGTATCGCTAGTATATATATATATATATATAATTATATATATATATTATAATATATAATATATATATATTATATATATATATATATGTATATATATATTATGTATATATGTTATGGTTCGCCGAAATAGGTGCCCTTATTGTCAGTAATTCTGTGTTTGTTTGGATGTTCGTTCGTTTGTCATCAGCATAATGGTAGTAAACGTGGGTGGATTTTGACCAAACTCGGGTGGTAGGTACATCTTATGACTAGTGCTTTGGAATTGTGATGTTGCTAGGGACGCTTTGGTTCCCTAGCAACAAACCGAAAAAACTTCAACATCGGTCCCGTTCACGCGAAATCAATTCCGAAAGCCATTATCCACGTAGGGTTATGAAATTTGGCACGAATGATCGACAGGTGATGCTCAAATATATTCTGGTTTTTGTGATGTATGGAATACTTTACCCGCAGCACCCCTACAATTAGGGTATGCGCGAAAATTGAAGGCCCCTAGCGACCAGGTGAGTGCATCGATATGAATGAAACTTTGCAGGTTCATGGTACTTAATGAGTACTACAACTTTGCCTCAGCACATATTGACCGATTTTGCTTAGGTCACGGGTCAAAGGTCAATTAGTGCAAAAATCGATAATATGCGAGAGCTGGAGGTGCCCTCGCGCCAATGCTGCTGCTCCTCGGGTTATGGTCGGATGGTCATGAAAATTCACACTAATCGTCTGGAATACATTATGCACAAACTATCGAGCCAGATTTTCATTTAGATCTTTGTTCACCCACAGCACCCCTCAACTTTGGGGATTTCTGATTTCAAACGCATTTTTCGGTACTTTTCATTCAAATGGATACGAGTAGTTATCAATATCAGTCGATGGAACTGGATGAGATTTGATATGCATAATCTTAAGGTGATTCCCTATCCGCTATATGACATCCATTTTTCTCTCTATCTTATAGTTTCCATGCTCGGCGACTCATCGCGCCTACGGCTTGTGGATATATATAATATATATATATATATATATATATATATATATATATATATATATAATATATATACAAAAGATTTCTGGAAGAATATATATATATATATATTGTTGTTTTTCCACCCGTTCGGCGTGCGGACGACCGCTTTTAGCTAATTGCAGCCGCGCGCCCACCGGACGGGCAATCTCAGTCGCAGCTTTCGGATCAACGCCGAATCCAGCTGCGGGTGTGTTTTTAACCACACCGTAAATCAGCCAACTCTTCTGTCCACGCGTGACAGGGTCGATAGCCGAATTGTCGATTTACCTAACTATGCGCGCAGACAGAAATGCCGGGGATTTACACCTCAATGGAGCCTGCACGAAAACGAGCCGTTCTTAAGCAACTCGTTCCGTTTGCGATTTGCCGAGCGGTTTATATCGCCAAGCCCAGTCGGATCCGATTACTTATCGGTATTAACAACCAGCTATTATTCCGAACGCAAGTATGGCAGTTCGATGGAGGAAGAGGACGCAACGAGCAGGTGAACATTCAAACAATGACATTTATTTGTCACGTATGCAGTCAATGGTGGTAGGGATAAGACACGAGCAAACCAAAGACCTGCAGCCGTATCTTATTTATTATGTACACAATCACTTAACCACAATTCTACTTAGCGGGACACGGCGCCGCAACTTTCATACAAAGAAAACCCAGGAAAGGAAAGGGCACAACAGGACCCGTAGGCCTTTAATGTTCGTGGAGCTTTGGAGACCGAAGGAGCTCCGTGAGACCATGCTGGTTACCTGCCACCCTCGTGGTGACTCGCTGGGCGACCCTTGATGTTTCTTCACCACCCGACTGGACTCCACAGATCCTGACTCCACTCTCGACTCCACCAGCGCCTCCGTCGACCAAGGAGAGAGAGAGAGAGCAAGGAGAGAGACTCTCTCACTCACTCGCTAACGCCAGCTGCCAACTCCCTCCTCACTGCTTTCTCCGACTCCAGACTCAAGATTCCAGACTCAACTGCAGGCGATCCTCTCCACTGCTGGTCGGCGTCTCCTCTCCCCAACTCAACTGCTCGTCGGCGTCTCAAGCGCCCTTTTTATCATCATGGAGCTTCGCCCCTCCCTTCCCGGCACGCGGGGAGGAATTCCAGCAGAGCTCAGCTTGGCTCTGTGGTTGTTGGTTCAACCGTCACTTTTGTTACTAGTTTCTGAGGGAATATTCCAGAAGTGTTGTTTTTCTTCGGTGAATCGGGTTATTTTTTACCGTTGCTTTCGTTTTCTTTATTTGTTGAGAATTCATCGCGTTTGTTGGCGGAGATGTTTATTCGTTGGGGAGGCCGTTGTCTGTGGGGATGTTGGCGGTTGTGGAGAAGGTGGTTGTGGTTATTGAGATGTGGTTGGCGTTTTGGAGAAGGTGGTTAGGAGATGCTGTTGTTGAGATGCGGTTGTTCCAAAAATAAAGATAGCAAAGAATAATGGCTGACTCAAGATCACAGCCCGGTTACATGAATAATTGCCCTTTAACATCGGTGGGGAAATCTAATCTGAACACACACTTATCGACATAACTGATCTCTGGGAAACCTGAATGGTGTTCTGTGAATTTCCACAACCGTAACAATATATTATTTTATTTTTATATATATATTATATATGTGTACGGCTGTGGAAATTCGCAAACATCTAAAGGTCCCGTAGGTGAGATATATTTCTGAAGTACATGTGTAGTTAGCCCAAACCCATTGTATAGAGGGAATTAATGTGATTCATCGGGCTGCGATACTTTGAGTTAGGCGTTTTTCTGTTCTGCTTTATTTTCGAACCAACAACGCCAACCACACTTCAACGCAACCAAGCCACCACTCCAACAACGCCAGCACCGCCACCCTACAACCACGCCACCATCTCAACACAGCTACTACACCAACGAACGCCTCCTCAGCGGTCTACGTACGACGGTTTGCGCGTTGCAAGCCGTCGAACGCGAGAGGGGAGGGGAGAGGTCCCAGGGCGGGGACGCGCGTTTTCCCGCTGTTTTTCCTTCCTTGGCCCGGCGCCAGAACGGCTTCGCCTCGTCCCCACAAGCCGCAGGTGGGAGGGAACGAGAGGAACGCCCCCTTCTCGAAGCGCCTCGAAGGAAGGTGGAGCCGAGAACGGGGCGTGGCGCCGGGCGCATAAGAAGCGGAGGCGAATGAGGGTTTTGTTTCTTTGGTTCTCTCTGCTCGCTTCTCGGGTTTCGGCACGGAGAGAGCTCGCGGGCCACGCGAGTGACGGTCGCCGAGGACTCAACCACCTCAGGGAAGTCGACTTCCATTTTCTTTTTTGGGTTTTTGTGTGAACGTGTGTGTGTGGCGCCGTGTCTCGTGAAGTGGAATTGTGTGGGTGGTCGTGTGTCGCGTGGTCGGTCGTAGCTCTGCGTCATTGTTTCTTTTGTTGCCTTTCTTTTTTATTTGATGTATGTGCATTATTGAATACTGTTTGCTATACGTGTGCTTTGTGTCCGTCTGTGTAAATAAATGCGTCCTTGTTGAATTCTTACCCCGTGTCGCTGCGTCCTTCCTTCGTTGGGTCTCCATCTTGTTTCACGTAAAGGGTTTGAGTGGGCGCGGGACGCCCGATAATTAATCTGAACCGTCAAGGCGACGATAACACCCTCGGTTATCCCGTTAGCCCGGAACGAGCCGCTTAAGCGGATCGTGTCCGAAGTCGGCCTGTGGCGAGGTACAACCCCTCGGTAGGTTACCCGTGCGGGTACTTAGGTATATCGACTTTCGGCGATTCACCCTATTCCGCGCGGGTGGAATGCGGACTGGGTTGTGGTGAGGCCGAAAGGTCCACCCGTGACTGGATCCCGCGCTTAGCGCGGAGGGTCACGACTGAATTGTCCGTCCGGTGGGCGAGGCGGTCGCGATTCGAGTCACGTGGCCGATCGCACGCCGAGGGCCGCAATTCGCAACACTGGTGTCAGGAGTGGGATAAATACCCTCCTGGCTCCAGCTAAATTCATTGGGAATCGGTCCAGGGGTGAGAGGAGCAACCCCCGATTCCCTCCAAATTACGAGCAGGCAAATTAACCCTTGCGTGGAATAAGATGGCGTCTCAAGGCGAGGCGGAGCCGGGGTATTAGAAATGAGTATGTGTTTAGAATCCATGGCCCAGGATGTCGACCCCGAGCAGGACATTGGTGTGCAGGAACAGTTTCCCCCCCAACCAAACGCAGAACCCAAGATGGGCGCGGCGGCGGACAGCCGCGGCTTTCGACCCCCCCCCCTCCTCCGTCAAAATCCTTCCCGGTCCCAGCGAAGCCGCGACGATCGAGGCGATTCGGCTTCATCGGCGGCGGCTGAATTCTGCCGAATAGGGGAAAAGTTGATACTGTGATACAAGCGATGAGTGCGAAAGGAATGAAAAACAACAGAAATGAAAATGCATGCAAAATAAAAAAAAATGCACGTGAAGCGAGCAAACAAATGGATGGGATGATAAACCATATGCCAACCCAATGGGGTGAAATGCAGCAAATGGGCTGAATCCTGCAGGGGCATGAAGGCAACAACAGCGGAGTGCGTAATGGCGACGCACGTGTGGGAGCGAACGAGCTGGGAGGGGGTGCAACGGTTGTCAGGCCCGCGGTGAAGGCGGGTGAGAGAAAATAAACGGGAGACGTGTTGGGCGAGAAGCGTGGAGGTGATGGAAAAAGTGACGGTAACCGAGAGGGAGGGATTGATTTGGGTGGCGGAGACGTGCACAGGGGAGGTGGGGTGGTGGAGTGTGAGGGGGGACTGCGGGACATGGCGAGGAGATTGATGGGCTGGACGTGAGGTGAAGGCGGAGACGGGGAGTGGGAGGACGGGTGACGGACACGGGCGGGCCGGAAGAACGGTTGGAGGCCGGGGCGGGTCGGAGTGTGCGGAGATGGGAGAAGGGTTGGAGGAGGGCTGAGTTGCAGGACACCGAAGCAAAGAGAGGAATTACAAGATGAGCTGGGACGTTGAAAAAGGAATTAGAAAAGAAAGCTTCTGAGTTACAGAGGCACGAAACAAAGAAAGAGGATTACAAAACGAGCTGAGGATGTTGAGAGAGGAAAGAACGAGAACGGAGAATGAAATGTTAAGAAACCACACTGTACAAATCGAACAGCTGGAAGCGAAGGCCAGATTAAAGAATGAGATGCAAGAAAGAGGAATGATGGAAGAACGAATGAGACAGAAGAAGGAAATCGATCAATGGAAGGAACCACGAGATTGCAGAATGAGAACAGGAAAGAGTGCTGAAGGACGGGGAATGAGACGGAGGGGAGGTCTGTCAGTTGAAAGAGGTGATGAGATTGCAGAAGCAGGGGCGGGAGGGACGGTGGAATGGAAGGCTGAAAGAGTGTGAGTTTGAGGCTGAACGACAAAGGAAAAGGGTGGGTTGGGGTGCGAGGAGAGGTTGAAGGAGCGGGGAATGGGGCAGGAAGGAGAAATCAGGAGATTGAAGGACACAACGAGATTGGAGAGGAAGAACGTGAGGAACAATGGATAGAAAACAAAAAGAACATGAAGCTGAGGTTGACCAATTGAAAGAAAAGGCGAGGCTGGAGTGTGAGGAGATAGACAAAGAACAGCGAATGAAACACAGAAGGAAATGAGCCAATTGAGAGAAACGATGAGATTGGAAAATGAAGATCAGGAGAAACTGTGGGGTAGAAAACAAAAACTATACGAGTTTGAAATTAATGAACTGAAGGAGAGAATAAAATTGAAGTCCAGAGAGATGGAAAACTCCAGAAAGAAACAAACTAACAAATGTATAGAGACGCGGAAGAAAGAGAAAATAGAGGAGAGACTGCATGATAATGACGGGGTTAAAGGAACAGAACACACACACAGAGGTAGTGGGGATAATTGGTGAGCTCGCGGAGCGTGTGGAGACCCGGTGCGAGCAGCGGGATGGCTGCCCCAGGAACGAGGGAGGGAGTATGCCCCCTTGAGGCGAATCACGACCAGGTGGGTTCGGTCGTGCAAGCGGAGTTGAAGGCGAGTGCTGTGGATAGTGCACGTGCAGCTTGGGGGGTATAGAGGCCCGGGAACCCTTGTGGGACACGAATCCCCAGTGTGGTTGTGCAGGGGTGTGTGTTTGCGAGTGTGCGGAGATGGCGTGCTTTCCGGCACGCATGGTGTGAGTGAGACCCCCCGTGCAGGTGAAAGTTGGGTGTGAGTGAGAGGGGTCCGTGTGAGGGAGACCGTGTGTGTAAGGTCTCTTATGTGAGGGAGATGTCGGTCGGCATGCGTGAGCATGCAGCGCGTCTCCCGGTGTGAATGTGAGTGTGTTGGAGTGGAGTGTGTGCGTGGGTGGAACGGAGACGACGGCGACAGAGGGACAGAAGCCGGTAGCGGCTGTAGCTATTGTGGGGACCGTGCCGGGTCACCCAGCAGCGAGCGCGGAGGTCCGTGCTGTGCAGCGCACGAGACCCCCACGTGCTCGCTTGCGGGAGTGAAGCCCGGTCGGAAACGCACGCGGTGAATGTTGCTGATCCCGCGGACGGACAAAGGTTAGCAGGATGACGGATTTGGACCGGATGGGTTCTTCCACGCGAGCTTGTGTTAAGCTCCAACGGGCAGAGCACATGTGTTCGGTGGGGAGCCCTCGGAGTGCGAGGTTTGCTTTTGGGGGTGCGCAGGGTGACGTCATGGCTGCACGTAGGGTTGGAATCCGGCAGGAGGGTGAATCCTGCCGGATGGTACCGTCCATGAGGGAGAGGTACGCGTGCAGCTGCATGACGTCACGGGCAGGTGCAAAGTGCGCGAGCTGCGAGTTGCCGCGCTGGTGCTGCGCGTAATTTGGAAGAAAAAAACAAAATTAACAAAAGCAAGCTCCGCTTTCGGTGAACAGGATTCCCGGGTAAGGGGTGGAAGACCCTTGCCTGGGCACAGGATGGAACTAGCTAGGGGATGGGTTAGCATTAGCTAGACGGCTTCATGGGGCAGGGTAAGTCCTCATGGAGTCCGTGGAATGGATTAGTTAGAGAGATTGTAGTTGAGATTTAGGTGGGAAAATGATTTTTGATGATTTGAGGACAGTGACAGACTGTGGATGTGTGGCGGGGACGTGGTTCAGCTGCGTGGTGTTGAAGGGAACGTGCTGTGGTGTGGGGATGACGTGGGAGCACGAGTTAGTTAGGGGATTTAGTGAGCAGGAATGGCAGGATTCAGCGATGTGTGTGTTGGTGAATTGAGTGGAAACATGTGCTTGTTGAGTGAGTGAAGCAGCGGTCTGTGTGAGTGAGCGAATGTGGAATGCATGGTGCGATGAGTGATTGGGGGGAGGAGTGACTCCGCCAAGGGACCCGGGGTCAGTGTAGAGTGAGTTAGCTGGGTTAGTTAAATTGACAAAAATGGAAGTCGTTTTGCTGTTGGTGGGAAAGTAGGCTCGATACCCATTTGGAGGGGTGCAGGAGCCCTGTTGACGGGCTGGGAGCGTGGCTGCGAAAGGTGAGTATCGCTGAGTGGGTACCCCGGGCACCGGGCTAGTCGGCCGTGGTAGGCCAAGGGCCCATGGGGGCCGGGTTAGCGTAGTGGGCATGGGTGGCCGCTTGGTGCGGGGGCCCGGAGCGCCGTTAGCCGCGTGGGCAGTGTCGTGGGCACGGGTGACCCTCGGAAAGGGGCCGGGGCGCCAGCTGCCACGTGTGCGTTTCAGGGGAGTTGCCATGGGGGGCACTCCCGGTGTTTAGGGAGCTGGTAGGCTCGGAGGCAGTGTAGTGCCCGGGGGGTGCATTGTAGGGGATTCGGCAGAGGGTCGTGCCTGCCAAGGGGAGCCACGCGTCCCAGCCACGAAGCCGTGTGAGGGCACGGGAGGAAATTGGAGGGCGAGGCCCGAAATAGTGAGGACACCAACACAGGCGACGGGAATCTGGGTTGTTAGAACCAATAGTTTAAGCGAGAGGCGCTTGTTGAAAGCCCGGGGTAGTTTAAAGGTTAATGGTTAGGGTAGATTAGGAAGTGTACCCTCCGCACCATCCATCCCTTCGCTCTCGTTGTGGGCCGCTGGACCACTTTGGGTTAGAGATCGCTGAGATCTGGGGAGGCCATCCTGAGGCTTCGTTGGCTCGACACAGGACGCTAGCTCTCCTTATCCCCTCCGGGAAGGGACGTAGGGGTTGGGAGTAGGCTAGGTGACGATAGGTTAGCCGAACAAGGACGATAAAGGGGTTAGGGGACGAATTATAGTGGGGAAGTAGGGAAGTAAACATAAAAAAACAAAAAAAAAAATTAATTGGGGCTAAATTGGTTTTTGACAAATTAAGGAGTGGTATGGACAGTGACAGGCAAAGGCGATAGGTGGGAGGGAGACCGTAGGGTAGGTCCGAGCCCGCCTTCTGCGAGTGGCCAGCACCACCGTACTCCTCCACCAACTGCACTGCACGGCAAGAGGCCGGCCCACTTCCATCGGCAGCTGTTGTTTTGCTACAAGGCCTGTGCGGTCGGATCGTCCGATGGCTGCGTTTTGCTGCGAGGCTGTACGGCCGGATCGTTCTGCTGTGTTTTTCTGCAAGGCTGTGCCGGCAACTTCATCTGCCGGCTGTGTTTGCCTGCAGCGGCCTGGTTCTGCAGGCTGTGTTCGCCTGCTCACTTTGCTTTTGCCCATTCCCACTGCCCACATCGTCATTTTGCCCCGTTCAGTTTGCTTTGCCCCCCTGTTTCATTTCCATGCGCGCCAGGATCATCACAACAGTTTGCAAGCTGCAGGAACTGTCCTGTTGCAGCTGCAACACGGGCCTGCAGTGGCGACCCGTGCACGTTTACTTTGACTCTTACCTTTTTCCTGCAGAGTCCATTGATCCTGGGCCATGGTTTAGTGTAAAATTTATAAGGTTAAGGCTAAGTTGTGTATGTGTAATGTAAATATGAGTGTGCCCCGGCATGTCTGTCATAGCGCCGGCAATTTATTTAAGTCGTCTGAATGAGTGAGTTTGTTTGGTTAGTTACTCAGCCCTCAGGTTATTTATTTTGGGGACACGAATACCATGAATGTCGCACTCAGGGATCCGAAGGTAAAACGTACTAGGGGAGAACTACACATGATGGCACACGATAATTTGACGACTCGGACGAGTCTGTAAAAAGGGAGGGGGTAGTGTTACGGCTGTGGAAATTCGAAACATCATAAAGGTCCGTAGGTGAGATATATTTCTGAAGTACATGTGTAGTTAGCCAAACCCATTGTATAGAGGAATTAATGTGATTCATTCGGGCTGCGATACTTTGAGTTAGGCGTTTTCTGTTCTGCTTTATTTTCGAACCAACAACGCCAACCACACTTCAACGCCAACAACAACGCCAACCAAGCCACACTCCAACAATGCCAGCACCGCCACCCTCACAACCACCCACCATCTCAACCACGCTACCTACACCAACGAACGCCATCCTCAGCGTCACATACGACGTTTGCGCCGTTGCAAAGCCGTCGAACGCGAGAGGGGAGGGAGAGGTCCCAGGGCGGGGACGCGCGTTTTCCCGCTGTTTTCCTTCCTTGGCCCGGCGCAGAACGCTTTCGCCTCGTCCCCACAAGCCGCAGGTGGGGGGGGAACAGAGGGAACGCCCCCCTTCTCGAAGCGCCTCGAAGGAAGGTGGAGCCGAGAACGGGGCGTGGCGCCGGGCGCATAAGAAGCGGAGGCGAATGAGGGTTTTGTTCTTTGGTTCTCTCTGCTCGCTTCTCGGGTTTCGGCACGGAGAGAGCTCGCGGGCCACGGCGAGTGACGGTCGCCGAGGACTCAACCACCTCAGGGAAGTCGACTTCCATTTTCTTTTTGGGTTTTGTGTGAACGTGTGTGTGTGGCGCCGTGTCTCGTGAAGTGGAATTGTGTGGGTGGTCCGTGTGTCGCGTGGTCGGTCGTAGCTCTGCGTCATTGTTTCTTTTGTTGCCTTTCTTTTTTATATTGATGTATGTGCATTATTGAATACTGTTTGCTATACGTGTGCTTTGTGTCCGTCTGTGTAAATAAATGCGTCCTTGTTGAATTCTTACCCCGTGTCGCTGCGTCCTTCCTTCGTTGGGTCTCCATCTTGTTTCACGTAAAGGGTTTGAGTGGGCGCGGGACGCCCGATAATTAATCTGAACCGTCAAGGCCGACGATACACCGCTCGGTATCCCGTTAGCCCGGAACGAGCCGCTTAAGCGGATCGTGTCCGAAGTCGGCCTGTGGCGAGGTACAACCCCTCGGTAGGTTACCCGTGCGGGTTACTAGGTATATCGACTTTCGGCGATTCACCCTATTCCGCGCGGGTTGAATGCGGACTGGTGTTGTGGTGAGGCCGAAAGGTCCACCGTGACTGGATCCCGGCGTTAGCCGGGAGGGTCACGACTGAATTGTCGTCCGGTGGGCGAGGCGGTCGCGATTCGAGATCACGTGGCCGATCGCACGCGGACGGGCGCGAATTCGCAACAATATATAATTATATATATATATATATATATATATATATATATATATATATATATATTTGACGATGCAACGCCTATATTTTGCAGCTTCGGGATGAGGCGATGTCTGAATGTTGCTGAAGGCCATACCAAAGTCAAAACTGCATCATGAACATATTTGTTTTGCTTGTGTGCAAATTTAAATTTGTCAATGCATTTTAAGACTTGAGTTGAGCAAATATTTAATGATCTTCCCGAAGCATTTTGTGACGTCTGAGGTCCATCCAACAGGTGGATAGTCGTTGATCTGTTTTGGTTGAAGTTTCTTCGGAACGGAGCGATAATTGCTGATTTCCAACAGGATGGAATTGTGTACATGTCTACAGATTTCTGGAAGAATGTTGAAAATGGCACTGCCAGTTGTTGTGCACATTCTTTCAGCACCTTGCGACAGATTCTGTCTGGACCTGTTTCCTTGCTTGGGTTCCGACATCCCCTGTTGTTGATGGTGACAGGCTGCTCTTGTGTTTCAAACAGAACAGATACTTGTTTGTTGGTTTTTATCTCTGATCATTAATATCAAAGTGGCAGAAAGACTGTTCCAGTTCATCCGCAATTCTTAAATTGTTTTCTGAGCAGGAAAATGAATCTGCTTTTTTCGAAAAGCCTGTGATATTTTAATACAGTGCCAGGCATCTCTGGAAGTATTGGAACGGAAGCAGTTGTGCAGTTTCTCCTTGTACTCTTCCCTTGCTTTCTTTATCACCGATCAGTTAAGATTTCAGTTCATTTAGTTTAATGTGGTCTTGAATTTATTTTCCTTCGTAAAATAT
>CM068958.1:51784404-51798123 GCA_035128595.1 Eptatretus atami | reverse complement strand
TTCGATTTTGGTGAAGATCCGAATCCAGATCTGGATACGAGAATTATTTAACTTTTTAACCAATTCTTCACCAATGAGAGATGGGGCCAAAAACGATATATAGCATGATATCTCAATGTATTGGGCCCAATATGTTCTCATGGATCAGGCATTACGTGGCGGAGGGATGCACTCCACTGAGTGCCCTTCTCGTTTTATATGCATCTATGCCAAAGTGATGGGTCATATAATGAACGGAGATTGCACAAAAAGATGAGAAAAGCGACGTCGTGCATTTTAAAAACTGCATAACATTTTCAGCGGGCGAGGCACCACATGACACTGCGGGCTCAATGCAGGTAGGTGGGGCCCTGAACTTTAGGTTGATTGATGTATTTTTGGTTGTGTTTAGCAGAGGACCAGTGCAGGGTGACGGCAGGTACTTTTTCTGTGTATCGCTAAGGCTTATAAACTAACCAAGCAGCTTGTAGCACACACACGTCACCAACATAGGTCAACTTGACAAGTGGCTTGATCAATCCAACAAAATGGTTAAGGAGCGGTTGGCTTGGCAAGTGCGAGCAAGCTGATTAGTAATGGGACACACTTGCAAAAGCAAAAACATTACTAATTTCTTAACATTTTCGGATTTCACTCCAGATTTCGACACTCATGTCGTCTATGAGATCCGATCCTCAAAGCTGAAATCATATCTCAATTATATACTGTACTTTAATTTGTGCACGAGAGGTCATCGTGGAAAATGACTTCATCTAATTAATGAAATCACTCCTTGTTCCTAATTTGAAAACTATGTATTCAGCGATTATTTCGTATGAAGATCAGGCATTCGATGATTTGAGTGAGGAAAGTGAAGAAACCATTGCGGCCTGTTCCAAGTCAAAGCAATGTTGAGCAGGCCAAAAAATATTGTGGCTCAAGTGAGCTGACAGAGGGCTGAGCATGATGGCACGCCGCCATTTTGGTAAGGCTAATTACTTGTAAAATTTAAGATTCCCAAGTACCTGTATCTTGGTTGGTCTGTGATTGGCTGTCTTTGTCTGTCAGTCATTTACAAGTTACGATTTTAAACCAATCGTAACGAAACTTCACCACATGGTACAGTTGGTCATAAGGAAGAAGCCTATTTGTTTTGAGGTCGAAAGGACAGCATAGGCCAAAGGTCAACAACTTCGGTGTTTTTTTCTGAAATTGTCAATCTACATCTGATCGACTTGAAATTTTAAGAATATTTGCAAATTTGGTCATTTAATGAAACCACCAATTATTTTTATCGGGAAATTTGTTTTAGGGATTTCGCAAGTATCGTACTCTGCACGACGTCCTTGTCTGTCTGTCTATGTCAATCGCCTTCAGGTCACATTTTAAAACCTATCATCACGAAACTTCATCAAATGGTAGATTTGTTCATAAGCAAGAAGCTTATTGATTTTGAGGTCAAAAAGTAAATGTAGGCCAAAGGTCAATAATTTTGTCTTTCTGAAATCCTCAATTTTCATCTGATCAATTTTAATTGTGGAGGAGTTGCATATCATGTCACTGAATTCAACCACCAATTATTTTTGAGATCAACATGCGTGAAATTTCTAAAATCCTCATTTTCATCCGATGGACTCGAAATTTGAACAGGATTTGCATATCGTGTCACTGAATTCAACCACCAATTATTTTGAGGTCTCAATGTCAACATGGGGCAAATTTCTCAAATTAATTTTCATCCGATTGACTTGAAATTTGAAGAGGATTTGCGTATCTGGTTATTGAATCGTGTCCCCAATTATTTTAAGGTGAAATTTGTTTTAGGAATTTTGCAAGTATCGTGCTTTGCCCGGTCTTGGCTTTGGTTTATTTATTAATTTGTTTATTCGTTGTTGTTTTTTATTATTATTAATATTTTATTTATTTATTAAGATAATGTTTAAAATTGTTTTCAAAAGGGGTGTATATATTTACCCTGACACCTACTTTTCATTCAGTCATTCCCTTGGTATGAATGCAAAGTTTGGGGCCGCTAGGTTTCATGGGTTTGGAGTTGTGGAAGAGGCGCTGACGTTACACACACACACACACACACACACACACACACCACACACAACACACACACACACACACACACACACACACACACATCACACACACGCCAAATAATCGCCAATCGTTTTTTGCTTGTAATTGTACCATACTTGCTCATTCTTATTGCTGTACCTATACAAAGTGAAACACCTGTGACATAGATATGAATTTTAGCCCTTTGGTACTAAATAACAGTTATCCTGATCATCATCATCTCGCTTGGCTTAGTTCTGATTGGTCAGTATCACGGCTGAGAACCTAATCCGACCTCATTTTGCTATTTTCTTCGATGGGATCTGTGCGACCCCCACCGCTGCAGATGTGCACACATGCCACATCCTTTTAAATGCCTCCTCTGACAGTGTGTCAAAGCAGTCATCATGGTCATATTGCTGGTCTCATTGACGGTGGTTCCTTTCTTGACGATGAGATGTGATGGTGGCGGTTGGCAAATTATTTGATGGCCTCCATGGGTCTTGAAGTCGACCAACTATGACGCTTGGCTCGAGGTATTCCACGCAGGATTTTTCTCTTTCCAGACAAGTTGGTGGAGCAAAATCAGGTCTATGGAGATTTAGGGTGCGTGTATGCCTGGTGTTAGCTTGATGGTTAGGGTGGTGGGCTTGGGATCCGGGAGTCCTGAGTTCAAATCCTGCTCGGCTGTTTAATACCAGGTGGGGTTGGCTCAGCCTGTCATCCTACTAGTCCATGAGCCAAGACCCGAATTTTGGGATATCGGTACCACCCGGGGTGACTAATTTTCTTAGGTGTTTTTAGCTTGCTACATGTCTCTAGTTTATGTTTTGATATGATAGCCCTTGCACACTGGTAGCTTAATGGTCGTTATCACTTCTTGAATAGACACACCCTACCGAAAATTCAGAAAATTTTAAAATGTCAAATTTGGGGACAGGAATGCCTAAATGTCACTAAAATGAATATAGTAATTGTCACATTTAATACAAGTCCTGTAAATACACACTAAGCATGCCATGGGCTTGTACTTCTATTATGGCAAATTACTCCTCCTCAATATCATCTACGTCAGACTCGGAATCTGACTGTTGTGCTACCGGCTCTTCTTCAATAGCCTTGTTCTGCATGTCTGTAACCTGCACATGTCCGTACACTTCAGGCCATTGCTGAGGCAAGTGCACTTAGGAGTTCGCATGACCGCACACACTTGCAGGACAGTAGCTGCATAACAGCATCTGGTGCTGGTGAGCCTCGCATCCAGTTGACAGCAAGCTTGCCGTCCTCATCCGTCATCCAGCCGCAGTCTGTTGGGTTCGCAACAAATGGCTGGCTCTGCAGACTTCTCCTCCAGAATCGCAGCCTGGTAGTTTGCACGTAGTGCATGCATGAAGAGGCAGTCCTCACAAGGAGGGAGTTGACTTGACTCCACCTCTCCACGTCTCGCACAGAACAGCTCATACCGAAGCTTGTTCACCTCAGTTTGTGGTGGTAGATGGCAGGTACATGTGGCAGGTGATTTCCTGTAGCTTCTCAAATAGTTCAGGAGACACTTTCCCATGAGCGCCCAAAGTTTGTGGAAAGCATCCCTGGTAATGTCTTGTCCATCTTCCATGCCTATGTGGTCCACGTCATCTATTCCCCCCGGCCGCGAATGCACTGACTGGTAATCACACCCCTGGTAACGCCATCATCACACCTAACTGAACTCACCACCAAACCCAGCCCCACCTCCCCGCCCCACCCCCTCCCATGGTCACCACCCCGCGCCCGCCTTTCACCCCTCCGCCTCGCCGTCGATATCCCACCGCCCGCACACCCTCCCCCCTTCCCCGCCCCGCCCCTTTCCGCGCTCCCCCCTCCCCCCCCCCCTCCCCCCCCTCCTTCCCCCCCCCACCTCCCCCCCCGCCCTCCCCCCCCCCGCCCCCCCACCCCCCCAACTCCCCTCCCTCGCCGCCCACCCCACACCGCCCGCGCCCCTTTCTCGCGCGCGACCCACACACTCCACCCCACCACCCCATGCGGACCCAACTCCATCCCCCTCCCCCCCTCCCCCGCCCGCGCTCCCCTTGGGCCCACCCCACCCCTCCGCCCCCCACCGCCACCCCCCCGCCCACCCCCCCCACCACCCCCTCACCACCAACCCCACACTACTCGCCTCACACCAACCAACCCCTCCACCCCCTCCGCCGCCACGCCTGACCATCGCACCAATCCCCCGCCCAAACCAGACCCCCTTCTCGCGCTACCCCACACTCTCCCCTCATCGCTCCCGCATGAAAGTGCATGGAAGAAGGAAGGTGTTGGTGTCTCCCCTTCTTTCCTGACATTGACTTTTTTTTAGCTCCAGGTACCCCCTTCTCCACTGCCTTCTTTTTGGTGAATCTTGAACAAGAGCTTTGCTTCACATGTTGAACCATACAACCTCCTTGCCTCTGAGCTTGTTCCCCCTGTGCTTGTGTTTTTTTTCCATTTCTTCTACCAGGAAAAAAAACTGTGATGAGACTTGCCCCTTGTTGGAGGAACTCCGGATAAACTTCCTCCATGCTGAAAGCCCCACACCCCATTGTTTTGTGCCCAGGTTGAATTTCCTTGAAAATGGATCCTGTGCCCCCTGCCCACTTCTGTTGGCTTTCGTTCTTGCACCTTTTGATGATTTGTCCTCCCTTGTGAACGGTCAAACACAACAATCCATCACCCCACGCCGCCCTCCCGTCCTCCTCTTACCCAAGCACCCCCCCCCCCTCCCCCCCCCCCCCCCCCCACCCCCACCCACCACACATGGGACAACCCCCCGCCCCCCGCTGACCTCTCCAGTGCCTTCGCCGCCGTTCGCGCCTGCCCAAAAGCCTGGTGCACACACAGTCTTTTTGCCTCTCGTCTCCTCCCTTCATTTCCACTCTCCTTCCTCGGCCCCCAGGCCTCCCCTTCCATCCACCCCAACCCCACCACCCCCCCCCTCATATCTACTGGTCTCAGCCCCGCCCGGGCCCCCCCTCCGGACCCGGACTCACCACCCACCACACCCCACCACTCCTCTCTTTGCCAAGGCAGAAACACCCCCCTTCTACTCCACCCCAACCTCCCATCTGCCTAGCGCGCACACACCGCCCACCGGCCGTTCGCCAGTCCCTCTCTCCCCCCCCCCCCACCCCCACGGCCCCGGACCGGCAGACCCCATACATACCGCTGGCCAACCACCGTCTCGGCCCCCATCCCGCGCCACACGCCCCACCCACGGGGCCGGGACCTGCCGCCCCCCCACCGACCCACATCCCCACCCAACTCCCCTCCACCCCCTCCTTTTGAGCTTCCCTCCCCCTTTCCCCCTCCGTTCCATTCCCCCCAAGTCACCCACCAAGGCATCCATCTGCGCCCCCACAACCCACTTAGCATTTTCCCTGTCAGCCTTCAAGATAGCCTCCTTGGCAGGCCTTGTGAGCGTGGCTTCATTCTGATGTTAGTGAACGTTCTCAGTTTCGTCTTCGTCATCGTGTCATGAAACTGTATAGTTGGCGTATCGGTCTCCAGGCGCTCTTCCTTGAAGGCTTGATATGCATCCTCTCCTATCTGTAGGCCCCTAGAAGGTCTTTGGCAATCTGGTGGTGCTGTAGTCGCAGTTGACAAACTGACAAGATCTCCTTGCTCTGCGTTGAAGGGGTTCAACCGCTGGTCTCCATCAGTTGAACTAAAGATTGGACATTGGCCTCATCTCTTCTAATCCTGGGCATCTGTAGGTCTGGGTGGCTGAAGTCAGTATACTTTTGGCCTACTACCATGGCCCTGAGCTGCCTCAAGTATCTGCTGCGATACTCCGATGTCAGGTAACCTGGCGACAGCTCCACCTTTCAGGCTGAAGCCTTTTGTGCCACCTGGTGTTTGGGTGTTTTTGTTGATCGTCTCTTCGATGGTCCTGTCCACAGGAATCCGTCCAAAGGGATTCTTGCTACCGATCTGGACCGAAAAGCCACCTTGCATGAAGTGTTCATGGACCTCTGGGTGTTCAATGGGCAGTCGAGACATCATGGCATAGTAGTAGCAGAAATCGGGCATAGTTCACCTTGTCATAGGCAAAACACCACGGTATCATCTGTCGATTGCTCCTAGGTGAAGCATCCAGTTGCCTTCTCTGGAGGCTTGAACCAGGTCCAGCATGATCTAACCATGTCCAGGTATGACATCCAGAATGCTGAGAGGTTGGTTCATCTCTTAGGGTCTCAAGATAAATTGGAAGAGCTTCAGGATATGTGTGCATGATTCACTCTCCATCAGCTCTTGAAAGGTTCCCTGAGACAGCTGTGGAAGCTGTTGATGTTCTTCAGTGTTCCATCCAGATGGTGTATGTCCCTTGAATGTTTTTTCTTCTAGCCATGGAAGGAAGCCTTTCCATGCAGCCTCATCAGTGCTTCATACACGGGCTTGTGTAGTCTCACTGCTCTGTTTACCTCCGGCCGTCCATCACCCCTGACACTGATCCTTCTGCATGACACCTGATTCCACACACAGATCTTTAAGACCTGCATCCTGAAACCCTTCCCTATGTGGGGAGAGGAGATTGCAGATTGTGTGGAAGACGCCCATCCTGATGATAAGTTCTTGAACTCTTTTGTTTCCAGAAGACCTCGGCAGCTTTGGCATAGATTGCTTGTTCAAACACGCACACAATCTTGTTAAGCTGTAAGGATGCATGATGGCATGCGTTTTCTCCAAGACTTCATTAACGGTGGACATTTCTGTTGCGGGAGCATTGATAGTGGGCAGGTAGCTTACAGTGTCCTGGACCTGCAATGTCTCTGCGGATTTTGATGTTGAACCCAGTCCAACTGTTGATGGACTGGTTTCTATGGTCTGACATTCGAGTAAGAAGCCAGATATGGTTCTTGGTCTTGAATCCTGGACCTCTTTGGTAGTGTCGACATACGCGTCTCAATCCTGGGTGGCCCTGCCCGCCGCCAACATTGTATATTGGCAGAATTGATGCGGTCGGAGTGTGCTTCTTATCTTGGACTTGGTAATCTCTGGCAGGACCTTCTCTGGCACAGAGCCTGCAACCTGGGACTGGACAGCAATGCCATTGACTCTGTGGAGATACCTGCTCCACTTAGTGTCTCTTCAAGTCGGTCGATGTTATCCCAGGCCAGGGTTGTGAACACACCAGGGTAGATGTTTGCTGGCAGTGGAATGTCATCCTTGAACATTCAAGCTTCTGGATACAAAGGGCTGTATATCGATCTCCTCAAACATTGAGTAGACACACAGTGGCCAAGACGATTCAGAGTTCGGATCAGTTCTGTGTTTCTGTCAAACACAAAACAGCATTGGACAGCAGTAGGTGCTTGGGTGGCTTTGTCTTGCCACTGGTAACAGCAAAGACCAAGTCACTCCGAAGGATGTGGCAAGACGTTGAGCTCTTTCAGAGGGAGTTTGACACTCACACTCTCCTGTCAGCAGGGTGTGCAGGAATTTAGTGACTGCTGCAGGAATGACATTCTGATCTGTATCGGGAGGCCATGGCTGACTCACATCTTGCTTATTGATCTCATTCCTCAGCTGCATTCCTGCTTTGGTTAAGATATCTTCAGAGTTAGCTGCTCTTGCTTCTTGCAGATCTTTTTTCATTTTCTGTGCTTGTCGGGCAAGTCGTCCATTGAGAGGCTGCGTGGATAGATTGAAAGCTTTCCTTTCTCATCTGGGACAAAGCGTAGTGATTCCCAAACTCGGTTTCAATCTTTCGGCGAACATGTTTCTTTGTCGCTGGTTTCATTGGATAATACCACGGGACATCATGGATCTCTCAAGCCTAGATGTGAGGTTTATCATAGCAGTACCTCTGGTTGGGAAATAATTCAGTCCTTATATACAAGAAGAGTTCCTCGAGGGCTCTTATCTCAGCCTCTTCGTAGCGTTCCCTCGCTTTCTTCTGATTTTCACCGCACCAGACCTGGCGGCCGCTGGGGATCATCTTTTGTGAAGAGTTTGTAGCACGACTTGTGGTAGTGACCCTCTGCAGCACCAAGGTCCTCTGTAGTAAACCAAGGATTCTCTGGTTGAGTTTCCTTGTTGCTGCTCTGCGGATCTTCTATCTGCTCGTAGCTCAACACACTGGATGAGTGGCTCCCTTGTCTTTGCTGCTTTCATGTACTTGCTTGACTTCTCGCAGAAGGACATACTTTGGCATACACCCTGCTAGTACTAGGGGCATCCCTTGATGCCCTCCTCCTGGGGTCGACGCTTGCGATTCTATCTTGACACCCTTGGCAAGGATAGAATCCGTGACTTCTCATTGTAAGAGACTACGACATTTACGGTGATAATGTATGTGTGTATTCCTCCTTCTTCAAGGCCCTTGGCTGCTTCCAGGACTGGATCATGCTGCCTGATCTCTGAAGCCCTGAGCAATGTGTTCCAGGAGTCCAAATCCTTGGTGACACCAGAGCATCGCTGTCATCATCAGAGCAGTGGGAAATGATACAGTCGATCCGTGCTCTCTTCCTCGCTGATGGTTGCATCATGCCGTCACAGTCAGCACACACCTGCAAAAAAAATATCACCATTAAACATTACATGAACAAATAAACAAACACATTTACATGGAAACCTTTACATATGTTTGCTCCTTCCAATAATAAATTATCCCCAAAATATCACCATTAAACATTACATGAACAAACAAACAAACACATTTACATGGAAACCATTCTACATATGTTTGCTCCTTCATATAAATTATCCCCAAAATATCAAAAAAAAACACCAAATATGAAATAAACCCTAAATATGGGGAAACTTGAAATATACTCAGAATAACTCTTGTAGAGAATCAAATTAGCTACAAGAGCTGTTAGAATATATTTTTCAATTTCTCCCATATTTAGGGATTTTTTCCAGATTTATGGGAAAATACCCAAAATTAAATTTTTTTAGGGTAAATCCCAAAATATGAGGAAATTTGAAAAATACCTAGGAACAACTCTGGTAGAGAATCAAATTCTACATAGGTGTCCAAAGTTTCGCGTTGATCGTGTGATTGATTTTAAAGAAAATGAGGAAAACCCGAGCGTCACGCTGAAAATCTGTTTTTATGGGTGCACCCCCATTGCATCACAAAATCAGACTAAGCTACCAGTGCGGGAAGGCTATCATATCTTAATGTATTTACAGTCACTCTATACATTTTTAGTACCATTCGTGTTTAGTCACCCCAGGTGGTACCGATATCTGGCCTGGCTCATGGACTATACCGAGGTCAGAAAAATGAGTACCAGCTTACTGGGATGATTGAGCCGTCGGAGTGGTGACCCGTCCAGGGTTGTGCCCAATAGCTGAAGAAACTGCTTCGCAGCACCGACGCTCTGTACAGAGTATGGTCCTGATGGATGGTGCGTGTGTAACAACGCAAATAGAGACTAACTGTTATGACTGAAATGGATTGTTTGTTGTGTGCCACTCTTTGTGTTCTGTTGACATTGTTGTGAAGGTAAGTGTCGACTACTGTAACGTCCCCAATTATTCCTACCTTCCTATAGGGTCATTGAGGAAAGTTTATGGGCCAAGTCTTTCAGGAACCAGATGGCCAGGCCTGATGTTTGACAAATTTGTAATTTTCATTGGGCCGGTGATGACTCGTACTCTTCACGAATGATACCATAGGATCCTTAGCATCCACCAATACTTGACGGCATGTACCCAAGTTGACGTCTATCAGAAGGATATTGCCACTTTGTGATGAAACACCAATCCAACAGTTTGTATTTTGGTCAGGAGTCAAACCCAGAGAAGATGGCACAGAGGTAAGCTTGCTACCTTTGCACCATGGTGGTCTGTGTGAAAGTAAATGTGCGTTGATGTTCTCATCTACAGCATTCACATCCAACGGACGAAACGGTTATTTTATAAGCCTTAAGCCCACGCTTAAACCGGAAAACTATTTTAAATGAAGTGCTTCAAGCTTATGAGGCTTTACTCCTGGAGGATCAAATGACCTTGGAAGTTCAACAAATCCCCATCGCCCACCCCCACTGCAACAGTGAGTATCTTTGAGAAAACGTTTTCCCATTCACATTTATTTATTATATGCCCTTCATCACGTGAGCGAGCATGCTGCCTTTTGAAAGTCTGTCACCTGACCAGTATAATTAATTGTGCCTACAATAGGCTCCAAAACTTAAGATAAGGTTAAGGCTTGGTTGGTCTGATTTATTGTTACCAATTTGGTTTTGGTTCTTGGATTTTGTAGTTTTATTTTAATGTCTCTTTTTGTAATTAGGTCTTGTGATCTGTTTGTTTGTTTGGCCTCATTGATTTGACCATCAGTGCTGTCCAATTCAACTCTATTGTGACTTGCCTGGAGGGCATGGTTTGATCTTCAAATTGCCCCTGAGGAGTATCTCGATGCCTACTCGTGTAATGTTTCCACTGCTTAGTACAGGTTGTTTGGACTGTTAACATTTTTTTTGTTTCTACCTAAGCATGGGCTCCTCAGATTCTACAAATTCCGAACATGCCTGTCTCTGCCTTGTTGGCTCGTGGATGGATTGGACACTTGGTTACGGGTTCACGTGGACTTTAAACTTTTGGAGCTTTTATTTATTGTTGTTTCTTTGACGTTTCATTTTAATTTGATTTGATAGGTAAAGTGAACCTGTTTTAGTGGACAACTTGTGACGTATGCACACCCTTGCCGAAACACCAAAATGAGTTTATCAAGTTACATATTGCTAAGATTGGTTCTTTATACATTTGTTTCCCATTCCACTTGCCTTCCCCAACTTTGTTTAAACAGAGGTTTGAGCTTCACTGATTCTTTATGGTTCTGACCAATGTAGAAAATTTTTAAAAATGGACTTTGTGGCAGAATTTTGATTTCATTTTGCAAACTTTATCACGACTGATTCTACTCCTAATCACCTCCAAGGGTGTTCACGGCATCACTGAAGACGTGTTCCTGAGCCTGCCATGCGTTCTTGGTGTCAATGGCATCACTAACCAGATCAAGCAAGATCTGCAGCCTTCAGAAGAGCGACAGCTGCAAAAGAGTGCAACCTCACTCTGGGATGTGCAAAAAGACCTGAAGTTCTAGACCAGCTTTGTGCCTCTGTTTGTGCGCTCGCTTGCGAGCTTGTGTGTGTGTGTATGCGCACGCTGCTGTTTTCTGCACTCCACCTAAACACGCGGCCGATGCTGTATAATCACGTGTAGTGCTTGGCATTGGTTGTGTCCAATCGGGTCTTTCAAGTTAAGTGATGTCGTACCTTTTCCTTTTTTTCTTTTTGTTTTTATTTTTTTTAACCCTGTGAGCTGTGCACTCACCACCAGAAGATGGCTACACTGTTTTTTGCATTTCCACATGTGAGAGCCTAAATTGTATTCCAAGTAGTCTCGTGGACCATGAAGCTTCACACTCCATTAAAGGTGCTTGCAGTGATACGTTTTCTTTGTCTCTATTACCCATCGCTCGGTTCAAAGTTTTGGAGCAAGTTTGGTGATGCAAATGTACTGTTTGGTTTTAACTGTTTATCTGAATTTGGGGGTGGGGAGGGTTGTTGTCGTTTGTATGCAGCAGTATGAGGCTGTGGATTAGCATCAGCTAATGCAGTGTCCCATAGATTAGAGCAATAATTTTGTAATTTTGACCAAGGTTCTGGAGATGGCTTGCCTACTCTATGCGACAGTTTGACTTCCATCTGAGGGACGTCGCACGTGATCTCATCTATTGCCGTGCCTGCGAAACACCAGAAGGGAAGGGCACTGCACTTCTTGCTTGAAACCCTGGATGAATGGCAGACTGAATAACCTCTGGAAGGTAATGCCATATATTGGAGAAGTGAGGAAGAAGAGTTGATGTGGGCAGTGAACTTGGATTTTGGAAGAATGCATGCATCCTGGAGTAGAAAGGGAGGGTCAGGGAGCAATGCTAGAAAATAAATGGTACAAAACAGACCGTCGACCTGTCTGTGATGAGAGTAACAAATGCTGAGCTTCCAATATGTGGCTGGAGGATTCCCAGTATCTGTCTGTCTTTGGAGGCCAGCTTTACTATGTGGTTGGTCTCGGAAAGGTCATGGCCGATTGTGAGGCTGAACCTCTTCCAAAGTATAATCGAGGAAAGCGATATGTGGGTTGCTTGATTATCCTTCCCAATTGATAGTGACTGAGATTTTCCAGCATTGAAGAACATGTTCCATTTATCAGACCAGTGTCTCACTATTTCCAGGCCTGCAGAGGAGGTGCGAAGCAGCTGCTTTTTGCCGAACAGAGGTGTAGGGTACTGTTGGACACAGTTGTCGTCTGCACAAAGGAAGGGTGTTTTCCAGAGCATTAGAGAAGTCATTTATGTCTGAGTAACAAGACGGCCCAAAAGATTTGGGGAAATCTAGTCTATTGGGAGGAGAGGAGAGGATTCCATTGATGGTACCACATTATCTGCATGAGTGGAGGAAGTTAAAAATCCAGGAATGAAGGTGGCCTGTTGCACAGACAGAGCTTGACAAGCAAAGCAGACTGTTGAATGCTTGATGTGTCCAGGGAGACTGTTCTTCCACTTTTTGCTCTTCATCATCTTCTTTGTCCCACTCTATGACCCCCCCCCCCCCCCCCCCCCCAATCCATATTTCCACGTCTTTCATTCTCATTAAACTCAACGATGGTGTTGGGTGATTGCTTAACATCATTTTCCATAAACCCCTCTTGACCTTTTTGATAAGGGCTGCCAGGATAGCTTGTAAGGTATGTATATGCTAATTTGAGCTGTCTGACCTGGGTTTGAATATTGACTGAGCTCTAAACTGCCATGTTGGAATTTTGCACGCAGCGCACAGCATCATGGGCATCATCCATCGGAAGGACATAAAACGTGACGACCTGTCTGCTAGCACCAGTCGATGGTAACGTTAAAGATCCTCCGGTGTCTTTTGCAGATTAGGCAAGTTATTGCCACCACGCTGAACAAATTGCTAATTCATAACTCGACTGACCTGCTGGGAAGGCAACCACCCTGTTTTGACCGCACTGATGCTCCTGGTCTGGACTCAAGAGCTTGGATGTCCAATCGGATTTTGATGCTCGTCAAACTTGTGGTGATCAGGTCACCACATTCACCCTATGACGCAAAAAAAATCATGAATTTGGAATATATATACAGTATATATATATTCGAAAATATGTTTATTTTTAAGACTGGGTGGCAGTCAGATCACTATCTGCAGGTAGTGGTGTCAGTACAGTATAACAGAAGACATGTCTTCTTGAGACGACACTAAAAATAGCAGTTCAACCTGAGCCCAATTTTTTTAATTTTTTTTTTTTGTTTGGCCTGGTTATATTCGTTATGTTATTATATTCGTTATGTCTGTGTGTCTGTCTGTCCAGAGCGTAACTCCGTGGACTTTAATCCGATCTTGATGAAACTTGGTTATGTGTTCGATATCGATGTCTAGTTGTGTTTTCTTGGATGAGGGCGTGCTACGCCCATTGTGGGCGGAGCCACGCCCCAAAAATAGCCATTTTTAGGGGGTAGTCGGATTAAAAATCTATCTTCTTGGAATTGACTGAATGGAATGGGTTCTTCGGTTATTTGAATAGCAAAATGAATTATCTAAAACTTGTCATTGTCCGATTTTTCATTTTCGTCACAAGTCAAAAAAAATTGCGAATTTTGACATAAAATCATACGAC
>CM068958.1:51765386-51784394 GCA_035128595.1 Eptatretus atami | reverse complement strand
TTTTGCACCAAAGGTCATGATCCTTGACCTTTAAAGGCCACAAAGGTCAAATTTTCAAAATTGTGGGAATCTAACCGGGTTTTCGACCTTCGCTGAACTAACTCCAATAAGCTATAGCACGTATCCTGTTTCCTTATTTTAATGTCCACAACATTTGTTTTGTGACCTTTAAAGGTTATGCAAAGGTCAAATTTTGAAAGTTGTTGAACGAAACCGGGTTTTCGACATTTTGCAGCGAATAACCTGTCACTCGTACCACATCATGTTGATCATTTTTATAACTTGGTCAAACATTATCACATTGTCTCATCCTTGACTTCTGAAACAATCTACATCGTCAAATACCTTGTGGACCATTGTCGTCTTCAGACTTGTCTATTTATTTAAATTGTATACAGTTGAAGCTTGTGGAAGAGCTTTAACACTGAACTGATCAAGGCTAACAGAATCAAATAAATGTTATAGAAATGGTATAGGAGAAGGGGGGGGGGGGGGACACCAACAGGGGAGTTGAAGGACAAATCAAGGGAGAGTTGGACAAACAGTGGGTGGCAGGAAAGGATGCATTGGGTGGACAGGATGGATACAGAAGGAAAAACGTGGAACTTAGAGGTCGGGGGGGGGTGGTTCATGGGGTAGAAAAAGATCATGGCTTTGAATTGGGCGAATCTGGGATGGTGGTGAATAGCTGTCTTGAAGACCGAGAGTGAAAGATGATTGAAGAGAATGTGAAAGTTGGTTCCACAGGTGAAAGTATGGAGGGAGGGGAACAAATGAGTGGAGGTTCCCATCAGCTGCTGGTTGCATCATTGGTTAGGGGCGTGGCTATGCCTAATTTAACCAAACCAGTACACTGGTGCTCATTTCACCGACTTCAGAAGGATGCCAAGCTAAGTGAGGTAAACGGTGATTCTGAATTTTGGGAGTTTCACCAGAAGGGGTTGATGGTGACTGTGTGCCATGAAGAAAAATTGAGGGGGCCAGTGGGGGGGTGGTGCAGGACAAAGCCCGAAGAGACGGTAGAAGACAGACCACCAACCTGTCTGCAATGGCAAAGTGATAAACCTATCGACTCTGCTTCATCGTGGGAGATTCCAATGATCTTGAAGGCCTTGGTGTCTACTGCATCAAGCTGAGAAAGGTTTGAGGCAAGGGAGCCATCCCAGAGGGGAGAGCAGTACTCAATCAAGCTGGAGATAAATGCATTGTCGGTGGATAGGAGTTCAGGTGTGCCAAAGAGGGACTTTGTACAGCGGAGGATGCCCAGTCAGCATCTGGATTTGTTGGCAAACTTTAAAATGTGGTTTTCCCAAGAAAGATCATGGCTGATACTAAGACCCAGCAGTTTGAATGATGAACTTCCTCAGAATGGTTAATGAAGTACAGTAGATTGGAGGGTTTGTCTGATGGTCCTTTTTTCCAGAGGGTTAGAGGGATTGTTTGAAGATTAGCAATAGGAATGTGTCCAGAACACTGTCTTGGGGCACATCAGCCTTAACAGGGAGAGATGAAAGGATTCTGCTGAGAGCCACACATCTTCTAGAGTAGGGGAAGTCAGCGGTGATGTATGATTACTATGATGACTACAATGTTAATGTATTGGCACCACTGGCTAACATTTAAAAGATTTTGGATGTTTTTTTTTTTTATAAAACAAGACTTGTGGGTCATCCTATCATATCGGATTGGTTTGGGTTTTTTTTCTTTCCAATCCCCCCATTCCTTTTCACCGTCAATTTTTATTTATTTCCCCCAGCCCCCCCTTCTCAAACTTTCACAGCTCCATTCTTAAATGCCCATTGTGATACTCCAATAATTAATTGAGGCCTACCTCGTAATATTTAGCTTATGCCAACAGTCGCAAACCTCAAACTTTTTTTCTGTTTTTTTTAAAGTTTGCATGATGATTGTAGCAAGCAAGTCAAGTAAGGCTCTATGTTAATACAGACTAGACATGATAAGAGTCCAACTCTTCGTACTCACTCAAACACTGACCAACACCACCCACCATCACTCCCAATTAATCAAATGTAATCACAGTCCCACTGGTTTCCATACAATCAGTAGTGTTGACAGAAATCGTACCACTGGACCTGAAGCTTATTTGGGCCCTGGCCTAATGTAACCCAAATTTGGTAGCATTATGACTGATTCTGGGGAAGGAGATTTTTGAAGGAATTTACACGATTTCCCCAAAAATGTACTAAGTCTGCCATTTTGATACACTCCCGGTCACGTGATCGGCATGACCTCTGCAATTTAACGTCCCTACCCTGGCCTAATGTTATCCAAATTTGGTAGCGTTCTCATTGGTAGGGCTGGAGAAGATTTTTGAAGAAATTTCCTAAGTCGGCCATTTTGACATTAGTCACGTGACTGGAACGAGCTTTGCAATCCCTGTTACCAGTCAGAAGGGGGACGTTGCTGCCAAATTTCAGCTGGATCGACCCAGCGGTTTGGCCGGAGAAGTTGAAACAGACGGACGGTGCACAATGACAATACCTTATCTGTAATTCCAATTCCAGATTAGTTAATAATAGTGTAGGCCAACATCAAAGTAAGGCTGATTTGCCTCGCTGAATACATTTTGCAAATCGAGCTCGTAACGGTTGAATACGGATCATCATATAAATTATGAATAATCACCACCCCTTCGTGAAGCTTGGACCACATTATTTTGCCCTCGTGTGGTCATTTGTGCAGTTAATTGCAAAACATTTGGTTTCACTGCTGCTATATGACTGAAGGTGCTGCCATCATACATGTTCCAAGATGGCTGCCAGAAATTGTGTGCTGAATACTGAATGACCATTCTACTGTATTTGGATTTCTATGATTAGCACATTACTTGTAGGGGTGATTGCATCACTCCCTCCCTCCCTCCCCCCCCTTTTTTTTTTTTTTACAATGACACACACACACAGTTACATTTTTACTGTGAATATACTTGTACATGCAATTCTGAACTCTTCAACAAAAAAGTTTTAGCTTCTCCCTTCCCACTCTGTCCCATCTTTGCTCCCAACCCAACAAAAGTCCTCAACCTCCTCTGCCCACCCAAAACCTCAACCTCCCAACTCTGTCCCATCTTTGCTTCCCTCCCCCCACCCCCAATCCTATGTCCTCATCCTTCCCCCTCCCAACCATAAGGCATCAATCCCCTCCCTGCACTCGAGCCTTCAAACCCTCCCCTACCCCCACTGAAAGTCCTCAACCTCCCCCTTCCACAGCTGTCCTATCTTTACTCTCACTCTCCTACCTCTCATAAAAGCAAACAGGCATTCCCACGTCAAAACGATGGAATATTTAATGCTTTCTGCTCCCCTATCATACTATCACCGACTTCACAGAAACCCCTCGGTCACCTGTTGAACTCACAGTTTTAAGAGAAAATAGTTGGAAATAATAGCAAGGACCTGCACAACCTCCGCAGTAAAAGTGCTGCTCGAGAGAAAGGGTTCCTAAATTGGCGGTCCTAGTATAGAAAGTGTGGGTTGGAGTCTGGTGAACTGTCCAGCCCATGGGTGGAACTCGCACGCACAGCTCCTTTTATAGTATTATCGAAGTGACTCTTGATTCTGATTATATATATATATATTTATCGGTAATATTGTTCATTTCCACGAGCAACTTCAGGAAAAGGTGGTTCATAGCTTGATACAGAAGATGAATGGGGGGGTTTGCTTACAAAATCGAGGTTCAGGATAAGTGAGGTGAGAGAGTAAAAAAAAATCAACTCGTTGACATTGGGGAAACAGGTGGCCAGAACAGGAGAGGAGGAACTGATGCCAGAACACTGCCCTGCCAAGATATTTCAAGGAGAGTTTAGCATTCGTTAAATGGAGTGAGATTGATGGTGCTTTGTAAGGTGGAGCTCGAGAATGATCCAACTTGTGAGGGAGGAGGATGCAAGAGTTGCACCTGTGGGTTTACACCTGGTAAGGGCGTTTAGGAATGTCATGAATGACAGAACTGAATGTTTGCTTCTCAGCTTATGATGAAGAATCATTTTGCCAACAAGTTGCACACTGCGCACCATTGTTAAACCAGTTCAATTAGGACATGCAATGACCATATACAGATGTTTACAATTATTGACAAAACAGCTTTATCTCTAATTTATTGCATTGTTCCTCATCCCAGCTAATAAGTGTAATATTGTAGTCAAACTTAAGTATGACAGTAACAATCCAACTTGCTTCTGTGTGTGGTACCTTCGGTGATGCAGCCCTGTTGTTGAAGACCGTGTGGCACCCCGAGAGTACACACAGGATTCCAAGTGGACAGGTGAGTTCTTGCCCATACCGATGAAGCACCACAAGAATGTTCTGCTATTAAAAAGTGCACATGCTGGCATCACGCATGATTTGTCCTTATCTTTCATCTGGTCATGTTTTCTTGTTTCATGACTTGCTTCACCTGCTGTTACGACCATTCAAGCGGTGTCTGTGGGTGCTCTGGAGGCTGGAAGGCTCATCATTGGGAACGCAATGAATGAACATGGACGCTCCAACAAAGGTAGCCTCGTGAACCTTCGTCATATGAAAAAGGAACTGTAGATCTACATTAGATCCTTAAGGACACTAAGACCCCTAAAACCCTTCTAGAGTGTTTGAGACCACCAAGATCCCTGAGAACCTTAAGACCCTGAAGAACCCTTATAGCCTTGAGGAACCCTAACACCCTTTATGACCCCAAAGACCCTTTAAGAACACTTAATACACTTTAGAACCCTAAAACCTTGCAGACCCCATCGACCGTATTACACCCTTTAGAACCCTGATGACCCTTGGACTCATTTCCACACTTTAGGCCTTCACACCTCTCATACCTTTTACCTTTTGACCTTCAGACCCTTTTTACACGTTTTTGGACCCATTAGACTCCTTCAGACAATTCTGACCCTTTAGACCTTAAATTACACCCTGAAGACAATTTAGACCCTTTCAACCTTTTAGACCCTTTTACCTTTACACATTTACAACTCGACCATTTTGGCCTCTCATTCAGCACATCCTTCCATTTGTTTTCCACACAAAGCAAGTTGTGGTGAGGGTCTGCAATCTCTGATCTCTCTGTGTCTCTTTCTTGTTTAAGAAATTGTACTGATTGTGTTTTTTTGTTTTGTTCTTTCACCTCCCCAACCCTGTCCCCTTTGTAAACCACTAGTATTGACCACAAAGGTGATGTGAAAACCCTGTCTCAGTCACAAATGGCCGGATTCCAATCCGAAACTGAAACCTCTTGTACTTGTGACCATAATGAAGGTATTGGTTGTGTGGATATGACCTCCTTTTATAGCAAAACAATTGGCCACGTTCTTGAGGCCCGGCTAACCGTAAGCTGATAGTGTAATTGGTTCAGTGTTAGAAAATGTTTGGTTGCCACGGTGCTCTTGTGGTTCGAGTTTCACGAAAGGTGCAGGCCCTGCCAAGGTGGACAGGCCCTGCCAAGGTGGACAGGCCCTGCCAAGGTGGACAGGCCCTGCCAAGGTGGACAGGCCCGTGTGGGTGAGCGGAATTGACGGTGTTTGTATGGGTTCCTCCCAGAGAGGAGAATAGTGAGATAATGACACATTACAAACCTCCCACAATTGAAGCTACTCTGGGAGGTGCCTCCAAATCGTGCCCGCCTTCCTGTCAATGTTTCTTTTCAACCAAAGCGCTCCACGGGCGCCCACGGTTAATGATTGTTCAGTGGGCACTGCTGGAGAGCTTGTGGGACTGCCAGGACGGTGAGTTTGTCTGCCTTGTGAGTACGCCGACCGTCCTTCCATTGTTGACTAGTTTGGCCGATGAGCTTGGTTGTCCCGTTTGGTGTCCGACGGGCATGTGGCAGGGTCGCCTGTCTTGCAAGGGGGCTTGTGCGAGCTATTGAACGGTGAATGTTGTTTTTCTGCCTCCAATCACCACTCAAGGGAGCCAGAGGCCGGAGCTGGGGCAAAGCGTGGCCCGGACATGCTTCGCCTTTTCATCCTCGCTACCTTGGGAGCCACTTCCCAATCTTCAATCGCCCTCAATGATGAAGGTAAATCGGGGAGATTAAAGTGAGTCGAAGACATTTTTTGTTACCATGAGGTTCACACTCTGAAATGGAACATTGAGAGTGTCATCATCACCGAAAAGTAAGTGTCAATGGCTAATCCATTTATAGGGTATCACATGCACGACATTGGAATGTACAGTATTGTATTGCATGACTGTTTTAAGAAAATTTTTGCACCATATTCATTTTTCAAAGAAATCCAATATTTGTCCTGATAATGGTTTTTGACGAGCTTGGATCTACTAATTGGGGGTTCGGGGGAGGGGGGGTAATATGCCTGTCTCCCACCTTTTATATGGCTATACATTAGCACCCCAACCCTCCTAATTTTAGTGAAATTGTGACATTGGTTCCTCCACCCTCTCTAGAAAAAATGTGAAAAATCCCATTCAACTGATTATTCCATTTATAGTATCACTCGAGGTTATAATGTGAAAAAACACAGCAAACGCAAATTCGCGTTATTCCGAGCACGAACCTAGTAGAACCAGTTGGAACAGTCACTTCGTTTCACAATTCCACTTAGTCAGTAACATCCGCTTTAAGATTCCACCATTTTTGGTTGTACGATGAAGAGCATTATTAGCCCTCCCGTCAGATTTAGTCCAAAACGGGGGCTTATGGATTTGGTGGTCTCGATTTTCGTGTGCGTGCGTGCGTCCGTCCGCAGCCATATCTCGGACGTGTATGGACCAATTTTACTCGTACTTGGCACAGACAACACACGATGGTATACATGTGCACATTATTTTGTTTCCTGATCAAAGATGGCCAACTGTTTGCCACTTCAGTTCGAAAAAAAACCCAAAAACCCAATGTCGAACACGTCCTCAGCCATATCTCGGATATGCATTCACCAATCTTGTTGTAAATGAGTTCCATCATGCTAGACACTCATTATTAAACTTTTGAGTATCTGAGTTTCGGAACTTATTGGTTTTATCTTTATTGGCTCCTTCAAACTATGAACAACAAAGATGTTGTAATGTTTTGTTTTTTTATGTCCATGTGTTATTTACAGACCACACCTCCTTGATTTTAAAATTGGTCTTTTGTGACCTGGCTGACAGCATCTTGGTGGTGATCTGAATGTGATATGGGAGTTTGGATATGATTTTTTTCAAATTGAAACTTTTAAACGTAGAACTTTAGAATGTTATCAGAATAATTGCCCCTTCGTTCCTCCCACCGTCGCTAGCTCGACCCCTTTTATCACTTTCCCATTTCCATTTCCTGGATCCGTACCTGGTTTTAAGCAGTGGTTAAAGTGGAATCTAAAATTTGGTAGGTGGTGGCAGGTGCAGGATGTAACCAACAAGGTAATTCTTCTCGGTATTCATTTAAACTACCAACTAACCAGTAAAAGAAAAATATGTCAAAATATAGCTCGGAGCATCTCTTTAGCAATTTGCTTTTAAAGATGAAGAGGTAGGCTGGGACCTACCTCCATTTTAACCACTGGTTTAACCATCTTTTGAAAATCTACCTTGAAATCTGTGTTGTACTGAGACCAATTAAATAGGACTCCGTGCATGTTTCTCTGAGCAACATTTCCCTTAAAACGTGCCTTGCTCAAATGTGGTAATTTCTCTTCGACACGACTTTTGCTTCCACACACCTCCCCGGCATAGTGGGATTCGCACCATGCAGGATGTAAGCAAGGGAAATCACAAACTGGTCAAACACGTTGAACATTTCTTTCAAACCTGAGAAATCCCACACACTCACTCTCTCTCCAAAAGGACAATTCAACAAACCCTCCCATCTACTTTCTCAACAACCTTCTCAAAGAGGTTCAGTCACTCAACTCTTGGGTCTAACTCTCAGCCATGATCTCTCCTGGGCAAGCCACACTTCAAAATTTGCCTCCAAAGCCAGATGCTGACTGGGCATCCTCCATGTGCAAAGTCCTCCCTTGGCACACCTGAGCTCCTATCCACCTACAAGGCCTTCATCCACAGCTCGATGGAGTATTGCTCTTCCCTTGGGGCTTGCTCCCCTGACTCACATCTTGCTCAGCATGATGCGATGGAAACGAAGGTTTTCAAGATCATTGGAATCTCTCGCGTCGAAGTGATAGGCCCATAGACTCAGCTTCATCATCAGCAACAGGTCGGTGGTCTCTCTGTCTTCTTCCACCTCATTTTTGGTTTTGCATCCTCTGCCCTCTCCATGCTTTGTCCCATCCAAGTATCTGCAGGATGCACGTGGTCCACCAGCAACCCCGTCCTTGGGGAAACTGCCGAAATCCAGAACCACTGCTCACCTCCACTAATTTTTCGTCTCCCCCCCCCCTTATGGAACTACCTTCCATAATCTCTTCAATTTCATTCTTCCCTCCAGGTCTTCAAGACAGCTGTTCACCACCATCTCAAGTCATCCCCCATCCAAAATCATGATCTTTTCTACACCTGTTAAACCACCCCACACTCCACCAAAATTTTGCTTATGTATCCATCTTGTCTACCCCTTGCGTTCTCCCCGTTACTTCCATC
Source organism: Eptatretus atami (assembly GCA_035128595.1). Taxonomy (NCBI): domain Eukaryota; kingdom Metazoa; phylum Chordata; class Myxini; order Myxiniformes; family Myxinidae; genus Eptatretus; species Eptatretus atami. Next base: position 51,775,854 of record CM068958.1, on the reverse strand, counting down.
ACTTGTTTGCCCATCTCCGTCTACTTTCTCCCTCCGCCTTGCTATTGGCATTTACCCTTTCTCCTGATGTTCCCGTTGTTATGTTGTGTCCTGAGCTGTTATGTGTCCTAGCTCCTCCATGAGCCTACATCATCCATTAAAAAAGAAACGAAGACTGGGCCGTAAGCAGGAGGTGACCCAATTCTCCCCAACAAAAATAGCTGATTTTTCTCACGAGACACGATACAAATCTGATATCTGAAGCACATATCAGGATACTTTTTTTTTTGGTTAAAATTTCCACTTTTAGAGACTGTTTGACATGGAATTTGAAGAATGTTTTACCTTTGGTATTTTGGGCTCCAGGGATAAAGGGCCATGGATCCCTTTTTTTTTTTTTTTGGGCCCACACACCTGAAACACCTGCCACATGAGCAAACAGTATTGAAATTCCACCCAGTGTAACCCAAAACGTGGAAACACACAGGTACATTACTTATGTACATGCCGTGTCTTGCAAACTCCACATCCCTCTTTACAAGATCGTCGTGCCACTTGGTGGGAGCAGAACTCTACTGTAATGATGTCCTTTAGTGGCATCTTCACAAGGTACAGCACCACAACTGCCAAATGATTCTCTCTCTCTCTCTCTCTCTCTCTCTCTCTCTTGTCTCTTCTCTCTCTCTCTCTCTCTCTCTCTCTTGCTCTCTGGACAGGATTCCTGTTGATGGAATAGGTGTGTTTCAGGTTTGAAATGGGCAGTTCTGGCAAATCAGGTGTGCGAAGCCACAGATGCAGGTCGAGAGTTTACTCGAAGCATGTTTGCTTGCAGGTATTTGATAAGAAAGGACTTTTCGTAGGATTTCCTCCCATGTGTTGAAACGTTAATCATGTTGACCGGATTGTTCTCTCTTGTTTGCAATGAAAACATTCAATGTTTCTGAGTCGCGTTCAGAATACGTGACATTTATCGCCACGTTCTGTATCCAGCCGTGACATTTCTGACTCGCTGCCTCTGGTTGTCATTCAGGTTTGATCCCTCATGAAGTGGAGTGGAATTTGTACATTTTCACATTTGTCTTCCTCAAATTGGAATGGCCATACCGAGTGGAGAGTGTTCTTCATTTAGTTTGCTTATTTATTTATTTGTTGGTTTGTTTGTTTGTTTGCACTGTATTTTCCATTTGTAATTTGATTGCATAGACTCCTGCCTGCTTCCTGCTCCTGCTAATTAAGAGTAATTGGCCTGGCTGTGGATTGACGTCCAAATTTTACATTAAAGGAGAAAAGTAAAAAACAAAGCTTGGGGTAAAATGTCAAACTTTTTACAAAGCCAGAAGATCAGCACCGCCATGTCGGAAGAGTTGAAGAATATTTTACTGGATTCAGTGACTTAGTTATAGGTTGAGAAACAATTTTTTTTATTTATAGATACTTGGGCTGGCAGGATAGCCGAGAGGCATGCACACTCTCCTCTGGAGTGTCTCGCCTGGGTTTGAATCCTGACCCAGCTATAAACTCTCATCCCGGTGTTTCGCAAGCAGGATGAGGCGTCGATCTTTGTGCCCTCTCTCGGATGGATGTTAAATTGGGCGTCCCATCTGCCGACATTGGGAGGTGGATGTCAAAGATCCCAGGGTGTTCTTCGTGAAGAATAGGCGAGCTATTGGCAGCACCGTGGCCAAATTCTTGCTTTAACCTACAGAGGGCACTGCATGATTGGCACAGCTGTACCCCCACCCCTCCCAACAAAATGGCGGGGAGGCAATAGCAAACCACACAGTATAATCCAAACCATAACCCTTGCCCATAAACTGCATTGGCAGCAGAGACACTCTGCAAACAGTGTGGAATATTGATGATGATGATGATGATACTACATGTACTACTCGTGACTAGTACCACAACTTAAAGAGCCCCAATTTTTCCTACCTTATTGTGAGGTCTACTAGGGGAAGGTTTTGGTCCAATTCATTCACGAACCGGTTGGCCAGGCTTTACGTTTGACTGAATGAGATTTGGAGAGGAATTTGTCAGTTGTTCAGGGTGTAGGGGATAACTTATCTACTCTTCACAAAAGACACCGTGGGGGATATTTGATGTCTACCTACTAATGCTAGCAGGCTGGTCCGCAAGCTTGATGTCCATCCGATGGATGGCGCATGCAAAAGACCGGGACGGTAGTTTATAGCTGGGCCGACATTCAAAGCCAGGCTCAACAGCTCAAAGCTAAGTTCACCACATGTCCTCATCCCGTCTGACTATTTAAAAAAAATAAACCATGGTAAATGATTTGAATGGGCTGACAGGATGGCCTAGAGGTACGCACACTTGTCTCTGAGCTGCCTAGCCAGAGTTCGAATCCCGACCCAGCGATAAACGGTCATCCCAGTAATTCATCATTGTGTTTGCCATCCCTCAGATGGATGATAAACGTGCCATCTGCCGGCATTAGTTGGTGGGTGTTAAAGACCCCATTGTATATGTCACAAAGAGTAGGTGAGCTATCCCCAGCACCCTGAACAAATTACAAATTTCTGCTTTAACTACTGCTGGAAAGGCAAGGCCAACCACCCAGTATAACCAACCCTTCCTTAGGAAGTTGCTTTGGTGGCACTAACGCTGTGTTAAGAGCAAGTACATCAGAGAGAGAAAGAGAAAGAGAAGTGATATGATAATTTGATACTGAAAGACTTCCATTGAGTCTGGTGCTAGTACTGTATGAGATTTCCTGTCTGGGTGCAGCGAAGGTTTGCCAGCAGAAAGATTGGCTCAATGAAAACCTTAGGCCTCAGACACAGACACATATGCCGGACAAGACCATCATGTTGAATTGTACCGTGGAGCTACCACCGCCCTATGCCGAGTGTGAGATTGCCTTCCATTGGCTCAAGGCCGGCAATCGCCTTATCAACAATACCCCTGGTTACGAGATCTCCAATTGGAGCCAAAGGTGGGTTTGCACTGTTTTACATGAACCAATTGAAGGGGATTAAGTTGGATTGCATTTTTACTTTGCCCCTACAAGCTGTGCCTGATTTTCCACCAATTGGTGGATTTCAGCTCTTTTGGCACCAAAGTGGATGTTTTGGAACTAGCTTTTAAGACCCATCGCTTCATGGATGGGAATACCATTCTTTGCTGCGATGGATCCTGCCCTCCATGCTGACATCATAGAGATATAATTGGGGGGTGTTTATCGGGATTTGTGTGTGTGTGGGTGTGTTATAATATTGTTACATGGAAGTGGGGGGGGGGGGGGGGGGGGGGGGGTCCAAAGCTAGGCTGTGGTAAGTGTAGTATGGTCCGTGTGTTTCGAGTCGGTTAGATTGCCATGTAACAGGGATCTGTCAGAGTAAGTCGTTTGTTACACGTGATGCTGAGGAGGCAGCGTATGTAATTTATGGAGAGGGTAGACATTAATTATGTATGTGTAAATACCTCTTGTTTGTCGGTGGGACTTGGTGAGGACTTTGCAATGCAGAGGTACATGTCACGTGTGCAACTCAGCAATTATGATCTTTCTTGCCAGTGTGGGCTCTAGAGCTCAGAAGAAAAGATGGTACATTTATTTTTCTTGGGGCCACCCCATAGGCAGCACCCCAGAGGAAGACTCTGCCTCGGAGGAAGAAGAAGAGAGCTCTGGCCGTCAAGAAGAGAACCAGGGAGGCTCGTGTGGAAGGAGGTCGAGCAAGTGGCCACGGAGGAGCTTGAGGCAGAGATTATTGTGGTTCGCTCTGAAGAAGTCTTCGGGATAGACCAAGTGATATCACCCTGCCTTTGGGGTGGGGAAGGAAGATCTCAGACAGGATAGCAACATGTGCACAGAGTGAAAAGAAGCAATTTGAGGAGGAAGAAGTGCAGACCAGGAGGCCTCATTGGGGGGATGGTGGGGGGTGGGGGGGGGGCAGAGGACCATGTGGCCTGGTTGAAGGCCTACTCATCGCAGCCTTACTAGTGGCTGTTTTACTTTGTTTCTGGGCACCATTGTCACTGGCTGCTTGTCTCGCTCCTGATTTCTAAAGCGGGCTGCTTTGAGTGTTGCGTCCACCTTGCGCATTAGAGACAAAGGGAAGTCCCACCTGAATTGTTGCCTTGTTGTTGGAGTGTGATCTATGGCACCCAGTGAGTTAGGATTTGAGCTTTTATTTCTCATCGTGTACAAGTTTGTTTATTCCCATTTTTTTTCTGTCTTTTGACTCGCTTGGTTTGTTATGTTCATTATAGCGTCTTGTCGATCCCCTTCCTTGTGCTATTCAATACAAAATCAATCCTTTAAAAGGTAAGAAAACGTGTTCGAGCCATCTGTTTCTCATGTGCGTGTGTCGTTTATCTGATTGACGTTTGTTCTTGCTTCACAACCCACCGGGCCACGGAGTTATCCGTGGCACGTCAGCCTGAAGGACCGGAGGTTGGGAGGAGTTTGATGAGTTCGCCCTCATGGCGAACCACAAATCTGTAACAATATCGTACTACTACTTAATTACCGGCCCCAATTATTCCCATATTGTGTGGTCAGCCAGGGAACATTTATGGCCCAAGTGTTCCACGAGCTAGCTGGCCAGGTCTGACGTTCGACTGAAGGTGATTTTGGGAGGGATTTGTTATTTGTTCAGGGTGTCTTCCTATTTCCAAGATAGCAGGTATATATATTAACCTCGACCTCTAAACTGTGTCACATAATAAGTTTGTAAATGTAAACTATTTCTTTACTGTGTACTTTCTTTCCTTTTATTTCTTTACTCTACTTTACAGCAGGTATTCCGGTGACAATGCGACGCTCTACACTTCCAGTCTACTTTACACAAACCTCACTGACGCAACGCACTTTGGAATCTACGAGTGTCACATTCAGAGTGAAGCTACCAACATCACCATAAAGTTCGCTGTGATAAAGCCAGGTAGTCAGTGGCCTGGATTTAATCCTTCTACAGTAAAATGGTACTGCATGTACAGTATTATTCCACAGTGCTTGAATATTCATAACCACTGTGACTTGGTGTAGCTCTGAAATGTTCTTGATAAATGTTTCCAGAAATTTGCACAGCTGGAAGTAAATATGAACAAAGTTTTTAAGTTTTACTCTCAAAAATGTTTATTGAACTTTGTAAATTTAACCTCTTCTTGTAGAATGTGTAAATTTAACATTTGTAGCAGAATTTGTGAATTTAACATGTCGTGTGTGGTTTGTAAGTTTGATATCTCTTGTAGTATGTGTGTAAATGTAACATGTATTGTGTGTTTTGAAAGTTTTATATCTCTTGTGGTGTGTGTAATTGTTAGGAAGGACTTTGTACGATGGTGGATGCCCAGTCCCAGACTGGTTTTGGAGGATAATTTTGAAATGTGGTTTGTCCAAAAGTGTTTTTAAGGTGTGTGTGTGTGTGTGTGTGTGTGTGGTTTTTTGTTTGTTTTTCTGTTTGTTTTTGTGGGTTTTTTTGTGGGTTTTTTTTGTTTTGGTTTTTGGTTTTGTTTTTTTTTGTTTTTTTTTGTGTTTTTTGTGTTTTTGTGTTTTTTTTTGTGTTTTTTGTGTTTTGTGTGTTTTTTTTTTTGTGTTTTGTGGTTTTTTTTGTTTTTTGTGGTTTTTTTTTTTTGTTTTGTGTTTTTTTTGTGTTTTGTGTTTGTGTTTTTTTTGTGTTTTTTTTGTGTTTTTGTGTTTTTTTTTTGTTTGTGTTTTTGTAACTTTCTAAGCATATGTAGAAAACTTACATACCCAGATCTTTGGTAAACCATTCCATTGCTCTGCCTTCTGAGCGATCTGGGTAACCCACTGACTGAGCATTCAATTCTTCCATACATAGAGATGCCACTCTCTTTCCCCCACTGCTTCCGGGACACTCACTGCCAACCATCGGAGCAGCGAGGGCCTATCCACGAGGGGAAAGAGAGTGGCATCTCTATGTATGGAAGAATTGCATGCTCAGTCAGTGGGTCACCCACATAGTTCAGATAACAGAACACTGGTCCGGTTTAGCAGAGGACCTGGGTTCGATTCCCAGTCTGGGCATGTAATTATGTTTCACATATACTTGTAATGTTTGTTGTTTCCTGTTCATTTACAATTGTATTTAACTTGCTGTGCCAAAAACAATTCACTGAATGAAAAATTCAGGTGTGCAGACTGGGGGAATGTTTGGTATTCTAGAAATGTCAGTTGAATATGGGATTTGGGCTACATAGGAGAGGCATCTGACTGCTTAAGCAAGTGGTTTGATTAGTTTCATAATGCAGATTTTCTAAAGTTTCAGAATACCTGTGGTTATGACTTTTATATTCACATGACTGGTTTTGCGACGTCTGTGAGCCAGGTGTATGGGCATGCATTGCAAATCGATTGGTCCACACTTCGACCCTCGTTTGATGGAAGGGAGTTATGGGTGTGCAGGTCTGCTTGACAATGGAGTCGGGAGGGTTTGTGATTGTTAAATAACAAGGTGTGAAAGAGAGAAGAACAGGTTTTTAGGATAAGTGGCCTAAATATACTCATCGTATCTGACCTTCCACATGTATCTGCAAGGTACTTACAAGGTCAAGACCATGCACAAATACACAAAAGTAGAGGGTGGGGAGGGGGTTGTACTCCTCGCCATACATGTAAAGTACTTGTACAGTTTATTGAAAAATAATAAAACCTATCCTAGAATTTTGACCATTATGGGGTACTTCTCCAAAGTCCCTAACCCTAATACTCATATCAAACTCGGTGGTGGAATGGTTGTAGAGTAGTGTGTCCGCTCTGAGTCTGGGAGGTCTGTGGTTCAAATCCCGGCCGAGTCGTACCAAAGACTTTATTTTAAAAGTGTACGTGCTGGTTCCTTGCTTGGTGATCACCATTTACAAGGGCAGAGCATGAACAAGCAATGCTGGGAAGGCAATGGCAGACCACCCAGTACAACCCTCGCCAAGAAACTGTTTCGGCAGCACCAATGATCTGTGTAGAGTATGCTACATCAAAATAAATAAATAAGTACCCCAGAGCGACATCGAATTGTGGTGACGTATGGACATGAAGTGAAACATTTACTGTAAATGATAGAAGTGCTTAGTAAAGGTTTAACACACTGATCTGAGCCTGGTGTTGGTATTACTGTTAAGGTGGCTGGTTTGAGAGCTTAGGGTCCTGAGTTTGAGCGTCCCGTTAAAATAACACCAGGTGAGTTGACTCGGCCTGTTATCCTTCCAAGGTCCACAAAACGAGTACCAACTTGCTGGTAACAGGGGCACTGCGTCAGTGGCACAGCCGCGCTTCCAGAAAATGATGGAACCAGCAGCCACAGGCTGCACACGAAACAACGCTGTTCTGAAATCTCAGCTTATGCTTTACACACATCTTCTTGTTGGTTGGAACAAAAATGTTTCTTCAACATGTGATGCTCAAAGGCAGCACTTAATTGCACATTCCAATTTACCCTGTGAGGGCATTGGGGGTCAACCACGGTGTGGCATCGCGTGTAGATAAGACCGGGAGGACCGGGCCAATATCTTTCTTCCTGAGCTTAATTAAAAAGTAAAAAGCCAGCTGCTTTCCAACCGCCAATCCTATCGTGAAATGGTCATCCTTCTGAAACGAACTCTATTTCCAGAGAGGTGCAACCCAATTATAATCCTTAACGCGTTGGTGCTTTCATCAAGGCTTGAAACCACAGCCTCTGGAACAGCAGGTTCGGTAATATCACGACTAACCCACCACTGCACTCATGATGAATGTCACTTCGGTCTGTCTGATGGAAGTGGAAAAGGAAAAGTGCTTGGGGGAGGGGGGTTGGGGAGGAGATGGAGATTGTGGCACCGCCCTTGAGCTGTGTAGCCTGTGTTAGAATCCTGACCAGCTTTACCATTCCGGGCAAGGCAACAATATGTGTGTGTCGTCCCTCGGATCTACGTTATGCCAGATATTGCAACGTCTTTCGGGAAGAGTCGTCGAATAATTATCACCGGTGCCGTTAACAAATTTACAAATCCCTGTCCCGATGTCTGCTGGCAAGCCAATGGCAATTAAACCAGCCAGCATATAACCCTTGCCAAGAGAATGCCTTGGCAGCACTAACGCTCTGTCATGCGTATAGTACGTTGATGATGAATGTTGAAGATGGACACAGAGAAAAGGGAAAGGAAGTTGGGTAACAGTGGGAGTGAAGAACATGGATTGAAGGAGGAATGAAAGGAGGGGAGTCAAATATTTTGCCATTTTTGGGATGCAATCTCTTTATGACCTCCAACATCAGATTTTTCAATCACGTACAGACGAGATGACCGATTTTAGGAGTTTAAAGTGCCTTTTTACATAGCTGCAGGCCTCGGTGTGATCTATGTGATTTCACGTTCTATATTTCAGGGCTACCTTCCGTGAAGCATGGCGTGGCAGCCATTTTTGTACTCATCTTGCTCTGTCTCATCGTCACCGCCGTCTACATGCAGTGCAGGCTCGACCTCAAGCTGTGGTATCGTGACAAATATGGCGACTTTGAGATCAACGGTATGGATTCACAACTCGTATGGAACAGGCCTCATGCCTTTATCCGAGTGAAGTGTCTGGCAATGTTTGTTTGTTTGTTTGTTACTTCAACTACTTTTTGCAGAGCTCCTCTGTTTCTTGTTGGTGCTTTTCTTGCATTGATTTGCTGATACAAAAACGATGACCATGGAAGAGCAGTTTGTACAGGGAAGTAAATGCACATGTGGAAGTAGAAGGGACACAGAATGAGTGTTGGGGGAGCAGTAAGCTTGGAACACTGGTTTGAGGAGGGACAGAGGGCCAACGGGGCAGGGGATGCAAGAGCACAGATTAGAGACGGCAGAAGACTGAGAGGTCACCGATGTGCCTGCGGTGAGATAGCGGCATGCCTTGCAATTCACCCTCTTGGTTGGAGTTCAAGATGTTGAATGTGTAACACCTGAGCCTGATGCATGTTGTGTGCCGTTAATTTTCGGAAACGAGTGTTGTTGAAGCGAAGACAGCTCAATTGTGGTGTGTGTTGTCATGGTGTTGATACCTAATAATTGGATGACTTCTAAAGCACGTGAAAGTATAGAATTGTTTAATTAACTCATTCAATGAATTGACCTTTCAACTTTGTACTAGATGGGAAGCAATACGACGCGTACATGTCTTATGCGAACGCTGACTTCGATCGGAAGTTTGTGAACCTCACGCTGCGACCCTTCTTGGAAAATCGATATGGCTTTCGGCTGCACATGGACATGGTGGATCTGCTGCCTGGCCTGGGTATGTATCAGATTCTGAGGAGGTTTTCTTGGAGATATACAAGGTCAGGGAATTTTTGGGTGTTCCTGCCTTGTATGAGGTGACCATCCTATGTCACCCAGGATGACATTGAGTCGATTACAAAGTTGAGGATTGGCATCATGTGCAGATCAGACTACAGGGCTGGTAGTATAGCTCCAATGTAGTGTGCTCACCTTTGAGCTGTCTCGTCTTGGTTAGATTCCCGACCTGACTATAAACTGTTGGATTGGTGCTTTTCAGGCAGGGCGTTGCACCAATAATTGTGCCTTCCTCAGTTGGGATGTTAAGCTCGGTGTCCCATTGGTGAACGTTAAAGTTCCCACGGTATTTCAGAATGAGAAGGCCATTGTGCACTCGCACCCTGGCTACATTCCATATTCTTTCCCCAACCAGCCATGGGGTTCATGCCGGTCGGCATCTATAGTGGTGGCCCTCGAAGCACTCGCGGTGCACGAAATGACCGGCAAACTACCAGAACATGGTATTGGACTTTATCAACATTTCTGCCAACATCTTTCAATGGACTCATCCGTTCTGACCAGCCTGGAGATCACACACACAAACATACACCCATGCCTTATTGAATGAAATGCCATGGTAATGATAAACTGGTGCGTGAGATTGAGGGTTTAATTAATAATTTCGGTTCTTTGTCTTGATGTACATCTACCCTCTGCTGCAGAACCTTCGGATGATCTCCTCATGAACGTGAGCCGCTGCAGGCGCCTTGTCATTGTCCTTACCGGCGCCTACCTTGAACATGAATGGTGCACAGATTCTTTCCAGTATGAAACACCTCTCAGATATTACCATGCATAAATAACAGCATCACACACACACACACCACACACACACAACACACACACACAAACACACACACACACACACACACACACACCAACAGAACGTGAGTGTGCACTCAAGTTTGGTACAATACCATGAATGCACCATGTTATTATTCATTCCTTGGTGTTGTATTTGTACACAATTGCTATAGTTTAACTGATAGATGTTTGAATGAACAGATTGCTGAAATGAAGGCTCATGGTAAGTTTAATGACATGAGCACCATGCCTTCATTCAGTAATGACAATGCAACTAACTGCATGAGTGCATGGATCCATGCCCAACTGTACCACTTATGACCCCTTGTTTACAGGGAAGGTCTGCAGAGGTTGTGTGAGCTGGTGCCACGACCGATATTCATCATGTTTGACAATTCGCAGCACGCTTTCTCACATC
>CM068958.1:51733625-51744259 GCA_035128595.1 Eptatretus atami | reverse complement strand
ATATATATATATATATATATATATATACATATATATTTCAACAAATCTCAGCCATTCATATGAAACGAAGGTGTAACCTCATGCCAGGTTCACGAGGAACGACACATCCTGCCTCCGATTGGAGTTTTCTCTTTATTCATGTGTACTACTACACAGTACCATGGGGTAACAAGAGATCGTCACAGCAATTTCATTTAATTATTTATTTCTTTATTAAAGTGAAGCTCATGGAAGAGCAAGGTAGAACTAGCAATGAGACAAAACAAAGGGAATTCAATAAACAGGAAAAGAGGAAAGGGAGGGGAGGAAATTGAAACTAGCAAGTCAAATGGTTGAGGTAGGAAAGGTTAATGGGGGCAATAAAGATCATGGGTCAGAATTGGGGATGACGAGGGGTGGCAGTACACTGGTTGCTTGAAATCCTGATGGGAAGATACAGAACAGCCTCTGAGAACATCACCCGCAAGGTTGTTCCATAGACGGGAGAAAATTTGGAACTTTTGTTGTTGATAAGGCAGAACTTTTTACATTTAACAAAATGGTGGAACATTTGTTGTGTCATTATTATGCAAATTAAAAAGAAACAAACTATTTCAATAAGCATTAAGGCCCTCTACAATTTCATCTCGCTTTTATGGAAGTAGGGACGTAGCGTCATCACGAGCATGATTGAGCACGATTCACAAGCTCCTCCACGAGCCCCGTCACACGACTAAAATAATTGCACCTTAACAAGCTGAGAGCATAGGTTGTTAGTGTGAAAATAGAAGAGTGAAGTTGGATCAGTAGAGGTGACACGTGAGAACGAAGGTTGAAAGGGGACAACCGTTGGAAGGGGAGAAGCCAAACATGAAAAATGTGTATACAAGTAGCACATGCACACACCTATCGACTTGTACTGTCTATTCTCATTACCTTCCAGGTGTTTATCAATCTTCTTGTAAAATGATAGTCTGTTCGTGCTCCGAATAGGATTCCTGAAGTTTCGTGGTAGAATAACTGGCTCCGTTACATCGACGATTGAGGTCTGCTCCGCCAATGTATGTTCTAATATAATATTGGCCTGCTCAACTATAATATATCACGATGAAAACTGCTGAAAAAAAATCTGAATTTATATTTTGCCTCCCTCCCCCATACTTGGACATAGATGTGACACAAGGAACTTACTTCCCTTCATGCCAGTGTTACTTGCCTTCGGTGGACTGCACCCGTTTTGATGCCAAGGATTGCTGACACTGTGCCACTCCGATAGTTTATAGCTCAGACCAACATTGGAGCCAACTACTCACACATGTCAAATGATTGTTGATCCCCACCTGTAAGACTGACCATCAATATCTTGTTCATTTCCGTCGATTTGATAACTCTTGAGACGTCATGTTTATATTTATACAAAGCCGGCAGGTGGCAGTTCGGCAAGATTGCTCCCGAATTTAAGCTGCCTCCTCCGATTCTGGTGATTAATTAAATATATTTTGAGGTTTTTTTTTTATTTTCCTTTGGAAAACCTGTGCTCCCCCTTGATGTCCCCTCTTGGATCCACCTATTGGAAACAGATAATTTACGGTTCATGGCGGGATATTGTTGACGTCACTGGGATAATTTGTGCCATTTCAATGCTATTTTGAATGACGAGTATAAAAATGACACCAGTCTGTTCATATGCAGCAAAAGGCTGCATGCCAAGAAGAAGAATGGTAGCATCATTGTCTGAGGGCATACCTGCGCTGATTTGCAATGTCCTCTACTGGTTAGGGTAGGAATTTGTTCATGGTGCGAGCGATAACACGCAGGACTCTTCGCGAAGGACACCATTGGATCTTTAACGTCCAGCAAGAAATGCTCGCAGACAGGACACCTGTTTAACGTCCGTACGAGGGACAGCACACATATTGATGAAGCACTCTGCCTGAGAAACACTGTGATGACAGTTTATAGCTGCGTCGGGATTCGAACCCAGGCTATACAGCTTAGAGGCGAGTGTGCGTACCTCTAGACCATCCTATCAGCCTAATGACACCATTATGACGAGCCGACTAAACAAACACCAGCTAAACTTGGCAAATTACAGCAAGGCAACGGAGGGTTCAGAAAATATTTGAATAAAATGCAAGAACCAAAGAGGAGGGAAATGGTGGCCACCATGTAATCAGACTCGGATAAACGGGAACATCGCTTAAATACACGTGTCAAACGATCCTTCCACGCGTTATTTACACCATGTGAGGGAAGACATCGTCATGGGATGACTCATCTCCGGCACATTCATTATTTTAGCAAAGCTACGTTGCTTTGAGCAAATGTCATGTGCAGCATTGCATCTTCAAAAAAGCGTGTAGACTTGACCGTCACAGAAAGTTGAACGATGAACCCCTCAGGATGCTGGCTGTGCCGTTGGAAGGTCCGGCACATCATCATGTTGAAAAAAAAAGAACACAGCGCAAGAAAGCACGCTGATTTTCTTGCACCACGTGATTCGAAGGAAGATCTCCTCAAAAATCCTTCAAGCATATGCAGCAGTAGACATTTTCAATGCCGATGAGACTGGTCCTTCCTTTTGGGTCTTTCTGGATAAGGGCCATTGCATCAAGGAAAATGAACTTCCTGGTGGCAAGAAGGCGAAAGAGCGGATCGTCGTGATGGTTTGTGCAAATAAGACGGGAGATGTGAAGTTGCCACTTCTCGTCATTGGGAAAAGTAAGAAGCTGTGGTATATTCCCAAGGATTTAAAGAAGCTCCCTGCCAGGTTGTCAGCCTTTCCCGAAATAGTAGGATGACTGGGAACATCTTTCAAAAGTGGCTTAAAGAGTGGGATGGGAAACTCGGAGCTAGAAATCACCAAATCTGCCTTCGAGTGGACAATTGTGCTGCCCACCCTCATCGATGTTCACCTAACCAACACAGAGGTGAAGTTTCTTCCTGCCAACACCACTAGTGTCATCCGGCCCATCGATTATGAGAGTCATCGAAAACTGGAAAGGACAATGCAGAAGCAAACTTAATGCAAGGATCATTGTGGCACTTGAAGCAGAGGAGTAAAAGTGGGCCTGAGTCACTGTGCTATATGCCCTTCATGTTGCCAAAGACTCATAGGATGCAGTAAATCCCCAAACAATAATATGCAAATTGTTACCGGATGGGGATTTTTTTTAAGGGAGCTTGGTGATGATGAAGCTAACCTGAATGCCAGTTAAGATGGCAATGTGCTTGGCGGCGCCCACACACCTGAGAACATGACAGGCAGAATTTGAGAATTCATAAGCATGGGTGAAGATGCAGACATTGTTGGAGATGCGTCTAATTCAGAGCCGGCGGAGGTAGCAAAGGAAAGCAAATCGAAGCAGAGAAGAGGTTGCGAGCATGATCACTCCGATTCTGCATCAGAAGATGAGACTCGAGCTTACGAGCAAGCAAAACATCCAAATGGTAGAACACCTACGCCAGTTTGTGCAAGAGCAATGTCCTTCCTTTGCTTAGTCAGATTGAACGTTTGCTCTATTCACAGGTACCAAATGCCAAAAGAGAGCACACCCTGGAAAAAACTAAGTAAACTCACAAGGATCAATGTGCTGAGATCTGCCTTTTATCCTTTATGTGTATGGCACGTGTACGAGTGCAAATGTCAGTTTAACGAGAACACCAACTGCTTAATCGGGACATTTTAGCAACTCCAGAGGCTTCCCAATTAAGTGGTGGCTCCTGTACAAGAAATAAAGAACTCGAGCACGACACAAACCCTCTTATTGGAAAGCTGGGACGACAAATTTTACAAAATCTTCCAAAATTAATTCCAGGTACAGTACCTTGGTGCCTTTATCCTTCAGCAGTTTTACTGCGGTCGAGTCACGGATGTTGTACGAGGTGAACTGCTCTCCGGAGGTGGATTTGTACACCTTCCCATTTGTCAGACAACCATCAATGGCACACACCAGCAACTTCACAGCTTGCAGCTTCTCTTTACCAAAGTACCCGTAGCTGTGTGGGGATGCAGGGAACACATTCCTCCTTAGTCCTACGTGAGCTGAATTATACAACCCATGGTGAAAGTGGCAATACATTTTGTGGGTTCATGAAAAGTACTTTGCTGTTTTCAAAAAAAGAGGGAGAGTTGGATATGGGTATAGAAAGGGAGAGGGGAAAAGAGTGAGAGTGAGAGTGAGAGAGGAGGCCAGAGAAAGATGGGGGGGGGAGGAGAGGGAGGCCATTATCCCAGATAAATGAACACAATTGTGATAAAATGGATACATGCAATTTTCAAGGACAGTAAAGTCGGGGTTTTCAGTTATCCTCCAGGTTCACTGTACCAGGTGCATACACCTACACCAGTTTGTGCATGATGAAAATAAAATTATAAACTTTTCTCTTTATATTTTTATGAAGCATACCTTCAACTTCCCCAGCTAGCGTCGCCCATTCCCCAACGGACGGGCGAGGTTATTGTAATCGGTTTGTGTGTCAGTTGGTGAGTGCGTGATCAGCACGCAGTTATACTTTATTATAAATCGTTCATTCTCACATATAACATAATCTGTACACCGCAGTAACAATGGATGTTTGTTCAATAATTATATTGGAACAAACTTGTTGAATTTAACCATTACAAGTCAGGAATGCACAGGTTCTGTGCAGCACCTGTGGGTTGTGGCCAAAGCAAATTGCATTTCAAGACTTTCATTCATAAGCCTTGTGGCACAACTAAAAGTAGACGCTCACCTAGTGCCCGTCAATTAGCTAATATAATTAATTAAATTACTTATAATTCACTGTAATTAAAATTTATATAATTAATATAATTATAAATTAAATTAAGTTATAATTAAATTAATATAATTAGTTAAAATAGTCAATTAGTGTCAATAATTAATGCCTGGGTGACCTGAGACAAAGTTAGTTAAAGTTGTCCAATTTGACCAGAACACTAATAGCTTCTCCCGTTTATGAAACCGCCTTCCAGGGCTTCAAGCAGGCAATACACCACCACTTTGTGTCATCTCCCATGTGATCTTGATTATCCTCATTAGCCATTAACCCTTCCCAACCCAACCCTCTTACTTGTTCACGTGTCCGAAAAACCTACTCTGCTGCTCTTGCAATTCCCCTCTCTGCCATTTACCCAAGTTCATCTCCCATCTGCTTGGAAATTTGCTAACATCACAGCATTACATAAAAAGGTGCAAAAACGGATCCCCTTAACTGCAGACCAATCAGCTTACTTCCAATCATCAGCAAGGTCATGGAATCCATCATCGCAGTTGACAAAATCATTCCTTTTCTCCAACAACCTCTTCTCAGATCAATTCGGATTCAGACCTGGTCACTCTACCTTGGACATGCTGCTTCTACTCTCCCAACAATGGATGGAGGCCCTCAATGTCAGACATGAGATCAGGGCCATCTCTCTGGACATATCTTGAAGTTTTGATACATTCTGCCTTGCTCACCAAACTCTCTGGATTACCGACTTCCTCCTCTCTCATAGTCAATGTGCGGCTCTCAGCACAACCATTTCATATCCTCTCCCTGTCAAGGCTGGTGTACCCCAAGGCAGTGTTGTAGGCCCCTTCTTATTCCTAATCTTCATCAATATCATTGACTCTGGAAAATCCTCTTGATCTCTTTGCTGAGGACTACACTCTCTGCCGTGACATCTCATCCTTCTGACAGACAGGCAGCAGCCTCTTCCCTCTCCGCAGACCTTGACAAAATCACAAAGTGGTCAAACACTTGGAATATGTCTTTCAATCATGAGATATCCCTCTCTCTGTGTCTCCGAATGGACCAGATGGCAAACCCTCCCATCTTCTTTCTCAACAACCCTCTCGAAGAGGTTCAGTCACTAAAACTCTTGGGTCTCACTCTCAGCCGTGATGCATCTTGGGCAAGCCACATTTCAAAGTTGGCCTCCAAAGTCAGACGCCAACTGGACATCCTACGTGTGGTACCATTTAGAGTGAGGGAAGGGGAGCATACACCAGAGATGGACTTGACAAGGAACCACCAGGTTTTAGAGGAGAGAGACAAGTTTGAAAGTTCATTCTTGAAATTGGACAGATGGTGTTTTCTGGCTCTCCTGAGGGTAGACAAACACTTGTTGCTGGCTTTGTGGAATGATGTGAGGTTGCCTTTGGTCGGATTTGCCTTCCAGGAGGAGAAGGTAAGTTGTTTTAAAGCAACAGCCTCACCACAGGATTCAGAGTACCAAGGGTGGGAGGATGGGCAAGAGAACTGAAGATGACATGGGATTAATCTGAGCATGAGAGAGAGCAGGCTTCTGCGAAGCATTCCCAGGCTGAATTAATACCAGCGGTGGTGGATATAGGAGACCAGTCCTGAAGAGTTAAAAAACAAAAAACAAAAACAACCTTTCCCTCTTTTTCCCAATGAAACGATGCATTCGTGAATTTGACATTGGCGGCATTTTTCAGGAACATATCCCCCACAAATGTTGTTTTTTTATTATTATTATAATTATTATTATTATTTATGTCTTATTACCTTTGCCACCGAAGGTGGACGGAGGTCATTTTCCAATGTCTGTCTTTGAGCAAAATATCTCAAAAAGTTATAGGATTCAGACGAAACTTGGTGGACAAGTTGGGTGTGTGACAAGGACGAATTGATTTGATTTTGATGAAGATCCTGACACGGATCCAAATACGACAACTTTTTTCATTTTGAAAGTGATTCTTCATCATTGAGAAATGGGGCCAAAAAACGATATATAACATGATATCTCAAAAAGTTATAGACGGGTTATGGCAATACTTGGTGGATTAGTTGGGTAGGTGATGAGAGCAATCCTGTTCGATTTTGGTTAAGGTCCGGATGTAGAACCAAAATGTAAACTGTTCAGCCTGGGGGAGGTTTGCACTCTGCCGAGTGCCGTTCTAGTTGCTATTGTATCACAGGTTATATAACATTCGCTTATCAGCTGTCTCGCCTAGGTTTGAATCCCAACCCAATAATAAACTGTCATCCCAGTGTATCACAGGCAGGTCAGGTATGGGAACATGCGCCAGAGAACCGCATCACTGCGTCCACCTTCTGCCGGTACTCCAGGGGCTCACCCCCATCTCCTTGAGATGATGATCAACCTGCTGCAACCACGAGGCACGTGGTCGGCCCGTTGGCCTCCTCCACTCACGAGACTCCTTCGCTGAGAGAATCTGGTGAGCAGGATCAGCGTCAGGAAAACGAGCCACATGTCCATACAGTTGCAGCTGACGCTCACAGACTATGCAGGTAACAAATCTCATTTGAGTCTCTCTCAGCAACCGCTCGTTGGACACAAAGTCCGACCAGGATAGCCAAGGATTCTCCGAAGAGACCTGGTATCAAACAAATTAAGTCTCCATCTCAGATCCCTGGTCAGAATCCATGTCTCATGTCCGTAGAGCAAGACTGGAAGCACCAAGGACCTCAAGACTCGGACTTTCGGCCTCCCGCACAGGTACCAGCAGCGCCACACCCCATGATCCAGTGAATCCATGACTCCCCGGGCCCGACCCAGACGTCTATTGACCTCTGGCTCACAGTTAGCAGAGACATGAATATCACTGTCAAGGTAAGTGAATCTCTCCATGACCTCAACATCCTCACCACAAACAGGTACAGACAGGATAGCAGCATCCAAGATGTCATTGAAAGTCTGGATCTTAGTTTTGACCTAGGAATCCCGTAATCCCAGTGGCTCCAACTCCTCATTCAGCACCTTGATGGCCCCCAAAAGGATATCCAGTGTCTCTGCAAGGAGCTCCTCCGATTCATAAATGTATGGCGCCATCCCTCGAACATCCATCTGACGGGCGTCCCCTCTGGTAGACATTAGAGATCCCATGGTGTCCTTCACGAAGGGTCGGCAAGCTATTGTCAGCACTGTGGCCAAATTCCAAATTCCTGCCCCAGCCAGGAGAGGGCATTGCATCAGCAGCACAGCTTTGCCCTCAACCAATGATGCTACCCTGTAGCCTTGTGCTGCATACGAACGAAGAAGAAGCAGAAGATAGGTTGTACAACATTCAACTCTATACGTAAGCCATTTTGTGAGAAATGAGCACAAATCTCCCAATTGGCGGAAGCCTGGCAAACCTGTTCTTTGCAGCACTGCCTCTAGGTACCAGGCCAAACCAACCAACCTTCTCCTCAAACTCAAACCCTCCTGTCCCTCATGTACACATCGTTTGTAGATAGCTCTTCCAACATATCCTTCAATCACGTAAATTTACAAATTGCTGGTAAAAAAGGTGGAGGTCCAAGGCATGTCGGAAAAAAAATATGACTGGTTACTCTCACGTGGTCTTACGTGATGATGCGTTGCTCTGCAATGGGCCAATCGATATCGACATCTATGTCCACGCTGTATTCGGGCAACATCTCGTAGTAGGCGGTTCTTCCACCCTGCGGGTAAATGGAACCTTTCCAAATCGTCATCATACACACAGTGGATGGATATTTAGTGTTGTTAATAAATTCAGAAATTAAGAAGGATTTGCAGTAAATTATCTTTTACTTTATATTTTCAAGTCATCAACAGAATAATTTTTTAACAGATTTCAAGGTTCAAAGGCTCATGAAAGAGCCGAACAAGAGAGCGGGAAGAGTTGGGAGAACGATACAAACAAATCATAGTGTGCGAAAAGTTGAGTCACACTCAGTAAAGGGTGGGGATGTGGGGAATGGGGGTGGGGAGGTGCGCAGTGAGTATGGCATAGTTCAGGCTGGTACAAGCTAATGAGGTGTTGATGGGATGCATTCTTGAAGTATGGTCAGTAATAGCACAAGACACCAAACCCAACCAATTGGGTCCACAAACATGAGAAAAGGGAGACAGGATTCAGACCAAGTGGCTCTCAAGATGTCAAAAATGACAGAATCTGAAGATGACTCCTCCCTGGACATGCTGCTTCTACTCCCCCAACAATGGGTGGAGGCCCTCAATGTCAGACATCAGATCAGGACCGGCTCTCTCGGCTTATCTTGATCTTTCGATACAGTCCGACATCCCGCCCGACTCTCCAAACTATCTGCCAATGGCATCCAAAGCCAACTCCACTCTTGTGTTACTGACTTCCTCGCCTCTCGTCGCCAACGTGTGGCACTCAAGAGAATCCCTTCATCTCGTCTCCCTGTCAAGGCTGGAGTGCCCCAAGGCAGTGTTTTAGGCCCAGTCCTATTCCTGATCTTCATCAATGATCTCTCTGACTGTAAAAATCTTCTATTTCTTTGCTGATGACTCCAGCCTCTGCCATGACATCCCTCATCCGTCAGACAGGCAGGCTGCAGCCTCTTCCCTCTCTTCAGACCTCGACTAAGTTTGGGTTCAAATCCCACTATATTGCTGACACTGTGCATCAGTTTTCCAAATATCCGCATTTGAGATAGCGATTGGCGAGGCTTTCCCTTCATCTTTACAACTTTACCGCAGTGAGCGATTCCTCGGTCATTTGTGAAGTACATTCAACTTCTCCTGAATTCAAGGATGCTCTAATGGATAAGGAATATACGATAATGAAAGCTGTGCTTGAAGGACGATGTTTTAGTCCAAAATACGACGTTTAATTCCGTATGAACTCGTGGTTATGGGATGGAATAAAGGCAGAGACAAGGATCTCTTTCGTTGACCAGGCGGCAAATGATCCAGAGAAGATTACGTGACGATATGACAGAAGTACTGTGTTCAAGATGATCGAGGGGATTGACAGAGCAGATCGTGTGGGTAGATTTGTTTATGAGGTCGTGGTTTGGCACACGACTAGCGGGCACAGCTAAAGATAAATGTAGAACTATAAATGAGATGAGACAAATATTTCACTTGGAGTGGAACGGTTTGATAGGAAGAGTTACGGAAGTTGGAAAAGCCGGTTAGGTTTAAACGGAATGGGAGAATATACATTGAGACTTTAAATTGACACAAAGTGGGTTGGGGTGAGTGTGTGTGTGTGTGTGTGGTGTGTGTGTGTGTGTGTGTGTGTGTGTGTGTGTGTGTGTCAATGCCAAGCAGTGCTACACATGTTATGTGTGTTTGTGCCTCGAGCTACACTTAAGCAGGCTGCAATGCAGGGCATGTTGTGCTTGCCCATGTTTGCTTTCACCCATTCAAACCCCTCTCTTGCCCCCCCCCCCAAAAAAAAGAACAAACGTTGTAACCACGGATATCATCAGGCTGTTAAGTGTGATGCAAGGTTGTCGTTTTCTGCGACGAGTAAAAGATGTTCTTTGGACAACATTTTGACATGGATCATGCAACGGTAAGCAAAATTCGATAAGAACTAACAAATGATGATGAGCCCCAAAAGAAATTTAAACTTAGTGGATATTGTTTTATATTCATGTTTCGTAATCCTGATGAATCGATGCGTTACCTGAGGGTTACCATCAAGCACGACCTTCCGCATCGAGAAATAAAAGGATCCATTTTCATAAAGCTCTCCGGGCCAATCCTGTCGACGTGGCCGGTTTGAGGGTTCTATGTTTTCGGGTGTGGTTACCTCATCTGAAACACAAAATTGAAATATTGACAAAGTTATGATTACTCTGAAGTCCCGGTGTGCAAAATGGTAACAACTTGTCGAAACACAGTTAAAACTTGTCAAAAAGTCATGCAACATGGCCAATTTTTTTTTTTTTTTTAA
>CM068958.1:51708497-51724781 GCA_035128595.1 Eptatretus atami | reverse complement strand
TTGCAAAATGTCAGTTTTAACGAGAACACCAACCGCTTCGGGGACATTTTAGCAACTCCAGAGGGATTCCCAATTAAGTGGTGGCTTCCTGTTACAAGAAAAATAAAGAACTCTCGAGCACGACACAAAACCCTCATAGGAAAAGCGGGACGACAAATTTACAAAAATTCTTCCCAAAAATTAATTCCAGGTACAGTACCTTGGTGCCATTATTCCCTTCAGCAGTTTTTTACTGCGGTCGAGTCACGGAATTGTACGAGGTGAACTGGCTCTCGAGGTGGATTGTACACCTTCCCATTGTAGGACAACCATCAATGGCACACACCAGCAACTTGCACAGCTTGCAGCTTCTCTTACCAAATTACCCGTAGCTGTTGTGGGGATGCAGGGAACACATTCCCTCCTGCCTACGTGAGCTGGAATTATACAACCACTGGTGAAAGTTGGGCAATACATTTTGTGGTTCATGACACAATAAAAGTACTTTGCTGTTTTTTCAAAATAGCGAGGGAGAGTTGGATATGGGATCTGACCCGTATTAAAGGAGACTGCGCGATTACCCCACTGGACCGATGTGAGAGTGAGAGAGGAGGCCAAGAGAAAAGATTGGGGGGAGCCACGGAGAGGGTCGCGTGTGATCGGGCCTTCTATATTTTAGCATTAGATATATTGACAGTCAACCATATATAGATATATAGTTAGATTTAACATTCGACATTTTTCTTCAGAGATACGATAACCCGCTTAGTCCGATTGCGTTCAAGAATCACAGGTATTGCTGCTTTTATCAGTGCCAGTGACTGTTCCATCGGATTCACGGTCCTAACGCTCGTCTACTCTCCACGATGGCTCGACTGTACCAGGTGCCATTACCACCTACACCAGTTTTGCCGTGATGAAAATAAAATTATAAACTTTTTCCTTTATATTTTTATTGAAGCATACCTCAACTTTCCCCAGCTAGCGTCCGGCCCATTTCCCGACGGCGGCGGTATTGTTGTAATCGTTGTGGTCTGTGTCATGGTGGGTGATCGTGTCGTGAATCAGCAGCGTTATTACTTTATATATAAATCGTTCATTCTCACTTAATAACATAATCTGTACCACCGCAAAGTAACCCAATGGATGTTTGTCAATAATTATATTGGAACAAACTTGTTGAATTTTAACCCATTACAAGTTCAGAATGCACAGGTTCTGTGCAAGCACCCTGTGGTTGTGGCCAAGCAAATTGATTTCAAGGAAACTTTTCATTCATAAGCCTTTGTGGCACAACTAAAAGTAGGACGCTCACCTAGTGCCCGTCAATTAGCGCTAATATAATAAATAAATTACTATAAATTCACTGTAATTTAAAATTATATAATTTTTTATATATTATAAATTTAAATTAAGTTATAATTTAAATTAAATATAAGTTTTAGTTAAAATAGTCACAATTGTTGTAAAATAATTAATGCGCTGGGACCTGAAGAACAAAATGTTATGTTAAGTGCCAATATTTGACCAGAAAACACTATTAGCTTTCTCCCGTTTATGAAAACCCCTTCCAGGGCTTCAAAGCAGGGCCAATACACCACCACTTTGTGTCATTCTCCCATGTGACTTGATTTATCCTCATTAGCCATTAAACCCTTCCCAACCCACCCTTCTTACTTGTTCACGTTGTCCGAAAAACCTTTACTCTGCTGCTCTTGCAATTTCCCCTCTTGATTTTACCCAAGTTTCATCCCCCATCTGCCTTTGGGGGATTTTGCTAACATCACAGCAGTTACAATAAAAAGGTGCCAAAAAAAACGGATCCCTTAACTGCGAAACCAACAGCTTACTTCCAACATTCAGCAAGTCATGGAATCCATCATCGCAGTTGACCAAAATCATTCCTTTTCCTCCAACAACCTCTTCTCAGATCAATTGGGATCAGGACCTGGTCACTCTACCTTGGACATGCGGCTTCTACTCTTCCCAACAAAGGATGGAGGCCCTCAAATGTCAGGACATGAGATCAGGGCCAATCTCTTTTCTGGACATATCTTGAAGTTTTTGATACATTTCTGCCTTGCTTCACCCAAACTTCTCTGGATTACCGACTTCCTCCTCTTCATAGTCAATGTGCGGGCATTCTCAGCACAAACCATGTTCATATCCTCTCCCTGTCAAGGCTGGTTTGTTAACCCCAACGGCAGTGGTGTAGCCCCTTCTTATTTTCCTATCTTTCATCAATATCATTGACTCTGGAAAAATCCCTCTTTTTGATCTCTTGCTCTGAGGACTACACTCTCTGCCGTGACATTCATCCTTTCTGACAGACAGGCAGTCAGCTCTTTCCCCTCCGCAGGACCTTGGACAAAATACAAAGTGGTCAAACACTTGGAATATGTCTTTCAATTCGTGAGATATCCCTCTCTCGTGGCTCCGAATGGAGACCAGATTATTGGCAAACCCTCCCATCTTTCTTCTCAACAACCCTCTCGAAGAGGTTCAGTTCACTAAACTCTTTGGGTGTTCTTCGACTCTCAGCCGTGATGCATCTTGGGGCAAGCCACATTTCAAAGTTGGCCTCCAAAGTTCAGACGCCAACTGGGACATCCTACGTGTGGGTTACCATTTAGGAGTGAGGGAGGGGGAAGCATACCACCAGAGAGACTTGACAAGGAACCACCAGGTTTTTAGAGGAGAGAGAGGACAATTTTGAAGTTCATTCTTTTGAAAAAATTGCGAACAGATGGTTTTTCTGGCTTCTCCTGAGGGTAGACAAACATTTGTTTGCTGGCTTTGTGGAATGATCTTGTTGAGGTTGCCTTTTTTGGTCGGATTTGCCTTCCAGTGGAGGAGAAGGTAAGTTTGTTTTGTTTTTTAAAGCAACAGCCTCACCACAGGATTTCAGAGACCAAGGGTGGAGGATGGGCAAGAGAAACTGAAGATGACATGGGATTAATCTGGCATGGAGAGAGCAGGGCTTCTTGCGAAGCATTCCCGGCTGAATTAATACATAATTACCAGCGGTGTGGATATAGGAGACCATATTTCCTTAAGGTTAAAAAACAAAAAAAAACAAAAAACAACCTTTTCCCTCTTTTTTCCAATTGAACGATGCATTTTCGTGAATTGACATTGGCGGCATTTTCAGGAACATATCCCCACAAATGTTTTTTTATTATATTTATAATTATTATTATTATATTGTCTTATTACCTTTGCCACCGAGGTGGACGGAGGTCATTTTTCCAATGTCTGTCTTTGAAGCAAAATATCTCAAAAGTATATAGATTCAGAGAACTTGGTGGACAAGTGGGTGTGTGAAAGGACGAATTGTATTTGATTTGTGATGAAAGATCCTCGACCGATCCAATACGACAACTTTTTTTCATTTTGAAAAGTGGATTCTTCACCATATGAGAATGGGGCCAAAAAAAACGATATATAACAGATAATCTCAAAAAGTTTATAGACGGGTTTTATGGCAAATACTTGGTGGATTAGTTGGGTAGGTGATGAGAGCATTCCTGTCGATTTTGGTTAGGTCCGGATGTAGTAAACCAAATGTAAACTGTCAGGCCTTGGGGGAGGTTTGCACTCTCCGAGTGCCGTTCTAGTTTGCTTTGTATCACAGGTGTAATAAACATTCGCTTATCAGCTGTCTCGCCTGGGTTTGAATTCCCACCCAATAATAAACTGTCATCCCAAGGTGTCACAGGCAGGTCAGGTATGGGAACATGCCCAAAAGGAAGAACCGCATCACTGCGTTCCACTCTTCGCCGGTATCCAGGGCTCACCCCATATCCTTGAGATGATGATCAACCTGCTGCAACCATTGAGGCACGTTGGGTTCGGCCCGTTGGCCCTCCTCCACTCACGTCGAGACTCCTTCGCTGAAGAATTCTGGTGAGCAGGATCAGCATCAGGAAAACGAGCCACATCGTCCATACAGCTGCAGCTGACGCCACAGACATCGTATGCAGGTAACCAATTCTCATTTTGAGTCCTCCTCAGCAACCGCTCGTTGGAACCCAAAGTCCGACCAGGATAGCCAAGGATTCTCCGAAGAGACTTGGACAAAACAAAGTTAACGCTCCATTCTCAGATTCCCTGGTCAGATCCATCTGTCTCATGTTCCGTAGAGCCAAGACTGGAAGCACCGAAGGACTCAAGACTCGGACTTTCTTCGGCTCCCGCACAGGTACCAGCAGCGCCACAACACCCATGATCCAGTGAATCCATGACTCCCCGGCCCGACCCAGACGTCTATTGAACCTCTGGCTCACAGTTAGCAGAGACATGATATCACTGTCAAGGTAAGTGGAATCTCTCCATGACCTCAACATCCTCACCACAAACAGGGTACATGACAGGATAGCAGCATCCAAGATGTCATTGAAAAGTCTGGATCTTAGTTTTGACCTAGAATCCGTAAATCCCAGTGGCTCCACTCCTCATTCAGCACCTTGATGGCCCCAAAAGGATATTCAGTGTCTCTGCAAGGAGCTCCTCCGATCATAAATGTTTATGGCGCCAATTCCTCGACACCATCCAATCTGACGGATCGTTCCCCTCTGGTTAGACATTTAGAGATCCATTGTGTTCCTTCACGAAAGGGTCGCAAGCTATTCGTCAGCACTGTGGCCAAATTCCAATTCCTGCACAGCCAGGAGGGCATTGCATCAGCCAGCACAGCTTTTGCCACTCAACCAAATGATAGCTTACCCTGTAAGCCCTTGTGCTGCATACGAAACGAAGAAAGAAGCAGAAAGATGGTTTGTACAACATTCAACTCTATACGGCCAAAGCCATTTTGTGAGAAAATGAGCACAAATCTCCCAATTGGGCGGAAGCTCTGGCAAACCTGTTCTTTGCAGCACTGCCTCTTAGGTTACCAGGCCACCAAACCAACCAACCTTTCTCCCTCAACCAAACCCCTCCTGTCCTCTGTACACATCGTTTGTGTAGATAGCCCTCTTCCAACATTACCTTCAATCACGTAAATTTACAATTGCTGGGTTAAAAGGCTGGAGGTCCAAGGACTGTCGGAAAAAATATGACTGGTTTACCTCTCTTCCACGTGGTTCTTACGTGATGATGCGTTTGTCTGCAATTGGCAATCGATATCGACATCTATGTCCACGCTGTATTCGGCGGGCAAACAATTTTCTCGTTGTAGGCGGTTCTTCCACCCTGCGGGGTATATAAATGGAACCTTTCCAAATCGTCATCATACACACTCAGTGGATGGAATTGTGTTGTTAATAAAGTTCAGAAATTAAGAAGGATTTGCAGTAATATATCTTCTTACTTTATATTTTCAAAGTCATCAACAGAATAATTTTTTAACAGATTTTCAAGGTTCCAAAGGCTCATGGAAGAGTCGAAAAGAGAGCGGGGGAAGAGTGGCGAGAACGATACAAACAAATCATAGTGTGCGAAAAAGTTGAGTCACACTCAGTAAAGGGTGAGGATGGGGGAATTGGGGTGGGGAGGTACGCAATGATTATAGCATAGTTCAGGCGGACAAGCTAATGAGGTGTTGAGGATGCATTCTTGAAGTATGGCTCAGTATTGCACAAGACACCAAACCCAACCAATTGGGTCCACAACATGAGAAAAGGGAGACAGGATTCAGACCAAGTGGCTCTCAGATGTCAAAAATTGACCCAGAATCTGAAAGATGACTCCTCCCTGGACATGCTGCTTTCTACTCCCCCACATGGTGGAGGCCCCTCAATGTCAGAATCAGATCAGACCGTCTCTCTCGGCTTATCTTGATCTTCGATACAGTCCGACATCCGCCCGCTCTCCAAACTATCTGCCAATGGCATCCAAAGCAACTCCACTCTTGTTTACTGACTTCCTCGCCTCTCGTCGCCAACGTTGTGGCACCCAAGAGAATCCCTTCATCCTCGTCTTCCCTGTCAAGGCTGGAGTGCCCCAAAGGCAGTTGTTTAGTAGGCCCAGTCCTATTCCTGCATCTCATCAATGATCTGACTGGAAAAATCCTCTATTTATTTGACTGATGACTCCAGCCTCTGCCATGAACTCCCTCAAATCCGTCAGACAGGAGCTGCAGCCTCATTTCCTCTCTTCAGACCTCGACTAAGTTTTGGCGTTCAAAATCCCACTATATTGCTGACATGTGTGCATCAGTTTTCCCCAAATATCCGCATTTGAGATAGCGATTGGCGAGCTTTCCCTTCATCTTTACAACTTTACCGCAGTGAGCGATTCTCGGTCATTTTGTGAAGTACATCAACGTTCTCCTGAATTCAAGGATGCCTAAATGGATAAGGGAATATACGATGATGAAAGCTGTGCTTGGAAGACGATGTTTTTAGTTCCAAAATACGACGTTTATTTCCGTATGAACTCGTGGTATAGGATGGCAATAAAGGCAGAGACAAGGATCTCTTTCGTTTGACCAGGCGGCAAAATGATCAGAGAAGATTACGTACGATATGACAGAAGTACTGTGTTCAAGATGATCGAGGGGATTGACAGAGCAGATCGTGTGGGTAGATTTGTCTTATGAGGTCGTGGTTTGGCACACGGACTAGCGGCACAGGCTAAAGATAAATGTAGAACTATAATTGAGATGAGACAAATAATTTCACTGGAGTGAACGTTTGATAGGAAGAGTTACGGAATTGGAAAGCCGGTTAGGTTTAAACGGAATGGGAAGAATATACATGAGACTTTAAAATTGACACAAAGTGGGTTGGGGTGAGTGTGTGGTGTGTGTGTGTGGTGTGTGTTTGTGTGTGTGTGTGTGTGTGTGTGTGTGTCATGCCAAGCAGATGCAACACCAATTGTTATGTGTTTTGTGCCTCGAGCTACACTTAAGCAGGCTGCAATGCCAGGGCATGTGTTGTGCTTGCCCATGTTTGGCTTTCAACCCATTCAAACCCCTCTGTCTTCCCCCCCCACCCAAAAAAAAGAACAAACGTTTGTAACCACGGATATCATCAGGCCTGTTTAAGTGTGATGGCAAGGTTGTCGTTTCTGCGACCGAGTAAAGATGTTCTTTGGACAACATTTTAGACATGGATCATGCAACGGGTAAAGCAAATCGATAAGAACATACAAAATGATGAATGAGCCCCAAAAGAATTTAAACTTAGTGGATATGTTTTATATTATGTTTCGTAATCCTGTATGAATCGATGCGTTACCTTGAGGGTTACATCAAGCAACGACCTTCCCGCATCGAGAAATAAAAGGATCCATTTCATAAAGCCTCCGGGCCATCCGTCGACGTGGCCGCGTTTGAGGGTTCTATGTTTTTCGGGTGTGGTTACCTGCATCTGAAACACAAAAATTGAAATAGACAAAGTTTAATGATTACTCGTGAAGTCCCGGTGTGACAAAATGGTAACAACTTTCGAATACACAGTTAAAACTTGTCAAAAAGCTCATGCAACATGGCCAATTTTTTTTTTTTTTTTTAAAGAAAGAAAAGGTTAACCAACAGGAGTTCCTTGCAAGGAACCGCAACACAGTCGGCCATTAAGCCCATCAAGCCTGCCACAATGATTGCCAACCTATGGTGTTTGTCCGGACTCTCTGCTTTTTAAATACTTGAATGTCAACAAGGAAGCAGCATGTACATTTTAAAGTCGTTGGAATGACTTGGGCGGGATTTGAACCAGACTCCCAAACTCAGAAGCATTCGTCAAACCCATTCTGCCACAGAGTCTGGTTCAGTGTGACCACCTCCTCTTTTAATAATGCCAAGGTGAGCCAATGAAAAAAGCCAAGAATTCACAAGGTTTCGGAAAAGCGATGAAAATAGAAAACCTATACGCCAAGAAAACATATAGAAAACCAAGACGCCAAGGTGAACAACGAATTTAGCCAAGATCCTGTGAAAAAAAGCCAAGGAGTGGTCACACTGGTCTGGCTACATAAAGGTTGGAATTCCCCAGTTTCCATGTTTGAAGCAAGTGCATTGTAGTACCTGGTCTTCTCCATAAACTCAATTCTGTTTGTTGCGATAAATTGTTCCCCTGTTTGTGAGTGTTCGTTAAATCATAGTAAAACATTAGTCTGTCATCACCGGCATTGAAAATCTACAAAAAGGTCTTCATATATCCAGGCAATAAATACAAGAAGATACGTGTTCTACGAGCCCTCAGCTGTCCAATCTTGTTGCTTCTGCCTGCC
The DNA here is from genome assembly GCA_035128595.1 of Eptatretus atami. NCBI lineage: Eukaryota > Metazoa > Chordata > Myxini > Myxiniformes > Myxinidae > Eptatretus > Eptatretus atami. Next base: position 51,716,630 of record CM068958.1, on the reverse strand, counting down.
TCTTGCTCTTCCGCACCCCCACTCTTTGCTCTCAACCACCTCCCTCCTCAAAATACGTCATCTTGAGATTTTGTTACGATTGAAAAAATTAAAATCTCAATGCCCCCGGCCCCCTCCCATACCGCACCTTTCCCCCATCACTCTCCTGAATCGTATCACTGGCCTCTGCTATCAATTGAGCATAAATAACGACCTGTCCCCATAACTCCTTCTGCCCTCTCTTTCCATCGTCTGCTTTCATCATGTCTTTCATCAGCTCATCAAAAAAGTTATTCATTTCATTAATTGATGACTTCAATTTCTCTTCAGTGCTTCTCTCCTCAATCATGTATATTGTGGTTGCACCTCACCCACACACTCCCCCACAGACTCCCCTACCCCCAGATCCCCCGTACTTTAATCACATACAAAGCTAAGACAAATTGTCACTGTTATTATTCATCCCACTTTTCTCAATCCTACTCTGACCCTTTCCATTCACCTGCCACGGTGAACCAGCATGAAAGTCTACTCAATAATAATTGCATCTCATCATACAGGTACCACTGGCAATTTCGATAATCGTGCTCTTTACCAGAGCCATTGTGAGTATGTGCATGTACGTGTGTGCGTTGTTTGTTTGGTTGTTATCATCTCCATATTCAGGTTTAGGAGGGAAAACAGAGCCCTCCCAGGTCTCGAAGTATTCACTCCATTTTCATAAGGGCCACGATCGTAGACCAAGGTGTTGATGTTTCTTCTCTCTCAAAGTTTTTGTTCCGAGAGCTCTTTCAGGAATTTCACCGAGCCCCAGAAGCTTCCAACTGTAGTTTTGTTGTGGAATTTCCAGGTGGTTTGTTAAGAGATGTGAGAAACTTTTGAGAACTTGGTTTGCCTGGAGGGATGGGTACCATGATTTCTTGAGGACTTGGGGTTGACGGGTGTTGGTTCTAATCAAGCAACAGCTTTTCGACAGTATACAGCGAGATCAATATTAAATTCACATGACGTTTAACCAGTGTAACCGAGTCATGTGCTCCTCACTTGCTCAAATATTTATCTCATTGCCAAGGAACTACCAAGTGATTACTTCCCGTGGCTGTTTTGTAAAGTGTGCAGGATGCATCCAAGTCAGAAGTTTTGACTGCCCACTTATTGGACTTAGCACTTAACGCTCCCACTCACTGCTCGACTCGATCAGGTCGAACGTACCCTCCAACCTTCCTAATACCACCCCCACCAGGCCTATCAGATCACGTCCTCTTGAAGAGTATTCCACGTAGGGTGGTTTTTGCCAAAAACAGTACCCGGACCCGAGTATCTCCTCCGCATACCTCAATCAATCTCACCTTTATATTGATCTCCTTCCACCGGAACTGGTGGGCCTCTCAACAACGGAAAACACAGAATCGTAACCGTGGTTCCGAAGCAGTCTGCAAACTCTCTCAAGTGCTTTGGTGCAGGCAACGTGCACGTTGCACTGGATGTGATCCAACAAGCCTCAACTTGAAGAGATGAAAAAAAATAGTGTCAAATGTCCCGCCAAACATCGTCTTTGTCTACCAACAATAAACACAGTGCGCTTGAACATAGAATACAAATTTGCCCAATCATGAGGCAACTGCATATAATCTCGTTTCAAGAAAAACTAAACGATGATGGGTTGGCATTTTACATGATATATAATGGTAAAGTTGAGAACGAGCCACCGCACCCTGAAGTCCGATACTAAATTTATTGGCTTGAAGTTAACACCAGTGATGTAATCAGTTCTGAACTACTGACCTTCAAAATCGGTTTTTTAAACCAATGAAATTAATTTAAAAATTCAGCAAGATTCATGGAACTCCAAGTTCCCATATAGTTTGGTAACAATAGATTCACCATGTTGAAGAAGAAGAAGCAGGCAAGAAGAAGATGAACAAATGTAGCAAAGGTAACTGTGGCATAGGTATGGGTGATCTCGATCTCTCTATATATATATATATATCTCTTCTCTCTCTCCTCTCTCTCTCCCTCTCTTCATCTCTCTCTCTTCTCTCTTCTCTCTCTCCTCGTGCAGCCTGCATCAATTGGTGGACGCGGCTATGCCGCTGATGCAGTGTCCCCCTTACCAGTACACTGGTGCTCATTTAAGACTCGGAGAGGATACAGCTGAGTCAACCTCCTGGTGTATTTTTTTTAATTCAGCGCCAACGGGCTTGAACTTCAGGACCCTAGATCCCAAAGCCGCCACCGCCTAACCCACTAAGCCTACACCAGGCTCGGCATGGGTGATGAGATGTCGAGAACAAGTTGCCCATTTTCTCCCTTTTATCTCCACAACTTAAAAAAGTGAGGGGGGAATATTGTAACCGGCTCTCTGTCGTCTGTTCGTCTGTCACGCTATCTCCTCCTAAACGGTTGTGCAGAAATCACCAAATTTAGTAATTATAATCCACCACATGGCAAGATGTGCAAGAGCGGTAAATTGGGGCATTGGGGCCCTGAGAGGGGTCAAAAGGTAAGATTAGCAAAAAGGTGCAATTATGGGAACATTTAAAACAATTTTATGAAACTTTGCATTATACAAATCAATCATTGGGAGAGACGCATGAATAGTAACAATTTTTTTTGATTTGACCCCCCCCGTCTCATGTCCCACGGGGTAGGGATTAGGGTCACTGGGGGTCAGAATGGAGGATTTTTTGAACTCAAAATTTTATGTCGGTCTTCCCTTGGAAACTTTTTGCCATTTTCAACTTTGTTTCCGTGGAAAGCGTGGGATTTGTGATGGCACGCCATCGAACTTCACTCTAGTTTTATATTGCTACTAGTTGTCACGTGACCACAACGTCACCAGTTATCTTGCGCAGACTACTTGTCTGACATTCATAAATCTTTACTGCTTGCCTAACTTTATAAACTTGGGATCCCTCCTCTCTGATCTCAACCTACATCCAGGAAGTCAAGTCCAAATCATAATGTCCAAAGGCCCAGGCTTGCAAAATAGGAATGCTGCAAACATGAAGCCAACAGGGATTTGGAAGTAACACCACCTGGATGGAGTCATGGAACTCCTGAATGGTTTCTCGGGACGAAGTCGAATCCTTGGAGACCTGGAGGCTTCTACGTGATGTACTTGTGCGCCAACTCCAACGCGAATGCACATCGATATCATATGGTCAGTGGATACCCAGACACTGAAATAACAGTGTATAATCAGGAGACTTTCTGAGTGTAGAGTCCAAGGTCATAAAGGGAGTTAAACTTCACAAAAGGAACATATTGATGGGATTTAAACAGAACTGTAGAAATTGATCGTTCTCTGACACTGCCAAATCACAGAGTATAAAGAAAAGTGGAAAATTTTAGGTGATTACCGAACACAGTATACAAAATAAATGTGATTCTTGTCTAACACAAATCTAGTAAGGAACATGGCAGAATAAACAGGAAACTGTAATTAGAGACGAGGGAAATTGTATTATGCTGTACAAGGCTGCAATTTATCTGTTAACACAGGGGAGGGGGATATGAAAGAAGCAAACAACAATTATAATGGGCAATAAATAAACGCCCTTAACCTACTCCGTTCATACGCACCCACAAAACAAACAAATGATCAGAGAACCTTAACTTATTATCTTAAGACCTCAGCCCATTCCACGATAGATCGACAACAGATAAGAGGCAAACAAGACAGGAAAACACCCTTGCTATCGGCGGAGCTTTTTTTTTCCGTAGTTTTTTCCTACAATTCAATTTGAGATATTACCTCGAACACCAATCTGTCCGGTTCGAACGTCATTTATCGTCATTCGTGACCAGGCCAATTGAAGGTCGTGTCGTCTGCAAATTTTACCAGGAAAGTTGTTTTTCGCACTAGCAGCATCAATCACATAAGTAAGTGAACAACCCAGAGGACTTAAACACAGCATTGAGGAGCCCCCGTGTTTCAAGACAAGCAACGAGGAAAACGCCTGCCCAATTTTCACACGCTGTGGCCTGTCAACTTTAAAAAAGTCTAAATCCAGTGACAAATAAAATGGACAGTCTGATGGTCTCGAAGTTTCCACAAATAATTTAGAGAGAATAATGTGTATTAAAAGCAGAACCTTTAGAAAAAAAAAAACATCCTAACATAGGTTATTGCGCTTTCCAGAGGTCGTAAACAGTGCGGAGGGCTATGAGGACAGCATCAAACCAGAACGGTTTGACGCGATAGGCAAACTGAAACGGGTCTCGAGTTTTCAGGAATGGAGGCTGATGGAGACATTGTGTTTACATATTGCGTGCCAATCGTGGTTGTTTTCTCATTGCGTTTTACATCGTGCCATAGAAATACAAAGGGATATGAGGTTGGATAAAAATGTCACATCATATAACCATAAATTTGCATGGCCTTTCTTGGTTTTTCACCCTTCTGGTTCATCGTGCCCTCGAATGCTTGGAAAAACTAAATAGGTGAGCACAGCATTCCGGTTGAGTAATTTCTCAGTTAAGCACTCAACTCCTTCGTATTTTTAAAGTGTATACTTTTCAAAGCAATCGGGCTCAACGCTCCGAGGAAAGAAGCCTCGTATCAAGTCCCGAGAAACTTGAGCGATCACAAGTTCTGCAACCATTTCAAACACCAATCTGACTGATGAAGCGGCAAGATAAAAAGCGGATGTTTTCATTTTGATCTCCTCCGATCATCCAGGTTCATGATAACAGCCAAACGCAATTGCAACTAGCAGCATATCGCTTGAATACAATGGATACACAGTAGGGCTACTGATCTTTATTCACGAAGAAATTATGGCGGCTTCCACTACGCACAGGACAGATGATATCAAGCAAAAGCGGCGCCTGATAATGTTTGCGACCCCAAGTCCGAGCGAATTACCCAAAGTTGTCATCATATTGAATTCACTTATTCTTTACAAGATCCCCATAAAAGTTTCAAACTTATACAGTACAAGTTTTATAGTTTGGAACATGGATCTAAATTAAAACCTTTCTAAAATACTCAGTGTATTCCTAAAATTGTGTATATATATATAATATATATATATATATATATATATAATATATATAATATATATCTATAGTTATATATATATATACACGATTATCGAAGAGTGAAGGATCGTGATTCAACAAGTTGCACTGAAAACAAGAATGGCACTGATGAGATGTTCAACTTGGCACTCTCTTTGCCCTATCGTTCGATTCTGTTACACAACACTCTGTTGCAGAGCGTCGGTGCTACGAAGGGCAGTTTCTTAGGCAAGGGGTTATCCTGGTGCTGCCATGGCCTCCCAACAGTAGTTGTGAAAGGAGTTTGTAATTTATTCAGCGTGCCAGCGAGGCTCACTCTACTCTTTGCGAAGGACACTGGGACTCACCAACATATGTCCGCGTCAGACAGGAGCACACACACACACACACAGCACAACACACACACAGATGAATCACCCTCTTTGTTAAACATTTGGAATGAAGTTTATAGCTGGGTCGAGTTACGACTCAAGGGCGAGACCACAGCGAGAGTGCATATCTCTCAGCCATCATGACAACCTCGTCCGACACAGGTGTTTTCTTAGCCAACGAACCTTTAATGATCCATTTTTAAAAGGCAAGCTTCGCTGACCTGTACACTTCGGAGTCTATGGCAGCTCTGATCACCACACGATGAGTTGGTACTCCTGCCAGAAGTTGATGTTTTCAGCGGTATGCCCTTGCTCCCTCCTCGTGCAACACCATGCGCCAGGTGGCCCGTCTTCTTTTCACAAGAGTCCATTTTCAGCTGCAAACAATCACCGTCTCTCGGGATAAAGTACACCAAAAATGCATGAGTAGCATAACAAAAATGTTATCATAATCACCAGGCAGCGACCAAAATGAAGTTTGCTTTCTTAACAACTCTGCAAGTTGGAGAGCGTCACGAATGCCACAACTTATTACCGTTACGGAACAGGAGCTTGTCGCCATCGGAAACCATAGTCACTTTGTAATTATCGAAGATATCTTGAAGCTCACACGTATCATGACAGTAGCTCAATGTTCCTCTCAATGGTGCTCTGCTGAAGGAAGGGTCGATGCTTGCCTGTAACAGACGCATGGCAGAGACTACATTGGGTAGTTTCCCTTTGCCCTTCGTAGTGGTAGTTCAGGGGCAGGATTTCACAATTTGTTCAGCATGCGCGGGACAAACTTGGCATACTCCTTACGAAAGACGCCGTTGAGATTTTTGAGGCCCCAACTAATGCTCGCAGATGGACAAGCCACTAACATACATCTGAGGATGACGTGCTTTTCCGATGGCTGCGAAAGTTAATATATTACACTATCGTCGAGTTTTAGAAGTCTACTCAGAACAAGACAGATTCTGAGGTAAGTGTGCTTACCTCTACCATCATCATGTCAGGCTAATTAGCTCAAAAACACCATCAAACAGATAAGCTGGTGAGAAATGGCACCTTCATCAAACCATCTTGGCCATTCTGCACGACCTGAGGACTTTAATCGGGCCTTCCCTGATCAATGCCAGTGACCTATGGTCAAAGCTAAACTCCATTTTCCTGATGTAGTACACAACTCAACGTCAAAGAACAAGCGTAACAATTTAATTGTTGACAATCCACAAATTGTGAAAGTGGACAGAAGGGAGATTCCTCCTGATGGAGGACATCTCAAGACAGGAGGTGGATTTCACAGGACTGTCACTCTTCCCCTTGGTGGCAGGTTTGTGCTCTATTTTGTACAAATTTAGAGCTGGCCTTGCTCTTTCCTATCCTCTTCATAGCCCTGCCCACACATAGCCATCCTGGGATCACATACATACCTCAAGAACCCACCACATTCTCACCCTCCCAAATCCAGCAACTGCCCACCCTGCATTCATTAATCTCCTTATCTCTCCAGATTGTGGAATCGCTTCGCCTGTATCCATAGTCTCGTCCGTCTCCTCCATCACGACTGTCATGTGCTCACCCATGCACATCCACAATCTCGACACATGCTTATGCTGCCCCACATTGTGTGTTTGTTCTAGGCCATTGTTACTTGTGTTGTTCATTCCTTTCCTCTATGTAATACCAACACCCCAACTCCCCCCCCGCCCCAAACCGCCCCTCCAACCACTGCTAGGTTGTAAAGTTGCTGGCCTTGTGTCATTTCAGCTCCTCCGTGAGCCGAAATAAATGCCTGGTCAACAGAGATCAATGGCTACTGGATGTGCAAGAATCAGAATTTCCAGAAACCTGGTTTAAACCAAGGATGTGTTGCAAAATTCCTGTCAAACCCACATCGGCATTCGAACGTTCAATTAAATTAAAGCCCTTCGTGCCGTCACCAATATCCACAATGGTTTCAAAAAATAATAATAATAATTAATTAATAACCCCTTTCTTTTAGCTAGATAAGGCTGGCTTCCCCGTTTATATTTTAAACAACATCAATTGTAGTCGGATCCGTCTTTATAGTCAACAAACAAAAAATTTGTCACTGAACCAGATCAATTGTATAACAGCATACACAGTGCCTTCAAACCAGTATCACACACCCTTGACTTTTTCACATCTGTTGTGTTACAGCCTAATTTAAAATGGATTGAATTGAATTTTTTTTGTCACCGCATCTACACAAAGATACCCCATAATGGCAAAGTGAAAACATGTTTTAGAATTTTTTTGTTTTACACCTGAGTTCAATTACTTTGGAGAAGCAACTTTAGGCAGGATTACAGCTTTAAGTCTTCTTGGGGTTGTCTGATTCAGCTTTGCCACGTCTGGATTTGGATTTTCTCACCACCCCTCACATATTCATTTCTTCCTGCAGATTTTGCTCAAAGGCTCTGTCAAGTTGGCATGAGAGTGTTCAGTGAACAGCAACGTCAGGTCTTCCACAGATTCTCAATGGGATTCAAGTCTGGCTTTGGCTGGGCCACTCAAGGACTGTTCTCGTTTCTTGATCTGTGGAAACCATTCCAGTGTTGCTTTGGCTGTATGATTGGGTCATTGTCCTGTTGGAACGTAAATCTTCACTGTCGTCTCAGGTCTCTTGCACTTTGAAGCAGGTTATCCTAAAGGATTTACCTGTATTTGTCTCCATTCATTGTTCCCTCTATCATTAAAAGTCTCTCAGTCCCTTCTGCTGAAAAGCATCCCCATAGCATGATGCTGCCAC
>CM068958.1:51659331-51677214 GCA_035128595.1 Eptatretus atami | reverse complement strand
GATAGGGTTGTCGATGATGTTAACGAGTATGAATAGTACAGTTATGGGTACAACTGAATCGGTGTCACCTCTGTGAAAGTTCAGTATAGGTTGTGTTTTCCTCCTATGTAAATCCGTAAAGAATGTTGATGGAGGTGGCCGTGGTATTTTTATACTCTAAAGAGTTGACTTTGTTGTAATATTTCCGATCTGGTATGATTTTGATGCAAACTTTCTGAGCAGGAGGACTTTGCTGAATGAGGGACTTGTGATGTGAAAGACGACTGGCACCAAAGTTAGGTTTTCTTTTATTTAGGACATTAATTTCTGATTTAACTGAGTAATTTTGGACTTAACTGGGTAATATTGTAGTTAACTGAGTATTTCTGCATAAAATTAAACCACGAAAGGCAAGGAGACAAAGCAAAAATGACTGTTTGGCAATCAAAAATGAGCAATAAAGGGCTTTGTGTGTTAAAAGTACCCAAGTCCAGCCATTTTGTCGCAAAAAGTACCTAAGTCCAGGTATTTAGCCACAAAAAGTACTTGTCCAAAACTAATTTTCTCATTTTCTTCGTAATAAAGGATTATTTTTTTCCACAAAAAAGGGTTTGTCTGCTCTGAATAGCCCCTGGAACCAGCAACAGGCTCCATAGTATGCCACCTTTAAAAAAATCGTATCTGCAGCATGTTTTGAAAACTTTTATCCTCAATATCTCAAAAGTGTTATTTTGTGACAAAAGTACTTCTTGCACTCAGGTCTTCAATTGGACCCTTGGAGGTTTGGAAGTCAGGCATTCGACTTGGGCACCCCTCAACGTCCGGGGATTCCGCATAAGAGGAGTAACCGATGAGCTCTGCAATTGCTGTTACCAAGGGCGCCCGTATGATGCGCACACTTAAACCTCTCAGGGTTTCCTTATATGGTCTTTCATCTGTACGTCCTTCTTTCATATCCTTACTTGGATGTACAGGCTGGAAGGGATGTTTATTTGCCCCTCGTCACTGCGCTGATACCTGTCAGTGTGTACATGGCTGCAGTGTGCAGAGTGATAGCCGACTGCTTGTTTGACATTTCTTCCGAAAGAATGGTGTCGAGATAGTGCACTCACCTTTAAGCTGTGTCATCTGGGTTCGATTCCCAACTGGGCTGTAAACCAGATTGGTGTTGCATCACAACATTCATTCTACCACGTCTGATAGCATTAGTTGGAAGACATAGGAGATCCTACGGTTTCTGTCTCAAAGAGCCTTTCCTTACAAAGTGGGATTTATTTCGATAGTGCAGTATTAGTTCCTGAATGTAGGATCCCATGTGCTGTGTCCATTTTCTCCTGTCCTATCTCCTGATGACCTTGTCATGCATGTACGAGCTCCACCATGAGCCTCGATCTTGATTCGGAGTAACGATGCTAACTTGCCCACATCTCCATTTTGCTTCTTACATTTGACGATCCTTGTAACTTTTTAATTCTGTTGTTTCTACGAATCCCTGCTTAATTTTTTAACGGTTTTCACCTTTCATTGCTGTTTCCCTGCCATTGTGAGGTGCCATACTCTGTTGCAGGTGGTCAGTGCTTCCCAAGCAGTTTATTTGCAAGGATTACACTTTGTGGTTTGCCATTGCCTTGTCGGCATTAGTTAAAGCAGGGATTTGGAATTTGTTCAGGGTGCCGGCGATAACTCGCGTACTATTCGCGAAGGACATTGTGGGATCTTTAACGTCCATCAACTAATGCTGGCAGATGGAACTTCCGTTTAACGTCCATCCGAGGGATGGCACGCATGTTGATGAATCACCCTGCCTGTGAAACACCAGGATGACAGTTTGTAGCTGTGTCGGGATTCAAACCCAGGCTATGCACTTTGAGGAGAGTGTCCGTACCTCTCGGCCATCCTACCGGCGTTTCCCGACCACACATACTTTTTTTTACCCCATGCACACAAAGCGAAAAGCGGGGTTAAGCAATTGGTTCACTTTGTCCGTCTGTCTCCAAACTTCACTTTACGATCGAGGAACAACTTGATTTCAATTGAAATTTATATTCTGAACGTGAATCGGAAAATGAACCAGCAGTTTATCAGTACTTTGGCTCTGAGTTCAACCCGTTCGCACTTGCGCAGAGAGGATTGAGATGCTCTTTATGTCTGTCTGTCTGTCTGCCTGCCTGGCAGTCAAAGAAAATTGAAAATCATTCCAAAGAGGAAACTTGCTGTTTTTAAGGACGTCATAATAGACACAAACACCAGGCACGAATAACACCACCTTATTCTACACATTACAAGAGTAATGTAACGTGTTAAATAAGGTGGTGTACAAGAAGCTGCATCAATAGCGGTAAACTTCCAAAAATGTTCTTTTTTTAACTTTAAAAATATTTATTTTATTTCAATTGAATTATATGCTTTAACACTGTGGAACATAAATCACGATTTTCACTGAGCAGTACTTCAACAAAATATTATGGCGCTTTACATCATATTGACCAATCAAATTAGCTGCTCGCAGACCCCACTCAATTCCTTTTTTTATTATTTTTTTATTTCCCCCCTCAAGACTGCGTGTGGTAAGGTGTTCAATGAACTTTCTAGTGATTCCTGTTTTACAGAGATGCAGCTGGAAAAACAAAGAACCATGATGGTAAAATCGAAATATATGCGGATGCTCAAGAAAATGGACCAGCCAGCTGCAACACAGGTTGATGACACACAGCATTACCCTGAGCATTTGAAGCACCTGTACGAGGCGGAACAGCAAGACTTTGACAGCCGTGTGGCCGCGCGGAGCACGAGGCGGAGGGCACACTTGCCTCCTGTACAAGAGCAAAGGTGATGATCCGAGCACGCAATGCACATCTTCTCGAGCGTCCTCCTACCTAACAACCCACCTTTTGATTTATTTATGTGTAAACAAAACAGGATTTTGAAGCTAGTTTTGTGGCTAATGCACCAATAAGATCGTGAGTCTGAAAATTATGCCTGTGGCCTATTCTGGTACCGGATGTAATTTGAAACGTCGATGTGCATTAGGGCACATTTTTGGGTAATCCTCCTTGTACTTCGATGTGGAGATATTGGTTGTTTTGTCTCTAATATGTGTATCTTCATGTTTTAGGGTGAAGCTCACAGCCTTCCAAAAGGCAAATGAAGAATACAAAAGGATAAGTAATGAAAGGCACAAGAAATGTGAGGTACAATATTTTTTTTATGATATTTGGTTTACTGACTGTCAGGTTGTACACAGGTGTTCATTTTCTGTTGTGGTCTTTTTAGAATGCAGTTAACGGTGCTCATGTCTTATTTTCTCTCCGGGTTCAAAAAGGCAAAATGGAAAATCAAAATAGTTCTCAAGCTACACAAAGAGCTAACAAAGCATGATGTTGTAATTATGGACTTTTGTTAGTCCCCAAACTCATCTTGTTTGGAAGGTAGAGAAAGAGCACTTCCTTGGGACTTGATAATGCATCTGGTTTGCTTGTATACAAAGTCGAGGCTCGTGGAAGAGCTAGAACACAGAAAATGGATCAGGACACCAATGGCAGAAAGAGAGAGCAGGGGAACACCAACTGCAGGGCCGAGGGACAAAACAGGTGGAGACGGACAAATGCGGGAAAGAATGAGGGGTAGGGATGGAGAAGATGGATACAGAAGGAAAAACTGGAAATTTTGAAGGAGAAGGGCTTGGTGTGGGGGGATTAACGGTGGTAGTGAAGATCGTAGTTTTGTATTGGGGACGGTGTGAGATGGTGGTGAACACCTGTTTTGAAGACCTGGAGGGAAGACTGAGATTGAAGAGGATGTGGAAGTTGGTTCCACAGGCAGGATAAAAGAGGAACAAATGAGTGGAGGTGAGCAGCAATCCTGGATTTAGGTAGTTTAACTACAAGGGGGTTGATGGTGGACCCTGTGTGCCCTGCAGAAACCTGGGGAGGGGGGACAAAGCACAGGAAGAGGAGAGGGTGCAAGACCAGAAAGGAGGCGGTAGAACACAGAGAGACCACCGACCTGTCTGCGATGGCGGGTTTGATAGGCCGAGCTTCATCGCGGGAGATTCCAATGATCTTGAATGTCTTTGTTTCCACTTGGGTCCGGCGATATATTTCTATATCGGTTACATCGGTATATTTTTTCATATCGATATACCGGTATACTGAAAAAAATTGGTACATCACCAACAAATTGAAGAAAGGTGTTTACAATCTTTAAATACTGTTCATGATTTAAAAAGGTTTGAATCCAGGTTACTTGTGGAACAGTGGAATGTATGACGTCAAGACGAACCAGGAAGTAGGTGCAGTCGGTTTTAACTTTTAACCCTCAACACCCGAGCACCATCCAAGCAATCACGTTTTCTTTGCCTTCGTGGCTCTTTTTAAACTTGAAGCAATTGCCAATTGGTTATGTTATATGAATCGGGTGTGCTTTCGAAAGCCTGTGCGGATTACCGACATGGCGATCTGTGATGGTCTACCGGTCTGTGCCAATTACCGGTACGGCGATCCGCGATAGCGATACAGGCCTGTGCCGATTACCGACCGGTACGGCGATCTGGCGATAGCGATACCGGCCTGTGCCGATTACCAGTACGGCAATCTGCGATAGCGATACCGGCCTGTGCTGATTACCAATACTGATCTCGCTTTAAAACAAAATAATTTTCAATACAAGTTAAAGTTGGAGGTAAAATAACCATTTTCATCATTGGGTGGTGGTGGGTGGGGGGGGGGGGGGATCCCCTGTTGGAATACTTTGAAAAATTACCATGTGTCAGTGATGTATACATCACATATGAATACGTAATGGACCATTGGACCGTTATGTATTTTTGGAACCTGCGTAAGAAAATTATTATTATTTTTAATACCGGTATGAGCCTATTGATATATCAATATCAGAAAAAATGGAGTTTCCTTGGCATCGAGCTGAGCAAGGTGTGAGGCAGGGGAGCAAGCCCAGAGGTGAGAGCTGTACTCCATCAAGCTGTGGATGAAGGTCTTGTAGGTGGATAGGAGTTCAGGTGTGCCAAGGAAGTACTCTGTATGATGGAGGATGCCCAGTCGGTGGCTGGCTTTCGAGGCCAATTTTGAAATGTGGTTTGTCCAAGAAAGATCATGGCTGTTAGTGAGATCCAAGAGCTTGAGTGACTACCAACAAGACTGAGCATTTAACAATGCAGGGGCCTTGTATAGGTAGATAGATTTGAGAATAAATGATCTTTGTTGTTTGTGAACTCGTGTGCCAGATCTGGATTCGGACCTGAACTAAAATCTAATTGGCTTGTTCTTGTAACCTAACCAACACGTCCACCAAGTTTGTTTTTAGATCCTCGTGGAGGATCTCTAAGTCTTACTCACGTTGTTGTTCATCTTCTTCTTGTGGACTTTTTTGTTTCACAGCCTACAGTTTTCATCGAAACTTCCTGAAACTTGGCGTATATATGTAAAAATACCCTGCGCAGACAGTAACCATCTCCGATTTTGAAAATTCCTCCTAGAAAAAAAGTTATGACGTCAAAATATCTCCGCTAATGGAAATCGCCTAAAAAATTATCTCCGAAACTAGGCAAGCTTTTTGAATTCTGTTTGCGGGAATCGAACAGGGCATTAGCAGAGATGAATTACCGCACATATCATACATCACTATGACGTCATATCAATTTTTATGACAACATTCCTATTTTTTGACATTTTTTGTTTCACAACCCAGAGTTTTCATCGGATCTTCGTGAAACTTGCCATGTATATGCAGAAAGCCCACGCGCAGGCAGTAACCATCTCCGATTTTGGAAATTCTTCCTAGAAAAAAAGTTGACGTCATAATATCGCCGCTAATGGAAATCGCCTATACCATTATCTCCAAAACTAGGCAAGCTGTTTGAATTTTGTTTGCGGGAATCAAGCCGGGTATTAGCACAGATAATTTATCGCAAACCTGATACATCACGATGACGTCATATTCGTTTTTATGACATCATTAAGAGGACGAGGATCTTAGCTCATTTGAGCTTGTTTTTCATAACCCGTGCACAGCTTTTTGAGATATCATGCGATTTCATCGTTTTTTGGTCAAACTCTCAATGATGAAGAATCACAATGAAAAAAAAAATCTCGTATCCATATCCGGATCTTCACCAAAATGGAATCGATTTATCCTCGTCACATACCCAACTGGTCTACCAAGTTTCATCCGAATCCGTCTGCAACTGTATGAGATATCCTGCTCACAGACCAACAAACAGGGGTGAAAACATAACCTCTGTCCACCTTCCGTGGCAGAGGTAATAATGGATGGAATCAACACACCGTTGATCAAATTATGCTAATGGCCCTGGGAAGCAAGGAGAAGACGTCAGCTTTGATGTTTCGGGCATTAACCCTTCGTTGGAGGAAAAGAGCTACGGTAATTGGCCACTCCGATCAGTGTTTGATTCCACTCATTGTTCTACCTGTCCCCTGATGTAGGCTAACACACAGCCTTCACAAATAATAGTTTTCAATTATAATACTGGACATAGTAATCTTTACAAGGTTTGAATATAAATGGTGTTTTGTATTTTAATATAAGATTAGTAAGGAATTTCATCCTAATCATCTGGAAACCGTGATTATCTCAGGAGGATGATCATATTGTCCTCAATTTTTCAATAAAAACCCATCTGGCTCACAAATGTTTTTCAGAGAGTTAAATAGCCTTTCCTGCTTGGTTTTGATAATGTGTTGCCCATCAACACCTAAATGTTCCCAAGGCAACATGATGGGTTCATTAAATAGCATGCTTGCGTTGTCAGAAGGCTGAAGTCCTTTTGTTGCACTTGGAAAGTTAGTCTGCACTAATAACACCTATGCTAATATTGTTCATTTGTATAGCACAAGTTATTGGGCTGACAGGATAGCTAGGAGGCACACGCACCTGCTTTAGAGCTGCCTAGCCTGAGTTAAAATCACAATCTAGCTTTAAAAAAACATCCTGGCCCTGAACAATTTCCAAATCCCTGCCCCAACCAGCTCCAGTTGAACATCAGGCCTGGCCAGTCAGTTTGTGAAAGACTTTGGCCAGTCTCCCTCCTGTGACTGTCACAACGGGAATGTGGGAAGAGACCATTAAATAAGTCTCGGTGGTAATTGTATAATTATACTTCTGCCTTCCCCCCAAATCCCCTCCAAATTTTTTTTTTGTATACATTGTCGAGGCTTATATAAGAGCTAACACACAGAACGTATAACAAATTGAGCAGGAGACAAGAGGGGTGGGGAGAGGAAGCACAAAACATTGGGGAACAGAGACATGAGGAGATCTGAAGAAGGAGAGGGATGGCGCAGGGTACACGGGGTATACAAGATGGACATTACGGGGACTTTCAGGAGGAAAGCAGGGAATTTGAAGGAGGTGGGTTTGGGGTGGAAATTAACGGGGGTAGAAAAGATCGTGGTTTTGGATGGGGGAAGATAAGAGGTGGTGGTCAGGAAAGATTGTGGCAG
Source organism: Eptatretus atami (assembly GCA_035128595.1). Lineage (NCBI taxonomy): Eukaryota > Metazoa > Chordata > Myxini > Myxiniformes > Myxinidae > Eptatretus > Eptatretus atami. The sequence goes on along the minus strand of CM068958.1, from coordinate 51,669,757 downwards.
ATAGTAAGGCCCAAAAGCTTGAATGAAAGGACTTATTGAAGAGGATTGTTGAGAAAGTAGATGAGGAGGAGGTTTCCAGATGGTCCTTTCGGAGAGACATAGTGAGAGTGTGAGATTTGTCCGGATTGAAAGACATGTTCCACGTGTTGGACCAGTTTGTGATTTTACCCAGATCTGCAGAGTGAAGAAGCTGCTGCTTGCCGGTCTGAGTGGTGACAGATGGTACGGCAGAGGGTGGAGTCGTCAGCAAAGAGATAAGGAGGATTTTCCAGAGAGTCGGAGAGATCATTGGTGAAAACCAGAAAAAGAACAGGGGCAGAACGCTGTCTTGAGGAGCTCCAGTCTGGACAGGAAGGGGGGATTACCAAACTCGGTGGTATAATGGTTCGAGCGTCCGCTCCGAGTCTGGGAGATCGGCAGTTCAAACCACGGCCGAGTCATACCAAAGGCTGAAATGGTACGTGCTGCTTCCTTGCTTGACGTTCAGCATTTAAAAGGATGGACCATTGACAATCCCCATCAGTTGGCATCCATGGGGAGCAAGAAATTCCTCATGAGTAAATGCCCATTGAGTGCGATGAGAAAAGCAGCTCCATTGTTGTGACGTCGATGGTACCCAGAGTATTCTGGGAAGTGACGGCACTTCCCCCAGGCTATGGCTGTATTAAGTGTTTGTCTTTTCAGTATGTCCATGTGTGTGTGAGTGGCAGCTCTATTACAAGCTCTATACGTTGTGTGTATATACAGGGTGAGTCAGAAGTAGCGCCCAATTTCTGTCAGTTGATTGTTTGTTTGCCATTTGTATTACAGTGAACAAGAAGGTAGAAATAAATGAATGACATGTTTATCTAACCATTTATTCAAGGAAAAATTATTACGGAACTGTACCAAGCTGTTTTACTTGCAATTTTCAAAGTGCCCTCCCTCGTGATCGATGCACAATTGCAGCCGAGCAGGCACAGAGCGGCACACACGTCTGCAGAGTTCGATATCAATTTCCTCAAACTTTGCAGTGATTTGAGCCTTCAAGTCATGAATGGTACGAGGCTTCTCATGATAAACAAGGTCTTTCATGAGCCCCCAAAGAAAGAAATCTGGAGGTGTAAGGTCTGCGGAGCGTGCCGGCCACTCGATCGGACCACGGTGGCCGATCCACTTTCTGGGAAAATTTTCATCAAGCCACTGACGAACATAACGTCCATAATGAGGTGGAACTCCATCATGCGGAAATAACAGTCCTGATCTTGTACCCTGGGCCAAGAAAGGCTTGCGCATATCCAGGTAAATTTCTCCAGTGACAGATCCTCAAAGAAAAAGGGTCCAATTATCCCTAATGGAGATATGGCTGCCCAAACTGTCACTCCAGGTAAATTTACCTCCTTCTCAACTGTCACTCTTGGGTTATTCGCAGCCAGGAGACACAATTGTGTCTGTTAATTGTGCCATTAAGCTTAAACATGCCTCATCTGGCCACCAGATGTTGTCTGGCATTGTGTCCTCTCGTGAAAAGTTTAGCTAAGAACTCTTCGCAAAATTGAAGACGGCGGTCGTCATCTCCATCATGAAGGGCATGCAGTAAGCTGGGAATGTAAGGTTTCCATTTTTTCTGGTGAAGGATACGGATAACACTTGATTGGCTCACTTCCAACTCTGCAGATAACGGCGAGTTGACTTTTGCGGACTTTGTTCCAGTCTTCTGATGGCTTCTTCAGCCTTAGCTACATTTGTTGCCGTTTTCGGACGACCAGACTTCTTTGCAGTGGCTACCGACCCTGTTGCTTCAAATTTCTTTACAATCAATCGTATGTTTCTTCCCTGAGGTGGGTTAATATCGAATTATTGTGCCAAACGGCGTGCCGCCATCGTTGGTTGTTCATTACATTTGTAGTAATGTTTCACGGCCGCAATGCGTTGATTCATTGAAAGGTCATTCATGGTTCAATTTGGTGCAAATTCAGTAACTTTCCAAACTCGCAGCAATAACCTGCAAAACAAAATCAAAAATAAATAAATTACGAAAATTAATAATCTGCAAGACAATTATTAACAACATGACTTCCCAGAAAGAATCTGACAGCCGAAAAAACAGAAATCGGGCACGACTTTTGACTCGCCATATATATATATATATATATATATATATATATATATATATATATATATATATATTGTATATGTATACGTGTATATATATGTATAAGTGTGTATATATATATATATATATATATATATATATATATATATATATATTTGTTACTGGCGGGGGGTCGGCCGCCAACCGACGCTCTGAACGGAGCCGCAAGTCGAGTCGGCCCGACGATCGCCCGGAATATAGATCGCCGCCGGATAACTCCGAGCGACGGGTCCTTGTACAAGAACCGAAATACGCCAATCGGCAGATCACGTGGGGTAGGGTCGATTGCCAATCTTCAATCTACCTAAATACCACCATGATCCATCTACCGGGGTATTCCACCCTCGACGGAACTCGTACGGAACAAACCGCCGAGGCGAGCTTGTCCGTGCGGATTCCGAGCGGCTTAATCGCCGAGAACCGTCGGTCCAAATGTCCCCCTATTACGGCAAACCAACGGCTAACTCCCAACACACGAAATGTCAGTCAATGAGGGAATGGACGCAACGAGCAGGTTTACATTTACACAAGGACATTTATTATAATGAAACACATATGCAATTAAACAAGCAACAAAACACGACAAAGAACTACAACCGTATATAAGCAATTATTAATGTACAGTCACTTACACAGTTTTACTTACGGGACTCGGCGCCACAACATTCATTCGAAAGAAAAGCAGGAAAAAGACCCCATCAAAGGCAATGGGTCAGACTGGACCTCTTGGGTCTTTATGGCGTGGGACTTGGCAGACCGAACGAGTCCCACGAGACCGTTGCAGGTTACCTGCACCCTCGTGGTGTCTGGCTTGGGCGACCCGCGACGTCCCGTCCCCACAGCAGCTAGCTAGCCGCGGTCGAGCTCGGGCCTTCCGTGTGGCAGGCGAGCTCTCTTCGGCTCTCTCCACGAACGCGCTTGGGCGACCCGTGATGCTCCTTCCCCACGGCAGCTAGCGTAGCCGTGGTCAGCTCAGGCCTTCGTGTGGCAGGCGAGCTCTCTCCGGCTCTCTCCACACGAACGCGCGGTTTGCGCGACACAGCAAGGCAAGCTGCGCCTCCAGCTCGCGTCTCCTTCGCGACGCCCGGACTTCCACGCAGCTCCTTGGCTTCTGACTTCCTCCCGACTCCCCCAACTGCCGAAGCAAAAAGCTTACTTCTCCCACGAACTCAGCCCACGAACTCAGCCCTACCATGGGACTTCCACGGGACTCTTTTTACTGGACTTTCACGAGCTCTTTTTGAACAAAGAAAAGATGTCCTCTTTATCCTTTGCACCCCCTCCCCCGCACCCGGCGTGACTCATGCCCTCGTGATCCACCCCCCGCTCAACCACGGGTGGGAGGGAGTTGTTGACGTCACCGCAGGGTTCTTCTTCCTCTTCGCAGAAGAGGGGGTGGGACGTCTCCATTGTTTGCTCCCTAACTATTAAATCGATCCGCAGCGCATCTAATCGATTTCAAAACATTTAAACAATGGAAGGTGAGCTATCAAGGGAACATGTACTTATCGACATAGCTGACTAAGGGAACCTGTATGTTGTGTGCAATTGAATTCCAAATTCGTAACAATATATATATATATATATATATATATATATATATATATGTATATATGTGTATATATATGTATATATGTATATATATATATAAAGCCTGAGCATACTTAATAATAAGATGCTCCCTAAAGTGATGTTAGAAGTGGTTAATTTATTAGTCATCACTAGAGTGGTGCCAATACTCTTATAAAGCTCGTACTGATTTGAATATTTTTTGTTGATGAACATAAGATTTAAAATTGTTCACTCTGTCATAAGCTCCGATTTTTGTCGAGAAATATGATACACTTTTGTCTTATTAATTGTGAAACATTAAAAAAGGACTCTTTCACAACTTTCTGACACATTTGATCAATCAAAGGAATATATATTTTTTGTCCAAACGAGATTGGCAGTGTCACGTTGATTTTGTGTTGTCACATCAAACATTGCTCAAAATGTGACACTTGTCACGTTGCACCATTCCTCCAACTCCCCCACCTTTGTGTTTGCGACCATCTTAGGAGCGAGAACAAAGGAAAATGGATAAAGAGGAAGCAATTAAAAAGTACAAAAAGAAGAAGTGGCAGAAGTACCGGGTGCTGATGCAGAAAACGAAGAAGGGGCAACCGAGGCTGAATCTTCAAATTGACCACTTGCTCAAAGAAATCCAGGATCGCATGGATGCGTCAAAGTAAATGCATCGTCGTCGGAATGCTTTCGGCACATCAATGGATGGCAGAGTCGGACGGGAGGTATTCTTGATGCAACTCGACGTTGGATCGGCAATCTCTCCACGGCGATGCCCCCTGCACGTTCTGAAAGTTCACAAGTCTGTTGTCGTGCCTCCTTATTGAGGGGGTTCCCCCCCCCCCCTCAAGACAAAGTATCTTGAAGTCGATACCCATTGCTCATTTTATTTGGCCCTGCATTTTGTTGTCATTGTGTTTAAGATTGTTTAATGACATCTGTTTTTATATGAAGGCAAGCCTGAGGGTTCCAGCTTTGCAGCTTGAGTTTGTCAGTGTTTTGTAATGAAACTGCTGCGTTTGACCCGATTGTGCGAAGGAATCCTGTTTGTTGTGGGGGTCGATTTGGATTGGTGTCTCATGGACAGGGTGGTGCATCACAAAGTGGGCCGTCCCTCAGTTAAGCAAGGCGACCCTCTGTTGACATTAGTTATTGGACGTTAAAGACCACACGGTGTCTTCAGTGAAGAGTAGGCAAGTTATAGCCGGCACCCGAAACAAATTGCTCCTTCCCATCCTCTCGAGTTTCAGTTGAGCGTCAGGCCTGGCCTAGACCAAAAACTTTTCTTGGCCGATCACATAAGGTGGGATTGATTTTGGCCGTTAGTAAAGTCGTGGTCGTAATGAAATTGCATGTAGGAGATCAGTTCTCTTCATTGCCATATTATTTACAGAGCTTGAGTGCTGCTGAAGCAGTCAGTTGGCAGAGAATACACTGGGTGGTTTGCCATTGCTCTTACCAGTAGTATCGAAGAACAGGATTTTGAAATTTGGCCAGGGTACGGCACATAAGCGTCTCAATGTTTCTCAAGGTCCCATGAGGTATTTCACTTCCACCTGTGGATGCTCGCAGATGTGACGCCTCACTCAATGTCCCTCTGAAGTGCACTCATTGATGTAACACCCTACCTGCGAAATACGAGGGTACATTTTATAACGCGGTTGGGAATCAAACCCAGACTAGGCAGCTTGTAAAGGCCGATGCCGCCGATCTATCCTGCCAGCCCCTGGGTAGGAGAGAGCACACTTGAAATGATGTGAATTTCTTTTTACATCATTACATTTTATTTTTAAGGACAAACTTTCTACCAGAAGGGTGTACTGCCATAACTCTAGTCCTTGCACGTTCATATCTTCTGAAATGTAATCATCGCAACACATTGGCAAAATGGCACGAAGGAAAATGCCACCGGAATGTTTTGGCAATAAAAGGATTTCTACACATTGTCTTGTGTTGTTTTGCATGATCTTTGACCTTTTCTATAAGAAACACCCATTGCTATACTAACATCGGTGTAGATGCCATACAACACACACACACACACACACGTTTGTAAACGCTGAGGTTGACCTGCTGCAGTCACACTGGTTGAGATGTGTTTTCAAAGCTCAGAAAGCTTTGTTCTTCTCGTAGGTGTTCAATTGAAAAACAAACGTTCATGTAACTATGTAATGCCGCCGACGTGGGGTGTCAGGTTACTTCTAAGTGGGATCTGATGTTGAAAGTAAATTGGGTAGGGAGGGGTAGTGTGTGTGTTCAAATTACGAATGTCATCACAATCGTTTATGGAAAACGTTTCTTCAGAGATCCGACAGTACCTGCTAAGCTTCACAGATCTGGGTCACCTGGTCACAGGTGCATTATGCACTTAACCACTTGTTTGAAACTTTTAACTTCATTTTGTTTTTAAACTCAGTGGTTCCTTCCTTCATTGGGAGAACCGGCAACGCACTTCAGACGCATTTTCATGTTCGTAAATGGACTTCGATACACACATACGCACTACGGTCGACCTGTGAGCTCCACGACCGCTGTCGGCCATGTTTAGCTAATCTGAAAAAGAAAAAAACATCAGGAAGAACTCCAAATGAAACAATAAAAATTCTCCACCTCGTGAGGGTGGCCAGGGGGAACAATTCTGGCTCAACTCGAACCGGCTGTCTTGGCTTGATCTTCCACTGTGGCAGGAATTTGTAATTTGTTCAGCGTCGATATCTCGCTCTTCACACAAGACACAGTGTGGGGTCTTTAAGGTCCACCAACGTGCTCAGTGCCAGCAGACGGGTCCTCAAGCTCAGCGTCCCTCTAATGGATGGTGCACACTTTTTGCTGCATCCCTCTGCAATATAATACACATACAATAGGAAGTCAAATTCCATCAGCTGTGATTGCAGAATTACCCTCCAAAGCTAAAATGGCCACAATTCTGCTGTACTGGAGGGAATCCCAGCCTCCCCACCACAACCAGTTCCTAAATGTTCCAAACAACCCCCTAACTGCTTTGTGGTGTCTTGCTTGAGTAACCCACTGATGGGCCGCATCCGGATTGTCATCAAAAATGAATCGGTTCGTCGCGGTCACACACCCAGCATGTCCACCAAGTTTCGTCCGAAACCGTCCACAACTGTCGACAGACAGCGATGAAAACATAACCTTGTAAAGCGCTCGCCAAGCGGCTTAAGCACTCAAGCAAGCACTCCAACGAAACGTTTGATAAGGAACGGCTGGCTCGGCAAGCGATAGCAAGCTGTTTGGTCATGGGACGCACCCGTGACTCGTCTTGCAGGGGTTTTGAATTCACCAACGTCCGCATGGCCTGCAACGATTGGCTGAATCGCAAACGACGTCATCGGCTGAGAGCGAGTAATTTACGGACGGGTAAATATGTCCGAAGGACGTTTACAGTAAACGAGGAAAAAAAAATCAAATTACTTTCACGTAAACTCAGATAGTTTGTTCAACATCTCTTGGATTAAATAAATTATGGACGAATTTGAAATGTTCGTTATTTTAATAATAATAACAGAAGCCAAGTCGGTTCGTTCTCTCCTTCACATTTCCCCGTCTTCTCGGGTTTCTCCTCAGCCGTCCCTCTTTCTCTCGTTCCTCCCCCGCTCCTCCCTCCCCTCCCCGTCCTCCCCGCCCCCGCCTCTCTCCCTCCCCCTCCCCCTTCCATCGCTTTGCACTGGCTGTCCTTGGCCGGATCTCGCGTTCCTCGTCGGCTCCCTCGGGTTTCGGCGGACTCCAGCGGGCCATGTGGCCGTCATGACCGGCGAGCAGGCCCCGGGTCCGGCGGCCTGCCTGTTCCGAGGCGGCCTGTCTGTGTCCCGTGTCGAATTGGCTCGCAAGGCGCCCGTCCACAGCAGGCCGCTCCGTACCCCGTACATGAGTGCGTGTTCAGAGGAGACCTCCGAGGGCTGTCACTGCTCATCCGCACGCACGGGATGGCCCACAAAGACGTGCACGGTGCGGGACGGTCTGTGAACCCGGTTGGGAACACTGAACTTATTGCGATGTCTGCTGCTTGTTGTTAGTGTGGTGTGTGTATGTTTGTGTTTTTTGTGTGTGTGTATGTTGTGTGTATGTGTGTGTATGTGTGTGTGTGTCTATATGTGTGTGTGTGTGTCTTGTGTGTGGTGTTGTGTGTGTGTGTGTGTGTGTGTGTGTGTGTGTATGTGTGTATGTTTGTGTTTTATGTGTGTGCGTGTATGTGTGTGTATGTATGTGTGTGTGTGTGTTGTGTATGTGTGTGCTTTTGTATGTGTGTTATGTATGTGCTGTGCCGTTTGTGCGTGTGCGTGTGTGTATGTGTGTTGCGTGTATGTGGTGTATGTAGGTGTGTGTGTGTGTATATGTATTGTGTATGTGTGTGATATGTATGTGTGTGCGTGTATTGTGTGTATGTATGTGTGTGTTGTGTTATATGTATGTGTATGTGTGTGCTTTTGTATGTGTGTATGTATGTGCGTGCGCGCGTGTGCGTGTGCGTGCATCTGTGTGTGTGTATGTATGTATGTTGTGTGTGTATGTATGTATGGTGTTTGTGTGTGTGCGTGCGCGTGTGTGCGTGTGCGTGTGCGTGCATCTGTGGTGTGTGTGGTTTGCTGGTGTGTGTGTGCTCCGGTATTTACTCGCAGGATATGTAGTACTGTACAGTGGGTCCAGTGAACCAGGCGAGGGTGGGGGATTGATGTTGATGTTCCTCATGACCTCATGGTATATGGTGACGGTGGTTGTCACTGTGCGTGACGTGCTTTGCTCCATTGGTGTAAGATTATAACGGCACCTTTGTGTGGGAGGTTATGCTGTCGAGTTGCATAGGATGCTACTGGTTCTTGGTCGACACCCGGAAGACAAAGCACATCAGACATGAAGGTCAGCAGGCCAACCCTGCCCCACACAGTTCCCAAAAGGCCAGCACCACCCTGGCACCCAAGGGACCAGCACCGCCTCACGTGCACCCCCAAGGACGCCCCAGCTCCGTGCACAAGCCCCCCCAAGGGACAGACCAGCCTGTCACCCCCAAGGGACAGCACCTGCCTCACGTGCCCCCCAAGGGAGCGCACCGCCTCACAGTGCACCGCAAGGACAGCACCCCTGCACGTGACCCTCAAGGGAAGCACCGCCACGTGACCTCTGAACGCCCTGCCACCCCCAATGGGACAGCACCGCCTCACGTGCACCCACAAGGCAAAGCACCGCATCATGTGCTACCCCAAGGGCCAGCACCGCCATGTCCCCCCGCACCTGCACTCCAAGAACCAGTAGCATCCTATGCAACTCGACAAGCAATAACCTCCACACCAAAGGTGCCTATAATCTTACACAATGAGGCAAACACGCACGCACGGACAACCACCGTCACCATACTACCATGAGTCATTGTCAGAATCAACATCAGTCCCCCACCCTCGCCTGCGTTCACTGGACCCACTGTACAGTACTACATATCCCTGCGAGTAAATACCGCAGAGCACACACACACACACAACACACACACACCAGATCACCAAGCACACGCACACGGCAACGACACACACAAACCAATACACAACACACGACCACATTTACAAACCAATCGCCAACACGCAACGGCAGCACATACACACATACAAAAGCACACACATACACACAATACATATACATACCACCACATAAATACACAACACATACACACACACACGATACATAATACACACACACCACACATCACAACATATACACACAACACACACACACATTACATTAAAAAACACACACAATACACACAACACTTACATACACACACACGCACACGCAAAACGGACCACAACATACACCACATACACAAGAACACACATACACAACACACACACATACATACACACACTACATTAAGACACACAAAATACACACATACAACACACACACACACACACTCACCACACACACACACACACACACAACACCACACAACACAGACACACACACACACATATACGACACACATCACATAACACCTACACACATAACATACAACACACAAAAACACCAAACATACAACACACACTAACAAAAAGCAGCAGACATCGCAATAAGTCCAGTTGTTCCCAACGCCTGGGTTCACAGACCGTCCCGCACCGTGCACGTCTTTGTGGGCCATCCCGTGGCGCGAATGAGCATGACAGCCTTCGGAGTCTCCTCTGAACACGCCAACTCATGTACGGAGTAACGGAGCGCGCCTGCTGTGGACGGGCGCCTTGCGAAGCCAATTCGACACGGGACACCAGACAGGCCGCCTCGAGACAGGCAGGCACGCCGACCCGGGCCTGCTTCGCCGGTCATCGACGGCCACATGGCCCCGCGCTGGAGTCCCCGAGACCCGAGGGAGCCGACGAGGAACGCGAAGATCGGCAAGGACAGGCACGTGCACAAGCGATGAAGCGGAGGGGGAGGAGAGAGGCGGGGGCGGGAGGGACAGGGGAGGGGGAGGGAGGAGCGGGGGAAGGAACGAGAGACAAGAGGGACGCTGAGAGAAACCCGAGAAGACGGGGAAATGTGAAGGGAGAACGAAGCCGACTGGCTTCTGTATTTATATTAAATAACGAACATTTCCAAATTCGTCCATCAATTTATTTAAATCCAAATAGATGTTTTGACAAACTATTCTGAGTTACGTGAACAGTAATTTGATTTTTTTTCCTCGTAACTGTAAACTGTCCTTCGGACATATTTAACCCGCCGTAA
>CM068958.1:51621129-51652119 GCA_035128595.1 Eptatretus atami | reverse complement strand
AGTAGGGGCGCGCGGGGTGGCAGTCGGTGTCTGTTGTTTTGTCTTTTTTTGTCTGTTTAGTATATTTTTGATTTTCGGTCTGGTTTTTTTGTGTCTTTTTGCTTGTCTTGTTTATCTTTTTGTTTTTGTTTGTGTAATTGTCCCTTTTCTGTATGCTCGTCCTCACGGAAATTGGACGATAATTCGATTAACCTCATGGGGTGACTTCAACCTGTAGCCGTCAGGAGCATTCTGGGAATACAAATTCCAGCCAGCATATGTCCTTGGACTGCAAGCTCATTAAAAGAGAAAAAACACATTTATACATTCCCATCCCAAGACAAACCACCCACGAGCTGCCTTCGCTCATCAATGTCGGATTTTAGTAACAACTTGATCAAGGTTATCTTGGCAAAAGAAAACTCGTATCGTTGTCGAAAGCACAGAGAAAATCGAATTAAAACAAAAAAACAAACAAAAAAACAACTCGCACCTTGAAAACAGTTTATCAAGCAAAACAGGTGCCAATAACTATTTAAGGTCCCATATAATCATTTCAACTCTTCTTAAAATGCCACCAATAAACCTAAAAATCATGGGACATTCTCAATGTGGATACAACAGTCCATCCATCCATCCATCCATTGACCCACATCTCTGTGCAGAGCGTTGGTGCTGCCGAAGCAGTCTCCTTGGCTATTGGGCACAATCCTGGACAGGTCGCCACTCCGACACAGGATACCAGCAAGCTGGCACTCATTTTGCCCAACTCAGAAGGGTGACAGGCAGAGTCAACCCCACCTGGTATTAATTCAACAGCCAAGTGGATTTCAACTCAAGATCATAGATCTCAAGCCACCACCCTAACTATTAAGCCAACACCAAGCATACAGTCCATCCAAGCTCCGAATATAGAGAAACAGCTTGAGACAAGATATGCAGAAGAGTGTGGAAGCCAACCAATTTGCAAGTGCATATATATTCTCCTTCCCCGCTCAACCCCTCCCCAACACAACCTCCCAACGCAGCAATCGATGAGTACGCTCACTGTCCCGGACAGTAAGCGTAGCCGGCCCACTTTTCACTGGGTGCACACAGTGCCTTGCATACACAATGCTTGCACTGAGGCAACAAATGCAAGATCTCAAGTTGAAATCAGCAACAACAAAAAAAACACAACTAAAAAGCAAACTTCATTCGGAGGAGGGGAGGGGGTGGTTTCATAGCTTGAGCAATGGCAACCCGTGTACGGCCTGCTGAAATGCCAATTGTTGCAAACCTCCCCCCCCCCCCCCCACAAACACAGCAAATTCAACCGGACCAGCAAACCTGCATAATTAATGAATTTAATGCAGCTAATCGAGGGTAGACGCAAAGGCATAGCTGTGCAGATGCACACCAAGAAAGGACATTTCGAGCTCACAGATCGAGTAAGCAGATGCACAGGACCAGATTGAATGCATTGCAAGGTGCGGAGCTTTCGAGAAAATGTCAAACGACGCTTAAAGCTCTGTGTTCAGAAATTCCATAGCAACATCCACAGCCCAACCGTCACCTATTTACAGCACTTGTAGAGGCGACTTGCAATAGCAAGAAACTACCATCCTCAAGTAGATATCCAGATTTATCAATGTCTGAACAGATCACCATTATTGGATCGAAAGAAAGGGAATAGAAAGGAAAACCTTTCGTCATCTGGAGTAAAGCCTAATAAAGATACCATAAGACTCTTGTCATCTCGTATGCAGCACGTGGTTTGGTTGTGGGCTTGCATCAATGGGCGGAGCACGACTGTGCAGCTGATGTTGCTCTCTGTAGGTTAGGACAGGAATTTATGAAATTCTTCAGGAATCTCGTGACAACTGGCGTACTCCGATGGACCTTTGAAACGCACTAAATAATGCCAGCAGACCAGTGCAGCTCAACACCACCAGATGGGTGGTACCACCTTGCGATGAAGCACCTGTCTATGAAACACCGATCTGACAGTTTATAATCAGGTGGTGAATTGAACCAAACTGTAGACTGCTCATGATATGGAAAGTGTGCACGTCCTGTACCATTCTGTGAGAACACTATTCGAATGAAAACACATCAACTAGAACGGCACTGCTCGACGTCGCCCGTTACGATTCCGCCCACATTATTACATCGTTATACATACCTGTACCAAGTTTGATTTAAATCCCTTCAGCTATTCTCAGTATCACATTTTTACCTGACATACCTTTGACATCTTGATGCCAAAATATAATCGGTTAATCTTTGCATCATAATATAAAGTATACTTACGAGCGAGGTAGCCATGCCAACACAGGTGCGGAAACGGCGAATGCCAACCATGAACCAATAAATTCCACATTCCTGTGACGCCTTCAGTCGAACGTCAGGCATGGACATCCGGTCCATGAAGGATTTGAGAAAATAAATAAATAAAACTTACTAATTGACCCCACAGAAAGTTGGTATACGTTTCCATACGCGGTCAATGGTGAAGCTGCAAATGCCAAATCCGCGAATGTGAGCGAAAAATTGCGGGGAAACGAGACTCTCAATTGCCGTGAATTGTTTACATGTGGAGAGGGAGCAGTTCAAGTCGGGTGTAAACTCAAAATCATAGCGGATTGAGAAATTTATGAAAACTCCCACCACCTGAGGTCACCCGCTGGGATCCCAAAAATGTCCACAGAAGGTTTAGGGGGAGCTATCCTCAAACTGAAGGAGTAGTTTGGACGGGACAGACAACAGCCCTGCTTTATTATATAGATACAAGTTTGGTCAAAATCCCATCACCGGTTCACAAGTTAGTGCGGTAACGGAATCTTTACCTAACAGGACACCTTTGACCTTTAAGCTCTTCATCCCCATAATCTAATCAGTTCAACTTTGCGTTATTATACAATACATGCACCAAGTTTAACTTGGATCTTCCACCCTTCTTCAGTTATCGGGTAACGAAAACCTATCACGACGCACAGACGACAACCCGAAAACATAACGCCTCGGCGACTTCGTCAGCAGAGGCATTAAAATAAAATAAAAAAAGATTGCTACAATTATTTCTGCCTCCATTAACCCAACTATGAGAGACCCTCATATCTATGACTAACCGTTTCCATGACATTAAAGAAAATGAATGGCTCAGAAGCAAAAATACGAGAGTGGTTCAAGGCTGACGTAGACTTTCCATTCCAAAATATAGAAAAAGAATGATTCGATGGTAAAATTGTATGGTCCACCCCTATCAGGACATACAGGAAGTGACATCAACACTGGTCAAAGCACTCTGGGGGAAAAAAAAAAAAAAAAACCAAGATGGTGGGCAACATAGTCACAGTGCTAAGGAACACTGGTGTACCATCAAGTCCCTTTTGAAGGACCGCATCAAACTGTAAAATTCACAAGGACAGGTGTTTCACTCAATTGTGCGTTTCAAAGATGCTGTTGAGTTTTGTGGTTTTTGAACGGCCGTGAATTTCTCCTCTCACATGCAACGCACTGCCGTCTCTCTCGAGCAATCGTTGAAAGTGTTGAACAGCTCATTTTGGAGAGTGCAAAATGTGCAAAACTGAAGAAGAATTGGATGTCAGATGTTTGAAGTGCGGAAAAGATAATAATCAGTGAACGCTGGAATTTAATATCGGCAAAGGGGTACACCGAAGACATTTGACTCCATCAGATCTCAAAAGGCCGAGTACTCACTCAAGCAGTCGGTTGGGAAGTTGAAGGAATCTCCCGTAGAGCTCACGCTCGTCACCTTACGATTTCACACCTCTGGGCGACTCAACGAACATCGACGTCGTAATTTATTTACGAGTCTGTTCGGCGCGTGTTGTTACAGTGCGAGGTTAATGCTTATACGTCGAAGATTTGATGCAAGAACGTATCGGTTATCGTATTAAGACTATGTAATGTTTGTCGAGGTGAAATGTTCGTTCTAAAAATCGATTTGCGTAAAAGTTAACAAGTTTCAATGTTGAACTTGAACTTGGTCCCACCTGTGCAAAAAAAAAAGAGCGCCGAACTGCGAGAAATTTCCATTATTTCTGCACGTAGAATAGTCGAGCAGCAAATATGAGCAGTTGCAGAAGGACGGACCTTCGTTAACGTCCTCACTCTGAGATATAAACAGGAAGGTGAACGAAGAAAGGGAAGGGGGAGCAGAAATAGGAATAGCAAGTGCCTAGTTTGCTCTGTTTGTGGGTTTTACTTTTGGAATACAGTTGCCTGCAGGGTCCGAACCTCCGGTTTTGTGATCGGCGTCGGAACGAGGACTCGGAGAACATCTTAGTGGAATATGTTTATGAATTACGAGGACTTCAAAGCACGCGTCCTTAAATGGTTGCATAACTGTCGCAAAAGATTTAAATGTGGACGGCATTAGGTAACATACCACATCAATGGAACAGTGTGTACGTGTAAGCAGTGCAATACCTTGAGAAACAGTGACGTTTCATCATCTTCCCTGTACTTTTTGATTTTCTAGAAAAAAAGTCCACATCAACCTTGACCCGCCCGCATGATTCTATTTCTTATATAATTTCATATTATTTAACATCTATAAAATACTAATAATGCAAAGTGATATGGATATCTATGTAAAACAATGTTGAAACACTCTCACCTTTATGCCAAGCATGATGGCCAGATGTAGTGTGTGTTGCCTGAAATGACAAACAAATAACCATGAATCAAATAACACAAAAAAACAATTATTGTAAGCAAGTTCATATGAACACTACACACCAAACCTTTTAGGTTGTGTCCACACATCAGTCAAAAATACATTTAACCACTGCACCAGCAAGTGGAACCACAACAAACATGCTTACTCTCTGGACCTTCGGCTCCCCCACCCTTGGCTCGCTGGAAAATATCCGGCTGCTCGGGCGTATGGAGGTTTGAATAGCGGCCGGTAAGGTTCAAAGGGTTAACAACAACTGGCTCTTGTCACTCATGCAGCACCTGGATTCAGATTCGATTTAAGCAGGAATTTACAATTTAGACACGGTATGGTGAGACAACTGCCAACTCATTTATGAAAAGCAGTCGTGATCTTTAACATCCGCAAGCGAATGCGAGAAGGACGGCCAACTTAACGACGACTGTTGAGGATGGCATACTCGATGCAATGCCCCGCCACAGCAAAGGACAGGATGACATTTTTATATAGGATTACGAATCAACCTCAGACGAGACGGCTCAAGGTGAGTGCACAAACTTCTAAGCTGTCCTGTCAGTGTCAGCCAACACAGATCCCTCGCCAGAAGGGCACTCAGTAGAGCGCATACCTCCACCATGCAGGTGAGAAACTCGATCGAGCCTGATCGAGTGGAACATATCGGGCCCAATAAATTTTTGAAATATCATGTGATACATCGTTTTTAGCTCTATCTCTCAAATGATGAAGAATCCCTTTAAAAACTTTTGAGATATCATACAATATATTGTTTTCAAGTCAATAGGATGCCCTGACTCTCAATGGTGAAGAATCACTTTAAAAAATGATCAGGTCCAGATACGGATTCGGACCTTAAACAAAATTGAATAATTTCTTCCTCATCACACACCCAACGTGTCTATCAAGTTCGTCTGAATCCGTCCACAACTTTTTGAGATATCGTGATATATTGTTACGAATCTGGAAGCCATTTGCACACAGACAGACAGCAGTCCCCAAGCTGATTATTTCAATAAGTATGTGTTTATAGTTAGAATCCTTCCTTCTGTCTAATGGAATTTCGTGTGTGCGCTACGAGTTATTTTTTAGTTCGAATTTATATATCAACTACAACAACAACAACAGCGGAGCGTCACCTCGCTCCACCGGTCGCCATTGCCCACGTGTTTTTGACTGAGGCGTGGGCAGAGCCTCCATCGCCTCAGATCCGACTCCGCCCCAGAAAGTGGAGTTGCCCCGCCTACGTGGGCCTGTCCAATGAGGGACGGCCAGCGGATCGCGCGATGGCCTCATCCAATCAGGAGGCGAGTGGCGAGGAAAAAACCACTCCACCTCAAGAGAGTAGAAGCAGTGATCGTGGCGACTGCTAGCGTCTGGATGATCGGCGCGTTCTGTCTGGCTGTGCGCATCTGTCTCGCCTGGTGTGGCCTGATCAAGGAAGCTGTTTCGGGCTCGATCGCCGGTCGCCTCGTCATCTCTCACTCGTCCGCCTTCGTGCTGGTTGGCGTCCGACGCTCTTTCCCTCGTCCCTGGTGCTACGTTGTGGCGGTAGGTTCGAGTCGCCGCCACGGACAAGCTCGACCAGACCGCACGAGGCAGACAGTGCAAATAAAGGCCGCGCATTGAGGTCCATTTTCCTTGGTGTATGGTGGTGTGTGTGTGTGTGTGTGTGTGTGTGTGTGTGTGTGTGTGTGTTTGTGTGTGTGTGTGTGTGTCCGTGGGCCCCGTCTGTAAGTAGAATTGTTAAGTGCCTTGTACATTGTGAATTACATTTCTATTTGTGATAACTCTGCTCTGTGTCTCCCTTCCCGATTATTGCCTATTGTAAAATAAACCCCCGTGTTAAATGTTCCAGTTCGTCGTCCGTGTTTTTCCTTCATTGACCCAGCACGTGCGTTTTGAGGAATAGTAAGGCCGTTCGGGCGTAAATCGTTCATTTGGTCCGGCGCGGCTTGGTAGCTTCGCTCGTTACGCGGATCCGAGTCGGTGATAGCGACTCGGTTCGGACAAAGTCGGTCGAGGGTGTGTTTTCCCCGGTAGTGGACGGCGTGAGTACTTAGGTATATTGAAATTAGCAATTAACCCTACCCCATGCCGTCGAAATATTGGCGACCACGGTCCAATAAGGGACCCGTGACCTTTCGGACTTATCGAGAGTCACGACCTAAATTCCGGGTGTTCGGTGGGAGACGACTCCACTGCTCCACCTTGTGGTCGTTTATCGCCACCGAACCCTGGCCACAACAATATATCATTTTTGGCCCTATCTCTCAATGGTGAAGAATCACTTTAAAAATTCAAGTCGTCGATATGGATCCGGATCTTCACCAAATCTAATCAGTTCGTCCTTGCCACACACCCAACCTGTCACAAAATTTCATCCGGATGTCTTCCACAACTTTTTGAGATATGCTGAACACAAACAACAGACAAGCAAGAAAAAGACGCCGAACATGCAAACAAACCAAACACTTGCAAAAATGCACCCCCCACCCCTCTCCAAAGGTTGCCATGGACACATCTAATTGTCCATTTCATCAAGATGAAATTTGACAACCTTCACAAGCTCAGGTGAATCGGAAGAAAATTCATTACAGAAGTTTGACCTCTGACCTTTTAACATCAAAAATAGTTGGTTTCCAAATTCAGTATGCATTATGCAATTGCTGCTAAACTTTCAGGTTAATCGGATGAAAATTGACGTTTCTTCAGATGAAATTTGATTTGGAATAGTGTTGGCCCAAGTTATTGATTGACTATGTAAATCCTGTTCAACTCTCAAGTTAAGGATGTAAATCGATGGTTTTTCAGTTGAAAATTGATGATTTTAGAAGTTTGACCTTGCGTTTACCTTTGACCTTTTGTCTCAAACTATTGTTGCCCTATTCAGTAATGCACTGTGCAATTGGCGTTTAATTTTCAAGTCAATCTCATGAAAAAAATGAGGATTTCAGAAATTTGACCTCAAGATGACCTTTGACCACAAAATGAATATGTTTCTCAGTTGAGACTACCTCAACAACTTCGTGGAGTTTCATGAAGATCGGTTTAGAATTGTGACCTGGAGGCAATAAACAGACAGAGACAGACAGAGAGAATAACAAAATCGACTGACCAATGTACTTGAAAAAAAAAAACAATCGATTTTTCAAGTAATAAACAGACAGACAGAGGTGAAAATGTAACCTCTTCCACTTCGACGATGGAGGTAAATATACAGCATGAGCATCGAGCTCATTTCAGACCACCCGAGTACAAGGTGATGCTCCAAGAAGACAATTTTTAAAGGACGAGAAACAATTTTCATGGTGACCTCCGCCACTGAAGGTGGATGGAGATTATGTTTTCACCCCTGTCTGTCTGTCTGTCTGTGAGCAGGATATCTGCAAAGTTGTGGATGGATTCAGATGAAATTAGATGGACAGGTTGGGTTGTGACTTGGACTAATCCAGTAAGTTTGGTGAAGATATGAATACGATAATTTTATATGATTCTTCACCATTGAGAGATAGATAGGGCAAAAGCCGTGTTGGCTTTAGCGAAGGGGGGGGGGGCTGGCTTGTGATCCTCGGTTCCTGAGTTTGAGCCCTGGCTTTCCACTGAATTAACACCAGGCGGGGTTGACAGTCTGTCATCCTCCTAGGTCGGCAAAATGAGCATCAGGGTACTGGTAATAGGGCACTGCATCACACCGCATAGACGCACCCTAGCCAATGATGCAACGAGCAGCCACAAGACTGAGAAGAAGAGAGAGAGAGAGAGAGGAGAGAGGAGGGAGAGGAGAGGAGATGGGGTAGCAAGGGCGAGAAGGAGAGAAGGAGAGAGAGAGAGAGGAGAGAGAGAGGAGAGAGAACACGAAGTAGCAAAGAGAGCGAGGAAGAGTCGCTAAGCCAACACCAGGCTTTTGGCCCTATCTATCTCTCAATGGTGAAGAATCACTTAAAAAATTATCGTATTCATATCTTCACCAAACTCTACTGGATTAGTCCAAGTCACAAACCCAACCTGTCCATCTAATTTCATCTGAATCCATCCACAACTTTTGCAGATATCCTGCTCACAGACAGACAGACAGACAGGGGTGAAAACATAATCTCCATCCACCTTCAGTGGCGGAGGTCACCATGAAAATTGTTTCTCGTCCTTTAAAAATTGTCTTCTTGGAGCATCACCTTGTACTCGGGTGGTCTCTGAAATGAGCTCGATGCTCATGCTGTATATTTACCTCCATCGTCGAAGGTGGAAGGAGGTTACATTTTCACCTCTGTCTGTCTGTTTATTACTTGAAAAATCGATTGTTTTTTTTTTTTCAAGTACATTGGTCAGTCGATTTTGTTATTCTCTCTGTCTGTCTCTGTCTGTTTATTGCCTCCAGGTCACAATTCTAAACCGATCTTCATGAAACTCCACGAAGTTGTTGAGGTAGTCTCAACTGAGAAACATATTCATTTTGTGGTCAAAGGTCATCTTGAGGTCAAATTTCTGAAATCCTCATTTTTTTCATGAGATTGACTTGAAAATTAAACGCCAATTGCACAGTGCATTACTGAATAGGGCAACCAACTAGTTTTGAGATCAAAAGGTCAAAGGTAAACGCAAGGTCAAACTTCTAAAATCATCAATTTTCAACTGAAAAACCATCGATTTACATCCTATTAACTTGAGAGTTGAACAGGATTTACATAGTCCATCAATAACTTGGGCCAACAACTATTCCAAAATCAAATTTCATCTGAAGAAACGTCAATTTTCATCCGATTAACCTGAAAGTTTAGCAGCAATTGCATAATGCATCACTGAATTTGGAAACCAACTATTTTTGATGTTAAAAGGTCAGAGGTCAAACTTCTGTAATGAATTTTCTTCCGATTCACCTGAGCTTTGATGAAGGTTGTCAAATTTCATCTTGATGAAATGGACAATTAGATGTGTCCATGGCAACCTTTGGAGAGGGGTGGGGGGGGTGCATTTTGCAAGTGTTGTGTTTGTTTGCATGTTCGACGTCTTTTTCTTGCTTGTCTGTTTGTTTGTGTTCAGCATATCTCAAAAAGTTGTGGACAGATCCGGATGAAATTTTGTGGACAGGTTGGGTGTGTGGCAAGGACGAACTGATTAGATTTTGGTGAAGATCCGGATCCATATCCGACGACTTGAATTTTTAAAGTGATTCTTCACCATTGAGAGATAGGGCCAAAAAACGAGCAACTAGGCACTTGCTATTCCTATTTCTGCTCCCCCTTCCCCTTTCTTCGTTCACCTTCCTGTTTATATCCTCAGAGTGAGGACGTTAACGAAGGTCCGTCCTTCTGCAAACTGCTCATATTTGCTGCTCGACTATTCTACGTGCAGAAATAACTGGAAATTTCTCGCAGTTCGGCGCTCTTTTTTTTTTGCACAGGTGGGACCAAGTTCAAGTTCAACATTGAAACTTGTAACCTTTTACGCAAATCGATTTTTAGAACGAACATTTCACCTCGACAAACATTACATAGTCTTAATACGATAACCGATACGTTCTTGCATCAAATCTTCGACGTATAAGCATTAACCTCGCACTGTAACAACACGCCGCCGAACAGACTCGTAAATAAATTACGACGTCGATGTTCGTTGAGTCGCCCAGAGGTGTGACATCGTAAGGTGACGAGCGTGAGCTCTACGGGAGATTCCTTCAAACTTCCCAACCGACTGCTTGAGTGAGTACCTCGGCCTTTTGAGATCTGATGGAGTCAAATGTCCTTCGGTGTACCCCTTTGCACCGATATTAAATTCCAGCGTTCACTGATTATTATCGTTTCCGCACTTCAAACATCTGACATCCAATTCTTCTTCAGTTTTGCACATTTTGCACTCTCCAAAATGAGCTGTTCAACACTTCAACAATTGCTCGAGAGAGACGGCAGTGCGTTGCATGTGAGAGGAGAAATTCACGGCCGTTCAAAAACACAAACTCAACAGCATCTTTGAAACGCACAATTGAGTGAAACACCTGTCCTTGTGAATTTTACAGTTTGATGCTCCTTCAAAAGGGACTTGATGGTACACCAGTGTTCCTTAGCACATGTACTATGTTGCCCACCATCTTGTTTTTTTTTTTTTTTTTTCCCCCAGAGTGCTTTGACCAGTGTTGATGTCACTTCCTGTATGTCCTGATAGGGGTGGACCATACAAAATTTTACCATCGAATCATTCTTTTTCTATATTTTGGAATGGAAAGTCTACGTCAGCCTTGAACCACTCTCGTATTTTTGCTTCTGAGCCATTCATTTTCTTTAATGTCATGGAAACGGTTAGTCATAGATATGAGGGTCTCTCATAGTGTGGGTTAATGGAGGCAGAAATAATTTGTAGCAATCTTTTTTTATTTTATTTTAATGCTCTGCTGACGAAGTCGCCGGAGGCGTTATGTTTTCGGGTTGTCCGTCTGTGCGTCCGTGATAGGTTTTCGTTACCGCGATAACTGAAGAAGGTGTGAAGGATCCAAGTTAAACTTGGTGCATGTAATGTATAATAACGCAAAGTTTAACTGATTAGATTATGGGGTGAAGAGCTTAAGGTCAAAGGTGTCCTGTTAGGTAAAAATTCCTTACCGCACTAACTTGTGAACGGTGATGGGATTTTGACCAAACTTGGATCTATATAATAAAGCAGGGCTGTCTGTCTGTCCGTCCCAAACTACTCCTTCAGTTTGGGATAGCTCCCCCTAAACCTTCTGTGGAACCTTTTGGGATCCCAGCAGGTGACCTCAGGTGGTGGGAGGTTTCATAAATTTCTCATCCGCTTATGATTTTGAGTTTACACCCGCATGAAACTGCTCCCTCTCCACATGTAAACACATTCACGGCAATTGAGAGTCTCGGTTTCCCCGCAATTTTTCGCTCACATTCGCGGATTCGGCATTGCAGCTTCACCATTGACCGCGTATGGAAACGTATACCAACTTTCTGGTGGGGTCAACTCTAGTAAGTTTTATTTATTTATTTTCTCAAATCCTTCATGGACCGGATGTCCATGCCTGACGTTCGACTGAAGGCGTCACAGGAATGTGGAATTTATTGGTTCATGGTGGCATTCGCCGTTTCCGCACCTGTGTGTGGCATGGCTACCTCGCTCGTAAGTATACTGTATATTATGATGCAAAGATTAACGATTAATTTTGGCATCAAGATGTCAAAGGTAATGTCAGGTAAAAATGTGATACCTGAGAATAGCTGAAGGGATTTAAATCAAACTTGTACAGGTATGTATAACGATGTAATAATGTGGGCGGAATCGTAACGGGCGACGTCGAGCAGTGCCGTTCTAGTTTGATGTGGTTTCATTCGAATAGTTTCTCACAGAATGGTACAGGACGTAGCACACTTTCCATATCATGAGCAGTCTACAGTTTGGGTTCAATTCACCACCTGATTATAAACTGTCAGATCCTGGGTGTTTCATAGCAGGTGCTTCATCGCAAGTGGTACCACCCATCTGGTGGGTGTTGAGCTGCACTGGTCTGCTGGCATTATTTAGTGCGTTTTAAAGGTCCCATCGGAGTAGCCAGTTGTCACGAGATTCCTGAAGAAATTTCATAAATTCCTGTCCTAACCTACAGAGAGCAACATCAGCTGCACAGTCGTGCTCCCGCCCATTGATGCAAGCCCACAACCACAACCACGTGCTGCATACGAGATGACAAGAGTCTTATGGTATACCTTTATTGGCTTTACTCCAGATGACGAAAGGTTTTCCTTTCTTCCCTTTCTTTCGATCCAAATAATGGGTGATCTGTTCAGACATTGATAAATCTGGATATCTACTTGGATGGTAGTTTCTTGCTATTCAAGTCGCCTCTACAAGTGCTGTAAATAGGTGACGGTTGGGCTGTGGATGTTGCTATGGAATTTCTGAACACAGAGCTTTAAGCGTCGTTTGACATTTCTCGAAAGCTCCGCACCTTGCAATGCATTCAATCTGGTCCTGTGCATCTGCTTATCGATCTTGTGAGCTCGAAATGTCCTTTCCTTGGTGTGCATCTGCACAGCTATGCTTTGCGTCTACCCTCGATTAGCTGCATTAAATTCATTAATTATGCAGGCTTGCTGGTCCGGTTGAATTTGCTGTGTTTGTGGGGGGGGGGGGATTTGCAACAATTGGCATTTCAGCAGGCCGTACACGGGTTGCACTTGCTCAAGCTATGAACCACCCCCTCCCCCTCCTCCGAATGAAGTTTGCTTTTTAGTTGTTGTTTTTTTTGTTGTTGCTGATTTCAACTTGAGATCTTGCATTTGTTGCCTCAGTGCAAGCATTGTGTATGCAAGGCACTGTGTGCACCCAGTGAAAAGTGGGCCGGCTACGCTTACTGTCCGGGACAGTGAGCGTACTCATCGATTGCTGCGTTGGAGGTTGTGTTGGGGAGGGGTTGAGCGGGAAGGAGAATATACGCACTTGCCAAATTGGTTGGCTTCCACACTCTTCTGCATATCTTGTCTCAGGCTGTTTCTCTATATTCGGAGCTTGGATGGACTGTATGCTTGGTGTTGGCTTAATAGTTAGGGTGGTGGCTTGAGATCTATGATCTTGAGTTGAAATCCCACTTGGCTGTTGAATTAATACCAGTGGGGTTGACTCTGCCTGTCACCCTTCTGAGTTGGGCAAAATGAGTGCCAGCTTGCTGGTATCCTGTGTCGGAGTGGGACCTGTCCAGGATTGTGCCCAATAGCCAAGGAGACTGCTTCGGCAGCACCAACGCTCTGCACAGAGTGTGGGTCCAATGGATGGATGGATGGATGGACTGTTGTATCATTGAGAATGTCCCATGATTTTTAGGTTTATTGGTGGCATTTTAAGAAGAGTTGAAATGATTATATGGGACCTTAAATAGTTATTGGCACCTGTTTTTGCTTGATAAACTGTTTTCAAGGTGCGAGTTGTTTTTTGTTTGTTTTTTTGTTTTAATTCGATTTTCTCTGTGCTTTCGACAACGATACGAGTTTTCTTTTGCCAAGATAACCTTGATCAATGTTGTTACTAAAATCCGACATTGATGAGCGAAGGCAGCTCGTGGGTGGTTGTCCTGGGAGTGGGAATGTATAAATGTGTTCTTTCTCTTTTAATGAGCTTGCAGTCCAAGGACATTAGCTGGCCTGGAATTTGTATTCCCAGAATGCTCCTGACGGCTACAGGTTGAAGTCACCCCATGAGGTTAATCAGAATTATCGTCCAACTTTCCGTGACACAACCTACTTTTGGTGATTTGCCTTGCCGGGGAATTCCTTGCAAGGTGCAGAGAATTTACATCTTTAAGGAAACTGTTAAAAAAAAAATTTTTTTAATAAAAGTTTTGTATTTGGGAAGAGTATTCCGTAAATGTAAAAATTTCCATCTTTTTATCCCACGTGCCTTTTTTGAGGTCAAAAAAATATTCTGTCCCATTTCCAACAAAAACTAATATTTTATTTCCAGTGGAATAAAACGTCGAACCGGGGATGTCTCTTGTCGTTGGATGATTTCTCAAAATTCTCTCGGAGCTTTATGATGGGAACATTGGAATCGATGTAAGACTCTCCCACCGATTGTACGTCTGTTACCAAAAATATCACGATTTTCCCTTTCCTGAGCAGACGAGAATAAATTCCATAATAATTTGCATCCATACACAGTCGGGATCCTCCTGGGATATTACTTACATTACAATGTGGAGAAAAGAGAATCGATTTTACTTACCCTGTACCATCTTTAGCTCATACTGGGAGAGCTTCGAGGTTTCATGTCCTCCGTGATTGATGCATTTCTCCAGTTTTTGTAAGTTAATTACTGTCTGATACTTCTACTGTTGCATGCACTGTAGAGCCACACACACACACACACCAACCATGTGATTACAGTGTGTTTACATGTAAGGTGTGGACGTGAGAACCGGAGTGATGTCATTGTGACCTTTTAAGTCCTGACGTCACAATAAGCACTCTGTTTGGAGGAAATCTTAAGACATGCTGGCTTTAATCTCCGTGTGTATTTGTACTCAAATTTTTAGCTGCTTCATTCACATCATCTGCACGTTACATTGACCAAAAGCAAGTCCTTGTCCTTTCGCTCAGCCTCGGCCATGTATCCCTGATACGTGAAGCCCATGCCTGCAGAAAATCGACTTTTCGAATGCTGGCCGCATTCATCCAATCATCATGAAGGTTGCTAAAAAGTTCTCCATCGGTAGGTGCTCTGATGTTAAAAGGTTCATATCGATTGCTCAAGCAGTTGTGGAGAAACAAATTTTTTTTAAAAGCGAATAAAGTGAAAAAAGTGTGGCGGAAGAAAAAGAAAAAAAGTTAGGGCTTCACCAACATTCCACCATGGTCAAAGATGGTTGGATGACAATTACAGATGAAAGATTCGTGAGAGCTTGTTTATCAATGTTCCAAGCATTTTGATGAAATCTGGGCAGCTTTTTATTTTTTTTTTGTTTATGCAACTCGCCAGTGGTGAATATAAGAAAGAGAGTTCGGTTCATTTCCAGATCTTGCTGAATCGTTTCGAAGCAGTCTAATGACAAATAAGTTTCTGCACCTGTAGATGTAAAAAAAAATACCTGTGATTTTACAAGTTCTCAGCCTTCATTGGCGATACATGTTAAAGAATATTACTTTTCATTTGAAGCGTCGAGGAGTCCGAGAGAAAGTCACGTTTGTGTAAGATGGCTCCGGTTTCGGTTTCTGCTCCAAAATCCACTTTGAGGCTAAATTAATGGAGCTCGACAATATGCGCTGTTACTTAATTTGCATGACTGTTAAGGATTGTATTCCCTCCGCCAGCGAAAGTGAAGGGGTTATGTTTTCACCCCTTGTCGCTATCACCGACTCGGATCCGGCGTAACCGAGCGGAAGCTACCAAAGCCGCGCCGGACCAAATGAACGATTTACGGCACGAACGGCCTTACTATTCCTCAAACCGCACCGTGCTGGGTCAATGAAGGAAAAACACGGACGACGAACTGGAACATTTAACACGGGGGTTTTTTTACAATAGGCAATAATGCGAAGGGAGACACAGAGCAGAGTTATCACAAATAAGAAATGTAATTCACAATGTACAAGGCACTTAACAATTCTACTTACAGACGGGGCCCAGGACACACACACACACACACACACACACACACACACACACACACACACACACATACACCCAAAGGAAAATGGACCAATGGCCGCGGCTTTATTTGCACTTGCTGCCTCGTGCGGTCTGGTCGAGCTTGTCCGTGGCGGGACTCGAACTACCGCCACAACGTAGCACCAGGGACGAGGGAAAGAGCGTCGGACGCCAACCAGCACGAAGGTGGAACGAGTGAGAGATGACGAGGCGACCGGCGATCGAGCCCGAAACAGCTTCCTTGATCAGGCCACACCAGGCGAGACAGATGCGCACAGCCAGACAGAACGCGCCGATCACTCCAGACGCTAGGCAGTCGCCACGATCACTGCTCTACTCTCTTGAGGTGGGAGTGGTTTTTTCCTCGCCACTCGCCTCCTGATTGGATGAGGCCATCGCGCGATCCGCTGGCCGTCCCTCATTGGACAGGCCCACGGTAGGCGGGGCAACTCCCACCTTTCTGGGGCGGAGTCGGATCTGAGGCGATGGAGGCTCTGCCCACGCCTTCAGTCAAAAACACGTGGGCAATGGCGACCGGTGGAGCGAGGTGACGCTCCGCTGTTGTTGTTGTTGTAGTTGATATATAAATTCGAACTAAAAAATAACTCGTAGCGCACACACGAAATTCCCATTAGACAGAAGGAAGGATTCTAACTATAAACACATACTTATTGAAATAACTCAGCTTGGGGACTGCTGTCTGTCTGTGTGCAAATGGCTTCCAGATTCGTAACAATATATCACGATATCTCAAAAAGTTGTGGACGGATTCAGACGAAACTTGATAGACACGTTGGGTGTGTGATGAGGAAGAAATTATTCAATTTTGTTTAAGGTCCGAATCCGTATCTGGACCTGATCATTTTTTAAAGTGATTCTTCACCATTGAGAGTCAGGGCATCCTATTGACTTGAAAACAATATATTGTATGATATCTCAAAAAGTTTTTAAAGGGATTCTTCATCATTGAGAGATAGAGCTAAAAACGATGTATCACATGATATTTCAAAAATTTATTGGGCCCGATATGTTCCACTCGATCAGGCTCGATCGAGTTTCTCACCTGCATGGTGGAGGTATGCGCTCTACTGAGTGCCCTTCTGGCGAGGGATCTGTGTTGGCTGACACTGACAGGACAGCTTAGAAGTTTGTGCACTCACCTTGAGCCGTCTCGTCTGAGGTTGATTCGTAATCCTATGATAAAATGTCATCCTGTTCCTTTGCTGTGGCGGGGCATTGCATCGAGTATGCCATCCTCAACAGTCGTCGTTAAGTTGGCCGTCCCTTCTCGCATTCGCTTGCGGATGTTAAAGATCACGCAATGCTTTTCATAAATGAGTTGGCAGTTGTCTCACCATACCGTGTCTAAATTGTAAATTCCTGCTTAAATCGAATCTGAATCCAGGTGCTGCATGAGTGACAAGAGCCAGTTGTGTTTAACCCTTTGAACCTTACCGGCCGCTATTCAAACCTCCATACGCCCGAGCAGCCGGATATTTCTCCAGCGAGCCAAGGGTGGGGGAGCCGAAGGTCCAGAGAGTTAAGCATGTTTGTTGTGGTTCCACTTGCTGGTGCAGTGGTTAAATGTATTTTGACTGATGTGTGGACCACAACCTAAAAGGTTTGGTGTGTAGTGTTCATATGAACTTGCTTACAATAATTGTTTTTTGTGTTATTTGATTCATGGTTATTTGTTTGTCATTTCAGGCAACACACCACTACATCTGGCCATCATGCTTGGCCATAAAGGTGAGAGTGTTTCAACATTGTTTTACATAGATATCCATATCACTTTGCATTATTAGTATTTTATAGATGTTAAATAATATGAAAGTATATAGAAAATAGAATCATGCGGGCGGGTCAAGGTTGATGTGGACTTTTTATTCTAGAAAATCAAAAAGTACAGGGAAGATGATGAAACGTCACCTGTTTCTCAAGGTATTGCACTGCTTACACGTACACACCTGTTCCATTGATGTGGTAGTTACCTAATGCCGTCCACATTTAAATCTTTTGCGACAGTTATGCAACCATTTCAGGACGCGTGCTTTGAAGTCCTCGTAATTCATAAACCATATTCCACTAAGATGTTCTCCGAGTCTCGTCTTCCGACGACGATCACAAAACCCGGAGGTTCGGACCCTGCAGGCAACTGTATTCCAAAAGTAAAACCACAAAACAGAGCAACTAGGCACTTGCTATTCCTATTTCTGCTCCCCCTTCCCCTTTCTTCGTTCACCTTCCTGTTTATATCCTCAGAGTGAGGACGTTAACGAAGGTCCGTCCTTCTGCAAACTGCTCATATTTGCTGCTCGACTATTCTACGTGCAGAAATAACTGGAAATTTCTCGCAGTTCGGCGCTCTTTTTTTTTGCACAGGTGGGACCAAGTTCAAGTTCAACATTGAAACTTGTTAACCTTTTACGCAAATCGATTTTTAGAACGAACATTTCACCTCGACAAACATTACATAGTCTTAATACGATAACCGATACGTTCTTGCATCAAATCTTCGACGTATAAGCATTAACCTCGCACTGTAACAACACGCCGCCGAACAGACTCGTAAATAAATTACGACGTCGATGTTCGTTGAGTCGCCCAGAGGTGTGACAATCGTAAGGTGACGAGCGTGAGCTCTACGGGAGATTCCTTCAAACTTCCCAACCGACTGCTTGAGTGAGTACCTCGGCCTTTTGAGATCTGATGGAGTCAAATGTCCTTCGGTGTACCCCCTTTGCACCGATATTAAATTCCAGCGTTCACTGATTATTATCGTTTCCGCACTTCAAACATCTGACATCCAATTCTTCTTCAGTTTTGCACATTTTGCACTCTCCAAAATGAGCTGTTCAACACTTTCAACGATTGCTCGAGAGAGACGGCAGTGCGTTGCATGTGAGAGGAGAAATTCACGGCCGTTCAAAAACACAAAACTCAACAGCATCTTTGAAACGCACAATTGAGTGAAACACCTGTCCTTGTGAATTTTACAGTTTGATGCGGTCCTTCAAAAGGGACTTGATGGTACACCAGTGTTCCTTAGCACATGTGACTATGTTGCCCACCATCTTGGTTTTTTTTTTTTTTTTCCCCCCAGAGTGCTTTGACCAGTGTTGATGTCACTTCCTGTATGTCCTGATAGGGGTGGACCATACAAAATTTTACCATCGAATCATTCTTTTTTCTATATTTTGGAATGGAAAGTCTACGTCAGCCTTGAACCACTCTCGTATTTTTGCTTCTGAGCCATTCATTTTCTTTAATGTCATGGAAACGGTTAGTCATAGATATGAGGGTCTCTCATAGGTTGGGTTAATGGAGGCAGAAATAATTTGTAGCAATCTTTTTTTATTTTATTTTAATGCCTCTGCTGACGAAGTCGCCGGAGGCGTTATGTTTTCGGGTTGTCCGTCTGTGCGTCCGTGATAGGTTTTCGTTACCGCGATAACTGAAGAAGGGTGGAAGGATCCAAGTTAAACTTGGTGCATGTATATGTATAATAACGCAAAGTTGAACTGATTAGATTATGGGGATGAAGAGCTTAAAGGTCAAAGGTGTCCTGTTAGGTAAAGATTCCGTTACCGCACTAACTTGTGAACCGGTGATGGGATTTTGACCAAACTTGGTATCTATATAATAAAGCAGGGCTGTCTGTCTGTCCGTCCCCAAACTACTCCTTCAGTTTGAGGGATAGCTCCCCCCTAAACCTTCTGTGGAACCTTTTGGGATCCCAGCGGGTGACCTCAGGTGGGTGGGAGGTTTCATAAATTTCTCAATCCGCTTATGATTTTGAGTTTACACCCGCATGAAACTGCTCCCTCTCCACATGTAAACACATTCACGGCAATTGAGAGTCTCGGTTTCCCCGCAATTTTTCGCTCACATTCGCGGATTTGGCATTTGCAGCTTCACCATTGACCGCGTATGGAAACGTATACCAACTTTCTGGTGGGGTCAACTCTAGTAAGTTTTATTTATTTATTTTCTCAAATCCTTCATGGACCGGATGTCCATGCCTGACGTTCGACTGAAGGCGTCACAGGAATGTGGAATTTATTGGTTCATGGTTTGGCATTCGCCGTTTCCGCACCTGTGTGTGGCATGGCTACCTCGCTCGTAAGTATACTGTATATTATGATGCAAAGATTAACCGATTATATTTTGGCATCAAGATGTCAAAGGTCATGTCAGGTAAAAATGTGATACCTGAGAATAGCTGAAGGGATTTAAATCAAACTTGGTACAGGTATGTATAACGATGTAATAATGTGGGCGGAATCGTAACGGGCGACGTCGAGCAGTGCCGTTCTAGTTTGATGTGTGTTTCATTCGAATAGTGTTCTCACAGAATGGTACAGGACGTAGCACACTTTCCATATCATGAGCAGTCTACAGTTTGGGTTCAATTCACCACCTGATTATAAACTGTCAGATCCTGGGTGTTTCATAGACAGGGTGCTTCATCGCAAGGTGGTACCACCCATCTGGTGGGTGTTGAGCTGCACTGGTCTGCTGGCATTATTTAGTGCGTTTCAAAGGTCCCATCGGAGTACGCCAGTTGTCACGAGATTCCTGAAGAAATTTCATAAATTCCTGTCCTAACCTACAGAGAGCAACATCAGCTGCACAGTCGTGCTCCCGCCCATTGATGCAAGCCCACAACCACAACCACGTGCTGCATACGAGATGACAAGAGTCTTATGGTATACCTTTATTAGGCTTTACTCCAGATGACGAAAGGTTTTCCTTTCTATTCCCCTTTCTTTCGATCCAAATAATGGGTGATCTGTTCAGACATTGATAAATCTGGATATCTACTTGAGGATGGTAGTTTCTTGCTATTCAAGTCGCCTCTACCAAGTGCTGTAAATAGGTGACGGTTGGGCTGTGGATGTTGCTATGGAATTTCTGAACACAGAGCTTTAAGCGTCGTTTGACATTTTCTCGAAAGCTCCGCACCTTGCAATGCATTCAATCTGGTCCTGTGCATCTGCTTATCGATCTGTGAGCTCGAAATGTCCTTTCCTTGGTGTGCATCTGCACAGCTATGCCTTTGCGTCTACCCTCGGATTAGCTGCATTAAATTCATTAATTATGCAGGCTTGCTGGTCCGGTTGAATTTGCTGTGTTTGTGGGGGGGGGGAGGTTTGCAACAATTGGCATTTCAGCAGGCCGTACACGGTTGCCACTTGCTCAAGCTATGAAACCACCCCCTCCCCCTCCTCCGAATGAAGTTTGCTTTTTAGTTGTGTTTTTTTTGTTGTTGCTGATTTCAACTTGAGATCTTGCATTTGTTGCCTCAGTGGCAAGCATTGTGTATGCAAGGCACTGTGTGCACCCAGTGAAAAGTGGGCCGGCTACGCTTACTGTCCGGGACAGTGAGCGTACTCATCGATTGCTGCGTTGGGAGGTTGTGTTGGGGAGGGGGTTGAGCGGGAAGGAGAATATATACGCACTTGCCAAATTGGTTGGCCTTCCACACTCTTCTGCATATCTTGTCTCAAGGCTGTTTCTCTATATTCGGAGCTTGGATGGACTGTATGCTTGGTGTTGGCTTAATAGTTAGGGTGGTGGGCTTGAGATCCTATGATCTTGAGTTGAAATCCCACTTGGCTGTTGAATTAATACCAGGTGGGGTTGACTCTGCCTGTCACCCTTCTGAGTTGGGCAAAATGAGTGCCAGCTTGCTGGTATCCTGTGTCGGAGTGGCGACCTGTCCAGGATTGTGCCCAATAGCCAAGGAGACTGCTTCGGCAGCACCAACGCTCTGCACAGAGTGTGGGTCCAATGGATGGATGGATGGATGGACTGTTGTATCCCATTGAGAATGTCCCATGATTTTTAGGTTTATTGGTGGCATTTTAAGAAGAGTTGAAATGGATTATATGGGACCTTAAATAGTTATTGGCACCTGTTTTGCTTGATAAACTGTTTTCAAGGTGCGAGTTGTTTTTTTGTTTGTTTTTTTGTTTTAATTCGATTTTCTCTGTGCTTTCGACAACGATACGAGTTTTCTTTTGCCAAGATAACCTTGATCAATGTTGTTACTAAAATCCGACATTGATGAGCGAAGGCAGCTCGTGGGTGGTTTGTCCTTGGGAGTGGGAATGTATAAATGTGTTCTTTCTCTTTTAATGAGCTTGCAGTCCCAAGGACATTAGCTGGCCTGGAATTTGTATTCCCAGAATGCTCCCTGACGGCTACAGGTTTGAAGTCACCCCCATGAGGTTAATCAGAATTATCGTCCAACTTTCCGTGACACAACCTACTTTTGGTGATTTGCCTTGCCGGGGAATTCCTTGCAAAGTGCAGAGAATTTACATCTTTAAGGAAACTGTTTAAAAAAAAAAATTTTTAATAAAAGTTTTGTATTTGGGAAGAGTATTCCGTAAATGTAAAAATTTCCATCTTTTTATCCCACGTGCCTTTTTTGAGGTCAAAAAAATATTCTGTCCCATTTCCAACAAAAACTAATATTTTATTTCCAGTGGAATAAAACGTCGAACCGGGGATGTCTCTTGTCGTTGGATGATTTCTCAAAATTCTCTCGGAGCTTTATGATGGGGAACATTGGAATCGATGTAAGACTCTCCCACCGATTGTACGTCTGTTACCAAAATATCACGATTTTTCCCTTTCCTGAGCAGACGAGGAATAAATTCCAAAATAATTTGCATCCATACACAGGTCGGGATCCTCCTGGGATATTACTTACATTTACAATTGTGGAGAAAAGAGGAATCGATTTTTACTTACACCTGTTACCATCTTTAGCTCATACTGGGAGAGCTTCGAGGTTTCATGTCCTCCGTTGAGTTGATGCTATTTCTCCAGTTTTTGTAAGTTAATTACTGTCTGATACTTCTACTGTTGCATGCACTGTAGAGCGCACACACACACACCAACCGTGTGATTACAGTGTGTTTACATGTAAGGTGTGGACGTGAGAACCGGGAGTGATGTCATTGTGACCTTTTAAGTCCTCTGACGTCACAATAAGCACTCTGTTTGGAGGGAAATCTTAAGACATGCTGGCTTAAATCTTCCGTGTGTATTTGTACTCAAATTTTTAGCTGCTTTCATCCACATCATCTGCACGTTACATTGACCAAAAGCAAGTCCTTGTCCTTTCGCTCAGCCTCGGCCATGTATCCCTGATACGTGAAGCCCATGCCTGCAGAAAATCGACTTTTCGGAATGCTGGCCGCATTCATCCAATCATCATGTAAGGTTGCTAAAAAGTTCTCCATCGGTAGGTGCTCTGATGTTAAAAGGTTCATATCGATTGCTCAAGCGGTTGTGGAGAAAACAATTTTTTTTAAAAGCGAATAAAGTTGAAAAAGTGGTGGCGGAAGAAAAAGAAAAAAAGTTAGGGCTTCACCAACATTCCACAACATGGTCAAAGATGGTTGTGGATGACAATTACAGATTGAAAGATTCGTGAGAGCTTGTTTTATCAATGTTCCAAGCATTTTGATGAAATCTGGGCAGCTTTTTTATTTTTTTTTTTGTTTGATGCAACTCGCCAGTGGTGAAAGTATAAGGAACATGAGTGTTCGGTTCATTTCCCAGATCTTGCTGAATCGGTTTCGAAGCAGTCAACTGACAAATAAGTTTCTGCACCTGTAAGAGTTAAAAAAAAAATACCTGTGATTGTTACCAAGTTCTTCAGCTTTCATTGGCGATACATTGTTAAAGAATATTACTTTTTCATTTGAAGCGTCGAGGAGTCGAGAGAAAAGTCACGTTTGTGTAAGATGGCTCCGGTTTCGTTTTCTGCTCCAAAATCCACTTGAGGGCTAAATTATGGAGCTCGACAATATGCCTGTTACTTAATTTGCATGACTGTTAAGGATTGTTATTCCCTCCGCCAGCGAAGGTGAAGGGGGTTATGTTTTCACCCCTTTCTGTTTGATTGTCTGGTTGTGTACAGGATATCTCAAAAAGTTGTAGACGGATCCGGATTAAATTTTGTGGACAGGTTGGGTGTGTGCCAAGGACGAACTGATTAGATTTTGGTGAAGATCCGGATCCGGATCCGACTACTAGAATTTTTAAAGTGATTCTTCAACATTGAAAGATAAGGCCAAAAAGGATATATATCTCAAAAAGTTTTGTACGGATTCGGATGAAACTTGGTGGACAGGTTGGGTGTGTGACCACGACAAATTGATTTTGATTTTGCTGAAGATCCAAATCCGGATCTGGATACGAGAGTTATTTAATTTTCAAAGTGATTCCTCACAATTGAGAGATAGGACCAAAAACGATATACAGTAGTACTGTATAGCATGATATTTCAAAAATGTATTCGGCCCGATATGTTCTCGTGGATCAGGCATTACGTGGCAGAGGTATGCGCTCTCCTGAGTGCCCTTCTAGTTTCAATATTATTTCCTCAATATTCTTAGTCAGCCCTTAAGCCACCTCCTTAAATTCACTTCTGTACAGTGTACATCCATTATCGTAAAATTGTTCATACGCCCCTTGCCAACAGAAAGCCTGTAAAGTGCTCATGAATTGTGTGTTCTTTTAAAATGCTTTATGGATGAAATTGATTTATGTTCAAACATGAAATTTAAAAAAGCTTGAATTTTGTTGAAGAATTTGGAGTTGTGTTATTCTGTCATACCAGACTCTGTGGCATCATGGTTACAGTGTTTGGTCTGAGTCTGGGAGTTTGATGCCGACCTTGGCAGAGTCGCAACAAAGATTCAGAAATGTAACGTTCTGATTCGTTGATTGATGCTCAGCATTTAAAGGATAGGCCATGGTTTAAATCCCCACTGAGTGCAGAGAGAAAAATGATGTCATACAAGATGATGTCACTGGTACTCAAGAGAGCTCTGGAAAGTGGTGTTGCTTCCCACAAGCTCAGTGGCCATAATTTTGTGGAATCAAATCCATTGTTGTCTTTTTTTGTATTCGAGCTCCTCCATGAGCCTTCAACCTGTATAATTAAAAACAAGCTCGAATGAGCTAAGATCCTCGTCCTCTTAATGATGACGTCATAAAACGATATATGACGTCATTGTGATTATCAGGTTTCGATAAATTATAATCTGTGCTAATGCCCGCTTGATTCCCGCAAACAAAATTCAAACAGCTTGCCGTTTCGGAGATAATGGTATAGGCGATTTCCATTAGCGACGTATTATGACGTCAACTTTTTTTCTAGGAAGAATTTCCAAAATCGGAGATGGTTACTGCCTGCACGTGGGCTTTCTGCATATACATGGAAGTTTCACGAAGATCCGATGAAAACTCTGGGTTGAAACAAAAAATGTCATAAATAGGAATGACGTCGTAAAAATTGATATATGATGTCCTGGTGATGTATTATATGTGCGGTAATTCATCTCTGCTAATGCCCTGTTCGATTCCCACAAACAGAATTCAAAAAGCTTGCCGAGTTTCGGAGATAATTTTTAGGCGATTTCCATTAGCGGAGATATTTTGACGTCATAACTTTTTTCTCGGAAGAATTTTCAAAATCGGAGATGATTACTGTGTGCACAGGGTATTTTTTACATATATACGCCAAGTTTCAGGAAGTTTCGATGAAAACTGTAGGCTGTGAAACAAAAAAGTCCACAAGAACAACAACGTGAGTAAGTCTTAGAGATCCTCCATGAGGATCTAAAAATAAATACACAACTGATGATGTGGTTAAAAAGATGTATGTCTGGTACTCAAACTTCTTCAGATCTTCCAATATATTGAATGATTTTTGTTGATTTTTTTTCCCAGGAAATTCATGTTTCCAAAGATTGAAAAACCGTAACAGCATTCCTGGAGTTATTATTGAGCAACCATGGGCTTACAAATGTGGAAATATTGTCTGAAATGTATATCCATTACTGTCATTATCCTGCAATGTCGTTGCCTTTTTTTTTTTTTGGCCTAAAACACTCCCTGGCACTCACTGATGAACCTCTGGAAGTTTGACGAAGATCAGTTTGACCATCTCTGAGAAAAACTGGTGGCAGACAGACAGACAAACACACATACATCTCTTCTAGTTAACAGTTTTGTAACGATGAAGCCCTTAAAAAAAAAAAAAGGCAACGACATTGCAGATAATGACAGTAATGGATATACATTTCAGACAATATTCCACATTTGTAAGCCCATGGTTGCTCAATAATAACTCCAGGAATGCTGTTACGGTTTTTCAATCTTTGGAAACATGAATTTCCTGGGAAAAAAAATCAACAAAAATCATTCAATATATTGGAAGATCTGAAGAAGTTTGAGTACCAGACATACATCTTTTTAACCACATCATCAGTTGTGTATTTATTTTTAGATCCTCATGGAGGATCTCTAAGACTTACTCACGTTGTTGTTCTT
Organism: Eptatretus atami; assembly: GCA_035128595.1. Classification (NCBI taxonomy): domain Eukaryota; kingdom Metazoa; phylum Chordata; class Myxini; order Myxiniformes; family Myxinidae; genus Eptatretus; species Eptatretus atami. Next base: position 51,625,970 of record CM068958.1, on the reverse strand, counting down.
GTGGACTTTTTTGTTTCACAGCCTACAGTTTTCATCGAAACTTCCTGAAACGTTGGCGTATATATGTAAAAATACCCTGTGCACACAGTAATCATCTCCGATTTTGAAAATTCTTCCGAGAAAAAAAGTTATGACGTCAAAATATCTCCGCTAATGGAAATCGCCTAAAAATATCTATCGCCGAAACTCGGCAAGCTTTTTGAATTCTGTTTGTGGGAATCGAACAGGGCATTAGCAGAGATGAATTACCGCACATATAATACATCACCAGGACATCATATCAATATTTTACGACGTCATTCCTATTTTATGACATTTTTGTTTCAAACCCAGAGTTTTATCGCGATCTTCGTGAAACTTGCCATGTATTATGCAGAAAGCCCACGTGCAGGCAGTAACCATCTCCGATTTTGGAAATTCTTCCTAGAAAAAAAGTTGACGTCATAATATCGGTCGCTAATGGAAATCGCCTATACCATTATCTCCGAAACTAGCAAGCTGTTTGAATTTTGTTTGCGGGAATCAAGCGGGCATTAGCACAGATTATAATTTATCGCAAACCTGATACATCACAATGACTCATATTCGTTTTTATGACGTCATCATTAAGAGGACGAGGATCTTAGTCATTCGAGCTTGTTTTTAATTATACAGGTTGAAGGCTCATGAGGAGCTCGAATACAAAACACAAAGCAACAATGGATTTGATTCCACAAAATTATGGCCACTGAGCTTGTGGGAAGCAACACCACTTTCCAGAGCTCTCTTGAGTACCAGTGACATCATCTTGTATGACATCATTTTTCTCTCTGCACTCAGTGGGGATTTAAACCATGGCCTTGTCCTTTAAATGCTGAGCATCAATCAACGAATCAGAACGTTACATTTCTGAATCTTTGTTGCGACTCTGCCAAGGTCGGCATCAAACTCCCAGACTCAGACCAAACACTGTAACCATGATGCCACAGAGTCTGGTATGACAGAATAACACAACTCCAAATTCTTCAACAAAATCAAGCTTTTTTAAATTTCATGTTTGAACATAAATCAATTTCATCCATAAAGCATTTTAAAAGAACACACAATTCATGAGCACTTTACAGGCTTTCTGTTGGCAAGGGGCGTATGAACAATTTTACGATAATGGATGGACACTGTACAGAAGTGAATTAAGGAGGTGGCTTAAGGGCTGACTAAGAATATTGAGGAAATAATATTGAAACTAGAAGGGCACTCGGGAGGCGCATACCTCTGCCACGTAATGCCTGATCACGAGAACATATCGGGCCCAATACATTTTGAAATATCATGCTATACAGTACTACTGTATATCGTTTTTGGTCCTATCTCTCAATTGTAGGAATCACTTTGAAAATTAAATAACTCTCGTATTCCAGATCCGGATTTGGATCTTCAGCAAAATCAAAATCAATTTGTCGTGGTCACACACCCAACCTGTCCACCAAGTTTCATCCGAATCCGTACAAAACTTTTTGAGATATATATCCTTTTTGGCCTTATCTTTCAATGTTGAAGAATCACTTTAAAAATTCTAGTAGTCGGATCCGGATCCGGATCTTCACCAAAATCTAATCAGTTCGTCCTTGGCACACACCCACCTGTCCACAAAATTTAATCCGGATCCGTCTACAACTTTTTGAGATATCCTGTACACAACCAGACAATCAAACAGAAAGGGTGAAAACATAACCCCCCTTCACCTTCGCTGGCGGAGGGAATAACAATCCTAACAGTCATGCAAATTAAGTAACAGGCATATTGTCGAGCTCCATTAATTTAGCCCTCAAGTGGATTTTGGAGCAGAAAACGAAACCGGAGCCATCTTACACAAACGTGACTTTTCTCTCGACTCCTCGACGCTTCAAATGAAAAAGTAATATTCTTTAACAATGTATCGCCAATGAAAGCTGAAGAACTTTGTAACAATCACAGGTATTTTTTTTTAACTCTTACAGGTGCAGAAAACTTATTTGTCAGTTGACTGCTTCGAAACCGATTCAGCAAGATCTGGGAAATGAAACCGAAACACTCTTGTTCCTTATACTTTCACCACTGGCGAGTTGCATCAAACAAAAAAAAAAATAAAAAAGCTGCCCAAGATTTCATCAAAATGCTTGGAACATTGATAAAACAAGCTCTCACGAATCTTCAATCTGTAATTGTCATCCACAACATCTTTGACCATGTTGTGGAATGTTGGTGAAGCCCTAACTTTTTTTCTTTTTCTTCCGCCACCACTTTTTCAACTTTATTCGCTTTTAAAAAAAAATTGTTTTCTCCACAACTGCTTGAGCAATCGATATGAACCTTTTAACATCAGAGCACCCTACCGATGGAGAACTTTTTAGCAACCTTGCATGATGATTGGATGAATGCGGCCAGCATTCCGAAAAGTCGATTTTCTGCAGGCATGGGCTTCACGTATCAGGATAACATGGCGAGGCTGAGCGAAAGGACAAGGACTTGCTTTTGGTCAATGTAACGTGCAGATGATGTGAATGAACGCAGCTAAAAATTTGAGTACAAATACACACGGAGATTAAAGCCAGCATGTCTTAAGATTTCCCTCCAAACAGAGTGCTTATTGTGACGTCAGAGGACTTAAAAGGTCACAATGACATCACTCCCGGTTCTCACGTCCACACCTTACATGTAAACACACTGTAATCACATGGTTGGTGTGTGTGTGTGTGTTGCTCTACAGTGCATGCAACAGTAGAAGTATCAGACAGTAATTAACTTACAAAAACTGGAGAAATAGCATCAACTCAACGGAGGACATGAAACCTCGAAGCTCTCCCAGTATGAGCTAAAGATGGTAACAGGCGTAAATAAAAATCGATTCCTCTTTCTCCACAATTGTAAATGTAAGTAATATCCCAGGAGGATCCCGACTGTGTATGGATGCAAATTATTATTGGAATTTATTCCTCGTCTGCTCAGGAAAGGGAAAAATCTGATATTTTGGTAAAGACGTACAATCGGTGGAGAGTCTTACATCGATTCCAATGTTCCCATCATAAAGCTCCGAGAGAATTTTGAGAAATCATCCAACGACAAGAGACATCCCGGTTCGACGTTTTTATTCACTGGAAATAAAATATTAGTTTTTGTTGGAAATGGGACAGAATATTTTTTTGACCTCAAAAAAGGCACGGGGATAAAAGATGGAAATTTTACATTTACGGAATACTCTTCCAAATACAAAACTTTTATTAAAAAAATTTTTTTTTTAAACAGTTTCCTTAAAGATGTAAATTCTCTGCACCTTGCAAGGAATTCCCCGGCAAGGCAAATCACCAAAGTAGTTGTGTCACGGAAAGTTGGACGATAATTCTGATTAACCTCATGGGGGTGACTTCAAAACCTGTAGCCGTCAGGGAGCATTCTGGGAATACAAATTCCAGGCCAGCTAATGTCCTTGGGACTGCAAGCTCATTAAAAGAGAAAGAAACATTTATACATTCCCACTCCCAAGGACAAACCACCCACGAGCTGCCTTCGCTCATCAATGTCGGATTTTAGTAACAACATTGATCAAGGTATCTTGGCAAAAGAAAACTCGTATCGTTGTCGAAAGCACAGAGAAAATCGAATTAAAACAAAAAAACAAACAAAAAAACAACTCGCACCTTGAAAACAGTTTATCAAGCAAAAACAGGTGCCAATAACTATTTAAGGTCCCATATAATCATTTTCAACTCTTCTTAAAATGCCACCAATAAACCTAAAAATCATGGGACATTCTCAATGGATACAACAGTCCATCCATCCATCCATCCATTGGACCACACTCTGTGCAGAGCGTTTGGTGCTGCCGAAGCAGTCTCCTTGGCTATTGGGCACAATCCTGGAACAGGTCGGCCACTCCGACACAGGATACAGCAAGCTGGCACTCATTTTGCCCAACTCAGAAGGGTGACAGGCAGAGTCAACCCCACCTGGTATTAATTCAAACAGCCAAGTGGGATTTCAACTCAAGATCATAGGATCTCAAGCCCACCACCCTAACTATTAAGCCAACACCAAGCATTACAGTCCATCCAAGCTCCGAATATAGAGAAACAGCCTTGAGACAAGATATGCAGGAAGAGTGTGGAAGCCAACCAATTTTGGCAAGTGCGTATATATTCTCCTTCCCGCTCAACCCCCTCCCCCACACAACCTCCCAACGCCAGCAATCGATGAGTACGCTCACTGTCCCGGACAGTAAGCGTAGCCGGCCCACTTTTCACTGGGTGCACACAGTGCCTTGCATACACAATGCTGCCACTGAGCAACAAATGCAAGATCTCAAGTTGAAATCAAGCAACAACAAAAAAAAACACAACTAAAAGCAAACTTCATTCGGAGGAGGGAGGGGGTGGTTACATAGCTTGAGCAAGTGGCAACCGTGTACGGCCTGCTGAAATGCCAATTGTTGCAAACCTCCCCCCCCCCCCACAACACAGCAAATTCAACCGGACCAGCAAGCCTGCATAATTAATGAATTTAATGCAGCTAATCCGAGGGTAGACGCAAAGGCATAGTGTGCAGATGCACACCAAGGAAAGGACATTTCGAGCTCACAGATCGATAAGCAGATGCACAGGACCAGATTTGAATGCATTGCAAGGTGCGGAGCTTTCGAGAAAATGTCAAACGACGCTTAAAGCTCTGTGTTCAGAAATTCCATAGCAACATCACCAGCCCACCGTCACCTATTTACAGCACTTGGTAGAGGCGACTTGAATAGCAAGAAACTACCATCCTCAAGTAGAATCCAGATTTATCAATGTCTGAACAGATCACCCATTATTGGATCAACAAAAGGGATCTCC